>CM060339.1:23100633-23128133 GCA_030674155.1 Stramonita haemastoma
GCCTCCACAGCTTGGTCACATCAGCCCTACCCACACTCACACAAGTTCACTGCCAGCTGTCTGCAGCCATCTCCACCATCACTGCCCTCAAAGCACTGGTCGATGCCTTACAGACAGAGAACATGCACTTATACCAACAGATAGAGATAACAGCCAGCACCAGCAAGGACAGCATAGTCCAAACAAAAAAAAACACTTAAAAGCCACTTAACAAACACTGAAGTCAACCATTGCTGACCTTACTCAGCAGAATGCTCAATTGCAGAAAACAGTTGACAATCAAGCCAAAAGCCTCTCTGCTTTCAACGACTGGCAAATGCACATTAACAAAGAAATCAACCAATTAAAGAAAACACCACCATCAACTACTACATCATACCCACCACACTCCAACAATCATTCAGTCACCTCCACTCCAAAGTCTCACACCAACAAACCACCTCCAAAATTCTCGTAAGTGACTCCCTTTCTGACATATCAGACACCACAATAGACAGACCTGCCTACCCGTACGATTTTATCGTATTTTTACGATTTTTTTACGCGAAATACGAAAATACGATTTTCCTAATAAAAATACGATTTTGACAACCACCCCCCCCCCCAAGAAAAAAAAAAACCACGGCAAAGGCTTCAAGGGAAGTAACTCTTCCATACCAAAATTTACTTTCTTTGTCCGTGATTATTTCCCTCCTCTGCGTTACTGGACCTCGTCAATCGTCTAGTGACGGCCCTCTCTCTCCTCTCTCTCTCTCTCTCTCTCTCTCTCTCTCTCTCTCTCTCTCTGTGAGAGTATGTGAGTATGTGGAAATCATTATCCAATTTCTAAAAATGTTTTGCTAATTCTATAAACATCTGGGATGTGTTGGGTTTTTTTTATTTTTTTTTTATTTTTATTTTTTTTTATAGTATTCTCCCCCGCCCCCTTCAAATAAGAATATCATTTATTTTCCCCCCTTTTATCCAAATGTATGATTTAAATGACTTGTATAACTTTAGACATATGGACGTAGATTGATGTTTCAGTTGTTTATTATAATGTTCTCCTGCTGGCTCCTGCTGGCTCTTTGTTTATTAGCGTTTTTGTTGTTGTTGCTGTTGTTGTTGTTGTTGTTTGTTTTGTTTTGTTTTTTTTGGGGGGGTTGTTTGTTTGTTTGTTTCTTTCTTTCTTTCTTTCTTTATTTCTTTGGGTTTTTGTTTTTTTTGTTTTGGTTTTTTTGTTGTTGTTTTTTTTGGTTTGTTTATTTGTTTGTTTGTTTTGTTCTGTTTTTTTGTTTGTTGTTTTTTTTTCGTTTCTTTTCTTCTTCTTTAATAATCCAAATTATTTTATTGTGACTTCTGATTTTCTCTTCTGAATGAGTGCACCTTTCTCACCTTATTATTTGTAGTGTACTGTCGCATTTCTCTTACCTTATTATATGCAGTGTACTTATTTCCGTATGTTGTTTGGTACTGCGTGTAGTTTTATTGTTTAATATCTTTTATTTTGATGTTATCCCTGAAAAGGGCGGGGACTGGATGTAAAAAAGCACATGTGTGCTTATCTATTATCCTCGAATAAAAGAATTTGCCTTGCCTTGCCTTGTCTCTCTCTCTCTCTCTCTCTCTCCACTCTCCCCAAAAGTACCGAGGCCCCGTGCGAACGCACGCAGAACATCTTGCGCACACGTAAAATCCTGTTCCGCTTTTTGTAAGAGTAGGCCATCGTGTGCCAGTGGGAACAGATGACATTTACAAAATTGCATACACACGGGGACTGGATGTAAAAAAGCACACGAGTGCTTATCCCATTATCCTCGATATAAAAGAATCCATCAATCCATCAATCAATCTCTCTCTCTCTCTCTCTCTCTCTCTCTCTCTCTCTCTCTCTCTCTCTCTCTCTCTCTCTCTCTCTCTCTCTCTCTCTCTCTCTCATGCACAGGTGCTCTGCTGCTATCTTGGCCTGTGAGGAACTGGGCAGTCCCCGCTTCAAGCAATGTGACCAGGGCACGCCATCCCTCGCTATCTTTGCTGAGGTCTACTACGATCTTCTGTAGGCTTAGCTCTCCCGGGACATTGATCTCAGTGATGTTGGCAATGTAGGATTAAGTTGTCTGCCCCGTTACTTTCTGCCCTCAACCTTACCTTGGGAGAACTCTGGGTTATATTATCTGTCTGCGTGTTTTTGTTTGTATTCACTATTATAATAATCTCATTCTGCGCTTTATCACTTTCAACCAACATTATTGTCTTAGCACTTAGAGATCATTACGAATGTTCTTCTGTCTGCATGACAACGACCAAAATAATTATGCTCACTGCTGTACCCCGTCAATGTTCCTTCTGGGAAGGTGCCATTTTCTAACATCTTGCCACGGAGTTGGAATTCTTTGAACCATTTGTAAACCGCTGTATTTTTAAAATCAAAGTCTTCCCTAATAGTGTACTCAAAGTTCTAAAACTGCCAGAAGCACACAAGATGTTTTGTTTTTTTTTAATTCCGAAAATCAAAGAGTCCATGACCCGGAATTCATCTCTGATAGCTCACCTTTGACTAGATCTAGAAAGGAAACATGATCACTTACAGAAAATGACTTTCGAGAGCAAGTCTCTTGGACTTGGAATCTTTCAGTCGGCCGAACACCAATTCTTACGTCATATTCTGTATCAAGGACGTAACCACGCGTGCGTCATTTTTTTAAAATGATGCAATACCCTCCTTTTTTTTTTTTTTTTTTGCTTTTAGCTGTGGATGGGTACCTGCCCTCTTTAGGGACAGGGAAGGTAAAGCAGTGAGGGAGAGGAGACAGGCGCCGCCCTTTTTAATATGCTGGCCCCTGGAGAGCCTGTCGTCTCTGATACCTCGCTCTTAACGACCCAATAGGTTATGGGAACGTCTTTTACTATTTTCTAGATCGTGTAATGTATGCATTATATTTGGCGTTGTGCCCAGTTAACTGCAGATTGTGTGTTTGTGGGGAGGGGGGGGGGGTTAAAATATTTTTTGTCGTTCCTCGGCTAGTAACTCGAAGGTTCACTAATGGTGATGTTATTGTGTATGCGATCGTTCCGTCCCCCCCCCCCCCCCCCCTTTCCCCCCTCCTCCCCACTATCAGATAGCCCACATTCTGACTCCGAGGACGGTGTCTAACACGACATTAGTGTACATGCCGTTTAAAAAAAAAAAAATTGCCACCTGTTTCTACCAGCACATGATGGCCTACTCTTCTTAAAGGTGGAACAGGTTTTAACGTGTGTGCAATAATGTTCTTCCATGCGTTCGCACATAGGGCCTCCGTTTATAATCTTGTCTGAAGGGCATTTAGGGGGAGTGTAGTTAGTACTGATGTAAACTCCACAGGAAAAAAAAAATCCCCATGAAAGGGTGTCTTGAACCCGGGCTGTCAAATCCTGAACACAATGCTGTAACCACGAGGCTACCCTCCCTCCCTCCCTGCCCCCAACAGCAGAGAATATTTTGAGATGGGTTGGGGGGGGGGGAAGGGGGGGCGTTGTGATAAGTGGGGTTTCTTTTTTTGAATGTTACAATGATCAAAGAATGCTTATATACACATCTGGGAGAGAAAAAAAAAACACCAAGTTAAAGACTTTTCTGCTAGATTTTACACTATATTGATATCTTTTTTTATATAGTTACAGATAATTAGGTTGACAGTAATTTTCTCACCTGTGCTTCTTGTTCAAAAACCCACCTGGTATTGTAACGTAGATTTGGTCTTTTTTAATCTTTCTAATACACGTTTTCCCATGCAAGATCATTTTCGTTGATCCAGCGATTTGTTTCAGTTAGTTCCTTTGAATTATAGCCAAACAAAATGTCAGGTACTGAAAGATGGATGTGTTTCCCAGTTACAGACAAGACAGTGGAGTCAATATACGTCAAAAAACGTTTTACGGACGGACATTCCTAAAAGAAATTATCCATGAAATCGACTGTGTTTCAGCTGTTGTCACAATACACTTGTAAAGGAAAAGGTGTCCCATAACCTAGGCGGTCGTAGGGGAGCGAGGTATCAGATACCTCAGCTTCTCTAGGGGTCAGCATATTGAGGGCGGCGCCCATCTCCTCTCCCTCGCTGCTTTACCTTCCCTGACCCTAAAGAGGGCAGGTACCCATTTACAGCTGGGTGAACTGTACTGAAGCCAAGGTGCACAAACGGTCACCCATCCAACTAGAAACCACGCTCGACGCTGCTTAACTTGACTTGGGGAAAGGAAGCGCCCTTTATTTACCCAATACACTTGAAATGGTCATATTTTTGAGACAGTGTGGTATGAATTGTGTTGCATACAAGTACTTATCTAAGTCACTGTGATTTCTCTGCATGAAGTTTGGGGGGCGCTCTCCCAGTGGATAGGTGGTCACTGCAAGAGCAGCATTATACAGTTTTATTTTACCTTTCTTTTTTTTTCAAGAATTTTGTCATGGCTGTGTGTGTATATGCATACATCTGTTTCCCAGTGAGAGGGTTTAAAAAAAACTTTTGTATCGAGGATAATGAAATAAGCACTTGTGTGTTGTTTTTTTACATCCAGTCCCCGTGTGTATGCAGTTTGGTAAATCTGATCTGTTCCCAACAGCACACAATGGCCCATCTTACGAAAAGCGGAACAGGATTTAACTGTGTGAAAGATGTTCTGTGTGCGTTCACACACAGGGCGTCGAAGTCCTTCGGGTAGAGTGGAGTCAGCCCTGATGTTAACTCCAAGGGAAAAATCCCCTCAAACGATGCAAAGTTCTGACCACTTGGCTGTCCCATTCACTTTTTCTGTGGAAATTTTTCCAAGACAACTCTCTTGACACAGGTTTTTCTACGTGTGCTGATTGTTGGTTGCACACAGAACCTCAGTGTGTTGTCTTGTTAAAGTACCTCAGTGTATTGTCTTGTTAAAGTACCTCAGTGTATTGTCTTGTTAAAGTACCTCAGTGTCTTGTCTTGTTAAAGTACCTCAGTGTCTTGTCTTGTTAAACGTACCTCAGTGTATTGTCTTGTTAAAGTACCTCAGTGTATTGTCTTGTTAAAGTACCTCACTGTATTGTCTTGTTAAAGTACCTCAGTGTACTGTCTTGTTAAAGTACCTCTGTGTATTGTCTTGTTAAAGTACCTCAGTGTATTGTCTTGTTAAAGTACCTCCGTGTCTTGTCTTGTTAAAGTACCTCAGTGTACTGTCTTGTTAAAATATCTCCGTGTCTTGTCTTGTTAAAGTACCTCTGTGTCTTGTCTTGTTAAAGTACCTCCGTGTCTTGTCTTGTTAAAGTACCTCAGTGTCTTGTCTTGTTAAAGTACCTCAGTGTATTGTCTTGTTAAAGTACCTCAGTGTATTGTCTTGTTAAAGTACCTCCGTGTCTTGTCTTGTTAAAGTACCTCAGTGTATTGTCTTGTTAAAGTACCTCAGTGTATTGTCTTGTTAAAGTACCTCCGTGTCTTGTCTTGTTAAAGTACCTCAGTGTACTGTCTTGTTAAAGTACCTCTGTGTATTGTCTTGTTAAAGTACCTCAGTGTCTTGTCTTGTTAAAGTACCTCCGTGTCTGGTCTTGTTAAAGTACTTCCGTGTCTGGTCTTGTTAAAGTACCTCAGTGTATTGTCTTGTTAAAGTACCTCAGTGTATTGTCTTGTTAAAGTACCTCAGTGTATTGTCTTGTTAAAGTACCTCCGTGTCTTGTCTTGTTAAAGTACCTCAGTGTACTGTCTTGTTAAAGTACCTCAGTGTATTGTCTTGTTAAAGTACCTCAGTGTATTGTCTTGTTAAAGTACCTCAGTGTCTTGTCTTGTTAAAGTACCTCGGTGTATTGTCTTGTTAAAGTACCTTGGTGTATTGTCTTGTTAAAGTACCTCAGTGTATTGTCTTGTTAAAGTACCTCAGTGTATTGTCTTGTTAAAGTACCTCAGTGTATTGTGTTGTTAAAGTACCTCAGTGTATTGTCTTGTTAAAGTACCTCCGTGTCTTGTCTTGTTAAAAGTACCTCAGTGTATTGTCTTGTTAAAGTACCTCAGAGTATTATCTTGCTAAAGTACCTCAGAGTATTGTCTTGTAAAAGTACCTCAGAGTATTATCTTGTTAAAGTACCTCAGTGTATTGTCTTGTTAAAGTACCTCCGTGTCTTGTCTTGTTAAAGTACCTCCGTGTCTTGTCTTGTTAAAGTACCTCAGTGTATTGTCTTGTTAAAGTACCTCAGTGTATTGTCTTGTTAAAGTACCTCAGAGTATTGTCTTGTTAAAGTACCTCAGAGTATTGTCTTGTTAAAGTACCTCCGTGTCTTGTCTTGTTAAAGTACCTCCGTGTTTTGTATTGTTAAAGTACCTCCGTGTCTTGTTAAAGTACCTCAGTGTACTGTCTTGTAAAAGTACCTCAGTGTATTGTCTTGTTAAAGTACCTCCGTGTCTTGTCTTGTTAAAGTACCTCCGTGTCTTGTCTTGTTAAAGTACCTCAGTGTATTGTCTTGTTAAAGTACCTCAGTGTATTGTCTTGTTAAAGTACCTCCGTGTATTGTCTTGTTAAAGTACCTCCGTGTATTGTCTTGTTAAAGTACCTTAGTGTATTGTCTTGTTAAAGTACCTCAGTGTATTGTCTTGTTAAAGTACCTCAGTGTATTGTCTTGTTAAAGTACCTCAGTGTATTGTCTTGTTAAAGTACCTCAGAGTATTGTCTTGTTAAAGTACCTCCGTGTATTGTCTTGTTAAAGTACCTCAGAGTATTGTCTTGTTAAAATACCTCAGTGTATTGTCTTGTTAAAATACCTCAGTGTATTGTCTTGTTAAAGTACCTCCGTGTCTTGTCTTGTTAAAGTACCTCCGTGTCTTGTCTTGTTAAAGTACCTCAGTGTATTGTCTTGTTAAAGTACCTCAGTGTATTGTCTTGTTAAAGTACCTCAGAGTATTGTCTTGTTAAAGTACCTCAGAGTATTGTCTTGTTAAAGTACCTCCGTGTCTTGTCTTGTTAAAGTACCTCCGTGTTTTGTATTGTTAAAGTACCTCCGTGTCTTGTTAAAGTACCTCAGTGTACTGTCTTGTAAAAGTACCTCAGTGTATTGTCTTGTTAAAGTACCTCCGTGTCTTGTCTTGTTAAAGTACCTCCGTGTCTTGTCTTGTTAAAGTACCTCAGTGTATTGTCTTGTTAAAGTACCTCAGTGTATTGTCTTGTTAAAGTACCTCCGTGTATTGTCTTGTTAAAGTACCTCCGTGTATTGTCTTGTTAAAGTACCTCAGTGTATTGTCTTGTTAAAGTACCTCAGTGTATTGTCTTGTTAAAGTACCTCAGTGTATTGTCTTGTTAAAGTACCTCAGTGTATTGTCTTGTTAAAGTACCTCAGAGTATTGTCTTGTTAAAGTACCTCCGTGTATTGTCTTGTTAAAGTACCTCAGAGTATTGTCTTGTTAAAATACCTCAGTGTATTGTCTTGTTAAAATACCTCAGTGTATTGTCTTGTTAAAGTACCTCAGTGTATTGTCTTGTTAAAGTATCTCAGTGTACTGTTTTGTTAAAGTACCTCAGTGTATTGTCTTGTTAAAGTACCTCAGTGTATTGTCTTGTTAAAGTACCTCAGAGTATTGTCTTGTTAAAGTACCTCAGTGTCTTGTCTTGTTAAAGTACCTCGGTGTTTTGTCTTGCTAAAGTACCTCGGAGTATTGTCTTGTTAAAGTACCTCAGAGTATTGTCTTGTTAAAGTACCTCAGTGTATTGTCTTGTAAAAGTACCTCCATGTCTTGTCTTGTTAAAGTACCTCAGTGTACTGTCTTGTTAAAGTACCTCAGTGTCTTGTCTTGTTAAAGTACCTCGGTGTATTGTCTTGCTAAAGTACCTCGGAGTATTGTCTTGTTAAAGTACCTCAGAGTATTGTCTTGTTAAAGTACCTCAGTGTATTGTCTTGTAAAAGTACCTCCGTGTCTTGTCTTGTAAAAGTACCTCAGAGTATTATCTTGTTAAAGTACCTCAGTGTATTGTCTTGTTAAAGTACCTCAGTGTATTGTCTTGTTAAAGTACCTCAGAGTATTGTCTTGTTAAAGTACCTCAGTGTATTGTCTTGTTAAAGTACCTCAGTGTATTATCTTGTTAAAGTACCTCAATGTATTGTCTTGTTAAAGTACCTCAGTGTATTGTCTTGTTAAAGTACTTCAGTGTATTGTCTTGTTAAAGTACCTCCGTGTCTTGTCTTGTTAAAGTACCTCAGTGTATTGTCTTGTTAAAGTACCTCAGTGTATTGTCTTGTTAAAGTACCTCAGTGTATTGTCTTGTTAAAGTACCTCAGTGTATTGTCTTGTTAAAGTACCTCCGTGTCTTGTCTTGTTAAAGTACCTCAGTGTACTGTCTTGTTAAAGTACCTCAGTGTATTGTCTTGTTAAAGTACCTCAGTGTATTGTCTTGTTAAAGCCACTACTCGAGATCTACTAGAGGGAGGGAGGGAAAACCTGGGTTCAAACAGGGATGAACCAACGACATCTCGCATGCTAGATGGGAGTTTTACCTCCAGACCTAACTGCAACAAAAATGTGGGGGCAGTATAGTCTAGATATTAGAGCATTGAGCTCGTGGTCGGATGGCATGGGTTTGAGCCACCACAAAACTCTTCCCCCATCCGTCATACCATGAGTGGTGGTCTGACCACTAGTCTTTCGGATGAGATGATAAACCGAGGTCCTAAGTGTTACACATCATTATTTAGTGCATGTAAAAGAACCCACGGCAACAAGAGGGTTGTCCCTGGCAAAATTCTGTAGAAAAAATGCACTATGATAGGGAACAAAATATAGTTGCAGAAGGGAAAAGAAAAACAAAAAGGCTGGCGCTGCACTTGTGGCGACACATTCTCCCTGGGAGAGCAGCCCGAATTTCATGCAGAGAAATCTGATGTGGTATAAAATTTAAAAAATAAATAAAATAAAGGCACAGGGTCAATGGGATTTTCCCCCTGGAGTTTACATCAGTACTGACTCCATTCCCTCTGAAGTATTTTGGATGAGACTATAAACCAAAGTCATGTGTATGATGAATCCATGCAGAACATCTTGTGCCAAAGGTAAAAAGCCCACATCACCTTCAGAAGAGTAGGCCAATTTGTGCTGGTAGGAATGGATAACTTTTTTTTTTTTTTTATCAAAGGCATGCACATGGGTGTTATGTTAAGACACCATCTCCCAAGTTGGAATGTGGCTATCGTAATAGTGTACAAAAACCACTTTTCTTAATATACCACTTTTAACTTTATGTCACAGCAGATTTCTCTGCGTGAAATTCGGCTGCTCCACGGGGAGACGCATGCCACAGTGCAGCGCCTACATATGGTTGGTTTTTTTGTGTTTTTTTTGTCATCGCTCTACGACACACAATGCTGCTCTTCGAAAGGCGGAATGGGTTTTAAATGTGCGCAAGATTTCTGCGTGCGTTCGCACACAAGGCCTTAGTTACAGTCTCGTCGAATGACTTGACATCAGTTCAATTTTTTCGTCAAACTGGGAGGCTGGGTACGACCCAGAAACTCACGGTTTACATATGGCAGCGAACGT
Organism: Stramonita haemastoma; assembly: GCA_030674155.1. NCBI lineage: Eukaryota > Metazoa > Mollusca > Gastropoda > Neogastropoda > Muricidae > Stramonita > Stramonita haemastoma. The sequence goes on from CM060339.1 coordinate 23,110,140, forward strand.
CTTAACATCCTGCCACCTTCTTCCTTCCTACATACACAAAATCTCACATTGGTGAACTCAGAGACCTAGCACAGGAACAAAATAATAAAAAAGAAAAAAAAATGTCAAAGAGAAGGCACATTACCACAACAGTAACATACACACCAAGCAGACAATATTCTCCAAATATCACACTCAAACGTTTTCCTGATAATAATTGTTTAATAATGGTAGCATTCAGTCGATTCTACAAACCAACAAACTAAGAAACATCACACATTCTTCATCACACCACAGAGAAACTCCTGTCATAATTCACTATCAGTTTTATCACACTGACCAAAAACACTTGTCACAAGTATGTACACCCACAGAAACATTTTGATGATGAAAATGTGTATGCTTTAAAAGGATGCGCATCCCACAAAAGTCATAAAACATTCCGCACAAGTTGTTTAAAAAAATAAGAAGAAAAAAAAAAGAAACTTAAAACAAAAAAGATTATGTGACAAACATTTCTGAACAGAGTGCTACAGCTTGTAACAAAATATCAACATGGTGTCTCCCTGTCCCCTCCAATCCTCTCTTTTGTTTGAAAAATACACAAATACACAAAACGAAAAAAACGGATTAAAAAAAGAGAAAAGAAAAACAGCTACTACAAATATATATTTAAAAAAGTGCATTTCTGATATTTATATATTACTGGAAGGGTTTGATGATCTTCTATAAGCAGTTAGTAAAGTACTACAAGTAGTAGTTAGGCAAAGCAAAGTATTTTTAAAGCTAGGTTTGCTCACAACCTGGTAAGAGAAAAAGAAAAATAGAAGCTAGCATTACCTCTCTGCCCTCTCTCATGCAAGCTTGTCTGTATGCAAGTGTTACCCTGCATAGGAGCATGCAGCCACTGTTGTTTCTCTTTTTCCAATCCCAAAACACAACAGGATGAAAAAAAAAAAAAATTCATGACACTGAAATTTTTTTATAAAGTCCACAAACTTAACAGGACTTACTTTTTGGAAGGGGTCGACAAAAAGACTATCAACTCTTTAGAAGGGTGTCTATCTCATTATCAACACTCTTTAAATGGGTATCTATCTCATTATTAACACTTTAAATGGGTACCTATCTCACTATCAACACTCTTTAAATGGGTATCTATCTCATTATCATCAACACTCTTCAAATGGGTATATATCTCATTTCATCAACACTCTTCAAATGGTATCTATCTCATTATCATCAACACTCTTTAAATGGTATCTATCTCATTATCATCAACACTCTTCAAATGGGTATCTATCTCACTCTGCTTCTGAAAAAAAAAAAATCATCCTTCATCAACTGAGGATTTATAGGTGGTGTCAGGTGTATGCCAAATCAACAGAGACACCACACCATCACTAAAATGACCCCCAAGCAGCAGTGCAGGGTCTTTACTCATGGGTGGCCTCAAGCCAGTCTCTTTCTGTGGACTACTTGATCTAAGAGTAACATTAGAATAAGCTTGGGTACAGTGATGGATAGCTCAGTGGTCAGAGCGCTCGCTTTCCCAAGCCAAGTTAAGCAGCGTCGAGCGTGGTTACCAGTGGATGGGAGACCGTTTGCGCACCTTGGCTTTCCGTACAGTCCCCCCAGCTGTAAATAGGTACCTGCCCTCTTTAGGGTCAGGGAAGGTAAAGCAGCGAGGAAGAGGAGATGGGTGCCGCCCTCTATATGCTGGCCCCAAGAGAAGCTGAGGTCTCCGATGCCTCGTTCCCCTACCACCACATTAGGTTATGGGAAACCTTTACCTTTACTTTTTTACAACTGTTGAAAAAATCAGGATAAGTGCTGTTGGAACAGCAGCTCTAGCAACATCAGATTCAAACAAAGAGGAAGCAGCTGACAATATCAAAAAGAAAAAAAACCCACCTGAAACAGAACATTTCTTAATGATTTTCCATTTGTGCAGAAACTTTCAAACAAATGGCGAGTTATGAAGGATGAACTTTTTTTTGTTTGTTCAGTGTGTTATATAACAACACTGGCAGTATAAAGGTGGTGGCTTTTGCATTTCTTACAGAAAAAGTGACCATGACGAATTTTGTAAAAAAACTAACAGTTTGGACACATCTATGTCTGTTGCCAACAGACCTTTATGAAACAAACCAAGTATCATTTTAACAACAAATCAAGTCCAGATTAGTTTTGCATATTTTTTTTAAAGGGTGGATCTCTTTTAGCACTTTGTGCAAAAGTATATAAAAGCAAGTTTTCCTTTTCTACTGAAGACAGGAAAGGTAGATTTATTAACAAAGAATGTAAATGATATATGCTATCATACTTTTTTTTATGTTCTACAGATGTGCATTAAATTTCATGAAATCCTTGCAGAATGTTAAGGGCTGAATATCCTGAGTTTTTTGTTTGATTGCTTTTAATCCGTGATTTTAATTCCAGACAAATATTCAATTACTGAAACTGTTCAATGGTGGTTTAAGTGCAAAATTTACCTGAAGACAGTGAAATTTCATCATTGAGGAAAAATACTGATCATAGGCTAGGAATGAAAAAACAACCAAAAAACCTCCTGATGATGATAACTCCTTAATTTACATGGGTAAGAAATAAACTACCAAATTAACTTGGCTTTTGTTCCTCTAGTCTTTGCCACGAACAGAAAGTGTGACTAAATAATATGAGTATAACATTAAGGCTAAAAATTAGTAGTAAAACAAAATATTGTCCAAAAAAATCAGGAGAGAGAGAGAGAGAGAGAGAGAGAGAGAGAGGAGAGAAGAGAGAGAGAGAGAGAGAGAGAGAGAGAGAAACAACAGCAGTAGCAGCATAAAACTATTGTCGTTAATTGTCTGTAGAGTCAAGCTGACCACAAGAGCGATACAGCGGTAGTACTAATACCAACCCAAAGAAAAACCCAACAGTTAACAATCATAACATGCAACTCCACAACAGTTGATCAACAGCAAGAACACACAGTTTAAAATAGAACACTTTAGCTCTCATCTTACACATATAACCTGTGAACAAACCTGAGATATGCCTCTGAGGTGAACTCACATAACCACAATTTTCTTAATTCTAGGGGAAACCCTACAAAGTCATACAGAAAAATACAAATTTTCATATTCTGCAATTCAAACAGAAAATATAGCCTACATCTTAATATAGAGGGAATACTTAAGTTCACATTCTGTAATACAAACAGAAAACATGATGTGTATAGATGTGTGGTATATTGATGGCATGAACAGAAAATAAGAGAGAAAGCTGTGTATAAAAACTGACTGACACCCTAAAAGTTCCATCTACATACTTCATGTAAAACACACTAGACAAGATGTTGCAAAAGTTAGAGCACTGAATTGTGAGATATAAAGACAACCACTGATTTGATTTTCAAGTATCCAAATTTGAGCTTCGCTAGAGAAAAAAAACAACAAAAAACCCAACTTCATACTGAGTGACTGCCCCCAATTTTTTTTTCCTTTTCAATTTTCAAACCAAGGAAAAGAAAAAAAGTTGAGCATACATTCAGAACTTCTGCTCTCTAAAATTACTTATTCTAATCAAAATTAAAAAGGGTAGTCAAAATGTCAGCATGAATTAACTTTTGAGTCAAAGCAATCATAACAAACTTTCATAACTGTCGGAACAAGCTACCTCAACAAGGGCAGTATTAAATACATCACTAAATGCAATACCTACAGTTCGAGGGGGATGAAGCTACAGTTCAACAATGATAAGAAATTTTGATACAGCTTGCAAACCACAAGTGACATTTTTACTTCATTCCTGTTTTTCACAACTTTTTGACATGAAATGCAACTTTCAAGCCATAGAGATCAAATAAAAGGATTTTAAAAAAAGAGAGAGAAAAAGAAGTCCCTAGTAAGTTTTTCCATGAATCGGATAATAAAAAATTCTACGTCAAAAATTAAGACTTTAATCCTTTTTCAAGGCCAGGAATGGGTGAATCCATTTACAGGAAAACATTAATGAGTGAAAATAATAATCTTCAAGACATAATCTGTCTTCCATAAGGAAAACATCATATGCCACCTCTGTTTTTAAGATCGAGACTGAGTACACTGTCTTACTGAGAGACGAAACTGGACATACTGCCCCTAATCTCACAGATCTGGTCGTTGGTCTTGATTTCACTACTGTTTTGAATAAACTGTGCAGATGTAAGCATTATGAATGTGAACCTGTGCAAAAAACTCGCATACATTCTAGGGCAATGGAACCTTTGGTTTCTATCCACACAGTCTGTGTACCTGTTTCAGAGATAACTGACGTCACAAAGCGGTCTGAAGAACAGGAAATCACTTCATACATGCCAGATATTTCACCTGACAATCTGCATAAATGAACAAATGTGAGGCAATCACTTTGAAAAAAAAAAATTAAACATGCTTTCATGCAAATTGTTTATTCAAAGTTTTTTTTTTCACAATCGTAATAGCATTCGTTCTTCGACAATCATCAGAAAAGACAAAATTTAAGAACACTATACAATTTTCAGCAGTACTAAAACTAAACGGTGAAAACAAAGGACCGATGACTCCTTTTTACCTGCCAGGTATCCAAAGGTTCAATAACTCTTCAACTATTTCAGCCTATTCAAACATGCACAAACAGCCAACCGCTATCAATACCAAATTCAAAACGTAACAAAACCTACTGTCATGCCTTACATGTCAAACTGACGACTAGAAACAAAATCTGAACTGAATCAATCACAATCCCTGACTCTCTGAAGCACGCGAACAAGCTGGGTGCACATTACACAATGGCAGTGACAGCTATTGATAAATGAGGCTGAATGACAAAGTTTCTCTTTCCCTGTCCATTCAACATTTCTTTTAAAGTATCAAATTTTAAATCTGAAAAAAAAAGCTCATGCGATTTTATTGAACAAGCAAGAAAATGTTGGATAATACATTACTTAAAGAGAAACTTGTGTGTGTGAGTGAGAGAGAGAGTGTATGTAAGCAAGAGAGAAAGATAGAGAGAGTGTGCGTGTGTGTGTGCGTGTGAGAGAGAGAGAGAGAGAGAGAGAGAGAGAGAGAGAGAGAGAGAGAGAGAGAGAGAGAGAGAGAGAGAGAGAGAGAGAGAGAGAGAGAGAGTGTGTGTGTGTGTGTGTGTGAGCAAGAGAGAGAGAGAGAGAGCGTGTGAGAGCAAGAGAGAGAGAGAGGCAGACAAGAGGCATAAACATACAGATACACAGTCATACAGAAACAAAAGTTTCAGTTTAATCAACTGCCAATACAAGAAACAACCTGTCAAGCAGTCAGCTATTGAGCAGTGAATGTAAAGTAAAGACAGACTTGTGCTTTGTGGGCTTTTCACTTGCATGCCTGGGCTTTACAATGTTTGGCCATTTTGACTTGGGTCGTTTAGAAGTCTTGCTGTTTTCAAGGACGCTGTTTTAAGTTGTGTAAGTGTCCGAGGGGTATTACTGAAGAAAACACATTATTACATTAGTTTCTATGCTATCTCAAAATGTATGCAGCATCCTTACAGACTTGCAACACAGAAAGCATAGTATGAACTGTTGTACATGTGAACTATTGCCACTTTTTTCTTATATTCCCGATGTTTATATATCTCAGTTTTTGTTCGATTTTTACACAAGTACTTATTTCTGTCCCATAACTTAGAAAAGGGAAGGGGCTTCTTTAGTTTTGTTTGCCTAGTTTGCAGCTGTTTTTTGTTTCCAGGGGTGGGGGATTCCATGTATGACACGTTTTCATTTTAACAGCCCTTCAAATCACACGAGAGGAAAAAGAAAACCAACTCACAACACCCTATACCTTGTCACTGTGGGTGCATGAGTTACAGCAGGTAACGAGTGCGAGGGAGTCAAATCATCTCCAGATTACTATGGGTAAGCAATGTCTCCGGCAAATGATGTGTGTTTGTCAGCTTCTAATTCATATGCTTGTGCTGTCCAGCATCTGACTCGTTTCAATCAGTTAGTGTTTGCAACATGGGACTTTGGGAACCTGGCTTTTCTGCAGCAAGTACAATTCTTCAGGTAGCTCTCCAAGTATTTCCCGAGGGAAAGTTTCATATGGGGGAATTAGTAAGTAACGTCTTCACAAAACAATAAGTTACGAGAAAAAAACAACAAGAAAGCAAACAAACAAAAATCAACTGAAAACAACGAAAAAGACATTGAAAACAAAAAATACTTAAATGAGATCAATGCCTACTATTTCATCCTGGCATAATTTAAACATTCTAAAACTTGATTTTGTTCAGTAGTTTGCAGGCAGTAGAAAGTGGGGGTGGGGGTTTGAAATCTGAGAAGAGACAGAGAGAGACTATGTATGTTTCACTTGTGGATAAGTCAGAAAATTGGATTTGTCAAACAGTCAGGGTCTGAAGACAGTGTATTTTCTCCTGTTCCGTCATCCTCTAAAAAAGAAAACATACCCTCCAAGATCAAATCAGGCTCTAACTCTGACCTTTTTTTTGTTGTTAAACATGACGATACTCAAAGGGGAGTGTTTATAACATTAATCTTTTGAAAAAAAGATATGACATAGTAATCGAGAATGTATTTCTGTATTCATCACCAAAAATAAACTTTGTGATAGTCTGGAGGTGAGGTGCAAAATACTTATGTCAAATTTCTTGTGTTTACTATCAAATAGAGGGGTGACAGTAGAGATGATGATAAATGTTTGTTTGAAACTGGCTATGTCTACATGTGTATGTATACTTGAAAACATGCATGTGCATACATGTGTTTACATGTATGCATACAGTGAGTGTGTGCCAAGTACAATTTTGTTCTTTGAGTAACCTATATAACTTGAATTTTCAAACCAGGTGTCTTCTTCTTCTTCATTGTTGAACACCAAACAGCAACTATTGTTGTCTGTCAAACAAGTAGGAATGAGCTGCACTGCCGTTAACCACTAACTAGGTGTCAAAAAGGCAAATTTTCTTTCAAATCCCTGTATAGCTGGACATATTTACCATATCTGACTGATGCAAAATCGACTCACACAGCTGTTAAAGCAACATTGCACAAGTCAGATATGGATAGTAAGGGGGGGAGAGGACTTATAGATGTGAAAATTTAAAAAAATTTTTTTTTATAGAATTATGATTTTACAGAGAAGGAACAGAATACTGGTGTGTCACTGTTTAGACCTTTACCTCTCTCCTGTAGTCTATGTGTAAACACCAGTCTGAGATGATAGTCGAAAGAGCAGATGAAAAATAGCTGATAAAACAGGCATACACACAGGTATGCACATTCTATTACATGCAGGTATGTATGCATGTTTTGATAAGCTATATTTCTTCTGCTATGTAAGCATGTTTCGATTAGTTATATTTCTTCTGCTGTTAATGATAAAAACTGGTTCTACACCAACCTCTTGTTATCATTCATTAGACTGTTAACAGTAGAAACTGAACCAGAGTACAGCCAAGAAATTGACGACAGACAACTGCATGCTCACCCAACAGGGGGTGAAAGCAGACATTTTTTTTGTGCTAAATAATACCTCTCCGGAGGACCCAAGACTACACAAACTATGAACACAATAAAATGAACAAGTCATTAACAAAAAACCCTGTCTTTTGACTGAAAGATTTTCTCTCATGGAACTATATCAAGAAGAGTTGAACAGGCACTTGGGCAGTACACTCTATAAAACTTATATAAAGTAAAGATAAAAATAAAAATTATTTAAAAGAAAGAAATAGAAAGAAAAAGAAACACAAACCAAAAAAACACAAAAGCAAGACATAGCCACCCATTCTTTTATTTTCTCACTTTTCCTTTAATTTGTATCATCAATCATCATCACATGTTCCATACTATTTTGCTCAACAGGTTTACTGAAACTGGCAGAGCTACAAAGAAGTGTTTGAACGCATTGGTCCCCCGAGGCAAAGTCAGTCTTCCTTACACATGCTTTTCTGTTTGCACTTTTTTTCTTTTTTGTATATCAGCATACAGCACTTCATATTTAGAAGAGGGATAAAAAAAAAAACTTGCTGCAACAAGTCATCAGTGTTCATCTTCATAGAAGGAAAAAAAAAAAAAAAAGGAATTCTATACAGAAATGCATGCAGAGAAAAACAGAAAATTGCCTGTGCGCGTAGCTGCTAAACCAAAAAAAAAACAACAACCAAAAAAAAACAAAAACAAACAAACAAACAAAAAAAAACCCCTCACAAGTCTGACACAACTCTATAGATGAAACACAAAGAGCTAAAAAAAAAAAAAAAAAAAAAAAAATCAAAAAAAAAAAAGAGCACAAAAAACCCCTAAAGCCAGGAGGAAAAAGACGAGTGGATTGAAGAGGAGGGCAGGGATCACCTGTCCACACAGAATGCTGCCGATACTGCTGTCATGAGGCCTAGCCCACTATAAGTCCCACACCAAAGCGATACTGTCCTTTGACGTGATTGGCATAGCCACTGAGGGCAAAGGTGAAGGGGAAGGGCTGCAGTTTCTTCTCCATCACCGCTCCTACACACCCGTTGGTGTCTAGCTGGGCTGCAACACAGAGAGAGAGAGAGAGAGAGAGCGGTTGTAACACATCAACATCAGCACAGCCAGTTTGGTGTCCATGTCAATGACATCCAAACAATGTCAATCAATACAACTCTCACATTCATAGGTGGATCAAACATCACTTAATGCAGACCTGTGCACCCCCTTACTACTGATTTCAGTATTTTCATGGCAATTTTCAGTATTTTTCACCGAGTTTCAGTATTTTTTGCGTGTTGTTCGGACACACTTTTTCAACATGAAGCATAAACGTCTTTTTTTTTAATTGGGATATTGTATCTCTATTTGTTTGCTCATCCCCCTTCCAATTTCTTTCCATTGTACAAAAGCTCATAAGCTTTTTCTTTTATCAAGTAGCAAATCTGGACAGGTCTGATAACTTCATAAGTGATGTAATATACAGAGCGTAGAATTGGGAGAGAAAAAAAAAAGAAGAAGAAATTAAGCCGGGGTCCAGGGGCCGCTTAGGCCCCGGTGGGGTGCAGGGGCAAAGCCCCGCTGGGGGGCCTAGGGGGGCGAAGCCCCCCGGCAGCAAACGATTTTTCACATTTTAAAGGCAGTTTGGAGGCCTCTCCAGGCACCATTTTGTGCAATGTGGAGGCATGTGTGTGTGTGTGTGTGTGTGTGTGTGTGTGTGTGTGTGTGTGTGTGAGAGAGAGAGAGAGAGAGAGAGAGAGAGAGAGAGAGAGAGAGAGAGAGAGAGAGAGAGAGAGAGAGAGAGAGAGAGAGAGAGAGAGAGAGAGAGAGAGAGAGAGGAGACTCAGACCTTCCATAAAGAACCACCAGAGTATGTCAAACTTGTTTTAAAAAGATCTATTCTGGGTAGCGGTAATATAAGTTTGTGTGTACCACTGTGATGGTTAATGGAAAACGTGGAGAGAGAGAGAGAGAGAGAGAGAGAGAGAGAGAGAGAGAGAGAGAGAGAGAGAGAGAGAGAGAGAGAGAGAGAGAGAGAGATCAATACACTCTCTGGTGAAGATTTAAGAAGATCCTATGCCTTTCTCATTTTATTTTTAATCTGATTTCGGAGTGGACTCACCATGACAGTTTGCATGGCCAGAAAACAAGTGCTGTGTATGTGTGTGCTCTGCTGCTGTCCAGTACAGCACCAGAGCGGAAGCCGTGTTCGGTACGATATAACTTCAGAGCGAGTCCATGTAACTTCAGAACAAGTCACTTTGCTGTTTTAACGATCAACTGATTTTTCGAAGATGCGAGAAATTTTACTGTTCCATGATTTTCCAAGAAATCAGCGCTTCTATAAATGAAGAGCCGTGGTTTGCTATGTTCCGACCGCATTCCAATTTTCGACACCACTTGCGAATGAAAGTTCAACTTTCACTAGCGAGTAGCCTGATGCGAGAGACGTAACGCAGGTTTCAAACCTTACTCGGCAAAACGAACAGCCAATTTTGCTGCTTATGCATCTATATCCGCAACTGTACCTCTTTTAGCCCCATCCTGGCCTGTTAGCGTCATTTTGCATTCACTCCGCGTCTTTCTTTGCTTATAAGTGTATCAGTTTGGTCTGTTTCTCCGCAAAAGTTTACACCACTTTCCGCCATTTTGTTTTGAAGATACTGTTGTGCGCATGCGTCATCAGGGGAGATAAGTAACTGAACGATAGGGCCTAGCAGACGATGTAGGCCTAACGCGAGATGATTGGCATCGCTGTACGATAGAAGACGACGTTTTCGATTTCCGGATTTTTCGTTGACAAAAATCGGATTTTGATTAATAAAATCGTATTTCCGTATTTTACAACTTTTTCCGGAACAAATACGGAAAAATACGGAAGGTGCACAGGTCTGCTTAATGTAACATGTACAAGGACTTTAGGGTTCCCTTATTTTATGAATCACACTTGACCACATTACACACACACACTTCACAAACACCCCCTCCCCCACACACACACTACCCACACACACCCCACCCCCTCCACCCAGGTAAACCACCTCACTCAAACCCCGCCGCCTTACAAACAAATCCACCCCTCCTCTCCTTACTGACCTTTGAAGGTTGTGTGAGCGTTGGGGATCTCCACCTGGTAGCCTACAGTGGCCGTGCTCTCTTGGAGTCGCAGACTGGTTTCCACTTCGGCCGCCACTGACAGCTGGTCGCTGATCTTGTGGACATAGCAAGCATGCAGGTTCCCTGCCAGGGGGCTGACGTTGGCACTTGCCTGCCAGTCCTCACCTGTAACAGTCGCCGCTTTCTGTTAGTTACCCTGCATTTTAGTGGTCAGTGGTCAGAGCGCTCGCTTTCCCCAAGTCAAGTTAAGCAGTGTCGAGCGTGATTGCCAATTGGATGGGTGACCGTTTGCGTGCCTTGGCTACAGTACAGTTCCCCCAGCTGTAAATGGGTACATGTCCTCTTTAGGGTCAGGGAAGGTAAAGCAGCGAGGGAGAGGAGATGGGCACCACCCTCAACATGCTAGCCCCTAGAGAAGCTGAGGTCTCTGATGCCTTACTCCCCTACGACCACAGAGGTTATGGGACACCTTTACCATTACCTATTCTTTTATTTATTCTTTTATATCGAGGATAATGGAATAAGCACTCATGTGGTTTTTTTAACATCTAGTCCCCGTGTGTAAGCAGTTTTGTCAATCTGGTCATCTGTTCCCACCGGCACACAATGGCCCACTCTTACGAAAAGCGGAACACAATTTAAAGTGTGCGCAAGATGTTCTGCGTGCATTCATACACAGGACCTCTGTTTATAGCCTCATCCTAAGGACTTTTGGGGAGAGTGGAGTCAGCACTGATGTTATCTCCAGGGGGAAAATCCCATCAATTATTCAATCCTGGCAAATCCCAGTTCCGGACTAAGAGGGTTAAACTAACAATTAAAAAAAAAAAAGTTGCTGGCAGGTGGATTCCAGGCAGTGGACTTACCGGTAAATCTGCCAGCTAGGGACAAGGCGGATATCTGTCCCCCAGGAACCTGTGGCCCAAACTGGTACAACAGCTCCGCGCCCAGGGACAACTTGGAGGTGATTCGTTGGAGGTACTGACCCACCAGCAATCCTGCAACAACAACTGAAACAGTGAGCTGTCAGTGACGATGACCTGACCTGACCTGACCTGACCTTTCACCACTGGGACATAGTGCTCACTGAACTTTCCGGGCAGTTGTCATGGCCAAGGTGAACCTGGCAGAGCCCATCCTTCTCCAAGTCATGATGGTATTTGTATTGATCATAAAATGAAAAGTATGTGGGGGTAGGGGGACTAAAAACATGTTACTGTTTGAAAAGCAATATCAAAATTATTCCCCCCAAAATAATAATAGATAAATAAATAAAACTACCCCAAACAAATGAAAGACCCACACTGTTTAATCTTTTTCCATTGTCCTGATTGGGATCCTTCTTTTACTGTTCCTGCCCGTGACCCACTATACTTGTCAAAAGTATTTGTTATTTGCTTGTCTGAAAAATACACTAGGGCTGAAAACATTGCTAGAACAATTAAATGTCATTGCCTTATGCAGACTGTTGAAAAGGAAGGTAACACAATGTTTCCAAACAGAATATAAAAACATATGAAACACACAAATAAAATCAAAACTTTGAAAAGTAAATATTCATGTTTGATGAAAGAATGAAAGACGAACAAACAAAAAAACCCAGACGGGCAGACAAACAGAAAAACAGACAGGCAGACAAAATAAAACTTTAATAAGCAAATATTCATTTTTGAAGAAAGAATGAGAAACGAACAAAGAAAAACCCCAGATGGGCAGACAGACAGAAAAACAGACAGGCAGAGACAAACAGAAAAACATAGAAAAACAGAGACCAACATACACATAGTTCCCTGTACCTGAACTACTGACAGGGTCGATGTTTCCAGCAGTGAGAGAGGCAGTGAAATCCCTCCCTTTGTAGTCTGCAGACAACTGGGATGCTACACACTTGCTGTTTTGAATCTGCAGTCACACAGCATCAAGTCAGTCCATTGCTAACAAGACACTGCAACCAGGTGCTTGAAAAAGGCCCCTACGTTTCTCGTCTGACACAACCACAGTTTAACTTGTGAAGATAGGATTCTATACACATTTTTTTTTTAAACCAGTTTCTCAATTTCAAGGTCGTTTATATGTTTACATATAATCATGTCAAAGTAAAAAGTATTATACACAAAAAGTGATGATGAAGCAGTTACAAAGCTGATTTCTTTTTATATGTCAAAATAAAAAAACAAACCCCAAAACAAATTAACGAAGCAGTTGTACACAAAACAATAACTTCATACTGATATCCTCATTATATATAACTATAACAATGCACATGCCCTTGTTGCAAATCATAGATTCTTCCAAAGTAAGACGAAACCTGTGCAGATGCAGATATTTACCTGTGCTACACATTTTGTTCGTAACCGCTCACTGAAGGCATGGATGATGTTGGCATTCAAGTTTCCACTGGGATCCATGTCTCCTATCAGGATGGGGAATGCCTGCAACATAGAGAAGAAAAAAAATCAGTGGCGCCGTGAATAAATGATGCCAAACAAATGCTGAACTCTTTTTTGAAACAAAATTTAACAGAAATACATGTATCAACAAGAAGAATGATCAATCACAGCTATTATTCATTATTGAAAAGGAAAAAGTACAAAGCTTCAGAATCACATTTTAGTTCCTGATCCATGACTTGATTGATATGATATTAATGGTAAGCTGAAAACGTCATCCATCCAAATAAAACCACTGGTGCAAACAGCAATACAATCCAGGCTTCTGAGATGCATATGAAAAAATAAATCCCCCAAGGGAGGAAAAGAAGAAACAGAAATAATTCTTCCTGTCTGAAGACACGTTAAATCCTGTTCTGCTTTTCATAAGAGTAGGCCATCGTGTGCCGGTGGGAACAGATGACAATATTTACAAAACTGCATACACACGGGGACCGGATGAAAAAAAGCACATGATTGCTTATTCTGTTATCCTCGATATAAAAGAATAAATAAAATAAATAAATAAAATAAGATACCTACAAAGCCCCTGAATTTTCAATTTCATGCTGTACAATATGTAGTTTCTGCCTCCAATTTGTTAAACATTCATGTAAAACAACAACATCAAACCACTGTAGCCTTAGTTACAAAACAGTGTTTCTTTGTTCATGCTGTTTAAACACATGAACATAAAAAAAACAACCTACAGTAACCTGGAGAAACTATTACAGTATGACACAGACAGCACTCACTTCCTGAGGAGAGAACTGTCTGGAGCCCACATATGTACAGCCAAAGCGGTACCCTGATGGTTGGAAGGTGGCTAATGACAGTGTGTGGCTGATCTGGAAGTGACTAGACAAACCCTTGGAAATGATCAGCTTGCCACCTTCGAACACCTGTGGAAATATTTCTGCAACACAAAACCAAAAACATTCTCTTGTTAGAAAAAAAAATCAATCAATCAATATTTTTTTTTAAAAAGAAGATACTACTTAGCATAATAATACAGCACTATTTAAAGATAATGTTACAAAACGGGAACAAGGTCTTTGGGCAAGATTATAATCATACAGAACAGATCAACCATGGGCAACCACACACACAGTGACATACTGTATACACACAACTTGACTATCTTGTGCACACATTAAAAACCAACACATTTTACAGTGATGGGTGATACAATCGAATTGCTATATGACATATCATATGCTGGTGGTATCTTCTTCTTCTTCTTTTCTCATGGCCGGGATGGTCATGGAGGAGACATGAGAGACGATTCTGCAGCCAGCCGTCGCCATCCAGCCCTGTCCTCCGCCTTCCGAATGAGTGTTGGACTGTCCAGGTGGGTCCACTCCTTGATGTTATCCATCCAGCTTTTGGTTTGTCTGCCTCGGCGTCTGCCACCTTCTAGCGTTCCTTGTAGGACTGTCTTGGGGAGGGTGTTTGTGGTGTGTGACATGGCCGAACCATGCCAGCTTCCTTTTCTTGACAGTGGCTAGTAGGGGTTCCTGAGGGCCAGCCATCAATGCGACTTGACTTCGCACAAAGGTGTTTGTTTTCCTATCCTTCCAGGAAATTCCAAGCAGTCGCCTGAAGCATTTTGTCTCGTCTGGATCCGCTTGGTGGTTTCAGCGGTCATTGTCCAACTTTCGCAGCCGTAGAGCAAGATGGAGATGACCAGGGATCTGAACAATTTGACTTTTGTTTTGAAGCTGATGTTGTCGCTTCTCCATATCTTGTTCAGTTTTGCCATAGCTGATGTTGCCATGGCTAGCCTGGTCTTGATCTCTGTGGTGGAGCGTCCATCTTTCGTGAGGGTAGCGCCAAGATATTTGAAAGCGTCTACTTCTTCCAGCCATGTCCATACCACCAGCATCTAAAGACATGATAGACGCTGGTGGTATGGACATGAATATATCCAGCATGCAATCCCTCGCCCTACCATGTTTAACATACCCAAGGTACAAGCATGGAAACTGCCAACTCTCATCTGAAATGACCTTCCAGGCTTCCTACAGGCCACATCTCAAGCGACATCTCGACCTGACCATTTGGAATAGGTCCTCTTCATGACTTCGATCTTTTTCTTCAATGAATGCTCAAACAGCAACTATTGAGTATTGTTGCCCGTTATATTCATGAGCATAAATGTGTCAAGCTGCCATTTACTTGATTAAGTGCCTGACAAGTCAGACCCAGCATATCTGACTTCGGCATACAGGAGAATTGTTATCTTTTAAGTCTTTCTGGAAAAGGGCAGGAGAATGAATCAAGAAGGCAGAAAATAGACAAGAAGGAGTAACACTAACAGAAAGATAAGGGCCAAAGCAGAAACAAAGTGATAGAAAAGAGGAAATTTCTAGCACAGAATTTGCAGAATATGGGGATGCTATTTATGCTAACAGACCCCTGGCATCCCCATGGAAGATTCCTGACTCCTGTTCAGTCTGAAACAGACAGCTTGCATCTTACAGCCACTCAATGCTCAGTGTAAACTTACGGACATGTTGTCTTGTTGAGCATGTGATGAATGTGTGTGCCTGTGTATTTTATATTCTCAGATCTCACAGCAACCTTTACCTGGCAAACATTTTAATTCTTATGAGGCAGTTGGTCCTTTTTACACCAGTATCATTCCTACCAAATATGTTTGATACAATTATGAAACTAGTATTTAATAAGACTACTAATAGTAGTAATACCATAAAATTTAATCTTATAATATGTGGCGCTCCACCACGAAATGAGTCGCTTAGCACATAACCCACTTTTCCGCTAGGAGCCATTAAAGGCAGGTAGGGTCAAGTTGGCAATTTTGAGATTTTGATTGATTATTAAAGTATAGCCATTATTCTACCTTATAGTGAAATATCAAATCATAATTTTCTTTCCTTTTGCCTTTAAACACGTTTTAAAAATACCCAAGCCCTCATTCTGACCACCTATTAGGATGCTAAACTTGTCAATTTCTCATTTTGTCATTTCCTGCAGTCTAGTATTTTAACTTGCAATAACTTTTCCTAGAATTGTCCAATTTTCAATCTGTTTTTTGTATTGTATAGCCATTTTATTGCAGTTTGATAACATGTCAGTAACTCAAAATTGACCTCTGATGCAATGCGTCTCATTATGTGGTGGAGCGTCACATATATGGCTGTCACAATATCAGTTCACTTAAAATAGTTATATGAATACTTCATTATCTCAAGAAGCACATTCAAGAATTTGTTATGCTCCACATGCCAAGGGCAGGGATACTAAAGACTGGCAATTACCTAACAATCATTATTAAGCCACACAAGCAAAATTCTTCTGATCCTTCTCCTCAACAGAATGAAAACGTAGAAAGAGATATATCTATCTAATTGTCAGGCAGGATATGGACGTGGAAGAGGAACAACAAACATGTATGCTTTTCGTGCTACTGATCATGTTACTTTTTTTTTTTCATTGTTAGAGAAAATTCTCAAGCTGATCTTTATTAACTGTTATCCAGACTATAGACAAATGCCTATTCCAGGGAAATTTGTAGCCAAAAGTTAGTTTTTAAGGGTAGACAAGTCACAAGGGGTCCAAAAGTGGCCAAAATCATGTGGGTTTTTTTAGAATTAAAAATTGCTGGATACATATTGAAGATCTTCCTGTGTGAATTTAAAGAATTCAGGTTGGAAAACATGTCTGCAGAAACAGGTTATTTCTACTTGTTATACTTTTTTTTTGTTTTTTGCAGCCTCGTCTTCTGTGACATCCTCGCACTGCTGTTCCACCGTCGCTCATTTCAATCTCCCCGCCACAGCCATACCCAGATTCATTGTGTCTCATCCTCGGGATCGGCAGTCCACAGGGAGCCCATCAATATTAGGCCGCCGTGGGGCCACCAGCCAGAGGGGCCCTGCACTTCTGCTGAGTCACTTTGGCGGTGTTCAGTGGTGCCTGTTCTGATCTAACATACGCAGGACACCACCTAATAAGCCCCCTACTAACGACAGTATTAGCTCAGTCGCAGAACCACTGAGTGAGTCACC
This sequence comes from Stramonita haemastoma, assembly GCA_030674155.1. Taxonomy (NCBI): domain Eukaryota; kingdom Metazoa; phylum Mollusca; class Gastropoda; order Neogastropoda; family Muricidae; genus Stramonita; species Stramonita haemastoma. Next base: position 23,127,164 of record CM060339.1, read on the forward strand.
CACCTGAAGTGGCGACCACCACAACGTCCCTCCAACGACCGTCTCCCAGCGAACCTCCAGCCCCAAAGGCTTTGACACAAACTCACCACAGGCACAGAAGTGTATGGGCAAACCGAATCTGAGGTCACCATAAGACCAGAGCAAAGGGAGCCACCGAATCAGAGGCAATTTTTATTATTGCATGATGATCAATGGTGATGGGGATGATGTAACAATGATGCTGTGGAAGTGCATCCGCTTAGAGACTAGTACTTGACAGGGTTGTACTCTCATAATATATCCCGGCATCAACCGGGCCCTGAGAGATACAGACACTTGCAGTGTTGGTCAGGTAATTTGAGCAACACTCTCAAATTTGCATCCGTTAAGTGGATGAAGCTCGACTGTATGGTCCCAGTCTCCCCACTGAGCCCACAGCACACTCATTCTGGGTAGGAGCTGGCCGGAGTCTGAAAAATCCCTATGACTCTTATGGGACTCGAACCTGCGACCTTCCAGTCCAAAATTCAAGGCACTAACCACTGGGCCAAGGCAGCTGGTACTTGTTAAACTTTTAGATATAGATCAAAAGGTTTATGAGTTTGAAAGTGAAACAGTTTTGATGGCCATGGCATATTGGATTGTTTTCCTGGCAACAGTGCAGAAAACTGTGTAATTCTTTTATCATTATGCTTTCCAAGTAATAACCTTTCAATATATTATATAGTATAACTTTTATAAGCTTATAAAAAGAATTTCATCTGTTTGAAGTGTTTCAACGCCCATGTCCCACCTAAATTTTTCACCCAAATGCAACGTTTTAGATACCAACTCTTGAGCACAAATAATTTTTTTAATTCACAATAACAACAAAATAAGATGGCCAAATGCTGCTCCAAGCAGAATCCAAGTGTTCAACAAAGCACAAACCCAAAAGTCATATGTAACATTTGGGCATGTTGGAATTTGGGTCAAATGCCGAAATGGGTGG
>CM060339.1:23138133-23195633 GCA_030674155.1 Stramonita haemastoma
TGGCTACTTTGTTTGATCAAAGATTGTTTATCACTCCCTAGTTGCACAGTGAAAAACTGAAAATCTGATCTCAAAAAAAAAAAAAAAAAAAAAAAAACCTCAGGGAAAAAATCTCATTGAACAGACATCTTGGTGGTGGTTTAAACCTGGGTTCAAACTATGTGCACAGAAGGGGCTTGAAGGATCCTCAGAAAATTCTTTATAGGAATGTCCTTGATATTTGTCACTGTAGAACTCTGTTAAGGGGAGACAGGGTAGCTCCGTGGTTAGAGCACTCGCTAAGCTAAGGTTAGGCAGCATTGAGCATGGTTACCCAGTAGATGGGTGAACATTTGCATGCCTTGGCTTCAGTACAGTCCCCCAGTTCACCCAGCTCTGAATTAGTACCTGCCCTCTTTAGGGTCAGGGAAGGTAAAGCAGCAAGGGAGAGGAGATGGGCGCCGCCCTCAACATGCTGGCCCCTAGAGAAGCTGGGTCTCTGACACTTCACTCTTCAGCTACTGCATAGGTTATGGGAACACCTTTACCCTTTTATTTTTAGTACCCCATGGTCCTACTGGATCAGTGGTCTAAAGGTAACACGCCTGCCTTGAAAGTGAAAAGTCTGGGTCGGAGTTTGCGGTGGTTCGAATCACGTTTGGGCCCCCAACTTTTTCCCCATCCGTTAGACCGTGAGTGGTGGTCTGGGTACTAGTCTTTTGGATGAGACGATAAACCGAGGTCCTGTGTGTTACACATCAATATTTAGCGCATGTAAAAGAACCCATGGCAACAGGGGGAGGGGGGGGGGGGGGGGGGGGGGTGCCCCTGGCAAAGTTCTGTAGAAAAAAGCCACTCTGATAGGGAAACAATACAGTTGCAGACATGAAAAATTAATAATGGGTAGGCACTGCACTTGTGGCGACACACTCTCCCCGGGGAGAGCAGCCCGAATTTCACACAGAGAAATCTGCTGTGACATAAAGTGGTATAAAAAAAAATTTTATTTTTAAATCCCTGCACGTTCCTTAACGGTGTGCCAGACATTCCGTTTTTCAAAGAGGTGGTTATCATGGCCACCAACTGTGAGGCCTGCGGTGTCCGTGACAACGAGGTCAAGAGTGGAGGGGGCATGGAGGACAAAGGTCGCAAGATCACCGTCAGGATCGAAAACAGCGAAGACATGTCGCGTGACGTGCTCAAGGTTGGAGGAATGATGTTTTTGTCACTTTTAAGAAAGAAAAGAAAAAGAAAATGTTATGCTTGGGGGGATGGTGGGGGGGGGGGGTTCTCAAGGTAAGGTAATGTTGATAGTGAAATAGGATGTTTTGGAGGTTGTTTTTTGTTGGTGTCGGGGGTGGGTTTTTTTTAGTGGGGGTGGGGGTGGTGGGTTTTTTGGTTTTGCTTTTTTGCAAGATATAGGGGTGTATGAATTTCATGTCTTAGTATTATTATTATCATTAGTAGTAGTAGTAGTAGTGGAAGTAGTAGTAGTTGTAGTAGTAGTAGTAGTAGCAGCAGCAGCAGCAGCAGCAGCAGCAGCAGCAGCAGCAGCAGCAGCAGAAGTAGTAGTAGTAGTAGGAGTAGTAGTAGTTGTAGTAGCAGTAGTTGTTGTAGTAGTAGTAGTAGGAACACACGGAATCACCGGACAATGCTCTGCATTCAACCTTGCACAGGCTCACGAAACTATGTTAAGCTGCACTAGTCATTGTATCATGCGGCTGCCGCGTGAAAAATCTGCTAACAGCAAATCCCCTATAACAGACAGCCATCCAAAACCGTTGTTTTACACCGATCCGCTATAGCAGACAGCTGTCCTCTGAGAGTTAACCTACCATTAAGGTAGCTGTATTCCACCTTCAGGGAGTGTGATTACATGTAAGGGACTCGGGATTCTGCTGGGAGATGGTATGTTAACTTTTTTTTTTTTTTTTTCACAATTCATGACCAGATTACTGAAGAGTACAATGCGTTGTCACTATGTCAAAATGTCTGTCGTGTGTGACATTTAAAAAAAATAATTTTAAAAATTTACATTTGCAGAGCGAGACGGCCATCATCCGAATTCCGGACCTGGAGTTTGAAACGGAAATGGGAACGCTTGGGGGAAAGTTCACCACTGTTGAGGGACTGCTGGAAGATATCAAAGGACAGGTGTGTGTGTGTGCGTGTGTGTGTGTGTGTGTGTGTGTGCTGTGTTGTGTGTGTGTGTGTGTGTGTGTGTGTGTGTGTGTGTGTGTGTCTATGTGGGGTGTGTGTGTGTGTGTGTGTGGTGTGTGTGTGTGTGTGTGTGTGTGTGTGTGTGTGTGTGTGTGTGTTGATGCTGTGTGTGTGTGTATGGATGCTCTGTGTGTGTGTGTGTGTGTGTGTGTGTGTGTGTGTGTGTGTCTGTGTCTGTGTTTGTGTCTGTGTCTTTGTGAGTTCATATATGTGTGTTTATGATTAGTTTTGTATTTTATTGTTATTATCATCATCATCGCTATGATCATCATTGTGTTTTATAATCATCGTCGCCAAGATAATTACAAGTTCTTTCTCTGTAAGTGAATATTTCATTCTGTAAAAGGACACAAACTCTGCTCTTAGCTTATTATTACTACTACACTGTAAAGAAACAAAACAAAACAAAACCCCAAAAGCTGATCAGTGTTTGTGTATAACATGGGATTGTTCAATTTTTTTCAGTTGAGGGACAGCAACCCCTTTCTGATTGGTGACAGTTCTCTCCCCTCAGCAAAGTCAAAACTAAGCATCTTTTGTGACAAAGTGGATGAGGTGAGAGGGGTGAATGTGTGCAGGTGGGGAGTTTGTTGGCATAGTTTCGCTTTTTTGTACATGTATATCAATTGATGGGGGCGGGATAGCTCAGTGGTCACAGCGCTCGCTTTCCACAAGTCAAGTTAAGCAGCATCAAGCGTGGTTACCAAGTGGATGGGTGACCGTTTGCACACCTTGGCTTCAGTAGTCCCCCCCAGTTCACCCAGCTATAAATGGGTACCTGCCCTCTTTAGGGTCAGGGAAGGTAAAGCAGTGAGGGAGAGGAGATGGGCACCGCCCTCAATATGCTGGCCTCTGGAGAAGCTGAGGTCTCTGATGCCTCGCTCCCCCGCGACCACAAAGTTTATGGGTCACCTTTACCTTTTTATATCAATTGTTACACAGGTATTTTGATTATCAAGAGTCCTAGCGGCTATTTTAGGCTGGAAAATTGGTTAGTTATTTCTAATGAGGGCATTTTGGTTGGGCTTTTTTTTTTTTTTTTTTTGGAGGGGGGGAGTGTTAGTGGTGTTAGGGTTTGGGTTTTTTTTTTTTTTTGGGGGGGGGGTATTTTTTAGGGTTTGGGGTGAGGGGAGGTGGGGGGCTTGTTTGACATTTTTAGACATATTTTAAATTATTCTTTGTCAAGGTAATCATTTTGTTGTTGTTGTTGTTGTATAAATAGCCAGTGAGTTTGCTCTGTAACAGAATGTCTGTATGTGGACAGGATAGCCTGGCGGTTTGAGCATTGTGCCTGGAATGTTTGGAGATGATGGTGGAATGTTTGGAATGGAATGTTTGGAGATGATGGTGGAATGTTTGGAATGGAATGTTTGGAGATGATGGTGGAATGTTTGGAGATGATGATGGAATGTTTGGAGATGATGACAGAATGTTCGGAGATGATGACGGAATGTTTGGAGATGATGACGGAATGTTTGGAGATGGTGACGGAATGTTTGGAGATGGTGACGGAATGTTTGGAGATGATGACAGAATGTTTGGAGATGATGGTGGAATGTTTGGAGATGATGACAGAATGTTTGGAGATGATGATGGAATGTTTGGAGATGATGATGGAATGTTTGGAGATGGTGATGGAATGTTTGGAGATGGTGGCGGAATGTTTCGAGATGGTGGTGGAATGTTTGGAGATGGTGATGATGGAATGTTTGGAGATGGTGGCGGAATGTTTCGAGATGGTGGTGGAATGTTTGGAGATGATAATGGAATGTTTCGAGATGGTGGTGGAATGTTTGGAGATGGTGATGATGGAATGTTTGGAGATGGTGATGATGGAGATGATGGTGGAATGATCGGAGATGATGGTGGAATGTTTGGAGATGATGATGGAATGTTTGGAGATGATGGTGGAATGTTTGGAGATGATGGTGGAATGTTTGGAGATGATGGTGGAATGTTTGGAGATGATGGTGGAATGTTTGGAGATGATAATGGAATGTTAATGTTTGGAGATGATGGTGGAATGTTAATGTTTGGAGATGATGATGGAATGTTTTCAGATCATCAAGGGGGTGAGGACCAAAGTTGACCTGATCCTGGATGACCCTGCTGGCAACAGTTACATTCAGGTGAGAAAAAAACCCAGCTACATCCAGGTGAAAAAAAAAAGAAAATAAGTTACATTCAGGTGGGTGTTTTGAACCCCCAGTGCTAAAAGCTGTAGCCGAGTGGTTAATCAAGGCTGTTTAAACTTCAATTATGCAGGTCCATGAAACCTTCAGGGGAGGAGTTGGGTGGGGTGGGGGGTTGGTTTTGATTTCAGTTAGTTAACTTTAATCTTCTTTTGTTTCCCCAAAATTGGAATACAGGTACCTCTAACCCTCTTAGTCCCGATCCACGATTTGCTGGGATTGAATAATTCCCCCCACACCCCCACCCGAATCCCGAATCGGGATTTACACACAGTAGATTTCCATCGCATTGTGACCATCACTAATTGCTACCACATGCTAAAGCTCTATCAGGCTAGGAGACACCTTGCTGAGAGTCTGGAAGTAATCATAGCTGCTGGTATGTACTTAGAAGGAGGAAAAGGCCAGCCAGCATGTATGCCTGACCTGATTTCATGATGGAATGTGAAATCTAGGGGCAGTTTGTGTTCAGAGAATCCGAATGCAAGAGGGTAAAAATCAAGGCTGTTTAGATTTCAGATCATCCATGAAATCTTGAGGGGAGGGGTAGGGTGGGGTGGAGGGTTGGTTTTGATTTCAGTTAGTTATCTTTACTCTCTTTTGTTTCCCCAAAGTTGGAATGCAGCTACCTTTATGGTGGTCACCCCCACCCCCATACCATCCTCCCCCCAAAAAACCAGTTGCATATGCAAAAATCTCACCGTTGGTGAACCTTGGAGAGTTCAAGCCAAGGAATGAGAAAAAAGAACTTTCTTTCCTACATTTTTAATGTTTGTTTCTCTATGTGAAAGTTCGATTCGGTTTCTTCAGTATACAGTATATATCTTAGAATTTTCTCCCCCAAGACAAAGACAAGGTAACTTAGTCTCATCCGAAAGACTTTTGGGGAGAGTAGAATCAGCACTGATGTTAACTTCAGGGAAAGAATCCCCTCGAACAGGAATCGAACCTGGGTCGTCAAATTGCGAGCGCAATGTTCTGACCACGAGGCTAACCCATCCCCCTTTAACAGTTAACCACAGTGTGTGTGTGATCACTCACGCCTGTTCACTGTTCACACTGACGGTCCCTGACGAGGCTATCCCATCCCCTTTTTACAGGTAACCACTGTATGTATGATCACTCACAACGCCCGTTCACTGTTCACTGTTCACAGAGTCTGACGGCCCCTGACCCTGACCCCCAACTGACAGTGGAGGACTACGAGCGAAACCACGAGCAGAACGAGGAGTTGGGGCTGAACGACATGAAGACAGAGAACTACGCCCACAGCTGACAGGGCCCGCCACTCCTGCCGCTCTTGATGGATAACTCTTTCTTTTTTTTTTTTTTTACTCCTGCCACTGTTGATGGACAACTTTTTTTTTTTTTAACCTAACCCGGTTTTTAATTTAAAAAAAAGAAAAATCAGAACTGAAAAATTTTTGGCTGACCAATTGCTTCATCGTTGTTGTTATGTATTGTGTGGCATAATGAAGGAAGAAAAAAAAAACCCAGCTTATTGTATTCTTTTGGGGGGAAATGAAGAGAAAAAACCCAGCTTGTTGTATTCTTTAGCGGGAAAATGAGGAAAAAGAATTTTCTTTAGCAGGAAAAAAATGTGTAAATCTTATGGTGTCCTGATCATTGTACACAGTTGTGGAACATTGTGGGGTACTAAAGAATAGAAATAGGTGTATGGAAGGTATGGGGGACATTTGGGGGGAGAGTTGTATAAGTCTCTTCATCATCAGCATAGATAAGAAGTATCTTTTGCTGCTGGAAAACCAAGAAAGCAATTATCTCGACTGCCGGTGTTAAGTTACTTTGACATAGATAGGAAGTATATGATCTTCATTGTGCATACTAGCCCTTCATATACATGAAGAGGTGTGATCATTATGCATACCAAAAGGTGCGATCTTCATGTACATAAACAGGTGCAATAATGCCCAAGCAGATCTGCACAGGAGTTCATGTGGGAGTGCCGTAGATTCGAACCCAAGATTGTAAAAATATCCAATCATGATTTTTGAGATACCATAAGATTTCGTTCTTGGCAACTTCCATGATCAGAAGCCATCTTTTTATATATTCTGTCTTCTCTCTTACAGTTGTTAATTAAGTGACATTTTCCTGTTGCGGGAGGGGGGGGGGGAGGGGGGATGGTGAGGATTTCACAAACAGTTCACTGTTAGTTCTGTAAGAGTCCCTTGCCATAGAAAGTACAAAACCTGACGAGTGCCTGTTAAAGATATAATGCTGAATTTATGTGCAGCATTATGCACAAAATGATCAGAACATACCTGTCTGTTAAAATAACAGATAACTGGCAAGATTTTTTTTTTTTTTAAATGGAACAAGTGCTGGTCATCATTACAAAACTTTTCAGAGTTCAGTAATACCACTTGGAGAAATGTGTAGAAACATTTCCAGAATGGAATTTTGAAAAAAAAAAAAAAATGAGACATCAGGTCTGTGATTAAATCTTTGTGAAAGACAGTTCTTTTTTGTGTGTGTGTGTGTGCGTGTGGAGAGTTTGAATATCGGTGTTTCGGTTTAAATGGCCGTGTTGTTGGGATTTTTTAGTTGTTCATTTGTATGTTTGGGGTTGGGGTTTGTTTTGTGTTTTTTTTGCCGGGGGGGGGGGGGGGGGGGATAGCTTTTTAAAAAACAAGAATTAAAGACCCTGACTGTTTCTTTTTTCTGACTCACAACCAACACCAAGAGGAGAGAACAGGGGAACAGCTTTTTAATGCAGCATCCGAACTCCTAACAGGTTATGGAAGAGGGTTAACCCATTCAACCCCAAGCCCCAGCTAGCACTCTTGGGGGGAGGACTGAGTAGCCTTGCCAGTCTGAGCCCAAGCTGCTCTTGAGCTAGGTATCTGTTGTGTTGTTGTAGCTGTTGCAAGGTTAAGCCTTTTGCTGCTGCCATATTTTGTTCAGGCAAATGCTGGACGAAACAGAGGGTTGGATCATGACGAACAGCAAATGTCAACTGAGCATTGCTGGTGACAGTTTCTATGACGAATGCTGTTCGTCAGCAATGCAGTGAAGAGGTTAATGTAATCACAAATGATGGACGCCATAGCCTTGTTTCCTTTTGTGTATATATACACATGCAGGTCAGATATGCACATTAGTGATCCCGCTATTCATGTCAGCGTTAGGTGGGTTACAGAAACAAGAACACACCCAGCATACATCCCTGTAGTTGGAATGTGGCCGTCTTCAAGGTGGGCAAAAATGGTCGTGACTCGTACACACAAAATCTCACCACTGGTAAACCTTGAAGCTCTAACCTAGGAACAACCTCCCCCCCCCCCCCAAAAAAAAATAAATAATAAATAATCGCAACATCACTACAATGGGTACCTAGCCCAAGAGCTGCTCAGGCCAACAGTTCAGCTAATACTACTCAGTCTCACACAAGCAGTGCTTCACCTCAGTGTTGAATGAGTTAACCCTCTTGCATTCGGATTCTCTGAACACAAACTGCCCCTAGATTTCACATTCCATCACGAAATCAGGTCAGGCACACATGCTGGCTCGCCTTTTCCTCCTTCTAAGTACATACCAGCAGCTATAATTACTTCCAGACTCTCACAGCAGGCTTTGTACCTCTGCCTGATAGAGCTTTTACATGTGGTAGCAATAATGATGGTCACAGCGTGATGGAAATCTGTGTGTAAATTCTGGTTCGGGATTCAGGGGGGGCAATTAAATCCGGGGCAAATCCCAGTTCAGGACTAAGAGGGTTAAAGAGTACACACTTAATAGGTAAGAATATGACAAAAATAGACAAGAAAAGAATTTGTGTACAACATCAGTTTTCCAACTTCAGAGCACACACACACAAGAGACAGCAGAACACAAAACCTTTCAGCGTTATCAATTTACACTTTATTGTACTCAACAGCAGAAACTGCCTACAGGAATTATATACAAGGACTACCGGGTACATTGCAAAATCTAGGAAGATGCGAGACTGAGGAAGGAAGGAAGGAAGGAGGGAGAGGAAGGAAGAAAGATTAAAAAAAAAAAAAAATCCATCACCGTAGTTTATAGAAATAGATGTTGCATAATTTGTGTATAGTGGTAGCAAGCATGTCGCTAAGACGTGCCGTCATTCTTTCAACAACAAGTCCATAAAATCTGGCATCTTTTTTAGCAATAAGTCATATCACACGATTCCTTGGGATCAACCAACCAGTCACAATCACCACCCTTCTGACCCCTCGTAACAATCCATACAGACAAACCAGTAACATTCTGGACACACGCCCACACACACAAAACAAAAATCATCTTTCCAGCCTGTGTTGAATAACAACAAAATGCCAACACTGCCCAAAACGCAGCTCAATCAAAATGATGTGCAACAACTGTACCGTTTATTTTAATGTTAACGGGCACAAACTGAGCACATCGTCTGTTTCAAAACTCCCACTACACCATCATCATTTCATATACAGACTCTATCGTATATAATCGTATCACTTAGCAACACCAGGAAAGATGGCTATGCAGATGTTTGTACAAGGCCTACTTACTCATGATAGACGTGGGAGAGATGATGAGGATGGGGATGGGTATGTACAAATGATCATGTCTAGCCCTTTATCAGAACTCGTCGTCTCGTCAAAACGCTCAACTGTGAGAGAAATGCTTACCAATTGATAATAGTATGTTCAGTGAGCAGAGAAGAGTGAGAGAGAGAGAGGAGAAGAGTAAAAAAAATTGTTTAAAAAAATTTTAAAAATTTATGCCCACCCCCACCCAGTCCAAAACAATTCAGGGAAACATTAAAAAAAAACAAAAAAAACCCCCCCACCACCTTACAAAAGTTTACGGCAAACAAAATATACCCCCTCCCCTCCCCCCTAAAAAAAAACACAACAAACCTTACATCAAAACCTACATTACATACTATCTTTTATTACGTTTTCTAAATTTGACAAATTTTAGAACAAATTCCAGAAATGTCCTAAAGCTTTAACACTAAAAATTCTACTCAAATCTTTCCTCATGTACAGACTTAAAAAGAGTTTCATGGAGAACTTATCTGGTTTCTGTACTCTCTGGGTGTAACTATGGTTCAAACCGGCCATCAGGTTAGTTTATAGGATGAAGTTGCAACATGAAAGCTCTGGCTTCGATTCCAGAACATCCGTTGATAACACGACCACTTTCCTCAAAGTATGACATGGTATTTTTTTTGTTAAAATTCAAACACTTTATGAGGTTTTCCCCGTAATTTTAAAGCTGGCTATTTCGTTCACGATCTCAGCTTGTCTACACACTTTTATGAGGTTTTCATATAATCTAAATAACATTCATTTTGCCTGTTCGCCACGATTCAGCCTGATAAAAGTGCAAGGGCATATTACATAGTACCCAGAGTCTTTGCAAATTTCTATCTGATTTTAAATAGCCAACATAATGAGATTGATCAGTCACAGTTTTGATGCACCCTTGTGCATCAAAACTGTGACTGATCAATCTCATAATGACAAACACGGTTCACAAAAAAAAAAAAAAAAAAAATATGGATCATACCGTCCCAAATATCAGTTCCAAGATAAATCTAAGGAAATTCAACGAGACAATTCCTGATCAAGCAGTACCAGCAGACTAGATGTCAAAACCATATGCATGAAAAAATGACAGAAAAAACAATGATAAAGCGGGAAATGACAATAAAACAATGATAAAGAATCAATCAGGCAAATGAAAAAACAACATAAAAATACCCCCCCCCCCCCCCCATGAACAAACCAGGGAGGAGTATGTAACAGAAAAAAATGCCCCCCCCCCCCCCAAAGAATTTGACCATTTCAGTACAAAATGCATGCTCATATTTGATGCACTTCATTAACAAAAATCATACAACCTAAATCTTATGTAAGAACACTCTAACCGTTAAAATAAAGGGACAAAAAATGGAAGGGCATTGGGACATACTTTACCTATTTCAAAATTCTTTAGTTAGACATAAACAACAATGATCATTTCGTCTTGAGAATTTGGACATAACCTACGATGATCATTTCATCTTGAGAATTTAGACACAACTTATGATGATCATTTCGCCTTGAGAATTTTTGCCAGTCCTGAATATTGGGGTTTTCTCATTCTTGCCCTGTCAAGTACATTGGAATTTTTGACAAGCCAGATCAAAATTGCCAGCCCAAAATATTTCGTAAACCAAAACTACTAGCATCACAACATTTAAAGACACTGTCCCTTAAGAGTCAAAATAATTTATTGACCTAAACCTAAGAAAAACTTCTTTTTTTTTAAAATTGTGATTACAGAGATATTTATAGTAAGTATTAAAGCATCACATTAAATAGCTTTTTTTTTTTTCAAACAGTTAATGCTATAGATAACGGAAGCAATAAGGGGAGAAAAAAAATCAACTGAGCTTAAAATTTTGTCAGCAAAGATGAAAAAAAACAGAAAAACAGGGACATGTGCCTGAACAGTACCATGAAGAGATCATGCTGAAGAAAATGTTTCCACAACTTAACTTTGATTTCTAATCAATCTTTTTTTTAAGTGTGTGAAAGAGGAGGAAAACTTACAGAGAAAATGGCAAAGTTCGAAGATGCAAGTTTCAGTACAAAAAGGAGAATTAACCCCCACCCACCCCCACCTGGAAGTAAAACTGTATACAGGTTGAAATTACATACAAACTTAAAACGTTTAACAGCATAGGCTGTAAATCATCTTTTTTTTAAAACTTAGACAATAAGGCAAGTAAACTAAAAATATAAAATAAGTACACAGACAGCAATACAGAACATTTTGCATGGGTCACACAAATAGTAACAAAACAAGGTGACAAAATATATGGCAAATTTTGGGGCATTACACACGGAGAGGGAGGAGGCACTCTTCTCCATCACATCACAGATAGATCACTAATCCCAAAAATGATACAGTGAAAGATGGAATCTGTGTTCTTAGAGACAGCTAACTGACCACAGGGGGGAAAAAAAGGACACAAAGCAAATATAAAATACAAACCTACTGTAAAGGGGGGGGGGGGGGGGAGAGAGAGAGAGACTTGGTATTGCAGAATTTATCAATTTGAAGACCTTACCAAAAAAGCCTAAACCAGTTTGAAATTATCAAATGAACATATCCATAACCAAACGGCAAACCAATTTTGAAAATTCAAATCAGAGCTGGAAGAAAAAATGTAGCACATCGCATCCACTGCAAATAAAATTTGGGTACGTCCTCTGATGGACTTGCAAATTGCATAAAGTAATATCTATCACCCCAGACCTTGAAAAAAAAAAAAAAGAAGGAAAAAACAACAACAAAAAAACAGCTTGCAGAGCACAGAAAATAATTCCAAATCCCAGGAGGGGAAAAAAAGAATGAATGAATAATGCGACATATCAGATTGGGAGAGAAGACGAATAAAACAATAAGACCACAGGTAGGTTTGGGAAAGAAATTTCTATTCTGCTGACATTTAGAAAAATAAAGTTTTTTTTGTTTTTGTTTAGAAAAAAAAAAAAGAGAGGGACAATGCAAAAAAAAAATCTGGGCAAATGCTGATCCAGGTCATCTTACAATACAGCAGTTTAAGACAGCAGTCTTTTTCAGATATCTTACAGGCAGTTTCTATCGGGTTTTTATATTATTATTTTTTTTAATGAAAGAAATATCTACAGAACAGATAAAAGGGACAAAACCCATCAGGCTTTTCTTGGAAAAAAAAAAAAGAAAAAAAAAATGCTGGATATCTTGTTTTAGGCAAGTCAAATAAGCTCATTCTTCTTCCCTTTCTGACCCTGGGGCTGGCTTTTACCTTTCATGAATTCTTCTCTTTAAAAAAAAACAACAACAACAAAAAACAAAACTCCATGACATACAAAACCCACACACATACACAATTATTCATCAACAGGGCTCAAGACAACTCCACCACACCTTAAGATGAAAACAAGAGAGGAGGTACTAGGAAAAAGACCCGACATATTTACATATGTATAAGCTTACAAAATCATTTGCATATATTCTCCAAAATCAAATGGCAACAGGGCTGACATAAAACTGTCTTTCACATTCTATTCATAAACTCTATTCTGACCGGAAAAAAAAAAAACGGACCATGGAACGTTTGATGTTTTTATACAGTGTCAAGATGGATCTTTCCGTGTTTATGCACACTTTACACAAGAGGCATCTGGTGCATTTCGGTTCACCGTACATACAAGGGGGTGTGGTCACAAGGTAGCACCAAAACAACTGCCAGTAATACAAACACGACAATAAGTAATACGCCCCCCCCCCTCTTAAAAAAACCACTGCCGTAGAGACATCTGAATACATTCTCTACATTTTAGTAAATGACATACTATGTGTGAAATCAGAAAGCAAGAAAAACTGTGTTGTCACTCGTATGAATGAAAGTTTAGTCAGTCAGATGGCAAATTTCTTCTAAATTATCAAAATAATGAAGGTTTGAAGGAGTAAGTAAATAACATCACATACACACAAAATAACACACACAAAACAAAAATGAACAAGCAAAACCTGAAAATAACAACACTGCTCAAAATGAACAGAAAAATATAGGGACATTCAAAACAGCACCGACTTTTTCCCCCATTTGAAAGGAAAATACAAACAAAACAACAACAGAACTAACAATAAAAATGACTAAAGATAAGCCAGCACAATGGAGTACTACTTATGGAGTTACTTTTACTCACGCCTACACATTGTCAGAAAAGAATCTACAGTGACAAAAGTTCGGGCATTTTGAAAAATGACCTCAACATAACCCAAATCATGCCTCCCTACAGCTGTTAGAATCTTATGACTAATTATGAAGGAAAACAATCTTTATTGTGCAAAGATGTATAATGTCGAGCTTTTTGACAAAAGAATGATGGTAACATCAGTGCGACTCCACTCTCCCCAAAAGTCCTTTGGATGAGACTATAAACCAAGGCCCGGTGTGCAAATGCACGCAGAACATCTTGCGCACATGTTAAATCCTGTCCTGCTTTTCGTAAGAGTAGGCCACTGTGTACCGGTGGGAACAGATGACAAAATTTACAAAAACTGCATACACACGGGACTGGATGTAAAAAAACAACACCCATGAGTGCTTATTCCATTATCCTCGATATAAAAGAGTAAATAAATAAATAAATGATTCGAATCAACAAATGAGGATGAACATAAGCAGTTTTTTTTTATTACTGGGACAGGTAACTCACTCGGGATGAAGAAACAGAACAGAACAGAGAAAAGTGTGTAAACACAAGTATTCAAACTACAACAGAAACATTCAGCTTTTGCCACACAGGGACCAACATTGACCAGCCAAAACCTGAAGACTTACTCCATGAATTCTGAGACGAGAGACGACATCACCTGGAAATTGATAGTCATATGTTACGCACTTAATCTTTGACCTCTTCACTGTCTTGAGATAACCCCACTGGTGTACATGTTGATATATGTAATGAATGCATATGACACAAAGGTCTGACACTGTTCTTTTGATCTTAGTTTTACTTTAGTTTTTGGGGGGGGGGTTTATCCTTCCTCAGCCAGAGCTCAGAATTTCACCAATGACGAGATTTTGCGTATGCAACCATTTTTGCCCACCATGGTGGACAGTGTATTCTGACTTTGTGGATAGTTTTATTATATTCTGACAGCATTTTCATCTTTCTTCCAACTGTCTATACAAATTTACATTATGCAGTTCTGCACTCTACTGCTGTCCTACACAATATGTTTCTGATTACTTTCTCTTCACAATTCATTGCATAATGCCCTCATTTGACTTTGATAACTAAAGAAAAAAATTAAAATAAAACAAAAAACTTTGTAACTTTTAATCTTTACAGTAGTTTATCTGTAAGTGATACTAGAAATAACAATCGCTAAACTGGTACAAATTCTACAGACGGAAATAACACAAGAGATCACTAATAGTAAAACTGTACCCCCATCGTGAGAAACACTGGGGAGAAGAAGAAAGAGATACGCTCAAGACTTTACAACTGAACATGAAAGATACCATCCAATGTTAGCCACTAACCATACAACGAGAATATCAAACACTGCATCATTTACTGAAAGAGAATGAGGTGTTGAATGGCACACACAAATATTTCATAAAAGGTAACAACAACACTAACATGACACTAAAGACAAATTAATTCTATGTGAAGAATTCATTCATTCATCATTCCCATGGTTTTGAGTCAAGCAATGGTAATATGAAGTCTTGGTGCCTCTCTTTGGGAGACAAATAAATATCTTTAGATGGACAATTAACATTCTCTGCCATTCGAATAGTCTCAAAATTCCATGCAAAAACATGCACTATTAAAAAATGCAGACTACACAACTTTACCCAATAGTCCAAATTAAGGTATGGTAGATTACTTGTGTCAAAAAGTCTGTAATGGGCAGTCACCATACAGAAAGTCTTTTCAATGTGAAATCAATTTTCATCACTTAAAGTTCAAAAGATAAATCACACATTCACAGTTGTAGATCCCTTTTCTTATAAAATTTAGTATTGAGTTAAATAAAAACAAAACTGGCAAAGTATACTTAGTCTTTAGATTGTGCTTCTGAGTGATTTAAAGAAATCTATAATACTGGGTATCAACCCAGCTTTCTGTCCGTCTTTATTATCTCCATTCTTGCAACAACAACAACCATCATGTATACATACATATCTGTCACAACTAGGTGTAATTTGCACACTGAAAATTTTCTTCAAAAAACAAACCCAAACCTAAAACATTTGTTTAACTTTCACTTCAGGACAAAATCACATTGTCAGAAAGTCACAAAGAATTTCAGATACCAGTATCTTCCCATGACAGACTTTTTAAACACCAGTCCCCCCTCTCCCCAATAAAGATGTGAATACACAAGAATTCTCCAAGACCTGATTAATTTACAATATTAATTTGCACACTGCAGCCCTAGTTGCTGCTGCTGTGCAAATAGGCAAGAGAGTCGAGCAGATGCTGATTCTATATCCAGTGAAAAGATAACCAGGGATAAACAGTCAGGGATAAACAGTCCTACTCTTCACTTCACTATGAAAGCCTCTTCTGCAACACTGAGCAAAGAATACACGCATACCCTGAGTGGTTTTCTTTGAAAAAAAAAAAAAAAAAAATTAAACACCAATGAGGTTCATGCTAAAGTGCTGATATGTTAGTTGCACAATACCTGCACTTTAAAATCATGTTTGACTGATTATCACCAACTTTTTATTTTTATTTTTGAGCCATTTTAAAATCAATCAAAACATTTTCATCTGCTGCACTGCACATCATTGCAATAATGATTTTAACCTTCACTAAACCATGCTAATTCAAGATCAAAAACACCACCTATCACAATTACAAGCTCTCTCATTTCTAACCCCCCCAAATCTTTTCAATGAAAGTAAAACAAGTAACCACATCACACACATGATTAATGTCTGGATAATAAAAATGATGGGAATGGGAAAGGTTTTAAAAGTACAACTCATAAAATCAAAAAAGATTTTTACAATATAAAAACTTTTTAAAGTTATATTAAAAAAAAAAATTTTTTTAAGCAAATGGTTAAAACAATCCTACATGCAAAAGGTAAAAAAAAAAAAAAAAAAAAAAAGCTAAAAAAAAATTTTTTTTTTTTTTTTAGATAGGAAAGCCATGCAAACAATTATCCAGTCATCTTAAAAACTGTTGTATAGTTCTATTCTGAACATTGCCCTTCAGATTTGAAAGAAAAACCATTACTTTGTTTAACGATGCAAAATTTGAAGCGCAAGTAACTCATCGAGTCATTTGCATGAATACTAAAATTAATAACGTGAATCTTAATTTTTTTTTTTTAAGCCGATTGATTCAAACATCACCAACTTGCCCTCCTCATGACAATTGTAACAAATCAATCCAGTTGTACATATATTTCATGATTTATGTGGGTTTTTTTTTTCCCAAATTACCATGAAAAGTTGTTTTAAACACACAAGACAGACACATTTGAAAAAGAGAAAATACATCAATCAATCAGACAGGTGTAGCTTTATTTTGCTGATTGTCCTTAAGCTAATGAAACACTTAATGCTGCACATTCTGGCAAAACTGATAATTACTGACATCTTACTATTTCTCCTTTCAATACCTAAACTGCATAAATTTCTTGGTCACTTTTTTCACACTAAAAAAAAACCAAATCTTTAATTTGATTTTGGCACGCGCATAGTCATTAGCGCGACATTGATATTTCTTAATCATTTTAAGTGTGTGCGTGCATGCGTGTGCTTGTGTGCGAGTCTGTGGGTGTGCGTCTGTGTTTGGGGTTTCTTTGGGTTCATACTTTGTTTTTTGTGTTTTTTTAGGGGGGGGGGGGGAGGGGGACGAGTTATAGATGACAAAAATGGAAAGAAAAAAAACATAATTCCCCCCCCCCCCCCCCCCCCCCCCCAAAAAAAAACAAACCAAAAAAATTTCCATTCCAAATTACTTAGGTGCCTACTTCAGTCCATTCAAGCTTCACGATACATTCCATTAAATAGCATGTTCTCAAAATTTTTTTTTTTTAAATCATATGATTCTTTTTTTTTTTTTATTATTGGCAAACTTTTGACAATAAACAACCGCTTGAACAAGAGACTATGAATACAATGACAGAAAATTTAGTGCGCAAACTTTAACTATGTATATACCAACTGGTACTTAAATAGCTTTCTCAAGACGCATCCTGTAAACTGATTATTATTTACATAAAGTATAGGACAGAAAAGCGGTTGGATCATCCCACATGTGACACTATACCTTTTCCCCCTGTTTTACCTCCTTTTTATATCAAGAAAGATAATCTATTAGGTTGTACGCCCTTTGGTGACATTCTTTTTCAATCTTTACTTTTATTGTTTGTTTTTTTTCATTTTTTGCTTCTTGCATTTCTACCAGAAAGTATAAAAAGTCTCCTATCATTAGTATCAGACAAGTTTCCATTTGTAACATTGCGAGTTTTGCCATACACATTCTTTTTCAAGCATACACTCTTTATAATTTAACCCCTTAATAATCAAGCTGCCTTAGAATACCATATGATTGCACACACATGTTCCCTCTCAACTCACATTAAAGAACCCCCCCCCCCCCAACTTCAACACAAAATCAATATCATCTTCTTATAGCAACATTCACGGAGCTGTTATCACAATACAAGACCAACATGACGAAGAAGAGCAAAATTATGCTTATGTCAATCTCTGCTAACAACCAACCTCGTTACCCCAAACAGGGAATAACATTCTGTTTCTCATTTATACCAGTCCTCCTTCCTCTCTACCCCCTTCCCCTGTCACCATACTCTCACCCATCAACTTGAAATAAAAAAATAAAAAAATTCTTTAACAAAAAAAAAAAAAATTTTGTTTTTAAAAAATCAGTTAACCATCTATTTTAAATCCTACACAAAGCCCATTTGCTGACCTAGCACACACACACACACAAAAGGCAACAAGTATTAAAATTCATTAATCTGGTAAAACCAACAAAGATTTCACACAATCTGCAAAACTAAATAAACAAAACAAAACAAAACAAAAAGATTTGTGATAAAAATGCATAGGATTGTAAAATACTAAGAATACAAATTTTTTTTTAAGAAGAAGAAAATAGGTAGTATATGATGAATTCACACAAATAAAAGATACACGTGCAGTCTATGACCCAACTCTGGAGGTTAAAAACAAAACAACAAAGAATTTAATTTAACAGAAATTAAAATAATATTGACCTTTAACGTCTAAAGTTTGACTGGAAAAAAGAAATACACACTGGAAAAAAAAAAATTATACACGTATCTAATATATGCATACGAAGAGAAGTACACATCCTCAAACGTTTTCTACCACTTTACCATACATAGTAATGCTATGATACAGTTTAGCAAGCCAACTATGCCACAAGGGGAATGAAATATACAGTAAAAGAAAACCAGCTTGTACATCAAGAAGCTATTTATACATACCTCGACCCTGTTCATTATCTATCTTATCCAAAAACAAAACAAAAAACACAACCAAATCACAAGAAAACTTACCAGAAAAGAAATCTTCAGTAGCCTAAATCATGAACTCACAATTATTTTCAGAAACCTGGTTTGTCTTGAAACTTGACTCAGTGGTACATATCAGCTTATCTCTGATGATAGGGGCCATTTTTACAAGAAACTCAGTGTGCTAGCTGATAGACGGTTTGAAAAAAAGAAATGAAAAAAAACAATAGAGTATAAAGAAACGACAAACTAAACAGAACTGCCCCCTCACGACAGGCAGAAGTTTGGTAATTTTTTTTCTGCTTGCAGTTTAAGCTTCTTCAAATAATATACTTTTTGCACATATTCATAACCAGCTTCAGTGTGCTATGAGATGATTTCAATCTTGTAATGACAGATTGTACAAAGCCTTTTTTTATTCATTTGATTATTTCATTATGTCAACTTCACAAACTTAAGGTCAGTAATAACATTCTTCCTCAAAACAAAAACAAAAAAGAGACAAGGACAGACAAAAAAAGATACAATGTATGAAGAAGAAATCAATCAGGTTGACAACTACATAAATATCATAAAAGGAGACCAACACGAAAAAGTACAGAAGAAATAACAACAAAATAAAACAGTAAACAACATTCCTACCCACATAACAAATGAACAAACATTAAAACCCCCCCACACACACACACGCATTGTTCTAAAATAAATTCTAGAATTTTATCATGTTATAGACTTCCATCTTCAAGACTAGACTGACATCAGCCTGCTGTTTTTAGAAACTAAAAAAAATTACGAGTTCCGATGTGTTGCTCCTCGTCTAAATGCTGTGATTCTGACACAACAGTTATGCATGCACCAAACTGGCTTATAACCGTATCTGGACCAAACTGACTTTTAACCGTATCTGGACCAATAATCACAGACGGAATGAAGATGTAAATTCAACTGCCATCATCACAGAAGCCATCCATGGACGTTACTTGTACATCCCACCAGAAAATATTTCTTTCTTCAGACGATTCTGTTCTCTCCATGTGTCCATTAATGTAGACTACAGACAATGTAAAAAATATTTGTTTATAAACCAACTCCCCAGGCTTTTATGTTGCTTCTAATACAGAGAAAAGCAAGCAATTTCATCACAGAATGTGGAATTTTTGTTTCTTCAGCGCTGGCTGGCTGGTTACAGAGATTTTTCGGTTTTGTTCTGGTTTGGTGGGGGTGGGGGTAGGGAAGGGGGCAGTGTTCTAAATCCTGTTGTCGTTTTTGAGAACATCTGTTCAGTACCATATATATTTTTTCAACTTTTGTTTCCTACTTACAACAATACAAAACAGGCTAAAACATACTTTCAGCTGCCTGAACGTACGATTTAATACTTCTGACATTTAACGGCTGCTTTGAGCATCACTTGAACACACATCTTGAACCAACTGCTAAAACTCTTTAACTGTTAAAACTCACTACCGCACAGAACTACCCTCAAAGAATGTCTACAGTCACTCATATATTCTCTCTCTCACAAAGTAGAAAAATAGCTCAATGAAAGATGAAAATTATCACTGCTTGCTTCAATTCCATCAAGAATTGCACCTCCCTCACACAAGACTTTTTAATTTGAAGACATGAGGTTTAGTTGTAAACCAGAGTTGGCTGAACAATCTACAGTTTCGATTTTGTTCCTCACGATAAGCCTCATACCCTTTTGCTTCTTGTTTACTTAGATTTTTGTTTCCTTAGAACACAATCTTTCCCTTGTGTAAG
Organism: Stramonita haemastoma; assembly: GCA_030674155.1. Taxonomy (NCBI): domain Eukaryota; kingdom Metazoa; phylum Mollusca; class Gastropoda; order Neogastropoda; family Muricidae; genus Stramonita; species Stramonita haemastoma. Next base: position 23,158,341 of record CM060339.1, read on the forward strand.
ATTTAAAGAGTTTAACTCCAAAATGAAACAAATCCCTACAGCTTTTGTTAAACTGTAAGGGATTTTAAATCATGCTACCCGTTAGCAGATGATTTCTACATACCATTCTAACCAGATTGGCTTAATTCTGTTTGGTATTTGTTTCTTCATGTAACTGTCAAATTCTAAACAGATGATATTTAAAATCCATATTGCTTCTCACGTAATTTAAAAAAAAAAAAAAAAAAGAAGAAAAAATGAGCATAATTATCAAACAGCATTTTAACAAAGCTAAGCTTTATAATACACATCAAAGCTACAACACTTTACGCCCTTATTATATATATATATATACTTTTAAATAACTCTTTAAAGCTTTACAAGATTACAACAAAGCATATTTCATGATCAAAATCTCCTACTCATACCCACTCCATAAGTAGGTCATTTTAAGAACAGTTCCACCCCTCTTCTACCTGTTTCTCCTTCCTTCAACTCCCACCATTCCTAACAGATACGTATCTACCATCAAGGACATTTGTGACACTCCACCCACAGCACACAAATCCAACATCACTCTGTCCAGAGTGCTAAATTTAGCATGACCCTTCCTTTTACTTAGTCCAAGTGTGGCCAGATCATGCTATAAATAGCACCAGCTGGCCCCAAATGGGCTGGGATGGGATGAAATAATTAGCCGCTGAGAAGAGCTGAAAGTGGGGCAAACTGACTGCTGTGCATCACATATTGAGTGGCATTGCACCGGAGGTAAATTTTTTGTTGTGAACACAGTATCAATCTAGGTAATGGTAAAAGGTAAAGGTGTCCCATAACCTAGGCGGTCGTAAGGGAGCGAGGCATCAGAGACCTCAGCTTCTCCAGGGGCCAGCATGTTGAGGGCGGCGCCCATTTCTTCTCCCTCGCTGCTTTACCTTCCCTGACCCTGAAGAGGGTAGGTACCTATTTACAGCTGGGTGAACTGGGGGGGACTGGGGGTATCAATCTGAAATGAATAAAAAAAAACCAACCCAATCCAACAAACCCATTGAAAATTGAATGATTCTATGAAAAGTTAATATTACAAATTAAACTGCTTGACACCGGGAAGTGACAAAAAGAGAAAGTGACAAATTTTGCAAGAGGGTCATGATGAGAGTCTGGGTGTTTTAAATCAAAAGCGCTTTCAAAGCAAAAAGAAACAACAATTACGCCCAGCCTTGAAACTTCAGTACAAGAAAGCTCAGTTTTATCGTCAATAAAAAATTTCAAACCTCACAACTTTTCACCCCTACCTGCCTAAAATGGCTCCTAGCAGAAAAGTGGGGCAGGTGCAAAGCGACTCATTTTATGGGGACGGGTCACCTTTTACACTTTGAAAATCCCATTTCAGCCATCCAGCTTCAACTCACACCATACCTCCACTATTCCTAACCTACCAACAAGTACATTGCATAATTACACTCTGAAAACACCCTTCACTTATGCTTTTATCTCTGGAAGAATTATCAATACTTTTGTGTCTAGGGAACTTTCAGTATTCTGCCTGTTTTGGGGGAGGGGGGGTAGACGGAGGTAACATTTCAGTTAATTTCAGTATTCTGCCTGTTGGGGAGGGGGGGGTAGACGGTGGTAACATTTCAGTTAATTTCAGTATTCTGCCTGTTGGGGAGGGGGGGTAGACGGAGGTAACATTTCAGTTAATTTCAGTATTCTGCCTGTTGGGGAGGGGGGGGTAGACGGAGGTAACATTTCAAACAGCGATTCATTCGTACTGAAGGGGAAGAATCATTAAAAGTTTTGAGTGTGGGGAACTTTCAGTATTTCGCCTGTTGGGGAGATGGGGGGGGGGATGGCGGTAACATTTCAAACAGCAATTCATTCATACTGAAGTCATACATCAGAAGTTGTGAAGTGTGGGGAACTTTCAGTATTTCGCCTGTTGGGGAGATGGGGGGGGGGGGGGGGGGGGGGAGAATGGCGGGTAACATTTCAAACAGCGATTCATTCATACTGAAGTCGTACATCAGAAGTTGTGAAGTGTGGGGAACTTTCAGTATTTCGCAGGCTGTTGAAGGGGACGAGATAACATTTCAAGCAATTCATTCATTCTGAACAGGAAGAATAGCAATAGTTATCAGTGTAGGGGGTAGGGGGCTTTAGTGTGGAAGTTCACCTTCAGAAAGTATATCAGCTGGAATACATACATGTACACATACATGCACAGAGTAATAATCTGTTTTCATGATTCAATTTGGAAACACTGCATCAAATCACAACGTGTAGAGAAGATTATCTTCGTTTAAAACTCACATGGCCACAAATATGAAGGATTGGACTGTTAGTGTTTATATATATATATACATACAGAGTGCAACACAGCAATGTCTCTTCAACCGTTATTATATATATATAAACAAACCTGTGGAGGAGTACCAAATTGTTTAGTAATACAACAATAACCAAACGCAATCAATCAGCACCATAACATACAAATATTTGGAGCGCAGGGGCAGGCAGTTTGCAATACCACCAGGTAAACTTTACAGCCTTTAAAAACAGACAGGGAAAAAAAAAAAAAAAAAAAAAAAAAACACATGAGCTCAATCACTCTCCAATCAACCAAGAGTGAACATTTAACATACCGCACTGGATTAAACAGTCTATATCATATCACTTTTTTACATTATTTACACAACTTTGGAAAAAAAAAATCAGAGTAAATTCAGACCAGGGTCATTTAACAAGACTTTAAAAAAAATTCAGTTAATTTAACAGTTACAGTGTTGATTCTAGGATTTCAAAAAAGGGGGCCCAAGGGCCCCCTGAAATGAAAAAAGGGGGGCATTTGCCCCCTCCCCCCTTTTCTCTTCATAAAAAAGGGGACAAGTAGTTAGTAGTATTTGCTTATACTACCATTAGTACTCTGATTTCTGCTATTTTTCAAGAACGAGAAACAAAACAAACAGGATGGTATGTCAGCAGACAGGATTTAAATTACACCCTATGTATTGCAGCTGGTCTGCAAAATGATTTTCTTACACAGGAAAAGAGAGAGAGAGAGAGAGAGAGAGAGAGAGAGAGAGAGAGGAGAGAGAGAGGAGAGAGAGAGAGAGGAGAGAGAGAGAGAGAGAGAGAGAGAGAGAGAGGAAGAGAGAGGAGAGAGGGGGGGGGAGGGGGGAGAGAGAAAGGGTGGGGAAGATTGTGGTACATTCAGATGTGGAGGGATACATACTACATAGATACAGGAGGAGATGCATTGTTTGTATACAAGACAGGAGAGAGAGAGAGAGAGAGAGGGGGGGGGGGGGAGGAGAAAGAGAGAGGGGGGAGGGAGGGAAGGAGAGAGAGAGTCAAAGTCAAATTTGTATTTCCACATTTTGAGTTGGAGAGAGAGCTAGATCTAGATGAAAAAAGAGGCAAGAGCCAAAATCAGTCTTACCCCCCCTCCCCCCCCTTCCCCTTTTACCATATGAAAGAGAGAGAGAGAGAGAGAGAGAGAGAGGAGAGAGAGAGAGAGAGAGAGAGAGGGAGGGAGGGAGGGAGGGAGGGAGGGAGGGAGGGAGGGAGGGAGGGAGGGAGAGGAGAGAGAGAGAGAGAGATGAGAGAGAGAGAGAGAGAGAGAGAGAGAGAGAGGAGAGAGAGAGAGAGAGAGAGAGGAGAGAGAGGTTGGGGGGGGAGAATGGATGTCAAAAGTCCATTTTGTATTTCCAATCAGAGTTGGAGGGTGGACTAGATTTAGATCTAGATGACAAAAGGGGTTTAAAGCCAATATCCAAGTCTTATCTTTTCCTCCAGTCCCATAAAGCAGAGAGAGAGAGAGAGAGGGGGAGAGAGAGGGGGGGGGGGGGGGGGGGGGTCAAAGTCAATTTTGTATTTCCACTTTCAGAGTTAGAGAGATCTAGATGAGGAGAGGTGAAAGCCAATATCAAAGTCTTGCTCCTCCCCCCTCCCAGGAGGGAGAGAGAGAGAGAGGGGGGGAGAGAGAGAGGGGGGGAGAGAGAGAGAGAGAGAGAGAGAGAGAGAGAGAGAGAGAGAGAGAGAGAGAGAGAGAGAGAGAGAGAGAGATTTTCTGTTAAAGAGAGATCTAAATCTAGATGAGAAAAGAGGTGAAATCTAATATCAAAGTCTTGTTTTTCCTCCCATGCAGAGAGAGAGAGAGGGGGGGGGAGAAGGAGAGAGAGAGAGAGAGAGAGAGAGAGAGAGAGAGAGAGAGAGAGAGAGAGAGAGAGAGAGAGAGAGAGAGAGAGAGAGAGAGAGAGAGAGAGAGAGAGGAGGAGGGAGGGGGGGTCAAAATCATTTTTGATATCTCCAGCCGATAGTCTACCCTATGCCATCATTGTTGTTGCCAAACACGGGCTACTTGTCAAGCCAGATCTGAAAAACCGCCTTGAAAACTCTTAGGTCTGCCAGCTTTGAAGCCTGCCGGGACGCGGCTTCTTCCACTAACGATCTCTGTCACAATGACGTCACTTGTTTCAAGAGTTCACGGCGCCTTTGAAAAATGACGTAATGACGTAAATGAGTCAGAAAATGACGTCAGACCAGCCGCTGTGTGACGATTTTGATGACTGTGGGCGCTAATCAGTGCATCCTGCTGTCCCTGGTGTATCAACATAATGACCCACGCATGTAGCCCTATTTTGAAACTATACAAACGGCAGTTGCGCGGGCGCAGTTTGTTCAAGTATGCGCTATCCACATTTTTTTTGCGTCCGTTAGGGCGCACTGGTCGCATTATTTTGCGGCAAAGTTGAAAAAAATGCGGGAATCCCGCAAGGGCGCACCCTAGAATCAACACTGCAGTTATATGATGACCGGCAAGTTCGTTTTCCTTGAATCACATTTTTGTTTTTACGTTTAAAATTTAAGTTGTACATAGAACTGGACACATATTAAAAACTACCCAAGATTTTTAATGAGAAGTGAGAGCAAGGGGAGGTAAGAGTTTTCATTGTTGCAAGAAAAACGTATTCAAAATATCAGATTTGTCAAAACTGTGCGAGTAATTTTTTTTTCTTTTTCTAAAAGACAATCATTCCACACAAATTCAAAAACTCTGCCCTATTTCTGATTTACTCTTCAGCACTTTATTCTGGCTTTTTTTCCCTTTCAAATACATTTTTCATGTTTCCTTTTTTTAATACTGAATAAAGGGTTTATACCTTACAACAAACCGTCTCTGAAAACGCCAGAACCACAAAGATATGAATGGGACACAAAAGCTATTAAACAATTTGCTTTAGACCACCATACCTTTGTTCAAATTTTAAGTAAAAACTTCAATGTTCATATTAGCTATACGCCTACCCAACAACTGAGGCCATATCAGGGTTGTCAATATGCTAAAAATATTGAAGTTCAGGGGCTACTTATTTTTAAAAAAACCCAAATAACAGAGACAATTTATTTTATTTTATTTATTTATTCTTTTATATCGAGGATAATGGGATAAGCACTCTTGTGCAACAAGGAGATATCAAATGGTGAACAGTGGCGTCTTCCTCCAGTTTCAATTATACAAAAGGAAGTTTTCAGTTTTTCTAAAGAATCATGACAGAGAGGATTGATTCTGTTTCAGACCTCCAAGTAGCCAAACATTCTTAATCCCCAACATTGGAATTTTGACACACGGTGCCCACTCAGGGCCCCACAGAGTGCATCACCACTGCAGCTATGACACCTGATTTACACAACTTTGGAAAAAAATATCAGAGTAAATTCAGACCAGGGTCATTTAACAAGACTTTAACAAAAAAAATTCAGTTAATTTAACAGTTATATGATGACCGGCAAGTTCGTTTTCCTTGAATCACTTTTTTTTTTTTATGTTTAAAATCTAAGTTGTACATAGAACTGGACACATATTAAAAACTACCCAAGATTTTTAATGAGAAGTGAGAGCAAGGGGAGGTAAGAGTTTTCATTGTTGCAAGAAAAACGTATTCAAAATATCAGATTTGTCAAAACTGTGCAAGAATTTTTTTTTTTTTTTTCTAAAAGACAATCATTCCACACAAATTCAAAAACTCTGCCCTATTTCTGATTTACTGTTCAGCACTTTATTCTGGCTTTTTTTTTCTTTCAAATACATTTTTTATGTTTCACTCCAAAAACATGGGCAAAAATCACACATCAATTTTCCCATTATTTTTCTGAAAGAACAACAGCTACAAAAAAAATGGGGGTGGGGGGCTTTCAATGCTGAAAAAATTGGAGAGAGAAAAAAAGAATTCACTTGTGATCAATCAACAAGTGACTTAGATAGAAAAAAAACCACAAAAAAACAACCCCAAAACAAAAAAAAATTATCATGTATGATGTATACAATTTCTACAACCGGGTTCACTTTAGACTCATCTCCCCTCCCCCCCAAAAAAAGATTTCACTTGTGATCAATCAACAAGTGATTTAAATGAAGTATTAAAAAAAACAAAAAAAAACAAACATCAAATTTCTACAACCCGATTCATTTGTTTCTTAAACTTGATCCCCCAGAATACGGTTACAGTCTATATGGCAAGGTATATGAAAACACCCAAACACGCAAACTTCCCACCCCCTCCTCTCATCCCCAGGGGAGACGAGTGCACACTGGGTGACTCCCAGGATATTATCCCTCTTGCATTCAGACTCTCTGAACACAAACTGCCCCTAGATTTTGCATTCCATCACAGAAATCGGGTCAGGCACACATGCTGGCTGGCCTTTCCCTCCTTCTAAGTACATACCAGCAGCTATAATTACTTCCAGACTCTCAGCATGCTTTCGCCTTCTAGCCTGATAGACTTTGACATGTGGTAGCAAATTAGTGGTCACTGCCTGACGGAAAACTACTGTGTGTAAATCCCGGTTCGGGATTCGGGGGGGGGGGGCAATTATTCAATCCCGGCAAATCCCGGTTCAGGATTCAGGGGGGGGGGGGGGGGGGGGGGGGCAATTCTTCAATCCGGCAATCCCGGTTCGGGATTCAAGGGGGAGGGGGGCAATTCTTCAATCCCGGCTAATCCCGGTTCGGGACGAAGAGGGTTTAACTGGAGAACATGCAACAACCACAACAACAAATTCATCTCAACTCTGGCATTGTCAATTCAACGTTAGCAGCTCTTCACGACTCTGGTGTCTTAGCTCTACACCACAACAACCCAGCAAGAAATCACACAGCAGTCTTCATGATGCACCGGTTCGTTCTTTCACTTCGTCTCAATATCAAACATCATGGAATTTTTTCTTTTCAAAAATACCAGCCAAACATACTGAATATTGATACATCTGTCTTGATTTTTCAAAAATACCTGCCAAACATACTGAATATGGATACATCTGTTTTGATTTTGAACATGTGTGTAGATATTATATATATATTATATATATATTATCCTCTTTAACTTTACGCTACACGTTCAACGATTATTACATTTTTCTTATACAGATTTACAAAGTGTAAATCATTTTGTCAACTTTTTCAATTTCGAAAACTATGTAATGGGGGTGGGGGGAAATTGATGCCCAACAGTAAGAAAAACTTCCCTTAATTTTTTTCCCCTAAGTTTTAAAACTCTCCTTTAGTTTAAAACATTTAATTAAAACTAAAAAAACTAAATAAAATAAATAAAATAAATAAAAACTCAGGCTAATCAGATGGCTTGCTGAGAACAAAATGTGATAAAATCATATTGACTTAAAACTTTCTCTTTGTTCTCTGAACACACTGATCTCTCCTGCCAACAGCATTTCAGCCTTGAGTTAAAAGAAACCAAACCAACCATTGGTGGCAGGTTTCAACACTACAGCCCTGCGACACCTTGAGAAACGGATTCTAGGGGTCTGGTTTTTAACAAGGTTAAGAATCGGAAGACACCCTGATACGCCTTAGACTTTCTTCACAACAAAGGCAACAACAACCATCCGCGCTAGAACGCAGTCTCGACGCTAAGAATGCACGGCCGTCATGGACGGCGATTCCGGCATGGGCGACCCGCACAACATGGGGTTGCCCATCCCAGAATCCACCATGCTGTCTTCCTCCATCATTTCCAGACTCAGTGCCGTCGGGGAGGGCGGCGTCTGTGGTGGTCGTCATGGTGACCGTGGTCACGCGGGGCCCCGTGGTGGCGGCCGAGGCCGAGGTCGAGAAGGGAGAGAACTCCACCTCGGCCTGGCTCAGCGACTCCGATGACGACGCTGTCAGAACGCAGTTCCCCTCGTCCAGCGAATCTTCCGTGTCCACGGCAACCGTCGAGCGGGAGGCGGAATCTTCCGCGACTGTGTCCCCCTGGCTGTCTATGGAGGCGAGCCGCTGTGTGGACACAGTGTCCCCTGGCTGTATACGGAAGTGAGCCGTGTGGACACGGCTTCCAGCGGCTTGTGGTCTGCTTCGTGCCTCAACACCGACGCTCCCTTCACACTCTCCTCTGAGGATTCCAAGTCCTCGCTCTTCTGCCCCATCGGCTGAGAGATGCACAGGAGACCCGACGTTTCCGACAAGAACACGCACGGCTTGTCGTCCTCCTCTAGGCTGTCCAGAGTGGTCTCCCTGCACCGGTCTTCACACTCCTCCAGGCTGGAAAACGGACCGCTGTCTGAAGACAGCATTTCCTTCAGCTGCCGTTTCGGCTGGTTCTTGTTCTCCTGCAGAGAAGTCACGACGAAACACTGGCTCCCTCCCTCTGGGGAGAGAGGAGGGAACGGTTGTGCCGATTCCCCCTCCTCCCCCCGGTCTGTCACTCTGTCTAGTCCACCGGCTATGCTATCAACACACCCTGGGTTTATCGAGTTTGCACCGCTCGAAAACGAGAGAGGAACAGACACACCCCTGCCTTGCTCTGTAGCACGGTCCGTATCTTTCCGGGCCTTGGCACACACTTCATTCACCGTGCTTGCTTTAGAACTATCACCTTCACCGACGCTTTCAGCAGCATTTGAATTTCCAACCAAAGTACTTCCTTTCGTAGAGCAATCCCCGAGTTTGACTGCGGACGGAGTTTTCTTCACACGAGGTCTATCACCTTCAGAAAATGTCGTGTGCACACTAGTCACGGGTTTCTGCTGAGCAGTCAACGCTTTCGTTTCTCCCGACACGCACACTCTTTCAACACCGTTCTTCGATTTCAACAATCTGTCCACATCACTACTCACAGAATCTTGCTGCACACTCGACATCTGAAGCACGTTCTCTTCGCTACTACCTAACGCTGTCAACTCCTCCGCTGCAACTGGAGCCAGAAGACGACCGGCGGTGACTGACGCTGACGTAGATGTGGCTGATGTGGCACTGGCTGAGGATTCACTGGCTGCCGGGGGTGGCTGTGACTGCGTGACGGGTCTCACTGGGGACACGGTGAGGTCACGCACCATGGGAATGGCCGCCTGCATGCCTGGAGGCTTGGCTTTGCTGCCTGAATCTGTGAGAGAGAGAAATCAAAGATACACATGGTGCACAAATCCAACATCACTCAGTAAGGCCTCGTCTGTCTGTCGATCTGTCTGTCTGTCTGTCTGTCTGTCTGTCCCTTCCTGAAAGACACTAATCAAAGATACACATGGTGCACAAATCCAACATCACTCAGTAAGGCCTCGTCTGTGTCTGTCTGTCTGTCCATCCCTCCCTCCCTACACACAGCGCACAAATCCAACATCACTCAATAAGGCCTAGTCTGTCTGTCTTGTCTTGTCTGTCTGTCTATCTATCCATCCATCCATCCCTGAAAGACACAAATTAAAGATACACACAGCACACAAATCCAACATCACTCAATAAGGCCTAGTCTATGTCTGTCTTGTCTTGTCTGTCTGTCTATCCATCCCTCCCTCCCTGAAAGACACAAATTAAAGATACACACAGTGCACAAATCCAACATCACTCAATAAGGCCTAGTCTATGTCTGTCTTGTCTTGTCTGTCTGTCTATCTATCCATCCATCCCTGAAAGACACAAATTAAAGATACACACAGCACACAAATCCAACATCACTCAATAAGGCCTAGTCTATGTCTGTCTTGTCTGTCTGTCTATCTATCCATCCATCCCTGAAAGACACAAATTAAAGATACACACAGCGCACAAATCCAACATCACTCAATAAGGCCTAGTCTATGTCTGTCTTGTCTGTCTGTCTATCTATCCATCCATCCCTGAAAGACACAAATTAAAGATACACACAGCACACAAATCCAACATCACTCAATAAGGCCTAGTCTATGTCTGTCTTGTCTGTCTGTCTATCTATCCATCCATCCCTGAAAGACACAAATTAAAGATACACACAGCGCACAAATCCAACATCACTCAATAAGGCCTAGTCTATGTCTGTCTTGTCTGTCTGTCTATCTATCCATCCATCCCTGAAAGACACAAATCAAAGATACACACAGCACACAAATCCAACATCACTCAATAAGGCCTAGTCTGTCTGTCTTGTCTTGTCTGTCTGTCCATCTATCTATCCATCCCTGAAAGACACAAATTAAAGATACACACAGCACACAAATCCAACATCACTCAGTAAGGCCTCGTCTGTGTCTGTCTGTCTGTCCATCCCTCCCTCCCTACACACAGCGCACAAATCCAACATCACTCAATAAGGCCTAGTCTGTCTGTCTTGTCTTGTCTGTCTGTCTATCTATCCATCCATCCCTGAAAGACACAAATTAAAGATACACACAGCGCACAAATCCAACATCACTCGGGATATCCTGGTGGTTAGAGCGTTGCGCTAGTGCTGACACGGGTTCAATTCCCGTTCAAGGGGATATTTTCCCCTGGAGTTAACATCAGTGCCAACTCCACTCTCCGGAAAAGTCCTTCGGATGAGATTATAAACCGAGGCCCCATGTGCGAACACACACAGAACATCTTGTGCACATGTTAAATCCTGTTCCGCTTTTCATAAGAGAAGGCCATTGTGTGGTGGTGGGAACAGATGACAAGATTTACAAACCTGCATACACACGGGGACTGGATGTAAAAAACCAAATGAGTGCTTATTCCATTATCCTTGATATAAAAGAATAAAATGAAAAAATTGAAACTACTACCTACAGACTTTAGCCGAAAACGCACCTGTGGAGGAAGCCACCAGACGATTTATGGAGTGTTTCCTGGCCTTGCGTTTCTGGCTGCCAGTCAGAGGCTCAGTAGGCACCACAGGCTGAGAGGTCGATATGGATGACGCGGTCGATGACATTGACGATGATCCTTGGCCAGGTTCCGGAGACCGGCTCTCTTCTTTCACTGTTTCAAAAACAACACACTCTGGATTCACGGTTTAAAACACAACATACCCCAGATTCAGGTTTGAAACAACACACCACAGATTCATAACAAAATAACACACCCTAGATTCAGGTTTAAAAAACAAAATACCAAGATTCAGGTTTAAAAAACAAAATACCCCAGATTCATGTTTGAAAAATAACATACCCCAGATTCATGTTTGAAAAAATAACATACCCCAGATTATGTTTAAAACACACCATACGCCAGATTTTGTTTAAAAAACAACATACCCCAGATTCATGTTTAAAAAACAACATAACTCAGATTCAAATTTCAAAAATAACATACCATAGGTTCCAAGTTTCAAAAATAATATACCACAGATTGCAAGTTTCAAAAATAAAATAAAATTGGTTCAAGTTTCAAAATTAACATACCATAGATTCCAAGACTCAAAAATAACATACCATAGTTTAAAAAATAACATACCAAAGATTCCAAATTTTTAAAATAACATATCATAGGTTCACGTTAAAAAAAATAACAGACCACAACAACATATCCATTAACACTTTAGGTGAACATGATTTTCAATCATACCTTTGAACCATAGCAACTCCCCTCAAACAGAACTATCCACACACACTGAACCTTTGCTCACATGCAGAGCACCCCAACCCCTACACGGGGGACGGGATAGCCTAGTGGTCAGAACATTGCACCCACAATTTGACGACACAGGTTCGATTCCCGTATGCAGGGATTTTTCCCCTGGCGTTAACATCAGTGCTGACTCCACTCTCCCCAAAAGTCCTTCAGATGAGACTATAAACCGAGGCCCTGTGTACAAATGCACACAGAACATCTTGCACACATGTTAAATCCTGTTCCGCTTTCCGTAAGAGTAGGCCATCATGTGCAGGTGGGAACAAATGACAAGATTTACAAAACTGTATAAACACAGGGACTGGATGTAAAAAAGCACACGAGTGCTTGTTCCATTATCCTTGACATAAAAGAATAAATAAATAAATAAATAAATAAATAAATACACAAACACACATGAGAACAATCTCTTTTTTTCTGAACACACAGAGTATAGATAGACAGATAGATAGATAGATAGGGAGAGACAGAGGACAGAGAGAGAGAGAGAGAGAGAGAGAGAGAGAGAGAGAGAGAGAGAGAGAGAGAGAGAGAGAGAGAGAGAGAGAGAGAGAGAGATAACTCTCTTTTTTCTAACACTCACTCTGGCCAAAAGATGGGGAAGTTGCACCCCTACGGCCATTTTCGCTGTCGCTGCGTTTCCGAGGGCCTCGTCTCCTGGGCACCTGATCCAAGGAACATGGAGGCAAGGTCGCTATTTCCGCTTCCAGGTCAAAGTCTCTGTTCAACACAGCGGAGACAAATCAGCAATGATTGGTCACACAGTCTCTGGTGGTGATAAATATAAAATCAACAATATCATCTTAAAGACCAACAATAAATCAGACAATCATATACAGTCACCATTCTTGACAGAAGAGAATACTGGTAATGATGCTAAAAAAACAACAAAACCCCTCAAAACCAGCCACTCTCAAAGTCATGACTGTATGTTTAAAAAATTAGATGATTTTTTTTTTTTTACAAAGCTAATTTCTCTTTGTACATGTATCTTAAACAACTAGAGAGGCTTTTCTTTTTTTATATTAAAAAAAGAAGAAAAAGTTTCTATTTGTTTCTCTACACCTAAAACGTGTGTTGATTACTCAGTAACACAAGAATCAGCCACATGTAAATCTATATGTTCCAATATTTCAGAAAAAAACAGGACTGATCTTGCCTGGTTTTTTGTCATTTCAAGATTTAATCCGCATCTGACCCCTAATGAGGGCATGAGGATTTCATAAAAACAAAATCACCTGTAATGTACATGATATGCATCAACACAACATTAACAACACTGCGGGTGACAGAAATATCACTGTTACCAACTTTTCATTGCATTCATGTAACTCTAAGTTAAAGTCTGTCCCGAGCCTAAGGCTCATCAGGCCGGTGCTTATCCCGGTTTCTGTGGCGTTAAGCGACTGAGAGTCATAGACTCCCCCCTGGATAGGACGCCAGTCTATCGCAGGGTTAACCCCCAACACAAGGTTGGTACCCTTTTTACACATGGGTGGGGTGAGAAAATAGCCGTAAAGTGCCTTTTCCAAGGGCACAGTGCCATAGCCGAAAGCTGGGATCTAACCAGCAACCCTTAGATTACGAGTCCAACACCCTAACCACTAGACTACAGCGGCGGCTCATATAACTTTACTTCCGACTATAAATTCGCTCTGTTCCAGCAAAGTCTTTCTGCTGGAAGAAAACAAATGACAAAATATCTCACAATATTTTGTGCCTATTGGTTTGACAAAACTTTTCTTTCCTGTTTACTGTCATCTTCAATTTTAAACAAATCATTCCACCCCATAAACTACTGCAGACAGCAGCAGTAATATCGTACACAGATTTGTTTTTCCTCGGCTAGAGCTCTGAGTTTCACCAATGGCGAGATTTTGTGTATGCGACTGTTTTTGTCCACCATCAAGGCAGCAGCATTTTCCAACTTCAGGATATATACACACTATAAAACATACAGGGGGTAGGATAGCTAAGTAGTTGGAGTGCTCACTTTCCCCCAGTCAAGTTAAGCAGCATCAAGCATGGTTACCAGTTGGATGGTTGACTGTTTGGGTGGCTTCAGTACAGTCCCCCCAGTTCACCCAGCTGTCAATGTGTACCTGCCCTCTTTAGGGTCAGGGAAGGTAAAGCAGCGAGGGAGAGGGGATGGGCGCCAACCTCAATAAACTGGCCCATAGAGAAGCTGAGGTCTCTGATGCCTCGCTCCCCTATGACCACTTAGGTTATGGGACACCTTTACCTTCTTCATAAGAAATACAGTTTTTTATGTATACACTAACACCACTATGCATCTATACTAACACCGCTCACCAACGCTCCAAGTCTTACCCTGTGCTGATTATGTATACACTAACACCACTATGTATTTATACACTAACACCGCTCACCAACGGTCCAGTCTACCCTGTGCGATTATGTATACACTAACCACTATGTATTTACACTAAATCGCTCACCAACGCTTCAGTCTTACCTGTGCGGTATCGTTTCTCGTCAGGGCCCATGCCTCTATTTCGGAGTTGGATCTCTTCAGCATCTGACGCGACCTCTCCAGGAGTGCCAGCTCCTCCTCCCCATCTCCTCCCCCAGCATCAGGCTGAAAGACAGACAGCGGAATTCAGATGTAAGGGAAAATTATCGTCAAACATAATCCACTACACTTTTCTCAGTGAAAGAAAGCAATTCTATAGGGAAATATCAAACAACTTTTCATCAGGCTGAAAGAAAGCAAAACAGTGAAGGGAAATTACAAATGTCCATGATTTCATAGGGAAAGAAGGAATTCAGTCAGAAGGGAAATACACATGATACCACTCAATACAAACTTTTCATCTGGAGAAGCAGAATTCAGTCAGAAGGTGAAACATTGATCATACAACTTTTCATCAGGCTGAAAGAAAGCAGAATACAGTCAGAAAGGGAAAATTATCAAACAACTTTTCATCAGGCTGAAAGAAAGCAGAATTCAGTCAGGAAGGGAAAATTATCAAACAACTTTTCATCAGGCTGAAAGAAGCAGAATTCAGATGTGAAGGGAAAATTATCAAACAACTTTTCATCAGGCTGAAAGACAGCGGAATTCAGATGTGAAGGGAAAATTATCAAACAACTTTTCATCAGGCTGAAAGACAGCAGGAATTCAGATGTGAAGGGAAAATTAGTAATCAAACTTTTCATCAGGCTGAAAGACAGCAGAATTCAGATGTGAAGGGAAAAATTATCAAACACAACTATTTCATCAGGCTGAAAGACAGCAGAATTCAGTCATGATGGGAAAATTATCCTCAAACACATGATACCACTACAACTTTTCTCATGCTGAAGAAAGCAGAATTCAGTTGTGAAGGGAAAATTATCAAACAACTTTTCATCAGGCTGAAAGACAGCAGAATTCAGATGTGAGGAAAATTATCAAACAACTTTTTCATCAGGCTGAAAGACAGCAGAATTCAGATGTGAAGGGAAAATTATCAAACAACTTTTCATCAGGCTGAAAGACAGCAGAATTCAGATGTGAAGGGAAAATTATCAAACAACTTTTCATCAGGCTGAAAGACAGCAGAATTCAGATGTGAAGGGAAAATTATCAAACAACTTTTCATCAGGCTGAAAGACAGCAGAATTCAGATGTGAAGGGAAAATTATCAAACAACTTTTCATCAGGCTGAAAGACAGCAGAATTCAGATGTGAAGGGAAAATTATCAAACAACTTTTCATCAGGCTAAAAGACAGCAGAATTCAGATGTGAAGGGAAAATTATCGAACAACTTTTCATCAGGCTGAAAGAAAGCAGAATTCAGTCATGAAGGGAAAATTATCAAACAACTTTTCATCAGGCTGAAAGACAGCAGAATTCAGTCATGATGGGAAAATTATCCTCAAACACTCGATACCACTGCAACTTTTCATCAGGCTGAAAGACAGCAGAATTCAGATGTGAAGGGAAAATTATCGTCAAACACATACCACTAGAACTTTTTGTATTTTGTACCACTTTATGTCATAGCAGATTTCTCTACATGAAACTTGGGATGCTCTCCCTGGGGAGAGCGTGTCGCCACAAATGCAGCGCCTACCCTTTTTTTTTTCCTGCATGCAACTGCATTTGTTTCCCTATCAGAGTGGCTTTTTTCTACAGAATTTTGCCAGGGTCAACCCCCTTGTTGCCGTAGGTTCTTTTACATGCGCTAAATAGTGATGTGTAACACACGGGACTTCGGTTTATCGTCTCATCTGAAAGATTAGCGCCCATACCACCACTCAAGGTCTAATGGATGGGGAAAAAGTTTTGGGCCCAAACGGAGTACGAACCACCGCACACTCCGACCAGGACTTTTTGCTTTCTAGGCAAGGCGCGTTACCACCTAGACCACCTGAAAGACAGTGGAATTCAGTCATGAAGGGAAAATTATCATCAAACACATGATACTATTTCAAATCCGACAACTTTTCATCTGGATGAAAGCAGAATTCAGTCATGAAGGGAAAATTATTGTTAAACACACACCACTTTAAATCCAACAACTTTTCATTAGGCTGAAAGAAAACAGAATTCAGTCATAATGGGAAAATTATTGTCAAACACATGATACTACTTCAAATCCAACAACTTTCTTTACCCTAGTTTCGAGACATTTATAATTTGTCTTTCCTACTTGAATAAGATGGAAATTCAGCATAAGTTCAACAGAATCCTGTATAAAACTACTATCATTTCAACTTTTACATTCTGTAAAGATACTCATCAAATACCACCTTTACAAATCCTCGTGATATCTATCCTCCTATATGGCTGTGAATCATGGACTCTGACAGCAGAGTTAGAGAGGAGAATCCAAGCATTCGAGAACAAGTGCCACAGAAGACTCCTCAAAATATCATACAAAGAACACAAGACCAATAACTATGTGAAAGAAGAAATCAAAAAGCGTGTGGGCCCCAAGAGCCTTTGCTCTCCACCATAAAGAGGAGAAAGCTGATGTGGTTTGGTCACACCACAAGACACAACACCCTAGCAAAAACCATCCTGCAAGGAACAGTCGAGGGCAAGAGAAGAAGAGGCCGCCAAAAGAAATCATGGGTTGACAACATCAAAGACTGACCGCCCACCCCTGCAACACCTCCTACTAGCCACACAGGATCGTGAAGCATGGAAAAAGATCTCTGTTGCGTCTTCTCTCATGTCCCCCTACGTCCTTTGGGACATGGGACTGATGAGTGAGTGAGAAAGATACTCATCCGCCACAAAAGCCATAGCAGGGCTGTCATATGATATTACATCTGAACAATTCCAGAACTTAAATTCGCCTAAAGAATACAACTACCTGGTCTTCAGAACAAAACAATACAGACAAAAATGTCCTGTAACATAGTTATAAAAAAAAAATTATCAGTAAGATATGCATAAGCAGAAGAATGCACTGAGAAGACAGAAAAAAAAACTAACAAGACAGATGATAGAATTGTAAGGAAAAAGACAAAAAGACAACAGAAAAGAGAAAATTTCTAGCATAGAATTTCCAAAGAAAAAGTTGCCATTTATGGAGACAATGACACACAAATAAAAATGACCCAGTCTGGAATATTACAGCAGAGATGTTGGAAAGAAAAAGATTTCACAAAAACACACAAGGAAGAGTACATAAAAGTGAACACATTCAAACGCATTCACCCAAATGGAAGTGAACAGAACACACATTCAGTCGCCATGCAAAAATGACAACACAGGAAAACCATAACTATTCGAAACCCAACATTCACCTACAGACAGCAGATAAGGACGTTGTTCAACAAAACGAAGCGAACACCTGACCCACACAACCCACATAATCACCTGAGCACCACAGCATCCACACACCCACACAACCACCTGACCACCACACACCTGACCCACAAACAACACATACTTGGCCCACACAACCACCACACACCTGACCCACACAACCAACACATACCTGACCCAAACAACCATCACATACCTGGCCCACACAACCAACAAAACAACCTGACCAACACAGCATCCACATCCACAAGTATTTCAATTTGTTTGCTTTACAAGATTTAGTACTATATAAATTCGATATTATCATTGTCATTATTATCATCATACTTGACCCACACAACCAACAAAACCTCCACAACATCCACATACCTCACCCACACAACAACCAACCAACCAACCAACAAAACCCCCACCACCATCACAACAACAAACACATACCTGGCAGGTAGGGGAGCCACCACCACAGGTGTCTGCTCGTGGCGCCGCGCGGCCAGCCTCTCCTTGGAAGGCTGAATGATGCCCTCGTTGATCAACTCCTGGTACCGCTGGCCGCGGTTACGACGACGCGACTTTCGCACAGGCTGCGAACACCCCTCCTCCTCGTCAGGCAAGTACTCCCCCCCCACCTCGTCCTTCACATGATCCAAGACCATCATCTCCTCCCCGTCCCTCTCCTCCCTCAAGAGAGGCGTGAATTTACTGATAGGCGGCTGGTTCGCTTCTCCATTGCTGCTTGCGTGGAAGAGGGAGGGAGTGGGCACAACGAGGGGGGGTTCGTGCTTCACTTCCGTGCGTTGCGTTTCTGGCAGGAGCGGCATGGGTAACGCCTGTTCAAGTATAGGCTCCATTCTGTAAGGCCTCTCTGCTTTCCCCACCATCACCGCCGGCCTGGGAATCAGCGCAGGTTTCTGCTCCGTTTCTTCAACGATGGTCGTTGCTCTCGGGGCAGGCTCAGAACTGACTGGTGCCTCTTGTTTGGCTCTTCGTTTCAGGTCCATGTTGTACGCTTCTTCGATGACCTTTTCTACCAAGTTCTGCGGCTTCTGCACAACCTCGCTGAGGATTTTCCCCATCTCTCGGCTTGAAGGACCCTGCGACTTCTCCCTCTCCGTGATGTCGGCCGTGATGATCTTGCGCACTTTCTCGATGTCCGTGGTGGAGGGCCCGATGGCTTCGTTGTGCTCGCTGGGCGTCAGGTTGGCCGAGAAGAGGCGGTCGATGATGTGATCCACCACCAGTTTCCCGCACGTGAAGATGGCGTTGTCGTTCTGGTCGGAAAGGCACCCGCTCTCAGAAGACGGAGCAGCAGCAGCGGAAGCGGCGGCAGCAGCGATTTGTCTTTCCTCCTTGTAGCGGTCGTGAAGCTTGGTGAATTTCTTCTTCGGAGGCATTCCCACGTCCATGCTGAAGGCTTCTGTTCTGACTGTGCTGCTGATTACCTCTGGTCGAGCTAAGGAGCCCTCGGGGTTCGGCAGAATCGCAGTCTGCATGTCGTAAACGTGTTCTTTCTCTCCCTTAGGCTGTGGGAGGAGGAGGAGGGGGGGAGTCGTCACTGTTCTTCATGCTGGGAGCGTGAGCGGCGATGTGGATTGGTTTGAAAGTGTTGTATGGTTCCGCCTCCTTCCTCGCCATCATCAAACCACCGCTCTGTCTGATTGGCTGGTGGAAGTGGTCCGGTTTCTGAGCCGGGGTCTCTGATTGGCTGGTCTGCGTGGCTGTGGGGAAGGGAGAGGTTTGCTGGTGTGGGGCAGGGGGTTGAAGAAGAGCGGGGTGGGGGCGAGCGTGGTATTGTCGGCGATGTCGTTGTGCAAGGTGTCGCTGTGGCTCCAGTGGCGGGCGCGCTTCTTGGGCGGGGCGCTGCGCAGCGCTGCAGGGTCCATGGCGGGAACAGCTAGCTCCGAGGAGGAGCACATCTGAAAGGGAAAGGTTGCCATGATGGGTAACCACATTTGGTTATACTGATCTCGATTTGGTCAGTTATTTTTATCTATAATAAAATAAGCCTATCCATGATAATGCAACTCCACAAGAAGACTTTTGTTACACTACTTACATCTATTCCTCGAAAACCTTTGGTGGACTATTATCATGTTGCATAATGCTTGGGAGTGTTGCAGTTTTGGGTTGTTTTTTTTTAATTATTATTATTTATTTTATACAACTTTATGTCACATCAGATTTCTCTATGTAAAGTTCGGGCTGCTCTCCCCGGGGAGAGCGCATCGCCACAAGTGCAGCGCCTACCCATTATTTTTTTCTTTTTCCTGTCTGCAATTGTATGTTTCCCTATCAGAGTGGCATTTTTCTACATCATTTTGCCAGGGGCAACTCTCTTGTTGCCGTCGGTTCTTTTCCATGGGCTAAATAATGATGTGTAACACATGGACCTCGGTTTATCGATCTCATCTGAAAGACTAGCACCCAGACCACCACTCATGATCTAATGGATGGGGGAAAAGTTTTGGGCCCAAATGGGATTCAAACCACTGCACACTCCAACCCAGACTTTTCGTTTTCTAGACAGGTGCGTTACCTCTAGACCACCGATTTTTTATACCATACTAAAGTCAAACACTCAATATTCTTCTGAAATTGGAAAAAAAACAAAAAAAAACCTTATTCCTGCAATTTCCGAAATTCCAAAAACTGCTTTCAGGAAACGATGAATACACACTTTAAAAACGGTTTTTAAAAAAAAGCAAGACACAAAACCAAAAGGGAAAGAAAAAAACCTCCACTCACCTCAGCCAATTGCAGCAATGCTGAGTTGGCTCCCATCAAATCGGCTGTGGCTGCCAGCTTGTTGTCGGCGATGAGAGAGGACGACGACAGCTGGTCTCCAGCCGGCAAGCTGTGTTTGCCCGCAAGCAGAAGCAAGTTGACCCCTCCCATTCTTGTCCCCGTCTGCAAATCATAAAATAAATAATAAATGGAATTTATATAGTGCTTATCTTGTAAAAACAAATCAAAGGTTGCATTCAACTATACAACCCAAGCAATCAATAACAAATTATAGTTTTAACAAATTTGAATGTACATCACATGCACCGCACACACATACACACGCACGCACGCACGCGTAGACACACAACACACCACCACACACACCAACGCACCATCGCACACACCGCTCACATATACACACACAACACAAACAAATCAAGTACAACCATGACCCTTATCATCCAATGCAGCCTGGTTTGGAGGGTGGAATTAGGAGTAAGTTAGACTCTAGAAGGTATGGTAAAAAAAAGGTAGGTCACAGCACACAAATCCAACATCACTCAAGTCAAGAGTGCTAAATTTAGCATGCCCCTTCCTTTTACCTAGTCCAAGTGTGGTCAGTTCTGCTATGAATAGCACCAGCTGGCCCCATCTGGGCTGGATTGGATGAAATAATTAGCTGAGAGGAGCTGAAAGTGGGGGAAAATGACTGCAGTGAGGTAAAGGGTCCCAAACCCATGGTGGTCGTAGAGGAGCGAGGCAGAGACCTCAGCTTCTCTAGGGGCCAGCATTTGAGGGCGTGCCCCATCTCCTCCATCCCTCGCTGCTTTACCTTCCCTGACCCTAAAAAGGGCAGGTACCCATTACAGCTGGGTGAACTGGAGGACTGTACTGAAAACCAAGGGTGCAAACGGTCACCTTGTTTCAAGAGAATGACGAAAGCAGAGTGAAGAGTTTATGGCAAAAACACGACAACAAAAAATGCACAGAGAGAAAAGAATTTTTGGGAAGAAACAGAGACAGACAAAAAAAGCAGAAAATTTTTTAGGTTAGAAACACAAGACAACCAAAAAAAAAAAGCAAAGTGTCTCTAAATAGATCAATCACTACACGGGCCAATTTTCTTCACTGACCAGAATGCCCTACAGGGGGGCATCAGAAGCAGACAGACTTCGAGGCGGGCGAACGTTGGTGGGCCGTGTGGCCATCTTGGCCGGCTGTGGCAAGCGATCTGTGCTATGCCATTTGTAATCCGGGTTGGCCTTCATAAACAGCACGCTTACATTTATACCTTTCACACAAACAATATCATTGCATCGTTGTATAAATATACCGCACACAAACAATATACCCCTGCATCTATAGTACTAATTAAATAAATTTGCATACGACAAACAATAAATACCATGCAATCCATTCGATTGTAATAAATATACCACGCAGAAACAATAACATTGCATCTACAGTATGTTTCAATTGCACAACACAATACATTGCATCTTTATATACTATACAGCGCACAAACAATAACATTGCATCTAAGTATATATGTAAATATAATTGCATCACAGTTATTAATGCTCACAACAATATCATTGCATCTTTGTATACTATACACGCACAAACAATAACATTGCATCTACAGTGTATTCATACGGGTACAAACAATACCATTGCATCTTTTATACTTCGCACAAAACATAATTGTCTTTATGGCAACGGAGTCCACCTAATCTTTACACTGCATACAAACAAAAAATGCTACATCTTTGTACTGCTCACAAACACACTCATGATAGTACAGACATATTTTCAGGCAACTATTAAAAATAAAAAAAAATTTACAATTTAACCTACATCAATGACCAAGTAAAAATGGTGGTAAATTCAAATTCTAATACAAAATTTGTTACCCAAAAATGCCTTTATTTATTATGTATTCATGAACATACTCCTCCCCCCCACCCCCACGCCCCCCCCCACTTCCAAACAAAAGACCCTCCAAACCCTAGGTGCTTTCAAGCTTTATTAAATGACAAAAGATTGTGGCTGACAATACACTTGACAAACCTTCCATTGAGTGTACAAAAGATCCCTGTAGAAGCCCTCTCTGCATGTTCTAATACTATCGTATTGGCATACACAAGACACTGAATAAACCTCCTCACTTTCCCCTCTCTCATTTTTCCCATCTCTCTCTCAGCAGTCTAATTTGTCCCATAAACTGCTCAGCAATCTTAGGCTGGATGAAACACTATTGTTTCTAGCAACATTTATGAATGGCTTAGAAACATCTTTCTGCTTCAAAGAAATGTCTATGTGCAGTTTTGGTGTGTGTGTGTGTGTTTATTTCTTTTATTTATTCTTTTATATCTAGGATAATGGAATAAGCACTCAAGTGCTTCTTTACATTCTCATGTGCTGCTTTACATCCAGTCTCTGTGTTCATGCAGCTTTGTAAATCTTATCTGTTCCCAACTGGCACACAATGGCCTACTCTTATGAAAAGCATGTGTGTGTGTGTGTGTGTGTGTGTGTGTGTGTGTGTGTGTGTGTGTAAGTGTGTGTAAGTGTGTGTGTGTGTGTGTGTGTGTGTGTGTGTGTGGTGTGTGTGTGTGTGTGTGTGTGTATGTGTGTGTGTGTGTTGTAAGTGTGTGTGCGCACACACAAGTGTGTGTGCATGCACAAGCGCATGCACACTGAAGCAAAACTGCCAACTCTAAAAGGCCAGGTCACAAAAGGGACGGTACAAAGAATGCATCATTCATGAATCAAATAACCCGAAACAACGCTCACAGTCTTACCGTTTTTGCCAAGTTGGTGTAGACGGCTTTTTCCTCGTCAGGCAAGTTGGCCCACAGGTCTCCCAGAATCCGGGTCACGCTGCGGTTGTCTCGGTCCGGATGCTTCTCCCGCACCATGCTGCGATGGCGCTTGCAGAAGATGAGAAACGCGTTCATTGGTCGACGAATGTCTCGCTTCTCTCCCCCTGAGTCCCCTGACTTCTCTCCCCCTCCATCTCCAGTCTCCATGACAGCGCTGCTCTGAGACAAAACCCACCACATGGCAATGCTGATGACCGAAAAAGTTTGTTTAAATTGTTATAAAAAGAATAAACACATTCTTTTTTCTTTTTTTTATCTGTTGTCATTGAACAGATGGTTGGTTTGACTGAATTTGGTGGAGTAATCAACATTATTACCATTGACCAACAATCACCATACAAGATACATACATGTCAGAACCATGTATTTGTAAGTGTGTGCCAAAAAAAAAAAGAAGAAAAAGAACTGACCTTCCAAATCATTTTTTTAAAAGTCAAAAACATAACATTATCATAAAGAAGAAAATAACATTTGTGCCTACAAGTTCACCTCTGCATCAAAAAGAAAATATATTCAGTGTAAGATTCAAAATGCAAAAAAGTTTGGTTGGTTGATTGGTTTGGGTTGTGTGTGTGTGTGGGGGGGGGGGGGGGTTTGTTTGTGGTTTTTGTTTGGGTTTTTTTTGGGGGGAGGGGGGAGGTTGAGGGGTGTGGTGGTGGTTTTGCTCGAGTTTTTGTTTCTCTCTTAGGTTCATATTAAAAGTAACTTTCTGCAAATTGGTCAGAGTGCTTGCATTCCTCCAGCCAAAGTTAAGCAGCTCGAGCGTGGTTACCAATTGGATGAGTGACCGTTTGAGAGCCTTGGCTTCAGTACAGTCCCCCCCCCCTCCCCCACATTCACCCGGCTGTAAATGGGTACCTGCTGTCTTAAGGGTCAGGGGCGGTAAAGCAGCGAGGGAGAGGAGATGGGCGCCGCCCTAAACATGCTGGCCCCTAGAGAAGCTGAGGTCTGTGACACCTCGCTTCCCTACAACCACACAGGTTACGTGACACCTTTACCTTTATGCAAATTAATTTGGTCTGGTGCATGACAGACATGCACTTGATCATAACAGGTAACTTAGTTGTTGGGAGGAAGAGAGAGGGTGAAGGGCACCCGATTGCATGACACGACCTGAATGCAACAGCTGTCATGAATTGGCAATAATCTTTCCCTGCTATGAATCATACTAGAAAACAGTCATCGACTTGTCAAAGGTTCAGGTTACCATTGTACACACTGCTGTAGTTTGGAAAAGTAAGAAAATCAAATATAGTTTTTTTATATGCTGATTTTAAGAGGATAAACATAAACACTTTCCAAATGAATTTGCTTATATTTTCATGAAAAAGTACCGAACCCATCCGTGAGTCATTTCCAGTTTTCAGAGTAACGTTTGGGTTTTTTGTTGTGTTGTTTGTTGTTTGGTTGGTGGTGTTTGTGTTGTGTGGTGGGGGGTGTGTGTGTGGTTGGGGTGTGTGTGTGTGTGTGTGTGTGTGGTGTGTGGTGCGAGTGTTGTGTGTGTGTGTGTATTTTTTTTTTGTTCATTTCTTAGGGGAGTTGCCTGCTTTTTGTGTTGCTTGTGTTTTGTGAGGTTTGTTTTCTTGTTTCTATGTTCGAGTTTTTTTTCTTTCTTTCTTTTTTTTTTTTGGTGGGGGGTATTTTGTTGTTTGTCAATTGTCTGGGTTTGTCTTGTTTGGCATTTTCTATTTTGAGGGGAAGAAAAGAGTACATTTTAATTCGGTTTTTGGTTGTAGCTGCACTTTGGGTTTAAATTCCGTGAGCAGGGGGGTAGGGAAGTTGAGGGTATTTGGAGCACGGAGGTGGGGGGTTGGGGGTTGGGGGGGGGGGGGGGGGGGGGGCGAGTGGGTTTTTTTTGTTTGTTTTTTTAATAGATGGCTAATCAAGGCATCAAAAGTCGGGTCCAGTGAATCTAGTGATCCTCGACGTTACTGCAAATGCGGTCACTGAAGTTTTATATCCACAGGGTTTGTTGTTTCTATTTTTCGACAGGAGTCACTCTTAATTAAAATGATGTATTGGTTACCTCCTTGAGGAAAATGGTGCGGCAACACCACTGACATTTTTTTCCCTTTGCACTTTTCTTTAGTTTTATTTCACGATCTTTATAAGTGTGGCTTATCCCCCCCCCCCCCCCGATTGACCAAGATGATTAAAGACTAGCAAGCTTTCACCTCTATGAACTGTACATTCTACATTTCAATTTTTTTGTTTGGGTGACCCCCCCTTCCCCCCAACGCTGTTTTTGGCAAGCGAAGTGTAGAAACTTGCCAAAACAGGAAGTTATATATCGGGGAAAACTGTTTTTGTTTTGATCTGGTTGTTCCTGGGCTAGAGCTCCAAGGTTCCCCAAACGCTGAGATTTTGTGTGTACAACTGTTTGCCAACAATGAACTCAGCTACGTTTCCACTTCAGGGGATGATGTCTGAACACAACACCAGTCTGCGGTTTTTTGGTGGTTTTTTGTTTTTTTTATTTTTGTTTTTTTTTCATGAATGAATCCACTCCTGCTGGAACACAACAGCCTTCGTACTCTTCCAAACTGAAATAGGCAGAATGGGTTTTATAATAATATGTGCACGAGATGTTCTGCATGGTTTTACTACAGGGGACATCTTGATTATACCTTACACTAGTTATAGTCTCATCCAAAGGGACTTTCAGGGGAGTGCGGTCCCTATTGATGTTAACTGATAGCCTAGTGGTCAGGGGGACGGATAGCCTAGTGGTCAGAACATTGCATCCACAATTTGACGACCCGGGTTCGAGTCCGGTTGAGGAGATTTTTCTCCTGGAGTTAACATCAGTGCTGACGCCACTCTCCCCAAAAGTCCTTCGGATGAGACTTTAAACTGAGGCCCCATGTGCAAACGTATGCAGAACTTTTTACGCACACGTTAAAGCCTGTTCCGCTTTTCGTAAGAGTAGGCCATCGTGTGCCAGTGGGAACAGATGACATTTAAAAAACTGCATACACATGGGGACTGGATGAAAAAAGCACAAGAGTGCTTATTCCATTATCCTCGATATAAAAGAATAAAACCAAAATAACTCCAGGGGGAAAAACCCTTGGTGGAGGCTCAAACCCACACTTTTTCTCTCTTTTATATCAAGGATAATGGAATAAGCACTCATGTGCTTTTTTTAAAAAAAAATTTTTTTACATCCAGTCCCTGAGTGTATGCAGTTTTGTAAATCTTGTCATCTGTTCCCACCGGCACACAATGGCCTACTCTTAGGAAAAGTGGAATAGGATTTAACGCGTGTCTGTGATGTTCTGTGTGTGTTCGTACACAGGGCCTTGGTTTATAGTCTCATCCGAAGGGCTTTTGGGGAGAGTGGAGTCAGCACTGATGTTAACTCCAGGGGGAAAAATCCCTTCAAACGGGAATCGAACTCAGTTTGTCAAACTGTGAGGGCAATGTTCTGACCACTAGGCTATCCCGTCCCCACTAGTGTCAGATGATGAGCACAGCACTCAAACCACTAGACTATTCCACTCCCCAACACTATTAACATACTTTTTTTTTTCTTTTTTGATAAACCTATACCTAGCAATACCTAAACAATGACATTTGTGGTAAGTCAGAACATCACAAGTTCCTTGATAAAAAAATCAGTGTGAAAGACCTGGTCACTCTGACAACCAAAGAGTCCGTTGTGTTCTTTACTTCTTTAGCGTTGAAACTTAGATGTTAACACTACAGCAGTTTCAATGATATGTGATATATCACTGCCATAAGAATTAAATTTCTAAAGCTCTTACTTCAATAGAGAATCTTTGACAGGTTTCCAAAACAGATTTTTCTTTGGACGTGTATCAAAAATGGTGATCAAATGTGTTTGCAGTTCATGTGCTTTCTTTTTCATGATTACGTATCAAACTTAGACTTAACACACAGACAGACAGACACAGGGGACGGGATAGCCTAGTGGTCAGAACATTGCGCTCGCAATTTGACGACCCGAGTTTGCTTCCCAGTCAAGGGGATTTTTCCTCTGGAGTTCACATCAGTGCTGACTACTCCCCCCAAAAGTCTTTCAGATGAGACTAAAAACCAAGGCCATGTGTGCGAACGCACGCAGAACATCGTGCGCACACGTTAAATCCTGTTCCGCTTTTCGTAAGAGGTCATCGTGTGCCGGTGGGAACAGATGACATTTACAAAACTACATACACACAGGGACTTGATGTAAAAAAGCATATGACTGCTTATTCCATTATCCTCGAGATAAAAGAATAAACAAACACACACACACACACACACAGAGTCTAAGAGTGACACACACACACAACATAAACTATTCTTGTCTTTGTGTACCTTTACTTGACATTCGCACCTTTCCCCCCTCCTTTACTTCCCTCGAAAGTTACGTCTGCATATTTATCTACTGATTACAATGCTTAACTAGTTAAAGTGAAACTGATTTGGGATTTTATGTTTTGTGTGTTTAATGTGACATCACTAAGTCAACAGTTAAAAACTGGATTGGGGGGGGGGGAGGGGGGAGGGGAGGGAGAAGAGAAAGAACAAGTCACTAACATGAAAAAAACTGGAAAAAGTATGCTTCATCAGAAAACTATGAAATTATCAAGTTTACTGTACTTTGTTCAGGTTACCGATGGGGTAAGCATTAGACCTACAAAGCTTTAAAAAAAAAACTACTTCAATGACTTCAATCAAGCATTCTCAATTCTCCAGTAGACTGTCTCAGTATGATGAACTTTAGAAAACACCTATACTTGCTGCATAAAAAAGTAACCTTTTTTTTAATGGAATCTGTAAAACAGAGAAAATAAATGTTATTGTTTTATCACCTTGATAGGAAACTGAACCAACTAAACAGTGAGCTGGTTCTTGTTGATTTCACTCTATGTCAAACCCTGCATTCCTTTCTTTGCAAAGGATTGGTGCACTGAAACTCATTCATCATGAATGCCTTGTATACAAAATACAGGCCTAAATAAGAGGAATCCGGAACCTCACACAGCAGTGAAAACTAGCAACACACTAAACCCTTGCTTAGCAAACTATCCTCTACCTTGCATCACGCTGAGTACATGACCGATTGCTTCCTCCTCTCAGACTGATTGCCCCATTGCACGATAAACACAACACGCCAAGTCGCCATCGACCTTGAAAGCGACTATTTATAAAATCCCAATATGTCCTCAAAGACCAGCCCACTGTAATTCGATCACAGCTGATGTGTGAAAAGCGAATCCGGGCCTCCTTACCCCATTCAGTTAAAAGTATGATTCAAAAGAGACATTTAAAATGACAAGCAAGAGACGCTTTTTTGTGTGGACTTGGTCCTACTATTCTGTCTAACCGACTAATTCTAACAATCACACCCACACACAGACTGAACACCTTCGCGTCATGCTGTCAAACGCAATCCAGAGAGCAGTCTGAGTCAAGAAGTCTGCTAAATCCTGGCACGGAATGTTATCATCTAAAACTTAAAACGCAGATGTACAGGAAACAACCACATTATTTAATTTTAATTGAATCACACGTGAATCTCATCCCGAGCACATGAAATTTGGAAAAACAAGAAGTCGATTAAGCTCCACGCGCCGTTACGTTGCGCGTGACCTCGTGAGGAAAGGGGACCGGGCCAGAGTTGCGTGCTTCTTGCCGCGAGGCGAGGAAGGGTGACCATCTTCGCCACATAAAATCGGCTGACCACGCGAGTAAGAAGCCGTATTAGTGCAATATAGTAATTTGATATACTTTGTTTTATCGTTTTACATTGATAACTACAGTTGTTAAGCTAAATCAGTCGTAAAAATCGCTCAAACACATAGCTCATTACATATGCTGATAGGTTTTTTCGCCAATCTCTTTTGCCGGTGGTCGAACAACACTCCACGCACGCGCCAACAGTGCTTGAACAATTTGGACACACATGCGGAACCAAATCGTCAATGAAAACGGCAATCATCGTTAAAATCATCACTGGCATATTTGTCAAAGTGTTACCTTGTTGGAGTTTCAACTCCAGTCGATGTCTGAGAATCTCTGGGTTAGGGGAAACAGCAGTTTCGTCTGGGACAGGCCGCCACTGCGCAAGGTCTTTCTGCCATCAACCTCTCTGCTGAACTTGATGTAAACTAGGTCAAGGCTGCGAGCTGCCGTTCGAGCTGCGTCGTTTCTGCATTTTTGCATGGGATTTTGGCTTGCACGAGAATGCCACAATGTCCTTTTGATGGTAACAGGTCATTTGTCATTCTGAATATTACTGTTGCTTTGCTGATACGTGTATTATTGTTTGTTTTTTGTGTAGCTATCCGTCCCCTCAAAACTAGCCAATCAGAGACTGTTCCTAAACACGTGTAAACAATGGCGACCATTTGAGCACGTGGAAAGAGTGTAGGATGCGATTTTAATTCCACAAAATCCTGTCAATCCGCGGGTTGTTTCCTAGTTTTAAGCCCCAATGACCTTCATGGGAGCCTATCGTATATGTTCTTTGTGAGCGCATCCACACTTTAGGCTCAGGAAAGTCCGTTTTCGATCGTCTGCTAAAGCACTGTAGTAGCACAGTGACACACTGGCGGTCATTCTCAGGTCAGTCTCCTGCGAATGATGAATGGGTGACCCGTTGATTCGCGATTCCCAGTGCGGTGTGCGCTTTGATCGTCAGCGTCGTGCACGCTTCTACTTGTGCGTGGCAGAAATGAAAGCGACTAGTATAGCGAAAACTAACGTTGAAATGCCAAGCCATTGAGTTTAAAGAACTGGAGGAGGAGAAAGCTATCAATCAAGAGAAGTCTATCTCAATTCCAATCTTCTCTACAGCCCCACCAGCCACAGAGGCCAAATCGGGACTGTCGCCATGTCACATTTTAAGAAAAAAAATCTCATATTAACACTTTACAACTATGTTCAGATTAAGACAATTTAAAACCAGCCCAGCCCAGTGATTGTGGCTACAAAAACAAGGAAGTAGGGGACAGCACAACCAAAAAAAAAAAAAAAAAAGCCAACGAAACAAAAAGATACAGATCTAGATCTAAATAAATAAAGGTAGGGGAGCTGTGGATAATGCTTAGCACTTGAAAACTAATCTTGCATAGAAGCACTAAAACTAGATCAGTCTCAGTGCAAGAAACAAAACAAACAAAAAAAAACAGTCCTAACACAGGATACCTGAGGTCAGATCTATGAGCTCAGGCTGACAGCAAAGGTGCCTTCAGTTTGTCTTCAGTGACAGACATTTTAATTATTCATTTATTTATTCTTTTGTCATCAAGGATTATGGAATAAGCACTTATGTGCTTTTTTTTACATCCAGTCCCCTTGTGTATGCAGTTTTTTAAGTCTTGTCATCTGTTCCCACCAGATGGCCTACTCTTACAAAAAGCAGAACAATTTAACATGTGCACAAGATGTCCTGCATGTGTTCGCACACGGGGCCTCGGTTTATAGTCTCATCCAAAGGACTTTCAAGGGGAGTGGAGTCCGCACTGATCTCCAGGGGGAAAATCCCTTCGACCCGGGAATCGAACCTGGGTGGTCAAATTGCATGTGCAATGTTCTGACCACTAGGCTATCCTGTCCCCCGATATTCCCAAGCTGATGAAAAAAGTCAGGCAGTTCATGAGACCCTAGCAATAGATCCCTATCTCTCAAACATCAAAATTCAAGAGAAGGCTATCACTGAAGTTGGAATGCAGCTACCTTCATGGTGGGCAAAAAACGGTGGCATACACAAGTTCCCTTCATTAATTGACCTCAGAGCTCTAGCTGAGGGAAAAATAAAAAAGGCTGATAAACCTCTCCACAATAAAAACCTGAAGAGCTGACTTTTTTTTTTTCTTTTTTAGGGCAGTGAGTGCTCTATTTGTTAGAATCCATAACACTCAGCTGGCATATCCTGTTGCACTGATGCGTATGTGTGTCTATGTCTGAGTGTGACAATGTGATATGATGAATCCCTTTTATGCTTGTCACATGAAACACCACTTTGAAATACCAAAGCAGTGAGTATTTTGTTACATAGACAGATTATGTGCAATGCTCTACCTGTTAGAGGTATTAGACAAACTGATTCCACATTAAGTTTTGACAATCACTGAAAACCATACAGCCATTTGTTAGAGTCCATAGATACTCAGCTGGCATATCCTGTTGCACTGATGTGTATGTGTGTGCAATGTAAGTGTGCACAAGCACACTACACACAGCACACACACGTCACACACACAGTCGCACACACACACAGTCACACACACACAGAGCCACACACACACTCTAAAAACCACGGTTCCCTGTGCAAATTCATGTAGAA
Source organism: Stramonita haemastoma (assembly GCA_030674155.1). Classification (NCBI taxonomy): domain Eukaryota; kingdom Metazoa; phylum Mollusca; class Gastropoda; order Neogastropoda; family Muricidae; genus Stramonita; species Stramonita haemastoma. The sequence goes on from CM060339.1 coordinate 23,189,895, forward strand.
CATCTTGTGCATGTTAAAACCTGTTCCACTTTTCAAAAGAGTAGGCCATTGTGTGCTGATGGGAATGGGTGACAAATTTGATATAAAAAAATTTTGTAAGACACATGCACATGGACCTGCACTAATAAATAAAAAAAAGCACATGAGTACTTATTCCATTAACCTCAAAATAAAAACAAATAAATAAAATAGCATAATTGTGTGAGTAACAAAAACTATGATAACAATGTGTTGATTCTCATTTTGCTGACCATCTGCCCATAGATAGGAGAGACATGCAGGTGACATGTAATGAGCCATTAGGTTACACAACACTACAGACTTTTAGTGCAGTAGAAGCATACTTATAAATGTAAATGTTCATATTGTTTTCAGAGAATGAACTTGTAAGCATAACAGTTCTTAACTATGAGGTAGGAATAGTGTGTGTGTGTGTGTGTGTGTGTGTGTGTGTGTGTGTGTGTGTGTGTGGTTTTGTGTGCATGCATGAGTGCTCTTACTATTATTTATATATATATATATTGTATATATATATATATATATATATATATATATATATATATATATATAATATATATATATATATATATATATATATATATGGGTTTGCACTCACAAAATTCAAAACACACACAAAGACATGTATGCAACAACATTATGCACACATGCATTTAACATATTTACACACACTTTCTGGAGATATACATACATGAGACCTTTAGTTAGCACAGGCACATGATAACAAATACTAATGATAACACGCATGTAGCTTATTGATGGCACTGCTCCTAGGGAGAAATTTCCTATCAGAAAAACTTTTGTTCTTCTCTCTCTTGCTATAACATTATTTTTCATTTTCTTTCATATGTTTGAATTTTAACATCAATACTGACTCCACTTCCCTAAAAAGTCCTTCAGATGAGACTTAAAACTGGGGCTCCTGGTGCCTCATGAATGCTAAAACCCATTGCACCTTTCAAAAGGATAGGTCACTGCATGCTGGTAGGAATGGATGACAAAATGATGAAAAATGCATGCACGCCGGTGTCATCACAGTGTCATGTTTAGACATCACCTCTGAAGTAAGAAAGTGACTACCTTAATGGCAGGCAAATAGTAAACTTTAAATCGCACCTTTGGTGCACCTTACAGTTCTAGCAGAGGAATAAAAAATAATAAATAAAGTCTGTCCCGAGCCTAAGGCTCATCAGGCCAGTGCTTATCCCGGTTTCTGTGGCATTAAGCGACTGAGAGTCATAGACTCCCCCTGGATAGGACGCCAGTCTATCGCAGGGTTAACCCCCAACACAAGGTTGGTACCCCTTTTACACCTGGGTGGGGTGAGAAAATAGCCGTAAAGTGCCTTTTCCAAGGGCACAATGCCATAGCGAAAGCTGGGATCGAACCCGCAACCTTTAGATTACTAGTCCAATGCCCTAACCACTCGACTACCGCGGCGGCTTGCAGAGGAATGAAAAAGAAAAAAAAGGTCTGTTTAAGTCTTGGATCATTCTTAGTTCTTATCTATAGGCTGGTTGTATGATTTTGCACTGCATTTGCATAGCTGCCATGCTCTATTTTGGAAGAACATGGGTTTTTTTGTAGTATACTTTTCTCATAAAATGATAAGGGCAAAATTTACTGAGAAAAATGTGAACATTGGAAAACTTTGTAGACAACGCTGACAAAAAACAAAAAAAAGCTCAACCCACCCATCTAGTTACTCCGCTGTCATTCACATCAGATTTAAGAAGAAAAATTTTTAATTTTGTTTGTGGGAAAAATGGTTTGTCTTGTAAAGCTACACATTATTTGTCTGAAAAATTATCTGATATATTTGAGCCTGTCTAGACTACATCCACAAAAAAGAAATAACTATTAAAAAAAAATGTAGGCAAATTTAACGATGAATGAAAAGATAAGCAGCCTAAGTAAGCACGTAAACAACAAAATCTTGAAGTACTTAGGGTGAAGGGGTTCTCTGAACTTTTACACACACACACACACACACACAAAGATGGCAACAACAAAAAAAATCACTTTTTCCAGACAGTCATTCAATGTAATTACAGAGATCTCACCTGCAGATTGTAAACTTGTTTCTTGCTTCCCACAACTACCACTCTTGACTGCAGTCATTGGCACAGCCTACTGTTATTTCATGTTCATTTATAAATTTAAATATAACTGATAATGATGTGAATAAAAAAAGTGAGGGCAAGAGATGTTATCCAAACTGAAAGCATGGCAGTAAAGCTTAATCTACTTCTGTTGCTTACTGGGAAAGAGAGAACAAAATCATTATAGTTATGTATGTGGGGAAAAAATGGATTAGTGTGGGGCTCTCAAATTAGATATATAGGCTAAAAAAAAAAATTTTTTAAATTAAAAGAAAAGCAGGCATGGGAGATAACATCATTGCTATCCCTATTTCTCTCCCTTGGTAAACAGAGACCCAGACATGGCACTTCCTTCTCCGATAACGCTTGAAGTTGAAATACTGCAATTCATACATCGTGTCCTGAAATGTCCAATCGCTGTCCCGACACCATGCTGATCTAATAAATGAAGTTTGTCTTGCAGGGGTAGGGTAGTTGTGGTATTCACAGACTAAATTTCCTGCATGCATACTAACTCGTCGGGCGCGATGTGCGCAACGGGAGCTCGAGCTAGGCCTAAGGGACATAGCCCAAATCTGACCCTCTAAATGCAAGGCCGCAATCTACAGATAGGCCTAGTAGTAGCGGTAGTAGAAGAAGTAGGCACCCGTCAGTCTCAGAAGAGTATGGCGTTGCGCTCTAGACCTAGAGCGCAAAGCCTGCAGATAAGACATTAAAAAAATAAGTAGATAAAGTAAAGAGTTTTTTTAAAAAGTCAGCTCTCTTTGAGTGTATCAAAGACTGACCCTTGATTTAAAAGTGCTCTCAACACTTAAAAAAAATTGTAAACTTTATGCTTTCATACGCAGGCAAATTGCATTCATCTATTTCCCCATACTAAATGCTCACCTCTTGAATACATTGGATCTCCCTGTCTTTGCTGACAATAAAGAGTAACTATGTGGAAACAACACACTCTCTACGGGAATGTTGTAGGAGTATTTAGTATGCAAACATCTGCAGGCATGACCTGCTAGTAGTTTGTGCTGAGCAGTTTATTTTTTCACTCTGTAAAGAACTTTTTAAAAATTATTATTCTTTCATATCAAGGATAATGGAATAAGCATGGTTTTTTTTACATCCAGTCCCCGTGTGTATGCAGTTTTTGTAATTCGTGTCATCTGTTCCCACTGGCACACAACCCAGTAATAACATACTGTTGATGTTGGGCATTCCCCAGCTTGACACTTTTGAGGATCACCCAGAATATGCACTCTGTCCCATTCTTCACGCTAAAAATCCCGTGAGACCGTAAGTACACACTAGATGAGAAGTTACCGTGTATGTGTGTGTGTGTGTGTGTGTGTGTGTGTGTGTGTGTGTGTGTGTGTGTGTGTGTGTGTGTGTTGCGTGCGTGCGTGCGTGCGTGCGTGCGTGCGTGCGTGCGTGCGTGGGCCTGCGTCTGTCTGTCTGTCTGTCTGTCTGTCTCTCTCTCTCTCTCTCTCTCTCTCTCTCTCTCTCTCTCTCTCTCTCTCTCTCTTTATAGTGCCTCACCATAAAGGCAGCCCGTCTCCAGTTTAAGAGGGTCTGTTCTCCTTTACTGGAGTGTTACAACTACAAGTACCGTTGTCATGGATAAAGACAATCTCAACATAACATATCAAAGCATAGCAACATTTTAATTGATGAAGGCCTCAGCACTTTGCTTCATCAATAACTGACATAGCTTTCAGCCTAGGCAAGTAACCATAACGTTGACCATCAGTAATTCTTGATTAGGCTACATACTGATTATTAATAACATCGATTGCTTGCTATAATATAGTATAATTCAATTGGTTCCCATGCAGTTCTGTTGAAACTATTACATGGCGAGGCAGACAATCGGCCTGGTTGTGTGAACATGCTGATACATAATTCAGCCAGTGAAGTTTGTAACCATTTCACTCATTTGTATGGGGGGGGGGGGGGGGGGAGTGAGGATGGCATAGTGGTAAGAGCATTGTGCTTACGATTTGACTGCCAGGGTTGCCAGCCCGAGTTGGAGCTACCACTGAACGGTATCCATCACCACCCCCCCCCCCCCCCCCCCCACCACTTAAACCTCACTACTGACTCGACTCACCCAGAAAATCTTTGGATGAGACTATAAACCGAGGTCCTATGTGCGAATGCACGCAGAACATCTTGTGCACACGTACGTAAAACCCATCAAGCCTTTCGGAATAGTAGGCCATTTGTGCTGGTAGGAAAGAATGGCCAAAAGCACACAAGAACAAAAGCAAAAACAAAACAAACCAACCAAACAACCGTATGCACACTGATGTGTTTTGACATCCTCCCCAAAGTCATATGAATGCTATCTAGACAAACCTATGAAATTCAACATACTACTAAAAACATTTCCTCTGCCGAATAAGCAAACTGACACTATTAAATCTAACTGTTCACTTCCAAAATAAAATGAGCCACATTTTTATGCTATGATAAATGTTATTTCATCATAAAGCAAACATTGGTATTATCCAACACAATACACACCTTAGGCATTTACGATCCATGTTATTTTAACAAGTAGAGTCCTAAAATACACAATGCTCTCATCTCCAGTGCTTGTAATGCCACAATCCAGTGAAGATCTGTTATATAAACAGGATTCTTCATAGATCAATATAAAGATTTTTACATTGACAATAGCTACTGGCAACTACAGAAAATTTGTATTTGGACAAATTTCTTCTGCGAGTCAGAAGTAGAGCCATCACTGACAACAGAGGAATTGATATTTAAGCAAAACACCTCGGAGTCAAGCTCTTTCCACTGACAATAGTTCCGTTACAAAGCCTTTCAGTCATACACTTTGGTTTTTTCCGACTTCTGACTGAACGACAGGCAGTGGGAACTTATTTAAACACCCTTATTCAATACTTAGACACATGCTACATTCGGTATTTCTACCCCCCCCCCCCCCCAAAAAAAAAAAAAACAACAGCCTTATGTTTTAACAACATATGGTTATGAAAAATTAAATGTCTTTTTTTTTCCAGGATATATCTCTTTTGTTAAACTTCGCCAATTATAAACAGCTATTTACATACCGAAGTAGAACTGTCTTTGGCTCCTCCCTTCAAGGCCAGTCGTAAACGTCTCGGGGCTGGAACAGGGCAGCAGCACACACACAGTGTCCACAAGTTCTTCTCCGTCCAACTCCTGCTCTCTGGTTGCACACTCAGTGTTCACAAGTCCATTGTCACTGTCGAATCTTCCCTGGTGGCACACACCATATTCACTTGTTCATCGTCACTGTCTGGGTTAGGCAGGAGATCCTTTCGATCTACAGTCCGTTCGGCACCACCTGCCACTAGCAGTACACGAGGCAACGTCACTAGGTGCAGGTCTGCCCACCACACCGGTTGCGATGATGAAGTCGTGGACATCTCCTTCCCCAGAAAACCTGGATAGGTCAGGAGGCTTGAGCTCCTGGCTGGCTTCGTCATGCATTCTGTGGTTTTCTTGCTGGCAGGCATCATGCGTTCCCTCCAGACCGAGTCTTCCTTCACCCAAATGTTCCACCTTCCCTAATCCTGCTCGCAGCGCCACTTGTGATGGTACCGGGAGGTAAGGAAAAGACAGGTTAGGG
>CM060339.1:23208133-23210633 GCA_030674155.1 Stramonita haemastoma
AATAGATCGACGTGATATTAAGTAGCTGAATTGTTAAGACAGTAGGCCTATAGGCTATATCTTTGATAAACTGTCATGTGTAGTCTACATCATTTATGAAGTGTCACAGTAGCCGAAGTCCACATTTCCAGAACTTGAAGGACATTGCTATGAAAAACAAGAAGTTCCTTTTAGAATACTATAGTATAATTTACATTGACAGTGTTAGGTCAACTTTGAGCTAAACTGTGACAAGAACCTTGAACTGTATCGACATGACAAATAGCTAAATTCTGAAGACAGTATATATAGCTTTGATAAAACAAACTGTCAAAGTCACCGATGGTCCACAATTTGAAAACTTGAAGTCTGACGTTGTTACGACGAACCAGAGAGGGAATTCCTTTTAGAATACTATAGTTCTCCTATTAAGAGTTAGTTCAACACTGAGCTAAAAACAGAGGTAAATTTCCTTTTAGAATACTATAGTTCTCATAATTATTAGGAGTTAGTTCAACACTAAGCTAAACTGTGATAGAGGAGCTTCCAAATAAACCGACAAGATAGGTAGCTGTAATCTGAAGACAGCGTATATCTTTGAGAAACAATCCCATTTCTGCATTGTTCTTTCACACACCTGACAGTCTCACTCACACATGGCCTCATTGCCAAGAACATGGATGTGAACAATTACACATACCCACCCTTTTGAGAGGTTTTAATTAATCCGAGTTTGATCAGAAATGTCAACAAAGTACACAGTTCATTGCCATCATCAATCCGAGAATACCAAAGGAAATTTAGGAGAAATAATTTGAGCCACAAATAATCATATAGTGTTTTTCTTTTAACACTTTCAACCGCAAACCAATTTCCTTTGTTTGGTCCATACAGTGTGTGTGTGTGTGTGTGTGTGTGTGTGTGTGTGTGTGTGTGTGTGTGTGTGTGTGTGTGTGTGTGTGTGTGTGTGTGTGTGTATATATATATATATATATGTGTGTGTGTGTGTGTGTGTGTGTGTGTGTGTGTGTGTGTGTGTGTGTGTGCGCGCGCGCGCGCGCGCGCACGCACGCACTCCCCTCCCGCACAACAAGCACATGTTTAAGCTTGAACAGTCAAGTCAATGATAACCCTTCTCTATTGTCCCTCGTTAATTAATTAATTAATTAATTAATTAAAACGTCACATCAAACAGCGCCACACAGAGACATAAATTTCACAGAATCAGCGTTATAGGATTATCAGCCAAAAACCCCACTGTCTTCTCCTCGCTCTTCTTCTCCTCACCCGCGCTGACGTCACTGTCCTTGGCTACGTCACCCAGAGACAAACGTTGAAGGTCGCCACCACTCAAGCAAGTGCAGCCGTAACTGGCGTAGCTCTCGTGACTCAGATGAGCACTGTGCACACTGCTCAACGACCCCCCGCCCTGATCCCGATTAAACTTCCAGGAATCCGAGAGAAAAGCAGGGTTGAGAGCTTCGTACAAACTCTCCTCCCCATCCCCATCCCCCTCCCCCTCGTCCGTTTCCAAGAGCTGAGTTTTCTCCTCCGAAGCAGTAAAAATGTCCAGCTGGCTGATTTCCAGGTCAGGATCAACAGTTTTCGGAGGAGAAGGAGAAGGTTTCTCCAGGTGGCTCAGAATCACCTCTTCGTAATGGTGGTGTCGTTTCCGTGTCGGGAACGTGGAATAGCGCTCTTCGGGTTTGTCCTTGCGGGCAGAAGACTTGGAGTCGAGGGTGAACCTCCGCTTGAGCTCTGGGGTGATCGCTCTCCGGCCTTTCTGGGGTTTGGGCTTATCGTTCCGCCGCGTGGGAGGCACGGGCGGAGGTTTGGAGCTGAGTTTTGTGGTAGCGGTGTTTGGGTTTGGAGGAGTCTTCTTCTTTCCCTTGGCCGTCCAGCAGACGCGGGGCCACGACGTCACTGAGGACGTCATAGACGTGGCTCTCGTAGAGATTCTCCGAGTCGTCTGCTTCCAGGCTGGCGAATTCTTCTTCTTCGGTGGTGGTAGTGCAGCCTGGGAGACTGGCACCTGCTTGGAGTGCAGAGGTGCCAGGTAGGTACAGGTTAGGTTGAGGGAACTGACAGGCGTGATTCTGACCGTGTTTGTGGTCCTCTGGGGCACCGTGACCTTGACCTTCAGAGGCGGCTTGAGCTGAACCCTGGCAGGCAGGGCACTTCTTCGCCCGTGTGCTGACGTCAGCACCACCCTGAGGGTCATCATCAGACTCGGGCTTCTTCTTCTTCTTCAGGACAGACTTGAGGGGCAGCGCGATGACAGGAGCGGGGATGGGTCTGACGGCTCCAGAATACGTCACCTTGGGTGTGGAAGAGTTGGAGGAGGAGGCGGTGCAGGTGGAGGTGGTGTGAGTGGAAGAGGAAGAGGAAGAGTGGGTGGTGGTAGTGGAAGTGGTGGTAGGGGTGGTGGGGGTGGAACGGCGGTGAGAAGAGGATCTGGATTTAGAAGGAGTGCGTCTAGGAGTGGAGAAAGCCGAGTTGTAACCTGACGTGTAGACTTCAA
>CM060339.1:23215633-23243133 GCA_030674155.1 Stramonita haemastoma
GTTGTTTTTAAATTCCTATAAGGGCATGGAGCCCCTATTTTAGATAATACCCCCTCAAAAAACAACAACAACAACAACAAAATAACAAACAAAACAAACAAACCCAAACAAACAACCGCACGACAAAAAAAACAAACAAAAACCACACACACACACACACACACACACAAACACACACACACACACAGAGGCAAAATAGATAAACACACACACACACACACACACACACACACACACACACACACACACACACACACACACACACACACACACAGAGGCAAAATAGATAATCACACACACACACACACACACCAAACACACACACACACACACACACACACACACACACACACACACACACACACACACACACACACACAACACAACTTCATCTCATTTAGGACGATTAAAAAAAAAATCGTCTCCCCCCCCCCCCCCCCCTTTTTTTTTTTTAAACCTGTCATGAAGGTGTCCTTACTGTCTTCCATAAGTTCAGGAGAAGATCAGTTAGGGAAACACACACACACACACACACACGCACGCACGCACGCACGCACGCACGCACATTCTGTTTGGATGAAAATCCTCATTTATTTTAGTTTTCAAAATAAGGTTGATATCTGTCTTTGATTGTTTTAGAAGTGAATTTTTATTGATTTTTTTTTGTGAGGGCAGGATGAAAAAAAGTTGTGGAAACTTGATCTTTTTTTTACCCTCAATAAAGATCATTTTGACTTGACTTGACACAAAAGGCAGACGAATGACGAAGCACAAGAAGAGTAACAGCTTTATCAGGAACCATTACTGAAGATAATTATAACAAGACTCAAGAACACTTGTGGTTCTAAACACTCTGGGGTAAGGACCTTTTGATTTCATAGTTCGGTTCATAGTTCATGTTCTGGTGGGAACAGACTGATGACATTGAAAAAAAATGCATACACACAGGGACTGGATGTAAAAAAAAAAAAAAAAGCAAAGTGCTTATTCCATTATCCTCAATATAAAAGAATAAATAAACAAACAAATAAATAGTCTTAAGTGTCCCACCGCAATACCCTGTAAAACAAGACACTGATGAGGGACTGGTGGTGTCCCTTTAATTAAGTCATTCAGATAGGCAACTGCTGCATATCCATTGACACAATTGACCCCCCCCCCCCCCCCAAAGAAAAAAAAAAAAAAAAAAAAAAAAAAAAAAGAAAGAAAAAGTGTTCTCCAGTTTTGGACTTCGGAAGCAGCCTTCTGGTCTAACTTTCAACCAAGAAGATAGACCAACAGCTGAATCTACAGCCAGGGGTAAGCAGAAGTGTGTGTGTGCGTGCGTGCGTGCGTGCGTGCGTGCATGCACGCGCGCGCGCGCACGCGCGCGCGGTGTGTATGTATGTGTGGTGTGTGTGTGTGGTGGTGTGTGTGGTGTGTGTGTGTGTGTGTTTCCCTAAACTGATCTTCTCCTTTCAGCCTCATGGTTAGTTCTGAAGTCAAGTCACAGGTGCCAGTTCGAATCTAGGTAATCTGTAAGGGGTGAATTTCTTGCTCTCTCTTGCAGGTCAGCCCATTGCATGCAGTTTGCTATTTTCTGGTGTAGTCTACATGCATGCTGAAGATCATGTAAACTCATTACTTACACAAAAACAACAACAACAAAAAATAATGGGTGGCACTGCTATGAGGCGACACGCTCTCTCCTCGGGAAGAGCAGCCTGAATTTTATGTAGATAAATCTGCTGTGACTTGAAGTGGTATGCACTACTGTTATTTCCCTTGGCTAGGTTAGAGCGCAGAGATTCACCAAGAGTGAGACTTTGCGTATGCGACTTTTTTTTTTTTTTTTTTTTTTTTTTTTAAACCACCATCAAGGTAGCTGCATGCCGACTTCAGGGATGTAGTAAGCTCATGAAAAGTTCATGGCTCCTAGGTGTGTCAGTTATGGACGTAAGCAAAGTGACCCAAAAAGGCCCACATCATTTTTCTTGGTGATGTTTTGAAATGTTCAGATCTTCATCCAGTGATACGGTCTTAGCATATCAGGCTGTTTTGTTCTCTTCATCAGAGGAGAAAAAATCGCTCTGAATTCTGAGTATGGCTGCCCTATTTGGCGAGACACTTGGAAACAGCCATATATCCACGTAAACTTCTCATCCAGGGTGCGCTTACAGTCTCACAGTGATTCTCAGGCGTGATGAGTGAGACAATCTGGATGATCCCGAAGGTGTGTTAAGCTGGGGAAAGCCCAACAACAGTCAATGATCCCTTTTTCATGTCAGGACACAGTGACCAGGCTGTAGAAATTACACCACACACACACACACACACACACACACACACACACACACACACACACAGATATATATATATATATATATATATATATATATATATATATATATATATATATATATATATATATATATATTATGCAGCCTGAACCGGAGGTTAAACCAGCTCGTTTGGATTTGATTGGCCTAGCATCTTGTTCTGCCTGGATTTCTTGGCACACAAGACACTAGTAGGGTACATTGAGTTTCCAGTTCTACACTCTGATGGACTACTTCACAGATTCCTTTTTAATTAATTAAGAAAAAAAAATCCAACTACAGACTAACAACAAACACCAATAATAATATAACGAAGACAATAAGGAAAAAAATCACAAAAATAAAAATAACACAAAACACATAAAACAAAAATGATGGTAAAAATCCATGAAAAAACGGAGACTGTTCTCTGTGATTACCATTATGGGTCCCAACTCGGAGTAGGTCATTTATTTGTATTTCAACTAGATCTAGTGTAGCTGATAGATTTGACTATCATTGCAAACACTGATGTTTATCCACGTAGCAGAATTTTGCAGACTGGTGAAGTTGCCCATAGGGGTTGGGAGGAGAGGAGAAAAAGAAGAATGGAGTGGTGGTGGAGGTGAGTTAAGATTTCAGTTTTAGCCTAAATCTTAGCGTCATTATGAACAAGACGACGTTCGTAAAGTCTCTTTTGTTTTGCTAGTTCGCTTATTAACATTTTTATCACATTATATTGCAAATCTCAAGCTTGTATGTTTTGATAGGGGCTCAACATGACTAGTTGAAATATAGATCTACGTTTAAGTGCAGTAAACAACGGATGGATCGAGGCCTACCTCAGTCCCAAACACAGAGTTTATAGCAATAAGAATGTAAATCTTTGCCTCTGTATCGGTCCATCTTATTCTTTACAAAATTAAAATCACTTAACATCTTTTATTAGCGCTTTTAGTCAGTCAAAGAAAAAAGCTTTTAAAAGGGATAGACCTACTCACGCTATAGCGGGTACACAGAGTAGAAGGGACATAAATCCCACTGTAGAATTATGTCCCTTGTACAACTAGGAACAGGACGTTGATTTTTATGAGGCAGGATATCAGGTGAGGAAATGTAATATCTCTCTGTTTCGCTAGTTTGCTTATATTTTTTCCCATTGTATTTTGCAATTACAACTTTCAATCTCAAGCTTGTACTTTTTGTCAGGGGTTCAATACGATGGTTTAGATAAAGTTTAATTGCCATAATGAACAGGTGGATCTACCTATCGTAAATAGCTTAATGCAAACAGAGTTTATACTTGCGGTTAATTAAAATGTTAGTATTTATCTTTGTATTGGTGCAGATGTTTGTCTCTAAATTATAAAGCCGAAGACCTAACATGGTTTATGAGCCCATTTAGATCTAGTCAGTCGAAGAAATTACCATTATTATTTTTTTTAAGGGTTGGTTAGAGTGGAAGGGACATAAATCCCAGCTGAACAATTATGACCTTGTGCAATTCGTCATCGGCTGCAAAATTTAGTAAGTAGCCTAACCGTCAATGTGATGGATCTTATACGATTTGTTTTATTTTATTTATTTATTTTTATTATTACATTTGAGGTCTGACAAAACCGTTTGGTTGAACTATCGGCAATATCCACATTCTGCCCGCCAACAGAAAGGCTTAGATACACGAACACTGAATTTTTAAGCGAGTGGTGTACAGTTTTTCTGCTGACAGGGGGGCAAAAATGTGGATATTGCCGATTCGGCAATATTCATATTTTTTCCCCGTCCATGGGGGTACAATTAAAAAAAAAAAAAACCCAAAGAAAGAAAATAAAATCGGAACTTAAAGATACACGAACTGTGATCTTGTTACCTTTGAAGTGGTCAGCTTTTTCCGTGGACGGTATAAAAAGTGGATATTGCCCGATCTTCTGCTGTGCACACTACAAGCTTCTGCAAATTTCAAAATAACATTAATATGAACTCAGGTGCGTAAGGTCATGAGGAAATTGAATTAACTGAGGAAGTCAGTCATCACATTAATTTTCACCCATCCTTGCACATCACTTTTGAGTAAGTAGTGGAGCAAAATCCTTGCACATCACACGTATTGGGGTGGAGAAGGGTTACACTTTGTTGCATATATACATTCAAATGCTGAACACTTGGACCACAGCTATCTGGGTGGTCTGATTTGTGATAAATTGTGCTGATGCCGCACCAAATAGCCACCAATGCATTTGCCCCCCTTCCCTGTAACGTCTGCATTAGATCTGGAAATAGGATGTGCTGTTTACCAAAAAAAAAATTTAGATATACTTTGGAGTATCCAAAAGCTTGAGTTCCCAAAAAAAAACTTAGGGAGCCAGGCATTTTTGCATACTGTAATGATAATATGAACTTTTAACAGCCAATTTGGATATGGTCATAGTAAAGTCAGTCATTTTATGAAAATATAACGTTTTAACAGCCAAATTAAATATACGGATTATGGTATGGTCCAAGTGTTCATCATTTAAGGGCCAGTGTGTTGCTCTGTAGATCAGATGTGACACTATGCCTTGCCTGTCAAGTACTGGCCTGCATTGCCTTACCAGTGCACCACAACACTTACAGCCTGCCAGCTGTGTGCAAAAAAAAAAAAAAAAAAAAAAGCTAAATAAACCCTTCCTTCCTATGTTACCTGTTAGATCTATCCATCCAAAAAGTACCAGGAATTTTCTCTTAAACAAAATGTGACATACCAGATTGGGTCATTTAAAATTTTTTTTCAATGGGAAGTGCTTATGATATAAATATGTGCAATAGTACGCAACATGAATGTACAGGAAAAGGCAGACTGAGTGTGCGCACATGAGGTAAGAGTTTAGCTTATTTGTATGGCATATCATAGGCAGAACTCATCACCACAACATCACCCACCAGTAAAGTAGATTGCGTGTATCTTTTACACAAAAACTCTTGTAGTTTACCAGGTATGTTGGCCAAGGACAACTCCCCATATTGCTGAAGGTTCTTTTGCATGTTTTTAAATGCATGTTGCTGTGGGTTCTTTCGCATGTTTTAAATGTATGTTGCATGGAGCCTAGTTTGTGTCATTTTATATTTAGTGGACGTGAAGTGGGTAGGCTCTTTTCCAAAAATCAAATAAGATTTCGAACATTATATTAATGTCTCACTTCCTGGATGAATACACTGTTTGCTTGCTTGTTTGTTTCTCTTTCTGGCTTATCATAAAAGCTTATCATTGATCTCTTTGAGTTGATGGTATGTGGGAGGATGCTAAGGAGGTGATGTAATTTAGTGTTTGTGCTTCTGATCAGGAGATGCAAGTTGAAGAGGAGTATTCTTTTCTGATGATTTTCACTTTTGCTCCTTTTTTTTTTTTTCCTGCTGACAAAACAGACTGGTAGTAGGCACAAGTGTGTGGTGTGTGTGTGTGTGTGCGATGAGAGAGAGAGAGGAGAGAGAGAGAGAGAGAGAGAGAGATCAGAGGAAAGAAGAGAGACAGAAAGCAAGTCAAAGACAGGACAGGTACACTAAAAAAAAAAAAAAGACATGTGCGCCCGAAGTGCATGACACACAACACCAAACCATAAAAAGAATACAAAATCCACCAACACACGCAGACACACAAAGAGCTCCAACTCATAAAAAACAAACACACAAAAAAAGAGAAAAGAATATAAACACAACATCGAACAAAGCCAAATGAAGAATATTTTGATTTATTGATGATGTTCCATACATGAATGTAAGAAACAAAACATTTGCTAGCTGGAAAAAAACCCAAACAAACCATAAAAACATGCTCATGCACATAGACCCTCTTGTATTCCATTCTTCTCACTTACTCACTCAGTCACCCATATCTCGATTCATAGTCTCATATATTCATATCATCACACCTACATGCACAAAGTCACATTGGCTATAGAGGCAAGAGAAATTGTGTACCATACCAAAAGCAGATGAACATACTGTGGTCTTGCATCTTTAAGTCAATTTTTCAAAAAAAAAAGAATTTCATTCTCACTTCACAATATCTCTCCCCCTCCCCCCCCCCCCCCCACCCCCAAAAAAACCCCATTCTCCCATCACAGTATCTCACCCACCCCCCCCCCCCCCCACCAAAAAAAAAAAAAAGTAATTCAAAACTTTACACATAATCCATTATCTTGTAACAAAAAGAAATGTTCTGAAATATTCATTGTAGACAAACCAACCAAAAAAGAAGAAAATTGTTGTTCTTCGTCAAAATCCATTCCTCATGGTATTGTCAAAATGTCTCATCTGCCTTCTGGTTGGTAACGGGGAGAGATTTAAACAAAAACAAAGAGAGAGAGAGAGAGAGAGAGAGAGAGAGAAGAGAGAGAGAGAGAGAAGAGAGAGATCTTTCCCTATTCATCAAATAATGCCAATCAAATCACTTGCACATCATTACAAAAGCAATCCATCTTGTTCGCGTAAGTACTTGCACAGAAAATGCAATGTTCTTCCGATGCTCTCTTTCACACACATGGGAGTACAATCACATCACAAATGGATGTTTGTTTATATTCCTGTACATATTTACATAATAGGCAGAGATGCATCCTTTAACATGTGCCACTGTATATGAATCTCTCATTTAACAACACGCAGAACTAAATAATTTCTAAATATTACACTTTCTGTTCTCCAGAGTGACAACACTCCACAAGGCATGAAAATTTACTAAAAAAAAAAAAAAACAGACAAAAATATAGGGCACATTTTTTTTGCGTCAATCTCAGTTTTAGCACCCTAATCCCTTTTTTAAAATAAAAAATTGTCAACCAAATTAAAACAGTTGTATCCTATCACAAAAAGAAGAAAAAAAAACCAACAAAAAACCCCGCTGAATATTAAACTTTATCCAATTTTTGTTTCTTTTCACATAAACCGCTGCTGACAGATACAAAATAGAACAACAAAAACAAAGTGAAGACAATTGGCCATCGTCTTTTCTTTCATCATAAACATCATTTGCATTTTCTTGATTAGCAGGTCAACATTGAAAACAAACTTTGTGTGTGTGTGATGTGTGAAATGTGTGGTGTGTGTGGTGTGTTTTTGTGGTAGTGAGTGAGTGAGTGATGTGAAGTGAGTGAGTGAGTGATTGTGTGTGTGTGTGTGTGTGTGTGTGTGTGTGCATGATGCATGCTGGGTAAATACCTCTGCGTCTTGTCTGTCTGCGTAGAGAAGAAGATACCCATCTGCAGTTCTAACTATCAGCAGAAAACATCACAGAGTTCAAACCAATGGTTCCATTCACTTTCACTTCCAGCAGCTACAAAAAAGAAAACAACACCATACAACCAAACCCTGAACTATGCAACAGTTATACATAGCTACCTAACTCAGCAACATAACATGCAAAAACACTCATGCTTGCAAATGTGTATGTCGTGTGCACTTATACAATGAATGATTCCAGTCATACTTCTGGTGCACACATACCGTCACATGAACATGTATGTGGGAACACACGCATTGACATGCACGAGAGACTCACACGATGTATGTATGCCCACATGTGCATGATCACACACACACACACACACCTCTCTCTCTCTCCACATCCACACACACACACACTCTCACTCTCTCTTTTTCACACACACACACACACACTCTCTCTCTTCACACACACACACACTCTCTCTCTCTCTTTTTCACACACACACACACACCACACTCACACAACACACACACTCCTCTCTCTCTCTCTTTCACACACACACACACACACAGGAGTATCTCTCTTTTTCCTGAAGTATCAATGAACAGAAGCATCAGCGAAAATCAGTCAGTCATTATCTCCCAATGCCGAGGTCCACAAAAATACGTTTTATGTACAAAATCCATGCAATGGTATTCATTTTTCAGTCATAGTATGCACAAGAACGGAAACATCATCAATGCAAATGGGAAATACTATGAAAACAGCTGAACTGTACTTTAGGCCACATTACACTGTACATTCCAGTTTTGATTTTAGTATTCAAAATATATTATTCATTACATTACATTGTTTCGCAGCATAATTTGGACAAGTTTTGACATCCCCCCCCCCCCCCCCAAAAAAAAAAAGAAAATGAACAAAACAACTTCAAGGTAATCTTAGAAATTATACACATATAAAAATGAATATGGTGTAATAGGATAATATTAAACTAAAATTACATTAATCAGTGATCACTACTACTTCTTAAAAATAAATAATCATTCCGGGATGTGGACCATTTTTTAAAGGTCTGAATGCATGCAAGAATTGATTTTTGATGGCATAAATGAAAATGAAACTCGCGTCAGGAGTCTTTATTATGGGGGAACTTCAGAACACATCGTTAACAAAAACCGTTTGCGCAGCTCAGCAGCAACAGTAAACAAATAAGACAGTCTTTCAGTTCACTGCATACAAATATGTCGTCAGATTCCACTGCATACAAATATGGTTACCATGTCATACAAATGCCACTGTGCATCATCATTGAATCAATATCGAAGGCCTCTGGTATTTTTCACAATTTGTCTTTCTCAAAATTCTGTCGTTTAATAAGATATATATATATATTTTTTGTTATTTTCGCACTTTTCACCAACAACAAAATATGCATGTCACATGAAAAACTTATCTTCTCACCACTGGACATTATTTGGCATTATGGAATACTCCATGATTTTGGTATGGTAAGTGGAGGGGGGAAGGGAAGGGAGGTGGGATGGACTAAGGGGAGGGGGAACAACCCTGGCACAAGGCAGGAACAGCTACGGCAATACAGGAATCAACGGCCAAAAAAAAAAGTTATGTGAACTTAAACAAAACTAAATTCTCATGTCTCAGAATCACACACACACACACACACACACACACACACACACACACACACACTAAAAGAATGAGCTTCACAAAAAAAACCCAAAACATTTTTGACTGCTTATCAACAATTCAAGCATACAATTACATATTAAAAAAAAAAATTCTTCAATAGCCTACCTGACATGCAAACACTTTCATTAAAAAAAAATTATAAAATCAAAACAAAAAAGAGACTTAGTGACATACCAAAAGCAGACCTGAAACATCACAGTTACTTCAATCAAACTCCTTTCAACTTGTTCCAGTACAGAGAATAAAAAAAAAATCAAGGTGGTTTCAAGAACACTTAAATATGACACAATTGAAAGATGTGACACACAAAAAAAGATGTGACATATAACGTCTCTCATTGTGGGCAGAGCAAAGCAAACCCCTGAGTTGAATGCTTTTCTGGCAGCACAACAATACAGTTTACTTTAGAATCAATTCACCATCTGGAAAACTTTTCTTCAAGGGAGAACATCAGCCAATGAAAAATGGTGTCCCCTTTGGTTATAATGAAAGACAAATTACCTTTACTTGGTTTAAAGTAGATCTGAAACCTAACAAGGTAGTTTCCCTATGTAAAACTAACAAACGGGTCAGCTGTGTTCATTGAAAATCACAAACAAAAACAAAACACTCACCCACTGAAAACACCCCTCCCCCCCCAAAAAAAAAAATCTGGCAAAAACTTAGGGTTGCTATGAGTGTTGATAGCTTTGAATATGCTTCATGATCATAACCTTAAAGAAAAAAAATTGAAGAAAGGTTCATATAAATCCACCCCCTATCTTAGCAAATCCGACATTCCAAGAGAACTACACAGTGGTGGTGGTTGATATCCTAAAACGGACAGCTTGTTTGGACTCTAATATTAATTAAATAACCATCACACAAATAGCGACCTAAACTATAAAGGTAACCATTCTTAGAACACCACAGGAGAAAATGGATAGATGGATGAGAACTGGTCTTGTCCTTGAATATTCTACCACCCTTTTTTTTTTTTTAAAAAATCTTTTTCCCTGAAATAAAATCGTTCAAAATGAAAAAATAAAACAGTACAAATAGGCAGTAAAAACACAAATTTCATTATAGATGCTTGAGAAATTAACTGACCCCCCCAAACCAAAAAACAAAACAGGCTGTATGAATCCTCTAGACTCTGTCAGCTGAACAACACAAACTTCCTTCCATCACATGATCATCTTAGTAGAGCATAAAATCAGAGCAAAAATTTCTGCAGGGCACATTGCGTAGTGATTCTAGGCAAACATAATAACAGAAGTATGTGAGGTAGGAAAAGAAAGTGTTGCCATTATTTCATCCAAAAAAGTTACGTTTTCTTCTTCTTATCAAACGCTGATCAGCAGATGATTGCTGTAGATATTTTTTTTCCACAGAAAACAGCTCACATTAAAATGGTTACACCCCCCCTCCCCCCAAACAGGAATGAGCACTGAGCATTTCTGCAAGTCCCCCCCACAAAAAAAATCTGACAGGGTATCGAAAGAAACACCTACAAAAAATCTTAAACTCATTCAAGCTATCCGAAACAACCCCCCCCCCCCCCCACTCTTGTCTTTTCTGCTCAGCCAACAACAAGGGTCCTGTGTATGGGCCTACTCCAGTTTGGCCTGAAGACAGTATCTATTTAACAAGTTAAACAACAAATCCGATTCAGCAGTCTTAACAAGACAAAACAAAACAAAACAAAAGCCAAACTACCACCCATTTTAGGAAAGTAGAGATGATCAAACAAGATTATGTGAACCATCACTGACCTTCATGGCAACATCTGTTTGCATGAAGTATGACTATCTCTTTATGTGAACCATCACTGACCTTCATGGCAACATCTGTTTGCATGAAGTATGACTATCTCCTTACTCTCTGATACTGAAAGGCAGCGGTGGGTTGTTCACGAGTTGACAAATAAATATATCTTGACCAAACTATATAAATAAAAAAAACAAACAACCTGTCTTTTATGGGGAAAAGAAGAACAAAAACAATAATGAACCAACCAGCCAAAGGACATGAACACAAAATTGCCTCCCTTAGATCTTATCATTGACCATAAACACAATTATCTCCCTCATTGACCATAAATACAATTATATATATCTCCTTTATTTTGTTATTGTTCAATTACTTTAGTCGATTTTGGTATTAACCTCTTTACAATTTTGATCCTGATTATTGCTGCTACGTATATGATTGGGAGTGGAGGTTGGGGAATCAATGCTCAAATGAACAAGGAAGGATCCAAATTCTCATCTTTTTTTTTTTTTTTTTGCACAGAGAGAGAGAGAGAGATCAGACCAACCAATCTCAGACAAGTGGTCACATTCTTAAGTTTCACATATCTACATATAGTGAGATCATGAGACAACATAAATCTCATCCATGGTCACAATCATTCTACCCCCCCCCCCCCCCCCCTGGGAAAAAAAAAACCCAAACAAAACCACCACCACCACCCAAAAAAAAAACCAGAACATTTTCAAAAATTTAACTAGTCAGCTTTTTTTATTTATTCACACAAGACTCTTCATTTTAAAAGCTAGAGCAATCACTAAAACTTTTTTTTTTTTTTTTTTACTTCCCATTAAAAAGAAACTGTAAGACATAAAATTTTTTAAAATTTTAAAAAAGAGCCAATCCGTGCATATCGATCAGATTTACCCCAGAAAAAAAAGAGGAAAAAATATCTGCATACATCATACACAGATTAGGTGGTCATAAAGCACACATCTTACATATATATCAGTTGCCATCAACACATTTCACTGCATGTGACAGAGACAGACATCAAAGTTTGCGTAATGGTGGTAAATCACTGGTTTTTATCTGGATGTTTTTCTGCAATGTTCCTGAAAGTGGAGGTGGTTCATCTTTAAAAATTATTTTTAAAAGATTCAGGCACCAGAAAAAAAAATTGCATGATTAATAAAAAAAATTTCACTTCAGGAGCCGTTACAGGAGTAAGGAGGGTTCTTAGATCATCGTGTTATGCGTGATTACAAAAATTCCTTTAAAAAAAACTCTTAAACTTGTTCTTTTCTTTTTTAACACTGGTCTTTCTTCAAAACTTACTCAAGTGATTAATAAAACCTTTGTTAAATGAAAAATTAAACATTCACAGTCACAAAAAAAACCAACTGCTACTCGGGGTAACATAAAAATACTATGCTTAAGTAAAAAAAAAAAAAAAAATATGACAACAAAATAAAAATCAGCATGCAGGAATTCAACACAACTGCACTTGAGGGCTTTGCTGCTAGGCTAATAAGTCAAAGAAGCCATTCGCCAACATACACCAAAGGTTCTGTTCTACATGTATTCAGAAGCCCAACAACACCTCACTCAGCAACTGTACATCATCATCTCTGCTGCCTCAGAACACCGCGAAGATTTGAGGATGCTGAATGAAGTGTCCAACTACACAGCATCAACCACAGTACCCCCCCCCCCCCCCCCAAAAAAAAACACAACAAAACAAACAAAACCCAACAAAAACAAAACCAAAAAAACCTCTCCTCTGATTATTGCAGACTTATAGGCAGTGTCCTATGCCTTTCACGAGTTGAAGCATCGCAAAAAAAAAAAAAGCGCTGTCAGTTCATCATACCAGTTTCATAACCCCCCGCCACCACCACCACCCAACCCAGAATTAATTTGTTTGTTTGTGCTATGGCAGCATTTTTCGTACATACAAATCACACGCGCATGAATAAAACACGGCAAATGTACTCCTCCTTTTTTGATTGCTTTTGCTGGTAGAGTCGAGAGGCTTCCAATGTAGTCAGAGTCCACATCATCACCACAGCTGTGTGTGTCTCTTGTGATCCAGCTGAGGGGATACTCCCTAACATTTCTGCCCTTACTGCACTGTCCCCCAACAAGCTCGTCTATCTGGTCCACAAAACGTTCTATTCCTTTTTGTCTGTTTCTTTCTTAAAAAAAAAAAAGCAAAAAAAAAGCAGTCTGTTTATAAACACACCATCGTCATAAAGCACACCAAAAGCAACACCGTGCAGCTTTTTGTGTCCAGGTTTGTTTCTTTTTGTTTTCTCAACTCGTCAACATTCAAGGGGGAGGGGTACACATGTTCTTCTTCCCCATCCTGTGCTTTGTAATATGAACAGTCAAATGTGAACGTCATTCACCACAACGTACATAAAAAACAAACCCCGCCATGAACCACAATTTCTCACATATAAAACTCCCCCCAAACACAACAACCCCCCCACACCCCGAAAAAAAACCTTTTCTAGTCCACTGAGCACAACCACCAAAAAGACTCACTCCACCATCATCATCACGAACACACACAGCGAAATCACCAGACAACACCGACCGATGATGACGGAGGAGGATGAAGGAAAAATGACGGGAGGAGGCGATGGCAATGGGGAGGGAGGGGGGGAGGTGGGAAGGGGGAAGCACCAGCATGGATCAGACAACGACTTCATAGATAACCTTTTTGGGTTTGTTGGGGTCGCCCGTGGAGTAGCCGCTCTCCTGGCTCTGCAGGCTGGGGTCGTTGGGGTCCTCGAGGTCAAGGTACTTGTCCTTGGGGCTCATGGGCCGACCCTGCATGCCAATGGATTCTGCCAGGACAGGCAAACAATGACAACGCCGCATGAAGGGAAACATTCTGGGAACTTTCTAGCTCAATGACGCGTTTCGAGAGATTAATCTGCAACTTTCTAGCTCAATGATAAACCCTATATTACTATATATCGAGAGAACATTCTGAACTTTCTAGCTCAATGCCAGACCCTATATATCAAAAGAGCATTCCGGAACTTTCTAGCTTAATGACAAACCCTATGTATATATCGAGAGAACATTCTGAACTTTCTTGCTCAATGACAAACCCTATATATCAAAATAGCATTCCGGAACTTTCTGCTCAATGACAAACCCTACATATCCAAGTACATTCTGAACTTTCTGCTCAATGACAAACCCTACGTATCGAGATACATTCTGAAACTTTCTAGCTCATGACAAACCCTACGTATCGAGAGTACATTCTGATTTTAGCTCAATGACAAACCCTACATATCCAGAGTACATTCTGAACTTTCTAGCTCAATGACAAACCCTACGTATCGAGATACATTCTATTCTAGCTCAATGACAACCCTACATATCGAGAGAAATTTCTGGGACCTTCTTGCTCATTGCCAAAACGTACATGTATACCAGAGAAGATTCTAGACCTTTCTGTCGTGGAAAGCCCTGTGGTTACAGCATTGATTGCACTCCTGATCTGATGGCCCAGGATCAAGCCACCAGCTGAGGCACTGTGGAGGGTGGGTGTTTTTTTTTGGTTTTTTTTTGTCCCCTGGAGTAACTTAATAACGGTACTAACTCCACTACCCCAAAGGTTTTGGAGGGCTAAAGAGGTCGCATACGCAAAATCTTGCCATTGGTGAACCTTGAAACGTGCTGAGAAACAAAAAAAAACCCCACAAAACCCCAACCAAAATTACCCTTTACTATTCTGTTGCCACCAGCAGATTTCCACATATATGAAGGAATTTTTAAAAAAAAAAAAAAAAAAAAGAAAAAAAGTCTATCAAGAGAAATCACTCTGGCTTACCTTGCTGTCCCCGGAAACCGTCTGCTCTGCCATCTGTAAAATGTGAAAAAAAAAGAAAAAAAAAGATGAGTGGAAATCATTTTGGACTTTATCCAAAATTGGTGTGTGTGTGTGTGTGTGTGGTTGGTGGTCGTGTGTACATAAGAGTGTGTAAAATATAAATAATAGTGGTTATATGTCTTTTCTAGTCAATGGTTTTAATAACATTGTATCCATACATTGGTGTGTGTGTGTGTGTGTGTGTGTTGTGAGCGCGCATGCAGGTATATGTGCGTGTGCGAGTAGGTGCGTACATCGTAAATAATAGTGGTTATATGTCTTTTCTAGTCAATGGTTTTAATAACATTGTATCCATCATTGGTGTGTGTGTGCGTGTGTGTGCGCGCGCGAGTGTATTTTTATTCTATTCTAAAGTTTTATTCTTTTATTTTGAGGATAATGGAATAAGCACTCATGTGTGTGTTTTCTTTTACTCTGTGTGTGTGTGTGTGTTGTGTTTTTTATGTTTGTTTTGGTGTGTGTGTGTGTGTGTGTGTGTATGCCCTGTCTGTCTGTGTCATTCATACTATAAGACATGTTCTCTTTTGCAAGATGTTTATGTCCTTTAACAAGGATGTGGAGCATTACACACGTATGTGTTTGCATACAGTACACAGGATCTCACCCAGAAAATTGAAGGCACAGACAGCAATGGAATCAGACCTTATGTCATCTAGGATAGTGGGTAAAGAGGAAGAAGGGTTTCTTTAAAAAAAAAAAAAAAAAAAAAAAAAGGATGCATAAAAGTGACGCAAGTATTCACAACTCTCCCAGTCAAAACATCTCTCTTGTGTCTCAGTTTCTTCCCTGGCACGATTATTCAACCCTCCTCCTCATCACATCCACCCCCCTCCCCCCCTTCCCCCCCTCCGTGAAAAAAGACCCCAACCTAATCCAAAACCCCTCCTCCCCCACACAAACAAAAATACCTCTAAGAAACAAACCAAACAGCCACCAAACCCCCCCCCCCCCCACCAAAACAAACAAAAAAACCCCATCCACCCACCATACCCACACCACATTACAAATGCGCAAATGAAAGATATCGCTGCATCTGTATCTGATGTGAGTGTACAGACGAAACACACCAAACGTGAAATCCCAGCAGCAGCATGTGTCTTCTTTTCAGCCACTGAGCTAACATCCCCCTTCCCACCCCCTTCCTCCCCTCTTCCTTTCTCATCTCACAATGAGGAAGCAGCAAATATTCACTGTTTTGCTGGAGGCTATAAACTCTTTGGAAAGCCTCGTTGCCTGTTCTGCTTTTCGAATTCTACTGAATAATTCAATTGCTTCGCGCGTATGATTGATGCTGCTGAAGTAATAGATATGGTAGTGCTCTCACTGTGTGGTTGTGTGTGGTGTGTGGGGTGTGTGTGTGTGTGTGTTGTGTGTGTGTGGTGGTGTGGTGTGTGTGTTTGTGTGTGTGTGTGTGTTGCATGTGTGCAGCATTATGCCTACAGTAATAGTTGTTTTGTGCTTGTACACATGCACGATGTGTGTACTTATCAATTAAGTGTGTGCACATTACATACAGGTGCATGAGTCAGTACAAATGTTTACACTGTAACTAATTTTGAATACGTACAAACCATGCAGTTACCCATACATCGAGACAAGATACACTGCCTTTTTCTGATGAAATTCATCTATGAAAGCTTCACACAAAATAAACATAGAAAAATGAAAATAATCAACGGCATAATCTCGTCTACACAAGCTTCACAGAAATACACACATGTAGTAAAAATGATAATGATAGTAACAATCAAGAGCTCTTTCTGACAGAGATGTCCACAAAAGCTTCACACCAAATTGATCACACGTAATAATGAAAAGAATATTCATCCTCAGATTTTCTGATGAACAGATGTAAGTATCACACACACCACAATAAAAAAAACACGAGTATCGTGAGACTAATGACAACATTAATGAAAAAAAGTTGAATATAATACCCAAAGCCTCACTCTACGTACTACACAGACACACAGCACAACCAGACCATCAATCTCAGAGTAGTAGTAGTAGCAGAGCGGTTTATAAATAAAATAATGAATGAATGAATAATAATGAAGAAATGAATAAATGATTTCTAGAGTGACAGAAACTTTCCACACAAGACATGATCGAAGCCTTGGGAGAGAAGAAAAACAGAAGCTAAAGACCCCAAAGTTTGATATCTGTTAGAAAAATATCAGTACCCAGGAAAAAAATTGGTCCATGGATAGGGACTAAAGTAAAGTATAATCTATCTAATTCCACCATACAAATGGGACAAACACACCATAAAAAAGTCATAAAGAGACCAATATGAATCAAACTTCTGACAATACACATGAAAAAAAATGGGGGGGGGGGGGGAAATGTAGGGTTTGATTCCCTGTTTTAGTGTTTATATCAAATTTCTGTGTCTGATAAGTGATATTGTGATAAGGTACCTCTGATGCCAAGAGTAGCTATACTATTATTAAACTCTTCATTTGGTTAGTAAACAGTTACATACTCACAACATCTTGGTCAACATTATTTGGTCAGATTTTTGGATCAAATTGATAAGATTCGTCCATCATTTTGACATGATACAGCGCAAAATATGACACTATAAACATGATACAATTATGAAAGGAGAAAGAACACACTTCTGAAAAGGAACTATGGAGTAAAAACAGACAGAGGAGGAGACCAAATGAAACAAACATAAGTAAGCCAACTTGAAAAAACAATTCAAAAACAACCACACAACAACAACAAAAAACCAACACCAAAACAAACACACACACCTCTATAGAGGAGGAAACAAAAACACGCACAACAAAACCAAAAACAACGACAACAAATAGGGCAGACCAACAGCACTGCACAGGGAAACCATTTATAAATTTATCTGGAAGACTAGGTTTGGCGCATGGCATGGCCAACATGATTGGAAGAATCTGGGGATTAACTCTTCAGTGCAGCACCCAAAGAACTGCTCAGGAACCACAAAAAGATTGAAGTTAAAGAAGATGATGGTGTCAAAGAAGAAGAAGAAGAAAAAGAAGAAGATGAAGAAGAAGACAGTTATATAGGAGAAGAAGGAAGAAAAAGGAAAGAAGGTAATAATGATGATGATGAATCAGAACAAGAAGATCGAGATGAAGAAGACAATAAAGAAAAAGGAAGATGGAAAAGGAGAAATAAAGGAGAAAAACAAGAAAAATGAAAAGACCAAGAAAAAAGAAAGAAAACGGACAAGACCAAGAGAAAGAAAAAAAAGAAAAGAAAAAAAAAACAATAAAGAAAATCCCCCCCCAAAAAAACCCGTAACAAAACGCTCAATACGTCAAAAGTGACACAAAGGCATCAGCATACAGCATAGCATTCCTAAAGACCCCAGGAAACAACTACAAGGCCTGCTGACTGTTGTTGGGGGTCCCCCAGCCAATCCTATTAGTATTATCATCCCAACTTCAACAGTCTTTTCTTCTGCCAGGCCTGGGCCTGCCTGTCAGTGTCTGCCTGCCTGCCTGTCTGCCTGAACTGTCTGAACTCATCAAACACCCATTTGCCACCCATCCATCCATCACATGTTGTTCCCCTATCACCTGACAATGTGATGAACAAGTTTTTGAAAGAAAGAAAAAGAGGGGGGGATTGGGGGGGGGGGGGAGGGGAGAGGGGGGGGGGGGGGAGGGAGGAGAGGGGAGGAGGAGGGAGAGAGAGAGAGAGAGAGAGAGAGAGAGAGAGAGAGGGGAGAGAGAGAGAGAGAAGAGTAACACTACCCCTTCCTCTAACTAAACAAAAAAAAGAAGAAAAAACACACACAAACCCAACAAAAAACCTTCCCAACAACAAAAAGGCCAAAGAAAGTGAAAAGGATAGCAAAACCCTTTAAATTTTTTTTTCTTCTTTAACAACAGCAAACAGACCTTTCTCCCTCTCCACCCTCTCTCTCCCTCTCCACCCCCCCCCCCCCCTTCTCTCTCTCTCTCTCTCTTTAACAAGTTAACATGAACATAAAACAAAATGAAACAAGAGGGCAGGGAAGTCAGGAAGGATCTGTTAGAGAAGGTGAGAAGTAGAAGACATAGAAGGAACTAGGAGGAGGAGGATGAGAAGGAGAGAAGAGGAGGAGAGAGGGTGGGTAGTGTGTGAGGTGTGTAAGAAGTGTGTGTGTGTGTGTGTGTGCGTGTGGTGTGTGTGTGTGCGTGTGTGTGTGTGTGTGCGTGTCAGTGTGTGTGTGTGTGTGCGTGTTGTGCGCAGAATCTCTAACTGAACAGAATATTATTTCAGTTTGTATATGTTCTGTTTTCCTTTTGGTTTGTATCTCTTTGATTTGATTTTTTTTTTTTTTGCATTTAAAATAAATATTTCTCTGATGATGAAGAAGAACACAATAAAAACAGACTAACTACCCCCAAAAAACTCAAATATAACAAAAAGATATGAAAGAACTCTCCCTCCCTGCTGCTTTTTTGGGGGGGGAGGGAAGAGGGGGAGGTGGGGGAGGGGCAAGGAGTTGCAGTACCCTTGCATCCATCATCGCTTCTATATTTCTGCTTTTGCAATTACTTGGCTGTTAACATACATGTATGTATGTATGTAACACACACTTGTCTGAACTTGTGGTGTGTCTTCTTTTCTCCATCTCTCTTCAAGAGAGAGAGAGAGAGAGAGAGAGAGAGAGAGAGAGAGAGAGAGAGAGAGAGAGAGAGAGAGGAGACGAGAAGACAGAGAAGAGCCAGCCAGCCAGCCAGCCAGCCAGGAAGGCAGACAGACAGACAGACAGACAGACAGACAATCAGAGAGAGAGAGGGAGAGAGAGGCAGAGAGGAGAGACAGAAAGAAAAAGGCAGAGAGAGAGAGAGAGAGAGAGAGAGAGAGAGAGACAGACAGACAGACAGACAGACAGACAGACAGACAAAAGCCCACCCCCCCCAAAAAAAAAGCCTAGGGTGAAAGTTACAACAGAAGGAGGTTAGGCGAGGCAGGGAGTGAGGGAGAGATCAAAAGAGAGAAGAAGAGAGAGAGAAGAGAGAGGACAGAGAGAGAGAGAAGATGAGAGACACAGGGAAATAGAACATTATGTATTAAGTGTATATCCAAAATAAATACAGTTTAAGCCAAAACACACACACACACACTCTCTCTCTCTCGTAATGATTCTTTCTTTTCCAGAAGCACAAATATAACGTGTCATGGTGTGTATGCATGCGCATACACAAACCATAGCCGGTAAAAACCAAAGATTCCTCATAAGCACCACACGCCAACTCACACACACAAAATCACACATGTACTGTTAACACACATTCACTCACTCACTCTCTTACACACACACACACACACAACACACACACAAACAAATAATCAAACCAATTAAGCGCATCAAACAAAACCCAAACCTACCAATGACTCACACTCCAATACCACCACTGTGAAGTTGCCAATCAAACAAAACCTTCAAAGGACACACCACTCTCTCTGTCTCTCTCTCTTGTCTCACAACGTATACATGTGTGTGTGTGTGTGTGTGTGTGTGTGTGTGTGTGTGTGTGTGTGTGTGTGTGTGTGTGTGTGTGAGAGAGAGAGAGAGAGAGAGAGAGAGAGAGAGAGAGAGAGAGAGAGAGAGAGAGAGAGAGAGAGAGAGAGAGAGAGAGAGAGAGAGACGACAGACAACACATCACACACACTGCGTGTGTGTGGTGTGTGTGTGTGTGTGTGTGTGTGTGTGTGTGTGTGTGGTGTGTGTGGTGTGTGCGTGTGTTGTGTGTGTGCGTAGAGAGAGAGAGGGAGAGAGAGGAGAGAGAGAGAGAGAGAGAGAGAGAGAGAGAGGAGAGAGAGAACGACAACAACACACACACACACACACACACACACACTACCAAAACACACTCTGTGTGATGTGTTGTGTGTGTGTGTGTGTGTGTGTGTGTGTGTGTGATGGTGAGTGTGTGTGGTAGAGAGAGAGAGAGAGAGAGAGGAGAGAGAGAGAGAGAGAGAGAGACCCCTCCCCCCATTACTCCCCCCTTATGCATACAGATACACCCAAACATACAAACACCACACACACACACGTATAATAGACATCCTCTCACACACACACAACACACACACACACACCACACACACACACACCACACACAGAGTATAGACATCCTCACACACACGACATCTCACTTTTCCCTCGAGGCTCAAGCAACCTTAACACCAATCCTGTGCAGTGCACAGAGACAGGACACACCCAACTCAATGCTTCGCTTCTTACAAGCTCCCAACATCACGCAATGCCGCATCGCACTTCTCATCATCATCATCATCGTTCGTTGTCACCTTTTGGGTGAGCGTGAATCTTCCGCATCTTGTGATGCACGTCATATGATATCGATATCATTAGACTCTAAAAAACGCCTGTCCTAGAGGTTTATTATCCCGACAGAAAATCGTTTCCGTCTCTTTTGAAAACGTATCAGTCTAATTCAGGTAACAAAAGTTTTCCTTGTGTGTGTGTGTGTTTTTTTTTCTTCCTTAGCTAGAGTGGTTTACCAATGGTGAGATTTGTGTTTGTGTGACCATTTTTACGCAACCATTAAGGTAGCTGCATTCTGACTTCTGCCTAGGGATGGGTTTTCCTATAAAAGCAAAGTTAGTACCATTTTCTGAAGTTATCAATTTTGAAATGGAGAATCTGACCCACAAATGAAATTAATTTTATTTTATTTTTTATTTTATTCTTTTATATCGAGGATAACAGAAAACAATCATGTCTTTTTTTTCAATGTCCGGTCCCCGTGTGGTATTGCAGTTTTTGTAATTCTTGTCAAACTGTTTCCCACTGGCAAGATGGCTTCTACTATCTTTACGAAAAGCGAACGATTTAACGTGTGCGCAGATGTTTGCGTGCGATTCGCACACTGAGCCTCTTGTTTAAAGTCTCACCCGAAGATTAATGATTGAAGAAGAATGGTGGGGTCAGTACAGTTAGCACTTTAGACCTGCCTAACAAGAAAACAAAAGGTTCTTGGTTCGATTCCTGGCCTTACCCTTTCTTCCCAGTTTGACAGTAAAGTAGAGTCTTTCAGAAGAGACTCTAAAACTGTTTTAAACAGTCAGACCGTGTGCAGATATTGTGCACGACTAAAGAATCTACAACAGTTGAAAATTGGAAAGAGCAGAGAGGTACCTCCTGACTGTCCTGGTAAAATTGGGGGGTTGGATTTCCAATGGATACCCCAGTCAGAATGTGGCTACCTTAATGGTAAGGAAGAAAAAAAAAGGCCAAATAAACAAAAATTTCCTCACTGATGAGCCTCAGAGATCTACACGAGGAACGGGAGGGGGAGGGGGGGGGGGGATCATAATTACATCTAAATCATATCTATTTTCAAAAACAAGACCTGTGTTTGGAAATTTGCTGACCACATTAAGTCTGATTCATTTACACATTTGTATCTTTTCCTTTGTTGTTTAGTCAGCTGAATGACATGAAACCTGAACCGCACTTCAATAAACCTATATCTACTCCTAAAGATTGAAATTTGTCTGAAATCCCCATCTGTACTAGTACCATCAAATATTGATAACAGAACATAGACGAGGAAAGATACAGCAAGAAACAATGAAGAGACAACATTAAAACAGAAAAAAAACCCTGTCTTGTTTTGTTCAAAAAGTTGAAAACACCATCATTGTATAATATTGAAGGACAAATGCAGCATGTTTCACACCTCTTTAGCTCTTCTGGAAGGATCGGGAGCCATAACACAAACGAGGAAACTATCATGTTTTTTTTTTCATGACACCACACACACCACCCTCACCACACTCTCTCTCCTCGTCTCTCACACACACACACACCACACACACACACACCCACACACACACCACACTCACACACACACCACACACCACACCACCTGTGACAATCTCATATTGAACGCTTCATATGACAGAGGAAGGTGAAAGGAATCAATACCTAGTAATCTGATACCTGCTCCACGACAGAAACCTGTCCAATCCAGAAAGATATTGACGGAATCGGCAAAACAAACACCACGCATCCCATCAATATTGTGATGCATGGCCACCACATTGTGCTAATTTTCTTCCTACCTATACAAATATAATGAGAATAATGCCCATGGTATGTGAGAACAAGACTGAACAAATTATTTTTTCCTACCTACTTCTAACAAAGGATGGATTAAAAAATTGCACTGCAGATTTCTTTTTTCATCCTAACAAAAATGACACGTGTGATAAAAAAAAAAACCCAAAACCAACCTCATTCTCTGATACTGTGATGATTTTAGAAAACTTAAATGTGCATAAAAACCAAACTGCATTAATGTTGTCTACATAACACTTGTAACAAAAATTATTAATATAAGTACAGACATACGAATTGTCCTGCAAAAATTCTTTGTTTTATCAACTTTTTTTTTCAATGACCTATGAGATTAATGAGGCATAACTAATTATACCAAAATTGATAAATATAATGCTTTAAAACCACACTAGGTCTATTTTTCAATCAATTATCCTCATAACAAAAATGATAAATATGATGCTTTAAAACCGCACTGGATCTATTTTTCAATCCTTATAACAAAAATGATGAATATGAAGAACCACCATACCATGTCAAACTTTCCCACCTACGAATAATGGGAAAGATAAATAAAATGCATAAGAACCAGACTGCGTTGATTTTTTTTCTTCTGCCTAGTGATCATGAGATCAATAAATATTATGTATGAGAATTATAGTGTACTGCCTCAATATTTATTATTTAATCAACAACAACAAAAAGATAAATATGATACATGAGAGCTAGGCAGTCTTGATTTTTTTTTTTTGGTACCTAGTTATGACACAAATGATCATGTGTGTGTTGTGTGTGTGTGTGTGTGTGTGTGTGTGTGTGTGTGTGTGTTGTGTGTGTGTGTGTGTGTGTGTGTGCGCACACATGCTCGTTAATAAGAATGAATATGATGCATGAAAAAAACGTACTGCATCAAATTTTTGTTCTACCGTATTCATGACAAATACGAGGCACAAAAACTACACTACATCAACATTTTTTCCCCCTCTACCTACTTACATAATGAGAAAGATCACAAATCAATAATAATAAAATAAAAAAAAAGACAAATAAATAAAGAAAGAAATAGATTGATAAAGAAAGAAAGAAATAGATTAAAAAAGACAGATAAAGGATAAAATAAATAAAGAAAATAGATAAATAAAGAAATAGATAGATAAATAAATAATAAAAAAATAGACAGATAAAGGATAAAATAAAATAAATAAATAAATAACTAGACATAGATAAAGGATAAGGCAGACACATACACAGAGCCATGTCATTTCTCCTGTTGAGCTCTAGATCGTACATCTGACGATCCAGCTGTGAGTCAAAGGAGAGGTTGTTGCCGTGGTCGTAGGGCTGGGAGCTGCTGCTGTCCCAATAATTAGGGGGGTATTCGCTACTGCTGGCGAAGTGGGGTACCGCCCATCTACAAACAGCAACGTATGGGTAGACATCATACCTGACAATGGGAAGCGTTTCGTTGTGTATAGCTTTGCTGCTGTCCCCGAGTCACACATTGTCAACTTTTTTTTGTGTGTTGGATTAAAAAAAAACAACTTAGTTACTGCTTTATTGTAGCCATGTAGGGTTTAAAATTTTTTATTTTTTCTTCTTGAAAATATTTTAGAGATACAAATTTTCTACATTACTGACTGATCAGCACTTGATGGCGAAAAACATTTTTTGTTGTTGAAAATCTGTTTTATTATTAATCATACTAAAATGTCTAAAATGTTACAATGCACATACTGTTTGCTTTTTGTTTTATTTTTAATTCATCATTAATCCTTGAAAATATTATTTTGGAGATACAAATTTTCTAGATTGCAGGCAGACTGATCGGAACTTTATGGCGAAAAAACATTTTTTGTTGTTGAAAATCTGTTTTATTAATCAATCATGCTGAAATGTCTTAAATATTATACATGCACATGTTATTTTTCTTTCTTTTTTTCTTTTTTTTTTTAAACAAAAATACTCTGCTTTTTAGCAGGTAAAAAAACCAACAACCCAAAATATGACCTTTAAAGTAATAAATCCTTTTTATTTTGTTATCATTCTTTTCAAAACAAAAAAAATCTGCTTTTTAGCACATATAACAGATAAAACTCAAAACATAACCAATATGTAGTAATCTATCCATTATTCACACGAATGAATCTGTTCGATGAAATGGAATTATAAAGCAAAATCATAATGTTATGCAGGCAAAGCCATGATGAATTCTTGCCAAAAAGCAGTATCATCGGTACAATGCAGGCAGCTAATGGATTAAAAACAGAATCTGTACAGTCCTGAGAAACGAAAACTTCTCAACTGACCAAAAACTGAACAATAACACATTCGATATTTGCACAAAAAACCCTTTAGCATTGACTATTATAAAAAACAAACCCATAATCATATTTATGCCAAAAAACCCCAAACCCTCACTGTATATTCATACCAAGGCAATAATTATGTATATTTTATTTAATAGTGGAAACAAATCATGCCTTGCTTGTCAAAAACCTTTCTCAGGACATGCCATTTGAAATAAAAAGAGGGCAAATGTTCAAAACATAAAAAAATGCCCCGAATAAAACCATGCCATCGATCATTCAAAATGCAGCAAAACCAAAAAGTCATGACAGCAACGATGCATTCCAGGGAAGGGAAAAAAAATTAACCATGCTTTTATAATGAAAAATAAATAATCGTGTGTGTCAATCAATGATATTGATCAATGAACACTGTCAATACCCTCTACCCCCACTTTCAGTCACTGATTTCAAGTTACACCAAATTCTTCACTGCCTTCTCTTCAATTCAAATAAAACAACAGGTTCATTCCCACTATTTTGTCAGATTATCTTCACCGACATAACAAAAAAATCCCCAAAACCAACAGTTCAGAAATCCATTTAAAATGTTAGAGATAATCTAGATTTTGGTTCTGAAAGTTACCTTAAAAACAACAAAAATATCAGTTTCTCTCTGAACAGCTGATATTAAACCAGAGTAAGCCTGCAGTTAACTTTTTTTCCCCCCAAAACCTCCTCATTAAGATGTTATCTAATACAATAAATAGAAGCAAAGAAGTGGTAGGCAGCTAAGAGATTGTTTTTAACTATTATATATGATATAAGAGAGAGAGAGAGAGAGAGAGAGAGAAGAGAGAGAGAGAGAGAGAGAGAGAGAGAGAGAGAGAGAGAGAGAGAGAGAGAGACAGAGAGAGACAGAGAGAGACAGAGAGAGACAGAGAGAGAAGAGAAGAGAATGAAAGAAAAATGTTTATTTTAAGTCGATTGAAAACAAAAAAATCACAAAAACTGAAACCGCCAGAAGAATAATGACATGTCATCTCACGGATGTCCAAACTGCAATTACTTTGCAAACCACACCACGACTGCAATACGCTTCATTTTCTGGGACTTCAGTCACTTACTGAACTTGTCCCTAAGCACATTTTAATTTAAGCAGCTCTACATGATTATGAATATGAATATGAAGTATGAGGAGATGAGATGAGATGAGATGAGATAAGAAGAAGAAGATGAGAGAGAGGAGAGAGAGAGAGAGAGAGAGAGAGAGAGAGAAGAGAGAAGAGAGAGAGAGAGAGAGAGAGAGAGAGAGAGAGAGAGAGAGAGAGAGAGAAGAGAGACAGACAGACAGACAGAAGAAGACTAGAGAGACAGAGACAGACAGACAAATCCATTCTAAGAAAAGCTTTATGTGGTAAAGCAAACTATTTAGTACAGTCTATACAGCATTATACCTCACAAAGCACCATAAGCTCTACCCTTTAACAGATCTACATTCCTGTTATTCATGATGATAAAATGCGGCTCCATTATTATGGTTATAAATCATACTTTCTGTTTAATTAAGCGCTTATAATACAGTCCAAAAACCCAAATCTCTCCACGTGGAACAGTACCCCAAACAACTGTCACAGAAATTACACTCAGCAGTGATGCACCAAGCAATGGGGGGGAAACAAGCCAAGATGCCAAAAAAGCATTTACAGTATGAACTCATGATCCATGGGCAAATCAAATGCAGCATAACCAAGCACAGAAACAGGGGGGAACAGACAATCAGGGAAATTGGGATGAAACAATCATCAATCAATCAATCAAGGGATCGCGATGGAACAATTCATTTTCATCAATCAATCAGTCAATCTTGAGCCAAAGTATTGCTAAGTGAAGTACTCAAGACAGAATTCTACACATTACAACTGTAATATAACTCATTCTGCATAATGCATGCAACAAACAAAATTCACCCACCCACCCCACCCTCAGCTTTTTCATTTGTACTAAGTTTCATATTCAACAAGGAAAGGTATTATCACCAGTTTTCAAGCACGCTTTCGAAAATCAGACTGCAAGCAAACATGCATGCATACTCTCTTTTGCAGCTGAGTATAAACACATGTACCATACGCGCGCACATACACAAACACCCACACACTTATCCATTCATTCATACACACAACACACCCCACTTACATTCTTAACCCTGTTATCATCATTACACACTCTGCTCTTTTACCACAAACAGACAAAGCCGATATCAACCATTCAGAAAAAAACCATGTGTCAC
>CM060339.1:23255633-23273133 GCA_030674155.1 Stramonita haemastoma
TTGAATTGCTGGATTTTTTTTTTAATAAAAGAAAATGTTTTTCAGAAATGTGCAGCTTATAAACCACGTTTGCATTGCATTCGAGATTTATTTTTCAGCTTTAAAAAATTACAACTTGGTTTCTGTAATTTATGTAACATTTTTCAAAGTCTTCCTATCTCAAAGTCGTAGGATGGTCTGGTAGTCTGCTGAGTTATACTATTTAGTAAAAACAGCCCCCCCCCTCCCCCCAACAACACACAAACAAACCCCAAAACAACTGTAAACAAAAAACAACAATAAAAAACCCGGACCTAACCAACCAACCAAACCAACCAAACAAACCAGCACAGGGAAGAACCCTTTCCACCACGCTTAAAAAGACTGATCAATGCAATGCCAAACCTGTATTCTATTATAACTGTTAATTTATAACTAAGGCAGAAGGCGGGTGCAGCCATGTGAATAATTAATTTGAATGCTTTTCCTCATTTTTCACAAAATTAATCTGTGACCGACCTTCATCTTCTCTTTTTGTTTCTTTCCTCTGAAGGGGAAAGAGGAAGTATAAGGTGCCGTGTGTGTGTGTGTGTGTGTGTGTGTGTGTGTGTGTGTGTGTGTGTGTGTGTGTGTGTGTGTGTGTGTGTGTGTGTGTGTGTGTGTGTGTGTGTGAGTGAGTGAGTGAGTGAGTGAGTGTGAGTGAGTGAGTGAGTGAGTGAGTGAGTGAGTGAGTGAGTGAGTGTGTGTGTGTGTGTGTGTGTGTGTGTGTGTGTGTGTGTGTGTGTGTGTGTGTGTGTGTGTGTGTGTGTGTGTGTGTGTGTGTGTGTGTGTGTGTGTGCATGCGTGTGTGCGTGCATGCGTGCGCACGTACATGAACAAAATACTGTAATCTTAAAATTTAATCTAGTTATAAATAAAAATTTCTCATTATGATGATGAGCACGACACTGTTGTTAAAAACAAAAACAAAAAAAGGGTATTGTACAATCACTCACACACACACACACACACACACACAAACACCTAAACTGACCTCATCAACCAAGCACACCATATAATAAATTATAAAAACCAGCCACACAGAAGCGGTATAGCAGATCTACCTGTAATTTCCTCAACAACATAAAAAAATGATCCTTTCACTTCGCTTCCCCCACCCTAGCAATCTTCTTCCCCTGCCTCCTTTCACCTTCAGTGAAGCAGGGTAAAGGACCTCCAGCATCGGTAATATAAGCACTGTTATGTGATCAGCATTGGGAGTATAAGTACTGTATGTGGTCAGTATAGAGAGTATAAGTACTGTATGTGGTCAGTATTGGGCGTATAAGTACTGTATGTGGTCAGTATTGGGAGTATAAACTGTACTGTATGTGGTCAGTATTGGGCGTATAAGTACTGTATGTGGTCAGTATTGGGAGTATAAGTACTGTATGTGGTCAGTATTGGGAGTATAAGCACTGTATGTGGTCAGTATTGAGAGTATAAGTACTGTATGTGGTCAGTATTGAGAGTATAAGTACTGTATGTGGTCAGTATTGAGAGTATAAGTACTGTATGTGGTCAGTATTGGGAGTATAAGTACTGTATGTGGTCAGTATTGAGAGTATAAGTACTGTATGTGGTCAGTATTGGGAGTATAAGTACTGTATGTGGTCAGTATTGGGAGTATAAGTACTGTATGTGGTCAGTATTGGGAGTATAAACTGTCCTGTATGTGGTCAGTATTGGGAGTATAAACTGTCCTGTATGTGGTC
The DNA here is from genome assembly GCA_030674155.1 of Stramonita haemastoma. Taxonomy (NCBI): domain Eukaryota; kingdom Metazoa; phylum Mollusca; class Gastropoda; order Neogastropoda; family Muricidae; genus Stramonita; species Stramonita haemastoma. The sequence goes on from CM060339.1 coordinate 23,257,367, forward strand.
AGTATTGGGAGTATAAGTACTGTCTGTGGTCAGTATTGGGAGTATAAGTACTGTCTGTGGTCAGTCTCCAATCAAGCAACAGATGTGACTGACTGGTCAGTCAGTCTGTCTTTCATGGTCACATTCTGGGCAGCCATCCCTGCTTTGTTAGAACTTAAGACTGTATGGTTGGGGGGATTTCTGAACACTGAATAAGTCATGAGTGACTTAAGACTGTATTGTTGGGGGGATTTCTGAACACTGAATAAGTCATGAGTGACCAGTCCTAGTTCGTCATTTGTTCGGACTTCATGCCCCCTCCCTAGAGGTCTGGCTTGCCTCCACAGCAGTTCACACTTGTGATGACACTCCACCACGAAATGAGTCGCTTTGCACCTGACCCTCTTTTCCACTAGGGGCCATTTTTAGGCAGGTGGGGGTCAAGTTGTTGATTCTGGGATTCTGATTGATTAATGGACTATGGCAATTTTTCTATCACGTACTCAGACATCAAGGGTAATTTTGCTTCCTTCTGCTTTAAAAACGCATTTTTACAAACACCCAGGTCCTCATTCTGACCACCTATTACAGAGCAAAACCTGTCAATTTCTCCTTTTGTCACTTTCTGCAGTCTTTCATTTCAATTTGCAATAACTATAAATTATAAATTAGAATTGTCCAGTTTTCAATCTGTTTCCTGTATTGAATTACTTATAATTATTGCAGATTAATGACGTGTTAATAACTAAAAACTGACCTCTGGTGCAATGCGACTCATTATGTGGTTAAGAAGAACTTTCTGTGTTCTTGCTGCCCTCCATGCTCAAAGATTTAAAGTTATCATTGTTACACTACTGTACAAGTGTACATGTCTACACAGTTTGTTCGGTCTCCTAGCTTCGACTCCATTCATTCATTCCTCTGTTCAGGTTGTTGTCAGTGCTCTACCATAGTGCTTTCCATTTCGAAACCTTTCCTCAGCACAAACTTAATTTAAAAGTAAAAATTCTACATTGATTGACTTAAAACAAAGTTAAACTTCAGTAAGGAGTGTGTGTGACTGGGAGGGGTTACAGGGTAAAAATCAATTTCTCTTGGAAGTTAATTGATTTGCATTAGGCTATCAGTATCACTGTCAGGACCTACTCCAAAACACATTTTAAATTGCAGGGTAGAACGTGAAATTTACTTTGCACAGTAAGCAAGCAATTATTTTCCATGATTTATTTTCTTGGTTTGAAATAAAACTTTTTACAGAGAAGAGAAAAAAAAGATTATTGATTTTTTAAAAAGTGAAATCGGTCATTTTTCTAAGACATTGATTTCATATTTCATCTGATACTGGGGAATTTTTCTCATTTTCCAGTAACAACGAAAGCATTTAATAATCAGCGCTAGAAGGAAAGCACGAAATATGCAAACTGTGATATTAATTCAGAACTTGGGAGTAATGACAAAGAGTAACAGTGATGCTCTGGAATTTACTGCGTTATCAAAACTAGAATCCCTGGACAATCTTCAAATCTGCTAGACTTTTAAAAAATAAAGTATACAGAGAGTGAGATACTGAGATAGAAGAGCTATATTACACTGAAGGTAACTAACTGACTTTTTATGGACAATAACATCAAAACATAGTTAATCATAATTTTTTTTAAAAATCAAAACAGTCCAACTTCTAAATCAATTAAAATCAATTCACTGAGTGATCATCAATACTTCGAATCACCACTACCACCATAATGCAAGCATCACTGAATGATCATCAATACTTTGAATCGTAACTACCACCATGATGCAAGCATCATGAGTGTTCATCAATACTTTGAATCATCCCACCACACCAAGATGCAAGCATCACTGAGTGTTCATCAATACTTTGAATCATCCCCACCACACCAATGATGCAAGCATACAGTAATGACATGAGTATTTAATACTAGCACCATCCTTAGATTCACACAGAACGTGGAATAAGCACAGACCACTATAGTCTGTGATCAGAGTTGGCAGACATGATAGTAAAAAGAAGATGTTGGGGAAGGGGGAGAGGAGGCAGGAGTGAGGAGAGGAAGGATGGAGAGGGGGGGGGGGAAGGGACCAGACTGATCCTACTGCAGCTTGGCACAGTATAAAGGAGCAAGCCAGACCAGCCAACCACTGAACCTGCCATCTGAATGCATTAATACACAGCCAGCCAACTGAACACATTAATTAATACACAGCCAGCTAACTGAACACATTAATACACAGCCAGCCAACTGAACACATTAATTAATACACAGCCAGCCAACTGAACACATTAATACACAGCCAGCCAACTGAACACATTAATTAATACACAGCCAGCCCAGTTCCTCATTGCTTCCCTCTGGGCCTGCTGGCACTAAAAATGCTGTGTGCACGTGCACCCCGACACCTTTTCTTTATCAAGCCATGTTCACAGTCTAGAACTGCCACTGATTAATGCTATTACAGTATTAGTGCTATCACCCCCCTGGATCTTGCTACAAAACTCTTTATGTTGTTCAATGAGAGCTGAAAAAAAGGAACTCTGCTGGGAAATTTTCTGATAAAATAAATAATGACCGGTGAAAAAAATGATAAAATTGAATAATGACTGTAAACATAATTGTGACCTTTTAATATTTTATGTCCCTAAAAAAAAAAAGCCTCTGGAAGAAAACAACAAATTTAACTTTTCTGATACTTCTATTATGTTAATTCAATATATATTGACTCTTATTATAATCCAAGACCTGTAAAATACAAATTCTATTATTTTTGCAGTATAGGCTTCTGCCCCAATTCCTTCTTTGGCAAGCTCCCCAGCCCAGAGACCATTCTGCAGTGAGACTACACTACACTACACTACACTACACTACAACACTGTGCAGTGCAGTACAGGCCCCCAGTCATGCAGTAAAATGAGTATAATCTCATTATGCAGGATTAGACCTCACCCTCATTAACAGCTCAATTCAATCACCTTTCCCTCCACTCTCCCATGCCCTGGAGGGAGGGGGGGGAAGAGAGAGGGATGGAGAGAGAGAGAGAGAGGGGGGGAGGGAGGGAGGGAGGGACGGGGGGGGGGGGGGGAGGGAGGGAGAGAGAGAGAGAGAGAGAGAGAGAGAGAGAGAGAGAGAGAGAGAGAGAGAGAGAGAGAGAGAGAGGAGAATGAGAGGGAGGAGAGAGAGAGGGAGGAGATAGAAAGAGAGGAAGAGGGATAGAGGAAGAGGGAGGTAGGGAAGGAGGGAGAAGATGGTGAGGGAAAGGGAGAGAGAAACAGATAAGGGGACAGAGAGAGCAAGTGTGCAATCCATAGGCATAGAAAGAGAGTATTCACGATTATGGATAGATCTAGATGCAGACTTGCAGTACAGAGTATGCCTTTTTAATGAAATAGAGAGAGTGTGCGTGTGTGTGAGTTTGCATGCGTGTGTATATATGTGCACATTTTGCATGCATGCATATTACTGTCAGGCCTCTTCATAGACATTGTCATAGTCCTCTCATACCTCAACCTTTAGAACTAAAGTATCAATGACACTGATTCACACACACACACACACACACACACACACACACACACACACACACACACACACACACACACACACAGAGCTCCAGACAGAGACAGACAGGGAGACAGACAGAGGACAATCAAGAAATGAAATGGGAAATGAAGACAGTGGCAAAGCAAAAAAATGGACTCTGGAGGACAAGCCCACACCAGACAGAGAAGGCATTTGGCTGACGAATTTATGAGGGAGAGCGACAATGGTGCTTTCATGTCTCATTCCCAGGCCAGAGCACCGGCCATTGGCTCCACAGTCATGAACTCAATGGGAACTAGCCCGGATAAAGCTCTTTGAAGGAAACGGCATAAAAACACCAGTGACAGGCACATGTGAATACCCACTCACTGATAGATGAGAAAATGGGACGCAGGAAAGACATGATAAACACAAGCGACAGACACACCGACTCACTGACAGACGCTTTTCATAAGAGTAGGCCATTGTGTGCCGGTGGGAACAGATGACAAAATTGACAAAACTGCATACACATGGGGACTGGATGTAAAAAAACCACAATGGTGCTTATCCCATTATCCTTGATATAGAAGAATATAAAAAACAATAAATAAAAAACAACAACAAGTAAACAGGCACAGGAAAGGCTATGAATCATTGAATACCAAAACAGACACACACACACACAGACATGTATGCAAACAGACAAACTGATAACAATGACAGATGGTACAAATTAGAAATACACCTGTAGGTCAGGGTTGTCTTTTCATCATTCACAACACACACACACACACACACACACACACACACACACACACACACACACACACACACACACACACACACACATACACAGGTCTACAAGTCCACACACATCCCCCTGACACACACAGTCAGAGCATGGTCACAATAACTTGAATCACAAGGAGACCAGACACAGGGCTAGTTTATCACACTGGACATCCACTTTGCTGTGGCCTTTCATGGAAAGATCAGATTAACCAATCCTGGCCCCCAACCCCCACTCCCTGTCCCCCCCTTTCCCTATTGTTCAACCTTTTCACTATGGGAGAAACTGTTCAGCTACACTGGGAAACCAATTTACAGGTTACTGGCCGCACACCACAGATAGAAAGAAGTAGAGAGCAAAAGTTTCCTTTAATTACTAAATGTTAAAAAGTACTAAATAGGTTTAAAACTGTCAAAAGCCAAGATGTCTCTTTTCAAATAACTAGTGGCAGTGAGTAATGCTATCATTATGAATACTAATTGCAATAATGAGCACTATCATTCATGCTTTGAAAATCAAGTAGTACAACTAACATTAGTTTCTACTTAACAATATCATGTAAGAAATACTACAAGTAGTGAAGTACAAGATAGAAAACATTCTCCAGTGGATTATTTCTTTTAACATCTTAAGACAGGGTAAAAATGTGTTCTGCACTTCTTGTAAAAAAAAAGGGGGGGGGGGGGGGATGGGGGTGTTAATGAAGTTATTTAACTAGTAGCAGAAAAATGTATAATTACTATTAATTCATGATGTAATGATTATAAATTCATACTGCTTACAACCAACTGGTACAATGAGTATTCCTAAGTTGACGACCATAGGCATATCATCTGAAGAGGCAAGCACAGTAGCAGTGCTAGCAGAGGACAGAATCATGAAAATGGGAGCACAATGAGTTTAGGGTTTTATTCTGAGTATTAAAAAAAGTTTTCAATCCCAAGGCTTTAAATTTTTTAAAAAATTGGCACAAGCTGAGAATCTCAGTTAATTAATGTGCTATGCTTCTTTCACAGAAAAAACATGTTCTTAATGGTCTAAATTTTATACTGTGCAGAATAAAATACAATGCCATATAAATGACTTAATTTAAGCCCAAGATCAGAGTCAACAGCAGTTTGTGGCCTTTGGAAAAGATACAGTTCACTGTACATACAAAGCCACATACATGGGAAAGCTTCACTTCAGTCTCACCAACACTGTCTGTGTCGTGGAATTCCCCAACTACCATCCCTGTCTCTTCCAAATTATAGGAACTTTTACCCCCCCACCTCCTTTCCCAATCCCACATCCATCCAACCCATGATAGTAGATCAATTCACACACTCAGTGACACACACACACACACACACACACCACACACACAACACACAGAGTGACACACACAGTGACACGCACACATGTACACACACACATGTAACACATGTACACACAAACACACCCCACACACTGGAAATAAAATTAGATTGATTTGTTTGATTCACACACACACACAATACACACACACACACACACACAACACACACACACCACACACACACCACACACACCACACACACACACACACAACACACACACACACACACCAGGGTTCTGAGGTAGTTAGGGTCTTCTTCCTTGGACAATATTCTTATCTCGTCTGGAGCTTAGCGCTTTGAAGCAATGTTTAACAAAGTCGGACACTCGCTGGATACAAATGGGGTTGTCCCTGATACAGCTTGGCAGAAGCTGTAAGCTAAGACAGGTCTCCAGGGTAAATTTTGTATGAATTGACATGATTTTTTCTTTTGGTAGAGTGCCTCTGAAACTGTTAGTAAGTCCAGTAGTCAGTACACTATGGTGCAGAAAGCTGTCTTCTTCTACTTCTAGCAGAATTGTAGATCTACACATGGACAGAGCTTCATAATGTGAAACTCAGTGAAAGCAACAATATCAACATGTAATGATTTGCTTCTATTCAATTTTTTTTTTTTTTTAGTTTAAAGAATGTAACTCATCAATCACTGAATCAGTAGTATGAAAAACGAGAGCAGGTAACCAGTCCTTCATCAACAAATTATGAAATAAATGAATCTCTATATATTAATATATATTCAACAAGAAAAAAAACACCAACAACCAATAAACCAATGAAAAAAAGAACTCCCAACAACAACAAAAAATGAATAAGAAATCCTAAGAAACTAACTTAACGGTAGTTAGTAATTAACACCTTATAAATTCAGTTAGACTAAGACAGTAAGAGGTTAATGATATAATACCTTGAATAAAAAAAAAAGAATATCATTATCACTAATTGTATGCAAAATACAATTTCCACCTCAGAGCCAAAACAAATTACAAAGACATGATCAGTATTAATATACCTACTTTATTCATCCTCACGTAACAGTAAACATTAGCTTAAAATTAAGTTCTGCGCTGTTTGAAAAAATTAGTTCAGTCGTTAAATTTGATACAGTATTTAAAATGTTTACTCAGATTGTTCATGAGTCCTGTTCAGTCGAGCTCTACTCCTAGAAAATTATTTTTCCATCTATGCTGATTATAGCATCACTAAAAGTAAAACAAGCCGCCGCTGTAGTCTAGTGGTTAGGGCGTTGGACTCGTAATCTAAAGGTTGCGGGTTCGATCCCAGCTTTCAGCTATGGCGTTGTGCCCTTGGAAAAGGCACTTTACGGCTATTTTCTCACCCCACCCAGGTGTAAAGGAGGTACAACCTTGTGTTGGGGGTTAACCCTTGCGATAAACTGGCGTCCTATCCAGGGGGGAGTCTATGACTCTCAGTCGCTTAACGCCACAGAAACCGGGATAAGCACCGGCCTGATGAGCTTTAGGCTCGGGACAGACTTTAACTTTAATTTTTAAAAGTAAAACAAAGTCACTTTTTAAAAAATGGATACATTGTCATTGGTTCGAGATTATAGACTGAAAAAGAGATCCAACTTCTTTTTCTATTTATTTAAAACTTTCTTTTTCTTCTTATCAATATCAAGGACATAAACAATACATTGGAAATTTGTAAACTACTTAAAGTCAAAGCACATCATCCACATTACTACGTTCTTCAGTGATCCATTATCACTATGTACATCAAAATTGCGTCACTGTCTAAAGTGTCTTAAAAAAAAGAGGAAAGAATCATAACACATGATCACTGATCATAGATGTTAGATAAACTGTATACACTTTCATACAGATGTGTTAATTTTGGGTGTTTTTTTTTTTTTTAACATTATAATAACAACTTCTGGCTGTCCTTACATTAATGGAATCCAGACATAACCTCAACTGAGTAAGCTTGTGTGCATGTAAGTACTGTTAAGTTTAAATTATACTAACTTAGTTCATGAATTAATTCACTTATCCAGTATCAATCACTGATCTTAAAGTTAAAGTCAATTTTCATTAAGTACCAGAATAACAAAGTTTTTCGGGAATTTATAAACCATGCAACCATACTAAGTAAACTAAACATAGTATACTCTGTTCAGCATCATGATCAGTTCCACTTCCCACCCACCATAATATATCTCTGAATCAATCTTCAAGTCTCAACTGCATATTCTGCACTGAATCTTCCAACATACAATTTACATTCTATCTGCCCCCCACACCTGTATCGCCATGGCAACCACAGGAGAAAGTTTATTCCCATCCACCAAGATGCCAAACCCACCTGGCATCAGTCTAAACAAGGCACCCCCCCCCCTTCCCCCTCCACCCTACCCCTCCTTCCCCCACAAGGATGTGCACATTGTTTAGAACTTTCAGTTCACCTTGGCAGTATCAAGACAAGGTCTGTTTATTGTCATCCCTCTCCCACTCCTCTTAATTGGTTCCTGGGCCTTTCCATTTTAGCTTTAATACAAAACTTTTTGTCTTTTGCCTCAAACATTTGACATGTCTCAAATTACAATGCTTTCACTGTTTCAGACTTCACAATGCTTTCAGACTCAATAGAATTTAAAGAAAAGAATTAACTTGTTTGGTATTCTACATCTTCAAAACAACTTTTCCAATCTTAAATTTAAGCAGTTGTGGCAATGATTATTTATAGCTGATTTTTTTTCCCTTGTGGTTTGTAGACTTGTAAAAAATCTGGGAAAAATTGTTTTCTGAACTGCAATGAAATTGGGGGGGGGGGGGGGGGGGGGGGGGGGGGAAGGCATCTTCTTTAGTGCCACTGTATAACTTGACTGTTGTAAATGTGTTCTATCATTTGGTCCAAACACTGAGCTAGAAACTACACAACAATCTTATAAAGAGCAGTGCTATACAATTGTAATTTATACATATATTAAACTAACATTAAAAATTAAAAATAAAGTTGCCAGTTTAAACTGAGTCAATCAGACTACAATCACTACAAAAATTACATAATGACTGTAAATATATATTTTTCTCTTTTTTGTTGTTGATAAAAACTAAAAACTGGTAAAAGGGGAATGGGGAGTTACCAGAATTGAGATGATATCATAGAATTTATTTATTAAAAAAACAAAACATTGTCTATGTCATAGCTCAAAGCAAAACACAAAACCAAAAAACACAATCATGACAATGACAATGGTTATGTTTCCATAGAAACCAGTCCCCCACTTCTTCGAGACTTTCTATAAATTTCCACTTTTCCTGATCGCCAGTGATTATCGGAACTCAAGTATGGACGCTAATTTCTACTGCAACAGTTTGGGTTCATACCGTGGGTACAACCATAGAATTAGAAGCAGTTCAAGCATCATTTAATCATAGCACACAGGAAAATAATATTGATTCTGTCAGCGGGCATCAAAAATTTACCTAGATGCCATTCCATCCCAGTCCACCAATCAATGGAAAGCATTTGTTTCCATGGAAACCATAACCACCCATGGTTTCGCCAGACATAAACTCATCACATTACCTTTTGATATGATTTATTGCACAACTTATAACGCCCCATCCCAACCAGTAAACCGCACAGGCACACCTTTACAGCAATTGACCTATCAGTATTGACCTGATCATGTCTTTCCATGGATATTGAACTTGTGTCAAAACGATATGTGACATGATGAAGAGCGATGTTGATGGCCAAATTGTTTTGGTTTCCTGGATATTGAATTTGTGTCAAAACAATAATATGACATGATGAGATTTATAAATCACATTTTAAAGAGTTTTATAACCACATCCTTTCTTTTTCAGGGATATAATATAATTATTTAATAATAATATACTTGTGTCAAACCAACAATGTAACTTGTATCATCTAACAAGATGTGATAATTCAATTGCCAAATTATTCCTTTACTTATCATGGTTATTGAACTTCTGTCAAGAGAACTGTGCGATATAATCATATGTGATAAATTTTATGACCAAATCAATATAATTCTTGTTGAAAAATCACTCTGAGAATTTGGTTAATGGGTTAGGTCGCTCAAATGGAAATTTTATGGCTGAGGGAAGGCTTTGATTGAACTTTGAAGCGGAATTAACAACTTTTTTGTGTAGCTGTTGTACTTGATACTTCATACAGAATTTTAAAAATCATCCATCAGTCTCTAGAGCCAGTAGAGATATAATGAGGAGTCTGACAAGTTAGTGAGATGACTGATCAATTATCAATAACATAGATTTACTTTTTAAAAAAAAAAGAAGAAAAAATTATAAAGATAAATTTACTTTGGCATTCACTTCATTAACTTTAAGACTAGTAGTAGTAGTAGTAGTAGTAGTAGTAGTAGTAGTAGTAGTAGTAGTAGTAGTAGTAGTAGCACTGTAGTGCTGTGTTACCAACTAACCAAGAGTAAGTTCTCTGTCTCCAAAGCCGCAGAGGATAATTTCTGTTTCTATGTCTTCTGTGTGGGGGTGTGTGTGTGTGTGTGTGTGTGTGTGTGTGTGTGTGTGTGTGTGTGTGTGTGTGTGTGTGTGTGTGTGTGTGGTGTGTGTGGTGTGTGTGTGTGAGTGTGTGTGTGTGTGTGTGAGTGTGGTGTGTGTGTGTGTGTGTGTGTGTGTGTGTGTGTGTGTGTGTGTGTGTGTGTGTGTGTGTGTGTGTGTGTGTGTGTGTGTGTGTGGTGTGTGTAGTGTGTATGTGTGTGTGTGTGTGTGTGTCTGTGTGTGTTATGTGTGTGGTGTGTGTGTGCACTGTGTGTGACATGTGCTGTGGTGTGACTGGACGTATATGTGCATGCATCACAATGAAAGTTATGGATCATGCATGATTTATGGTGAAGTGTGTGAGTGCACGTGTCATGAATGTGATTCTGTGGGCATGAGACAGAGACTCGATAGAGACAGCTAGAGAATAAGAGTGTGACTGTGAGGGGAGAGTGAGTGAGAGACTGAGACTGAGAGAGAGAGACTAAGAGAGAGAGAGACTCAGAAAACACAGAAAGAGAGCAAGAGAGAGAGGAGAGGGGGGAGAGAGAGAGAGAGGGAGCGAGAGGAGAGGAGAGAGAGAGAGAGAGAGAGAGAGAGAGAGAGGAGAGAGAGAGAGAGAAGAGAGAGAGAGAGGAGAGGAGAGAGAGAGAGAGAGAGAAGAGACAGACGACAGACAGACGACGAGGACAGACAGACAGACAGACAGACGAGACGACAAGAACAGACAGAAGACTCAAAAGACCTGTTCGCTAAATTAGTAAATAAGAGACAAAAATGTCATTGTCACATAAACTGAGTGGGACCGAGAGACAGACATACTTGTAAAGACAGACAAGGAAATTATAAATAAAACACAATTTACACTATAAAATTGGAGAGCAAGATGTCAAATATGAATTAAGTCTGACAGCACTGACAAGTGAACCTGAGGTAAAAGGTCTGCAAAAGTAAAGAAAGTCTAGATCTCAACCTATTAATACATAATATAATTTATAAATTATTTATACACATGTAATGATGTATGTGAATACATGATACACTAGCTATACAAATAACGATAAAATGTCTAGCGTGTGCCTACAAGTGCACACACTCCACATTAACTAACGATTTTAAAGCAGATTAATTAACACAAGTATGTGACAGAACAGCATACACTGTATTCATGATAAACCTTATCACTAATATCAATTATCACACACAGACAGTGACACACCACACTATGAGCACTACCCATGTGGCATGCAGAGAAACAAAAGCCAGGAAATAATGAACCTGGCACTGTAACCACCTAGCACTGACTCAGATAGATTATCACTCCCACTACTGACAGTGACACTGCCAACTCCATAATACGCATCACCTGTGCTGCTGGCAGTGGTATCTATAGCTGATGGGATCAGTCAGAGTCTGAGTCACTACACTGCTCACAGTCACAGTGGAGGTGGTTTGTTACCAGTATCATTTCAACCTCCCCCCCTCCCAATTAATACTTGTAACCAAGCCAAAAATGTTGTTAAGGTTCATCATACAGGTTTTCAAATTCAGTAATTAAGGTAACTGTTTTTCCCTCACTTTTCATACTACTTTTTATTTAAGCCAGAAAATGTGTCACACACCTTTGAAATCAAATTCTGAAATTCTTACTGAGGGAAGAGAACAATGCTTTGAAATAGCAGACTTCCTTCTGACTCCTCTGAGTCCTCATCTCAAAACAACTTTTAAAAAAACAAACAATGTACATGTGATGTACACATGTATACTTCATCTAGCTTCCTTGAACTTAATGTATTTAATTTTTTTTAAAGGTATTTTTATTATAAATCCTTTTTTTTTTTTTTTTTTAGTCTAATAGTAATAACACTTGGGAGCGAGTAAACAATAAACATTGATAAAACAATCAAATCAAATTTTTAAAAATCCTTACCTGATCTAATTGACATCAGAATGTATTGACTGTTCTCAAGTTTTGCCATTTACTTGATTATTTTAAATAAATTTACATAGTCTAAAATAACTAGTTCTCCCTTAAACTCCTTGAAAAATTGTTGTTCAAACACTGATCTCTCATTTTTCTTTAGCCTAGGTAGTAGGTGGGTGGTGTGCCAAAGTCAAAGTGAATCTAGAGGAGTCCATTCCTGTCCAGATAGCAGGGTGCATGCTGGGTATGTTTGTGGTATCCATCCCACCAGCCATAATAATAATTGGCCTACTGTTCTATCAATGGCAGATCACACAAAGGAGTTTTAACATGTGAGTTTATAACAAACAATAAGATGCTCTAAAGATACGTACATGAATTTTTTATCTGAAATTTTGGTAATATTATACTTGTAGATTTTAAGAAACACAGATTTAAACACTTCAGTATTTGAAAACATCCCATCTGATCCAACATAAATCAAAACCACAAGAACAGCTGTTCAAAGCTTTACAGTTAGAACTACCAATTCCTCCACGTCCAGTTTAAAGGACTTAAATTGTGAATTTATGTCAAGTGACACAGAAACAACACTATTATCTAACCATTATCAAGTCAGCAAGAGATACAGGGACACGAAACACAACAAGCTAAAGTTGACAGGTGAAATACGATGACACGTCAACCTTGCCAAGCCTATGCCGTCCTGACCTTTTTCTCCATGTTTGTCACAAAATGTCACAGACTTTCCACCGCAACAACTGCCGGCAGTACTCCCCAGCGTGGAAACACAACATCCCACTGCTCCAAAGTCATCATGGCACTATCACACACTTCACTACTAGCACTACCCATTGTCACCATAATCCCTAACAAAAACACGGTCACTGTAATCATCCTCCATTGTCAACACAACTTCCCTAAAAATGAGACTCCCTGGAAAACTGTTATTATCTTTGGAGACGTGTTTACTCCAATAGAAGGTGAGTGGCACACACTGCAGTATAAGCCGAGGGCACCTACATGTATCTGCTGTAATCTGTGCCTACGTCCAACCATCACATTCAGGGTGGCTGGCTCCACACCCAGTTTGTAAAGTCAGTTCCACCCAGCCTCACCCAGTCATAGGCGCCTGCTCAAGTTGTCTGAATGCAGAAATTCTAAAGAAATAATTTTCTTTTTCGTGAACAATACATTATTACATCTTATGTGAATTAAGAGTTGAAAAGCTCTGAGCACTTCCATGCTCATAAATGATTCATATTTTTATAATCAAATTTCATGATGCTGGGGTTGTTTTGTTTTTTTTAAGGAAAGATTATTTGATCAACAGAACACAAAAATGCTTCAGTCATTCCTGAAGATAAACTTGTATTAAATTCAAAGTCTGAGTTTTTCTGACTGTACAACTAAATATCCTTTGAGTGTGTGTGCATACATGTGTGAAACAGATGAAAGAGGTTGAGCCATTTTACGCTTAAAAAGAATTGAATGTTTTTCTTGTTTCAATCCATTGATTCTAAATTTAACTGAAATATAATCTGAATGAAAATAATCTTGAACTTCTTACAGACCTGTATTTTATGGTTTTAATTTTGTCACCAAACTGAAAGAAAGACTTCAAAGAGAAACGAATAGTAGAACTAGAAGTAGAACATTTTCACAGTCTTAGTACTCTTACTCAAGATTAAGTCTTACTTGTCTTTAACTAAGTACCATTGTAAATCATTTCATTGAAAAAAACAACTGTCTCAGTATCTGGCGCCTATGAATTCTGCCTGCCTGACAGCAATGCCAGACTGTGTGTGACAATCAGCAGCAATCTGCGGCAGGTGAGGGGGTATTGATCTTCCAGGTAGATCAGATCTTCTTTCTGTACTGTGTACAACTCAACCGTCTACAGAGAAATATCGGCAAAGAATATCCTGCAGGGCTGGCAAATAACACAATGTTTACCTGGTCTAGGAGAAGTGATTGCCTTGAACTTTTAGCATTTGCCATTTCACAGACGGGGTAATCAGCAAATATTCCCAAACGGGATCTTCTTAAACTTAAAGTAAGGCAACAATCTTGCGGCTTGTCTTGAGACCAAACAGCTTTTGCTTTCAGCATTCATGAAATCTTATGTTTTGTTGGGCAGAATCATCAATGAGAGAAACTACATGACAACTGAACAAGATACACTGGTCTATTCCAATCTAATACTTTTATTATCTAATTTAAAATGTTTTACTTTGAGTTTATTCACTTGTAAAGTTTTTGACATTTTTTAAAACATTCATTCTCATAAATTATCATGAGTTATGTGAATAAAACTAAAAACAAACAGTTGAAGCAAAACTAAAAAAAAAGAAGTTTTTACTCAAACTCAAAACATACAGTATACATGTATACATTGTATAGTCTTAATACAAATGGCTTGTGTCACTCTGTGTGTGTGTGTGTGTGTGTGTGTGTGTTGTGTGTGTGTATGTGTGTGTGTGTGTGTGTGTGTGTGTGTGTGTGTGTGTGTGTGTGTGTGTGTGTGACTGTGTGTGTGCGTGTGTGCATGTATGCATGCATGCATACACACACAAAATGTGACACAGAGTGAGAGACAGGCAGACAAACTAACTCAATGGTCACCCACTCACATCGCGCCCATAGTGACACACACACACCCACTCTGACACACACACACAGACACAGACACAGACACACACAGAAAGGGAAAGGGAGAGAGAGAGAGAGCATTTTTCAAGAGGCATTCTAGATCTGTCAATGTGCTACCACTCCAAAATTAGGCCTATAAATAATGTTTCGGCTACACAAAAAACCCCATCTGTAACTAGTGTAAGTGAAACAAAAAGTTAAAATACAGTTCGAATTTTTAGGCAAAGCATTTTAAAAAATTAACTTAACAATCCAACTAATACTGTAATAGGCCAATAGCTGGCCTAAAAATAAAATACAAATTGTGACAAAACCTTACAATAGTGAAATACATAAAAATCATAATGTATCATTTCTCAGTGACTGTAACTTTAAAAATATTATAAAAGAGAGGGTATTGAGGGAAGAGGGAAAGGGAGGGGGAGAGACAGGAGAGAGAGAGAGGGAAAGAGAGAGAGAGAGGAGAGAGAGAGAGAGAGAGAGAGAGAGAGAGGAGAGAGAGAGAGAGAGAGAGAGAGAGAGAGAGAGAGAGAGAGAGAGAGAGAGAGAAAGCCTATGAAAGGGGGACAGACTAGAGACCTAACTAAACAGAAGCATAGGTTTGAGTGGAACTGCAAGTGCCATAATAACACACACACACACACACACACACACTACAACACCACACACACACACACAACACACACACACACACACACACCACCACACCACAGCAAAAACGAACCAAGAAAATAAAAGAGCATGTATTAAAGTAGAGCTGACAACTCTAGAACCAGCCCCCCCCCCCCCCCCCCCCCCCTCCTTTTGAGAACAGCAGTAGCCTAAGGGGAACTAAACACATGACCAGAAAAAAAGATAAAAAGATGTAGGCCTACAGAGATGAAGCCATTACATTCATGAGTAGGCTACAAACTACAAACCAATTTTAATGTATCTTTTCCACAAAAAATTACTCACCATCCGACATGACTGAAATTTAAATCCCACAAAAACTTTCCGAACAAAGTAAAACCGTTTC
>CM060339.1:23283133-23285124 GCA_030674155.1 Stramonita haemastoma
GTATAGAAGGTGTGTTGTCTGTCACCCATGAAATCAAACAGAATGGACACGGGTCAGAGCACAAAGGGCATAACAGAGACCTGTGTACACCTCTCATTCTATGCTACTACTGGACATGGCTGTGTATATAGAGTGTCCCGCTAGCCTATAGGCCTAGGTCGTCATGGTTCACTGACAGTGACACCAACCATCCTTCTGCTTGTAGGCCTATATAGTACAGCCGCCAAGGATTACATTCTGACATGAAGAGTGATAGCAAGTCGGTTTGCATACACATTTGTTTGTCTGTCGTGTTCGACTATGACCTCCAGAACAGCAGAGGAAGCAGCTGCTGTTTCGGACACTGGGCAGTAATTTGATCATAGTGGAGATGCCTTGCCCGCAGCACATCCCTACTTCTCTCAGCCAAGAGGGCATGGGATAGTCAGCGTTGGAGATATTCTCCAAAGCCAACTATCCCCCAGGGTTGCAGCACATACTTACTGTCATAGTGATCACTATTAGCGTGGGAAACGATGAATCTGTGCCCCATGAAATACATGGAAACAGTAAAGTTATGCAACAATTCTGGAACTGGGCAATTTGGACACTTTGGGTTTACTGTCGATGTTCAGCGCCTGTTTGCTGCCCCATCCACCCAGATTCATCCCAACCATCCTTCCCTCATCCCCCCCCCCTTCTCTTTCATTCTGTGCTAGGAATCTCCCTCTTTTCTATCCCTCTCTTTGTTTCTGTCTTGTTCCTTTTCTTTCGAGTCACCTCCTTCCGGTCTATTTTCTTCCTCTTTGGGCCATTCTCCTGCCTTATTTCCCAAGAAACGTAAAAGTCAACAAGTCCCTCCCACACCAAAGTCTGATGCACTGGGCCTAACTCGTCAGGTGCTTAATGCACCGCAATGCATTTTCACTCATAGGATGGACAACAGTTGCTGTCTGAGCATTAGACGAAGAGGAAAATGCCTTCGTGGTCAGTGGGGCTACGCACCATATAAAATAAAATCAAATGAGCGTGCTTCCACAAAGGCAGAGCGATAAAACTGTTCATTTTATTTTAGTTTCATTTATTTAGTATACGCCTGTCTGTGTAACTGTTTCGCTGTAAGACAAGGAGGAGGTTACAGTGGTGAGGGGTAAGGAGGAGGATGGGTTGAGAAAGGGGATTAAGGTGAGGAGGAATGGGGGCTAATTATGAGGGTAGATAGGATGAGGGAGGGAGAGATTGAGAGAGAGAAGGAAAATAATAGTGCACAGCAAAAGATTACTAGATATTGCACAAGAGGAGAGAGAGATAAAGAGAGAGAGAGAGAGGAGAGAGAGAGAGAGAGAGAGAAGAGAGAGAGAGAGAGAGAGAGAGAGAGAGAGAGAGAGAGAAAGAGAGAGAAAGAGAGAGAAAGAGAGAGAAAGATTCCACAATGTCAAATGATCAGAATACATACATACATCAGGAGCAGGAATGAAGAAAATAAGACAATAATTGCATTTTGCCCCATCAACTGATCAACTGACGACTTTTCACATAGAAAAACGTTTTATGCAGAATTCATAGATCTCGGCTTTTCCCGTTTATTTACGGAAATCTACGAAAGCATGGATATTGCCGGAAACACAACCAAAAATAAAATGAAAAAAAAAACAACCCATAAGAGACAGTATTTTTTAAAATCATTATGGTAGAATAGGACACAATACAGCAAAATATGAATTGTCTGTATTCTACATGCTTCTCAGCCTGAATTCAGATATGTATCTATATATTTCCCACTTTGGGTTAGCTAAGAAACAGGCACTGTGGCCTGTTGGATAAGACGACGGATTGTGGTCTGTATGACATTGGTGTCATGTGTTCGAATTTCAGTGGGAGTCTTCCTAGTAGTTGTAAAAATTATGCACTAAAAAAAAAAAAAAAAAAAAAAAAAAAAATTCCTGTACACGGAGGGTGGAGGAAAGTTAGAGGAAGTAGGTTTGGTGGGAGGAGTATGGTGGATTTAGGGT
>CM060339.1:23285224-23287724 GCA_030674155.1 Stramonita haemastoma
GGCAAGGCGCCGTCGCTGTATGTGTGTGTGTGTGTGTGTGTGTGTGTGTGTGTGTGTGTGTGTGTGTGTGTGTGCATACACCCGAGTGTGTGCGTACGTGCGTGTGTGTGTACGCACACATAGTTACACACATTCTCTCTCTCTCTCTCTCTGTCTCTCTCTCTGTCTCTCTCTGTCTCTCTCTGTCTCTGTCTCTCTCTCTCTCTCTGTCTCTCTGTCTCTCTCTCTGTCTGTCTGTCTGTCTGTCTGTCTTCTCTCTCTCTCTCTCTCTCTCTCTCTCTCTCTCTCTCTCTCTCTCTCTCTCTCTCTCTCTCTCTCTCTCTCTCTCTCTCAACCAGTAACACATGCATAAAGATCATTTGGATGATATGGGATGTTTATTCAGTTAACTGAAAATTCAAACGCGAAATCATAAATAAAAGGACACATGATCATGCTTTTATTAAAAACAAGTTGCAGACACCTATCTATGCTAACATCAATTTTACATTCAGCGAATTTGATAAATTAAGATTTGGGCGAAATATTCACACTGAATCCGTACACAAACATATGCAATAAAATCAAAACATGAAAAAACAACAAACCACACACACATGGAATTCGGTGGTGGTGGTTGTGGTTGTAGTAGAAGTAGTAGTACTGTAGTAGTACTGTAGTAGTACTGTAGTAGTAGTAGTAGTAGTAGTAGCAGCAGCAGCAGCAGCACAGTAGTAGAAGTAGTAGCAGTAGAAGTAGTAGTAGTAGTAGTAGTAGTAGTAGTAGTAGTAGTAGTAGTAGTAGTAGCTGTTGTTGTAGCAGCAGCAGCAGCAGCGGTAGAAGCAGCAGCAGCAGCAGCAGCAGGAGTAGTAGCAGTAGTAGTAGTAGTAGTAGCAGCAGCAGCAGCAGCAGCAGTAGTAGTAGTAGTAGTAGTAGTAGTAGTAGTAGTAGCAGTAGTAGCAGCAGCAGCAGCAGCAGCAGTAGTAGTAGTAGTAGTAGTAGTAGTAGTAGTAGTAGTAGTAGTAGTAGTAGTAGTAGTAGTAGTAGTCGAACATTGTTCTGTTGGGTAGTGTCTTGGCCGCACATCACAGACATGTTTATTTATTTATCTATTTATTTATTCTTTTATATTGAGGAGAATGGAATAAGCACTCATGTTAAGGGATCTAGCGTATGTGTGTCGAAGTAGTGATATGATGAAGGAAGGGATGGTAGGGTCCCTTTGTCAATGTTGACTTTTTATCAAAAATTGAATCTGTAATCATTCAATTTCTTAACTATGTACTAGAAAAGATTCGATTCGATAAGAACGCGCCTTTGAAGCATTTTTACCCACCTGCTAAGGTGGTAGTTAGGTAGAGTTGTGAAAACTTCAAACTCGATTTTTCTCAGAATGTGTAATCCCTGTGCCACTCATTTCAAACATCCATAATTTTGCCAGTTTTAATGTTAGAACAATGAATCATGTTTTTTTGTTTTTTTTTTTAAAGGTAATGGTCTGCAGATTTCAGTAAAAAAAAAAAGAAAAAAAAAAGACTTGACCCATTTAAACCTTGAGATCCTTTGGTAAAAACCGGTCACATATGTGGAGTTGCGAAGCTATTTTTCATGAGAACATATCTTC
Organism: Stramonita haemastoma; assembly: GCA_030674155.1. NCBI lineage: Eukaryota > Metazoa > Mollusca > Gastropoda > Neogastropoda > Muricidae > Stramonita > Stramonita haemastoma. The sequence goes on from CM060339.1 coordinate 23,286,828, forward strand.
ACAGGAGGGATATCCCCATAATTTGAGCCCCAAAAACCTAACTGTGATGTGCGGCCTACAAGACATCAGCAAACCTTCAATGGAGGAATCAAAATACCACACAGCAATCATTAAATGCGATTATGGCACGTATACAGTTTCAGTTTTCAAAATATTTTCCACAGCGCTCAAAACATCCCATATACGCAGTTATCAAGAAATCCACTTTTTAAAACAACTGATGAGCGCGAAACGTTGGATGTTGGGAATCTCAGTTGGATCAAAACGGTTCGTACAGTAGATCTAGATTCTTTTTGTGTCATTCATCTTTCCATCCAATGTGATGTGATGTGGTGTGGTACAGGTGTGGTGTGGTGTGGTGTTGTGTGTGTGTGTGTGTGTGTGTGTGTGTGTGTGTGTGTGTGTGTGTGTGTGTGTGTGTGTGTGTGTGTGTGCGTACGTAGGCCTACGTGCGTGTGCGTGTGTGTGTGTGTGTGTGCGTGCGTGCGCGTGTGCGTGTGCGTATGTGTGAAAGATTTCTACCAGTCTTCACATCCCAATCACCACCTAATAATAACATTACATTTTCCATCTCTTTCTACAGCACACTGACATACCGCACTTTTAAACAGTTTTTATAATACATGTTCAAATTAGCACAACAGTTAGAAATAAGGTCATCAAAACATGATTCATGCAAAAACAAAAACATGACATTCAGATAATATAAGATACCAAATACAATAACCCCGGTCCTATAACAATAAAAGATTTCATCAATCATGATGCGAAGACATGCAACTGACAAAAAACCAAAACGAAACATGAACAAATAAATATCATAATTCATGAAAAAAAAAGATCTTCGAGTAGTGTGCTTAAAAATACAACACGCTTAAAGGACAGGAGAACGTGTGG
>CM060339.1:23292724-23297614 GCA_030674155.1 Stramonita haemastoma
GCCTGGTTTGTCAATTAATAATTGGTTGTTTGAGCGTATGAAAACGAAGAAGAAGACAGAATCTTACACGTTACCTCAACATTGAGCTAAATTGTAAGAAGAGCTTGTAAATATCTCGACGTGAAACGTAGCTAAATTGTGAAGACAGTATAGGCAATATCTTTGATAAACATACTGTCAATATATCTTTGATAAACAAACTGCCATGTGTAGAGTCTACATCCTTTATCAAGTGTCGCAGTAGCCAAAGTCCACACTTTCAGAAGGTGGATCGGTGGTCTAGAGTTAACGCACCTGTCTAGAAAGCGAAAAGTCCGGGTCAAAGTGTGCGATGGTTCGAATCCCGTTTGGGCCCGAAACTTTTTTCCGCATCCATTAGACCATGAGTGGTGGTCTGGGTGCTAGCCTTTTGGATGAGACGATAAACCGAGATCCCGTGTGTTACACATAATTATTAAGCGCACGTAAAGAACCCACGGCAACGAGAGAGTTGTCCCTGGCAAAATTCTGTAGAAAAAAGCCACTCTGGTAGGGAAACAAATACAGTTGCAGACAGGGAAAAAATGGGTAGGCGCTGCACTTGTGGCGAGGCGCTCTTCCCAGGAGCTCATCCCGAATTTCAAGCAGAGGAATCTGCTGTGAAATAAAGTGGTATAGATAAATAAAGAAATAATTTACATTGACAGTGTTAGTTCAACTTTGAGCTAAACTGTGACAAAAACCTTGAACTATATCGACATGACAAGTAGCTGAATTCTGAAGACAGTATAGAGCTTTGATAAGACGAACTGTCGTACGCCAACGGTCCACAATTTGAAAACTTTGAAGGACGTTGTTACGAAGAACCAGAGGTAAAATTCCTTTTAGAATACTTTATAGTTCTCATATTAACAGTTAGTTCAACACTTGAGCTAGACTGTGGTAGAGGAGCTTCCAAAGAAACCGACAAGATAGGTAGTTGTAATCTGAAGATGGTGTATATCTTTGACAAACAATCCCATTTCTGCGTTGTTCTTTCACACACCTGACAGTTTCATTCACACATGGCCTCATTGCCAAGAACACGGGTGTGGAATATCACAATTCCCCACCCTATTCAGATTTTAATTAATCCGAGTTTGATCAAAAAATGTCAACAAAGTACACAGTTCATTGTCATTAATCCGAGAATATCAAAGGGAATTTAGGAGAAATAATTTGAGCCACAAATAATCATAAAGTGTTTTTCTTTTAAACACTTTCAACTGCAAGAATGGAGTTTACTTAAAAAAGAAAACCCCAAACCAAACAATCCCTTTTGTTTGGTCCATACGGTGTGTGTGTGTGTATATGTGTGTGTGTGTGCGCGCGCGCGCGCACGCACGCACTCCCCTCCCGCACAACAAGCACATGTTTAATAAGCTTGAACAGTCAAGTCAATGATAACCCTTCTCTATTGTCCCTCGTTAATTAATTAATTAATTAATTAATTAAAACGTCACATCAAACAGCGCCACACAAGAGACATGGATTTTCACAGAATCAGCGTTATAGGATTATCAGCCAAAAACCCCACTGTCTTCTCCTCGCTCTTCTTCTCCTCACCCGCGCTGACGTCACTGTCCTTGGCTACGTCACCCAGAGACAAACGTTGAAGGTCGTCACCACTCAAGCAAGTGCAGCCGTAACTGGCGTAGCTCTCGTGACTCAGATGAGCACTGTGCACACTGCTCAACGACCCCCCACCCTGATCCCGATTAAACTTCCAGGAATCCGAGAGAAAAGCAGGGTTGAGAGCTTCGTACAAACTCTCCTCCCCATCCCCATCCCCCTCGTCCGTTTCCAAGAGCTGAGTTTTCTCCTCCGAAGCAGTAAAAATGTCCAGCTGGCTGATTTCCAGGTCAGGATCAACAGTTTTAGGAGGAGAAGGAGAAGGTTTCTCCAGGTGGCTCAGAATCACCTCTTCGTAATGGTGGTGTCGTTTCCGTGTCGGGAACGTGGAATAGCGTTCTTCGGGTTTGTCCTTGCGGGCAGAAGACTTGGAGTCGAGGGTGAACCTCCGCTTGAGCTCTGGGGTGATCGCTCTCCGGCCTTTCTGGGGTTTGGGTTTATCGTTCCGCCGCGTGGGAGGCACGGGCGGAGGTTTGGAGCTGAGTTTGTGGTAGCGGTGTTTGGATTTGGAGGAGTCTTCGTCTTTCCCTTCGCCGTCCAGCAGGCGCGGGGCCACGACGTCACTGAGGACGTCATAGACGTGGCTCTCGTACAGATTCTCCGAGTCGTCTGCCTCCAGGCTGGCGAATTCTTCTTCTTCGGTGGTGGTAGTACAGCCTGGGAGACTGGCACCTGCTTGGAGTGCAGAGGTGCCGGGTAGGTACAGGTTAGGTTGAGGGAACTGACAGGCGTGATTCTGACCGTATTTGTGGTCCTCTGAGGCACCGTGACCTTGACCTTCAGAGGCGGCTCCAGCTGAACCCTGGCAGGCAGGGCACTTCTTCGCCCGTGTGCTGACGTCAGCACCACCCTGAGGGTCATCATCAGACTCGGGCTTCTTCTTCTTCTTCAGGACTGACTTGAGGGGCAGCGCGATGACAGGAGCGGGGATGGGTCTGACGGCTCCAGAATACGTCACCTTGGGTGTGGAAGAGTTGGAGGAGGAGGCGGTGCAGGTGGAGGTGGTGTGAGTGGAAGAGGAAGAGGAAGAGTGGGTGGTGGTAGGGGTGGTGTTGGTTGTGGTGGGGGAACGGCGGTGAGAAGGGGAACGTGAGGGTCTGGATTTAGAAGGAGTGCGTCTAGGAGTGGAGAAAGCGGAGTTGTAACCTGACGTGTAGACTTCAATCGTCTCCTCCTCCTCCCCCTCATCCTCTTCAGCGGCAGTGTCGTCGTGACTCTCTCCGGGCCGGTAGTCCAGGAACACCATCTTGTGAGGGGTGCTGGGCAGGTCAGGCAAAATAATCTCCCGGTTGTGGAAACACTCCCACGGCTGCAAATACCGGATCGGCGTCCGGATCACGGAACGGACATCCGGAGCAACCTTATCCATATACGGCAACGGAGCCCCGGAATCCGTATCCGTCTCAATACTCGCCCGATACCGGCGAAGATTCTCATGAGCTGCGGTAACCGATCGTCCAGGATCTCTTACCCCTGCCCCTCCTTCTCCATCACCCCCCACCTCCCCCTCCTCCTCCTCCACGCAGCCGCCACCTTCCTCGATAGCGAAGTCATCATGGAACCTGGGCAGTCCAGCCCTGGTTTTGGGGCCTCCGCGCGTCTGCTGGAGAGAGTAGAACTTGTTGGTGGTGAGCGTGGTGAGGGTGAGAAGAGTAGGCCGGCCAGGGATGAGCTTGTGGCGCCGAAAGGTGAAGTTGTTCTCCAAGTCGGGCTGGCGGTGAGCGGGCGCCGGCATGCAGCTGTAGCGCGTACTGGGCGCGTGCAGACGGGCCTGCAGGTGCGTGTCCTCGGAGCAGCACGGCAGTCCGCACGTGTGGCCCGGAGGACTGTGCGAAAAGCGCTGGTGCGGCTGGGGTCGCGACTTCTGTTTCTTGCGCATGCGGCTGAGCAGGCGTCGCCGCGTGGAGAAAGGTCGAGGCGGTCTCCATCCAAAGCGGTATTTGAACTGCACCTGTTTTGAGGGAGGAGAAGAAGAAGAAGAAGAAGAAGAAGAAGAAGAAGAAGAAGAGAGAGAGGAGAGAGAGAGAGAGAGAGAGAGAGAGAGAGAGAGAGAGAGAGAGAGAGAGAGAGAGAGAGAGAGTTGGGGTTAGTGTTAGTGTTAGTAACTAAAGTGTTAGCTAAGTAAAAAAAAAAAAAAAAAAAAAGGTGTAGGCTAACAATTGTTAAGCATAGCAAAGTGAAACCACCTCGACAATACTTTGGCAAAAATAATAAAAGATATAACACGGATATAGAGAAGGGGAGAGAAGAGGAGAGGAGGAGGGGGAAGGAGAGAGAGAGAGAGAGAGAGAGAGAGAGAGAGAGAGAGAGAGAGAGAGAGAGAGAGAGAGAGAGAGAGAGAGGAGGTTAGTGTTAGTGTTAGTAATTGAAGTGTTAGCTAAGTTTTAAAAAAAAAGAAAGAAAAAAAAAGAAAAAGAAAAAGGTGTAGCAGTTGTTAAGCAGAGCAAAGTGGGAACCACCTAGACAATACATTGGCGAAAATAATATAAGATATAACAAGGATATCAATAAACGAAAACTGAGGATTAATTTCTAGACATAACCAAACAAGGGAGCAAAAACAAACAAAAGTAAAACATAACAAAATAACACACAAACAAAACCCAAACCTTTTAGATAAGAAGGAAAAAAAACCCAAACCATAGGCCTATTGTGTGAAATTTCTAAAGAGGGAGTTGGGGGGGGGGGGGGGGGGGGGGGGGGGGGGGGGGGGGGGGGAGAGAGGGGGGGGGGGGGGGGGGGGGGATCTCAGTGGTTGGAGTCTCAGTGGTTAAGATTCTTTTTGTTTGGATGGGTGACCGTTTGTGCGCCTGGCTTCAGCACAGTCCCCCAGTCCCACCTAGCTGTAATTTTTTTTAAATGGGTACCTGCCCCTTTTAGGCTCAGGGAAAAGTAAAGCAGTGAGGGAGAGGAGATGGACGCGCGCCCTCAATATGCTGGCCCTAGAGAAGCTGAGGTCTCTGATGCCTCGCTCCCCTACGACCGCCTAGGTTATGAGACACCTTTACCTTTTACCTTGAGGCTTATCAGATGCCTTAAACCGATGTATCGAATGCGAGCGCATTAGGCTACGTTAAAAACCTGGCCTAATGTTGGTGAACACGAGACATCAATTATCAGGATGTTATGGCATATGGCATAGCCGCAAGGCGATATTATAGATCATATACATGATTATGTGCATGCACTCCCTGCGCAATTAATGCAGTCTGTGGCTTTAGGGGGGGATAAATTTTGGGG
>CM060339.1:23302714-23320214 GCA_030674155.1 Stramonita haemastoma
GCAGAGAAATCTGCTGTGACATAAAGGGGTACAAAATACAACTCTCTCACATTTGGTGGTGATGTTGATGACTGACGACACATTGGCCAGGAAGTTGTGCACAAAGCAGAAGTACAGGCCGTAGTCCCCTGACCCCACACTCTGAATCACCAGCGTGCTGCGGTACGCCGAGGGCATCCCGCGGACTGTCGCCTGCAACAACAACAAGTCAGTTAAAGTTAAAGTCTGTCCCGAGCCTAAAGACTCATCAGGCCGGAGCTTATCCCGGTTTCTGGGGCGTTAAGCGACTGAGAGTCATAGACTCCCCCTGGATAGGACGCCAGTCTATCGCAGGGTTAACCCCCAACACAAGGTTGGTACCCCTTTTACACCTGGGTGGGGTGAGAAAATAGCCATGAAGTGCCTTTTCCAAGGGCACAACGCCATAGCCGAAAGCTGGGATCGAACCTGCAACCTTTAGATTACGAGTCCAACGCCCTAACCACTAGACTACAGCGGCAGCGCAACAACAACAACAACAACAACATGAGCAATTTGACGACCAGGGTTCGGTTCCCTTTCAAGACGATTTTTTCCTCTGGAGTTAACATTAGTACTGACTCCACTCCCCCAACCCCCAAAGTCCTTTGAATGAGACTGTAAACCGAGGCCCCGTGTGCGAACCCACGCAGAACATCTTGAACACATGTTAAATCCCGTTCTGCTTTTTGTAAGAGTAGGTCATCATGTGTCAGTGGGGAACAGATGACAAGATTTACATAACTGCATACACACAGGGCCTGGATGTAAAAAAGCACATGGGTGCTTATTCTGTTATCCTCGGTATAAAAGAATTTAAAAAAACAAACAAACCCCAAACCCCAGCATAAGATATAAAGTGGATGGATTGCAAAAAAAGACAAGATGATGACATGTTGTAAAACAGTAATGTAAAGAAAGATGTGATCTTTCATCTCCCATCTCTGCAGTACAGCACCTCAGGTGGGTACAGCTAGCCAGTTAGGATGGGACCGCTAAAAGATGCTGCATAAATTCTACCTTTCACCATGAAGGCGAAGTGTATGCAACAAGAGGGTTTTCAAACACCACCCAAGGAAACAGAGTGTGGCACGATTCTCAGGTGTGCGTCCAGATTTAGAAACACGATACTGCAACAGAGCCCTGCTCACATGGGAGGTAATTTACTTGCATGGGAGGTAATCTACTTGCATGGGAGGCCATCTACTTACTGCCCCATCACAGTAAAAAGATGAGATGTGTCGAAAACAGAATAAAACTTTAAAAACAAAGATACTTCAAAGCCAACACACATACCTCTTCCCCCCCACCACCTAGAGCCAAGCAATCTAACAAATAAACTGAAACAATTAAACAAACAAAAAAAAAGGTATTATCTTGGTAACTATATAATCTATTTGTGCGTGTGGAACCATACAAATTTTAAACAAAGAAGTAAATTATAAAAACAAAACAAGTTTCCAAAATAAAACATACCAGCAAACTAATATATCAGATAACAATTCAAACTAAGAAGTTCACAATCTTGATAACAATATATTCTATTTGGGATACTATGAAAATCTCAAGCGATGAAGTGAATTGCAAAAAAAGAAGAAAAAACCCAAACCCATCAACCCCACCCCCCTCAAAACAACCCTTTCCCCAAACCAAATAAGGCTAGCACACTAAAAAAAAAGCTACCCCTCACCCCACTCACTCCCATCCCCCATACCATCCCCTCCACAAAACTCACTATCCTAAATGTAAAACAAACAAGCAGAAAACAAAACAAACAAAAAAATGAACCCTTCTTTCTTCCCAAATTTTTGTTCAGTACTCCCCCTCCCCCCCAACACCCGATCAATACAACAGATACTATGAGACAGAACGCTCGCTCACCTGTTGCGTAGAAAACTTGGAGGATTTTGTGTTAATTAACCTCCCGTCTCTGTACCACTGAAAGGTGGGCTGTGGGAACGACTGAGCCTGACAGTTGAGATACGTCTCATCAGCGATCGTCACCGCCATCTTCTGTGAGGGCGAAGACACCACAGGTGCAACTGCAAAAAACATGTATGGTCAAAGGTGAAGGTAAAAGGTAAAGGTAAAAAGTAAAGGTAAAAGGTAATGGTAAAAAGGTAAAGGTAAAAGGTAATGGTAAAAGGTAAAGGTAAAAGTAAATGGTAAAGGTAAAAGGTAAAGGTAAAAGTAAAAGGTAAAGATAAAAGGTAAAGGTAAAAGGTAAAGGTGTCTCATAACCTAGGCGGTCACAGGGAGAGAGTGAGGCATCAGAGACCTCAGCTTCTCTAGGGACCAGCATGTTGAGGGCGGCGCCCATCTACTCTCCCTCGCTGCTTTAACCTTCCCTGACCCTCAAGAGGGCAGGTACCCATTTACAACTGCATGAACTGGGGGACTGTACTGAAGCCAAGGCGCGCAAATGGTCACCCATCCAACTGGTGACCATGCTCGACGCTGCTTAACTTGACTGGGGGAAAGTGAACATGATGTAAAGAAGCATGGTAACAGACATTGGAACTTCAGTGTTGATGCTTCTGGAAGACGTACAGAGAGAGAGAGAGAGAGAGAGAGAGAGAGAGAGAGAGAGAGAGAGAGAGAGAGAGAGAGATTTTATTTATTTATTTATTCTTTTATATCGAGGATAACAGAATAAGCAATCATGTGCTTTTTTTCATCCGGTCCCCGTGTGTATGCAGTTTTGTAAATATTGTCATCTGTTCCCACCGGCACACGATGGCTTACTCTTACGAAAAGCGGAACAGGATTTAACGTGTGTGCAAGATGTTCTGCGTGCGTTCGCACACGGGGCCTCGGTTTAAAGTCTCATCCGAAGGACTTTTGGGGAGAGTGGAGTCAGCACTGATGTTAACTCCAGGAAGAAAATTTCCTCGACCGGAGAGAGAGAGAGAGAGAGAGAGGAGAGAGAGAGAGAGAGAGAGAGAGAGAGAGAGAGAGAGAGAGAGAGAGAGAGAGAGACAGAGACAGAGAGAGAGAGACAGAGAGAGAGAGACAGAGACAGACAGACAGACAGACAGACAGACAGACAGACAGACAGAGAGAGGGGGTCAGACAGACAGACAGAAAAGAGAGACAGGGATACAGAAAGAGACAGACATGCAGAGAGACACAAAGAGGCACATTTTCGTAAGAAGGTAAAGAGATGATAAACTTACGAAGATGTCAGCTCAAAACTTTTATGCCAGAATTTGATGAGTTTGCGCATTATCAACAACCCAGGCAGAATACATGGAAAACTACAATCTCTGATAACAGATTATGGATGCCCAAAGAGCAGTTTGAATATATACAAAAGGAAGGAAAGAAAAACTTGGCGTGCAAAATACCATCTGACTTATTAAAACAATTAAAACGCAATGAAATAACTGACCTCACCTAAAAGACAATTGAAAGGGAAATAAAAAAGATATAGTTTATGATTAAAGGGAAAGAATCCTACTACCATGAGTAAATTCTTGCATGAGTTGTTTCCCTTACATGACCCACTGTCTTTCTTATTACACACAAGTGTTCAATCCAATCCACTCCCTTTGTTGATAACCCTGTCAACTAAAAAAATGTTTTTTTTAGTTGACAGGGTTATCAACAACCCCCCCCAAAAAATCCCCCCCCCCAAAAACCCCCCACTGTCAACTACAGAAGCTATGTGTGTGTGTGTGTGTGTGTGTGTGTGTGTGTGTGTGTGTGTGTGTGTGTGTGTGTGTGTGTGTGTGTGTGTGTGCATTCGAATTAGATATTTTCAAAAACTAGTTATTGTTGTTGATTGTTTGTGTGTTGTATCGGTCGAATGCAAGCGCTTCGACTTTTTTTTTGCAAGATATAGCCGCACAGGTCACAAAACCAACATCACTCAGTCAAGAGTGCTAAATTTAGCGTGGCCCTTCCTTTTACCTAGTCCAGGGGTGGTCATCTCCTGCTATAATTAGCACCTGCTAGCCTGGCTATGCTGGGATGGGATGGATTAATTAGCAGCTGAGAGGAGCTGAAAGTGGAGGAAACTGACAGCTGTGGCGCATGCTATATACATTCCATGTACTATTATTATAATTATTACTCACACTGCACTAAGAGTTGCACTGTGCTGGACGGGGCTGTGTTGTGAACAAAGGATTTCACTCGGCAGGTGTAGTTGCCCAAATCCTCAATCCTCAGCCTCACTCTCTCCCCTGATGGGGCTGGGGCACGTTCAGAACCTGTTGCACACAAATGTTAAACATGAGTAGATGGGGGCTGGGGTGCGTTCAGAACCTGTGCACACAAATGTTAAACATGTGGTAGATAATTATGACTATGCTTAAAAAAAAAAATCAACAAAAAACCCCACACATCCCTGAAGTTGGAAAACGGCTATCTTAATACGGGTGACCAACAACAGACAAACAACAAATAAAAAAACTACACAAAAACACACTCACACACCACACACATGTGCGCACGCACGCACGCACGCACTCGCGTGCGCGCGCACACACACACACACACACACACACACACACACACTCACACACACATACTCACACACATACTCACACACACACACACACACACACACACACACACACACACACACACACACACACACACACACACACACACACACACACACACCCCACACACTCTCACACAAAAGGGGGCGGGAAAGCCTAGTAGTCAGAACATTGCGCTTGCAATTTGACGACCCAAGTTCGATTACCATTCGAGGGGATTTTTCCTCTGGAGTTAACATCAGTGCTGACTCCACTCCCCCCCAAATTCTTTCAGATGAGACTATAAACAGAGGCCCTGTGTGCGAACGCACGCAGAACATCTTGCACACACGTTAAATCCTGTTCCACTTTTTATAAGAGTAGGCTGTCGTGTGCCGGAGGGAACAGATGACAAGATTTACAAAATTGCATACACATGGGTACTGGATGTTAAAAAGCACATGAGTGCTTATTCCATTATCCTCGATATAAAAGAATAAATAAATAAATAAATAAACACACACACACACACACAACACACACACACACACACACACACACACACACACACACACACACACACACACACACACACCACACCACACCACACCACACCACACCACACCACACAACACACACCACACCACACATACACCCCCCCCCACACAGCACAACACCCCCCCCACCCACCCACCCACACTACACAAACCCCTCACCATTAAAAAACAAGGTACTGATGACTTCAGAGCTATACACATTTCTAGGTTTGGAGGAGGACTGAACTGTGTAGAACTGAGGCAGCTTGGCCAGACTGTCCGTGACATTGTCCTTGAACCATTCGATGACCGGCTGCGGGCGACCTTGACCCTTACAGGTGAAGGACAGGGGTTGGGTGTTGGTGATGGTGCGACGGATCTCCTCTGGCACACCTTGCAGTAGTTTGGGAGGTTCTGCAAAACAAAAAACAACAAAAATATATCTAAAACCCCATGCACGACAGTAATGACTTTTTTGGGGGGGTTGTTTATTGATCCATCAATTTATTTAGTTATTAATTTATTATCACTATTATGATGATGATGATGATGATGATGTTGATGATTAACCTCTAGGCCTATGTGTGTGTGTGTGTGTGTGTGTGTGTGTGTGTGTGTGTGTGTGTGTGTGTGTGTGTGTGTGTGTGTGTGTGTGTGTGTGTACATTGACTTTGTTAAAAATCTAAATTGTTGTTGGCTGCATGCGCAAGAATTGGTTGAATGCAAGCGCTTTGATTTGTTTTTGCAAGATATAGTGCTATATAAATTCCATTTATTATTATTATTATCATTACTATTATTATTATTGTTGTTGTTTTTATTTATTATTATTATTTTTAAAAATAAAAATTCAATGATAATGGGATAAGCACTCATGTGCTACAAATGACATGGCATCATCCACAGCATAGGGGGGGGGGGGATAGAGGAAGCACAACTGTTAGTAAGGTAAAAAAAAAAAGAAGTAAAGGTGTCCCATAACCTATGTTGTGGTCGTGGGAGAGCGAGGCATCAGAGGCCTAAGCTTCTCTAGGGGCCATCCAACCTCCCCCCCAACCTTTCCCCCCAGAAAAAAACCCAACCCCAAACCCACCCCAACCACACCCCCAAGAAACTTACCATTAATGCTGACAGAGACGTTAGCAGAGGGCCCCTCTCCTGCGCTGTTGTGCGGGGTACAGCTGTAGACAGCGGTGTCCGACAGCGCGGTTCTGGCGATGATGTAGGTGGCGTCTTGCTCTGACTGCTCCGCCCCATTGCGGTGCCAACGAAACCGCGCCTTTGGGTACCCTGAAAATTAGGGGGTAGATTGTGTTTTGGGTTTTTTTTTGGTGATGATGATGATGATGATGATGATGATGATGATGATGATGATGATGATGATTATATCTATCTATCTATCTATCTATCTATCTATCTATCTATCTATCTATCTATCTATCTATCTATCTATCTATCTATCTATCTATCTATCTCTCTCTCTCTCTCTCTCTCTCTCTCTACATATATATTCTGTTATCCTCGATATAAAAGAATAAATAAATAAATATATATATATATATATATATATCTATCTATCTGGGGAGTGGGAGAGAGAGAGGGAGAGGGGTAGGGAAAAGGAGGAGGGAGGGAGGGGGAGTGGAGGGAGAGGGAGGGGGAGAGAATGAATGAATGAATGAATAATCTTTATTTTTCAAGGGTAACAGAGTAAGTAAGCATTACATACTTTTTTTCATCCGGCCCTTGCCCTGATCAGGGAATAAAGCTAATGTAACCCCCCTCACAAAACGTATTTTTGTGTTTGGTGTTACTAAGGCTAAGTTCAGTAACTCCCTTGTAGAGTTGAGTGATCGCCCCTTAAAAAAGAGTGCGTATCGGGATTTCTGTTTTTAAATCTCACTTCCTGCCTGGGCCTAGTGAAGGAAAGGAGCGTGACTGGACTCTCTGAGTCTGGATGTTCCTGATTAAGGTTTGATATTATTAATTTCGTTTTTGGTCATACGATCTGTTTAAGCCAATTTTAGCTTAATTCAGATTAGTTGTGGAAGGTTCAGGAAAACTATATGTTTGATTTAATTTCACAGGCTTTCAACCTGTGAATTAACAGTGAACCATAAGTGATCGCTTCGAACAAAGGAAGCGCTTCGAACAAAGGAAGCGTGGGGTAATTTTTGGCACGTCATGGTCCTTGTTGTAAGATTAATTTTTGGTAGAATATTGTTTAGCTATTATTAAAATGCTAGAAATATTCTAGTGTGGCTTTACACTACAAATATATGGGTGTGAAGGCCTATTTCTATCATTAAGAATGGTGATTTATTTATAATAAATCATGTAGCAATTTTAAAACAAGTAATGGCATTGGAATGTCATTGTGGACATTTATTTAAAATAAATTAGTCCCTTTTATTAATGTTGCACAGTTTCATAGGATGGACCATCCTCTGTCCTAAAGTAAATGAGACATGTTGTGAGACAAGTTATTAAAATTATGTAGTGATGATTTTATTATTAGAATTGTGATTTATTTGTGATAAATCATTTAGTAATTCTAGAATGGGTGAAATGGCATTGGAATGTCATTGTGGACATTTATTTAAAATAAATTAGTCCTTCTTATTAATTAATGCTTGCACAGTTTCATAGGATAGACCATCATCTGTCCTAAAGTAAATGAGACATGTTGGGATGCTTGCACAGTTTCATAGGATGGACCATCATCTGTTCTAAAGTAAATGAAACGTGTGTAATACTAACTACTAAAATTATGAAATAATTTTAGAGGTGATGTTAGATTGTTCTGAGAATATTTAATTCTCATGAGAATGGTAAATTGAATAGGGTGAGAATGCCTTTTGGTAATTGAGCTGTGTTGTAAACAAGCTCAGTGATGGATGTTTTGTGGTGATGTTTTTTACAGTGTATGTTCTTTGATTACAGGAACATCGTCGGGTTTCTACCCTGTCACACCTGCTTGCCCCATCATTAAATCTCCACCCTTACCATTGTTGTTTTTATTAATGGCCCTGATCTGAGATTGATCACTGATTTTGTTCTATTTTTGGTATTTGACTGGACAGAATATCTTGTGTTTTTTAATTGTACTTGTAGTACAATTAGTCATTGGTGTTTTGTGTAATGTGGTAGTGTTGTAGGTTGTGTTGTGGAATATATGTGGTAAACCCAATTTGCTCGGTCTGGAGTCGCATTGAATGAATGATGTTATTCGTCACGTTCAGTGTGTTCAGTGTGGCTGCTGAGTGAGTTGAGGTTAATTAATTTCACTTCACCTACTTTCCTACCTCTTCTATATTTTCTTTTCCCCTATTTTTCTACTATCCTCTTACTATCCCCCCTTTATCACTCCCGGCCCATAAGTAGCTGAGCCCTACTCTTCTTTAGGGTTACTGAAGAAAATAGGAATTATTCTAAAACTCTAAGATTTCCGGTACCGAATCAGACGGAACGGGAATTAGAGTGGCGACTTAGATAATTCCCGTGTAGGACCCGTTACATTTCTGGCGCCCAATGTGGGGCTAGGGAGTGTTTTTCTAGTTGTTTCTGAAGTTGAAAGTTCACTGAGTGGAAGTTTTCGTTCTTTGTGGAACTTTGAATTCCACAAGGTGTAACGTCTTTTGTGTGTGTTTGAAAATTTTAATTTTCACTGGAAGTAAAAGTGTAGGCAAAATTTAAATTTTGCAGTGAGCAAAAATTTTGCTCTGAAAAAGAATTTTTGTTGTTAGTTTAATTAATTTTTGGCTAACAGTATTGTGAAATTTTGGTAGCAGCAAAATTGTAATTTTGCTGAGAGCAGAAATGTTGCTCTGGTAATTTTTGTGGTTAGCTTAAATTAATTTTTTGCTAACAGTTTGGTAAAGTTTTGTAGGAATTTTTTTTAAAATTCCAAAAGAGCAAGAGAAACCAAATTTTTTAATGGATTTTTAAATGGTAATTGTAAGTTCAGTTCCTCATACCATTAAGATCATGATCAGTCGAAGTGAGGGACCAGAGATGAAGCAACTGGGAGATGATGGGGTACGAGCAAGGGTGACTGCGGTTGAGGAGGAGAACCGGCAGTTACGGGAGACGCTCACCGCCCTGGAGGAAGGTCACCGCCTGTTGAGGGAGAGGATCGACAAGCAGGATGCTGAGATGGCAGCCCTGCTACAGACCAGGATCCAGGTCCACGTGGTGCCATCTACGCCTTTGGCACCGCTTGGCATCTTCACAGGATCGAGCCCAGCAGGTGGTGATGAAGTCGACTTCGCTAAGTGGGAGGAGCAAGTCGATGTGCTGATGAGAGGGAATGACTCCCCCTCTGATGTGTTGGTCAGCGTTCGGCGCAGTCTGCGTGGTGTGGCATGGGAGCTTGCCAAATCCTGCTCTTCTGCCATGGACATTGTCAGCCTTCTAAGTGATGTGTTTGGCTGTGTGAAAACCCAAGTGGAACGTCTGGCTGAGTTCTTACAGATGCGGATGGACAGAAGTGATAGTCCATCGGACTTCCTGGCGCACGCCTGGTTCAAGTTTATTCGGTTGAATAAGTGTGAGGTGTATTCTCATGAGGACTGTGCCAGGAACGTTTATTTTGTGTTCATGAATAGTTTCATGTCATGTGAGCCCATTATGGCTCGGGAACTTAAGAATGAGTTCGGCAGACCAGGTTCTGCGTCGCCTGATTTGACTTCGCTGTTGAAGTCAGTCAGGCAGTTAGAGGAATCATCCTCAGGGCTTATGTCAGCTGTGACGGGCCGGACACATCAGGAACATGCAAAAGTGGCCATCAACTGTAAAGAGTTGGCAGGCATGGTAGCAGAGAGACTCAGAGGCCACTCAAAGAAGCCGAAAAGTTCCTGCTACCGATGCAAAGGTGTTGGCCACGTTGTTCGTGATTGCCCGGTCAAGTCGCAGTCGGCAAAGCGGAGAAAGAAGGCTACTAAAGCCGAAGTCAGTAAGAATGGGGTTTCAACAAACCTGAAAAATCCTCCTACAGGAACAAACCCGGCTGCTACATACCGCCACATCGGCGAGGTTGTGGTAGTGGTCAGGGTGGTGTTCTGGAAGTATGCGACCAGAAAGTGGTTGTGGATGGTAGCTCTCGAGGCAACCATCGGGATCATGTTAGTTTTCCTCACCTTTCCAGAAGGAAATGGTGCAGAGGAAAAGACAGATCATGTGATTTTCCTGATAAGCAGGAAAACAAGGATTGTGGTCAAGGCATTGGTGCTTCCAAGCCTTTTTCCAACAATCGGTGGGATGCCCTGAAAGATGGCTCCCGTAAAAGGCGTAAGATTTTGCCAGTTGGTCAGAGGAGTTTGTTGTCTAGTGTGGGTAGGCCTGGCTGGGAAAAGTCCATCCCAGGGAAGTCGGAATGGAAGCCAGTGCCTGCACCCAGGAGATCCATTTTGCATGGAGATCCTGACAGTGTCAAAACTCCGGATCTGACCAACAGGTGTGGTTTTGTTCCTGTGCAACCTGAACAGTTGCAGGAACAGAAGGATGGAGTTATGCAGCAACTAAGTGTGCATTTGGGATTGCTGTAGCTCTTGTGAATGTTTGTTTTACTGCTTAATTGCAGGGTGTGACTTTTTGAGTCCACAAGTTTACGTTTTTATGAATGTTTGTTTTGCTGCATATTTGCAGGGTGTGACTTTGTGAGAGTCATGTTCGGGTTTACATTTTCTACATCTGTAAAATGTGGAATGTTTTTGTGTGTTCTGTTTTCAGTATTCAAATTAGATTGGGTCGATATGCAGAATTAAAATCAACCAGAGACTTTAAAAGGTTTTGTCTAAAATGATTTTTTAGGATAAACGTTGATACCCACCTTGGATTGGGTATGCATTTTTGTTCAAGTTGAAAACTTGAAGGGTTGTCCCCAAGAGGGTAGAGTTTGTGTTTTTGTTTGAAATGTTAGCACTTTTTTGAAAAAAAGATAGCAACATTTTCCTGCGAAGGGTGTGTGTAACCCCCCTCACAAAACGTATTTTTGTGTTTGGTGTTACTAAGGCTAAGTTCAGTAACTCCCTTGTAGAGTTGAGTGATCGCCCCTTAAAAAAGAGTGCGTATCGGGATTTCTGTTTTTAAATCTCACTTCCTGCCTGGGCCTAGTGAAGGAAAGGAGCGTGACTGGACTCTCTGAGTCTGGATGTTCCTGATTAAGGTTTGATATTATTAATTTCGTTTTTGGTCATACGATCTGTTTAAGCCAATTTTAGCTTAATTCAGATTAGTTGTGGAAGGTTCAGGAAAACTATATGTTTGATTTAATTTCACAGGCTTTCAACCTGTGAATTAACAGTGAACCATAAGTGATCGCTTCGAACAAAGGAAGCGCTTCGAACAAAGGAAGCGTGGGGTAATTTTTGGCACGTCATGGTCCTTGTTGTAAGATTAATTTTTGGTAGAATATTGTTTAGCTATTATTAAAATGCTAGAAATATTCTAGTGTGGCTTTACACTACAAATATATGGGTGTGAAGGCCTATTTCTATCATTAAGAATGGTGATTTATTTATAATAAATCATGTAGCAATTTTAAAACAAGTAATGGCATTGGAATGTCATTGTGGACATTTATTTAAAATAAATTAGTCCCTTTTATTAATGTTGCACAGTTTCATAGGATGGACCATCCTCTGTCCTAAAGTAAATGAGACATGTTGTGAGACAAGTTATTAAAATTATGTAGTGATGATTTTATTATTAGAATTGTGATTTATTTGTGAAAATCATTTAGTAATTCTAGAATGGGTGAAATGGCATTGGAATGTCATTGTGGACATTTATTTAAAATAAATTAGTCCTTCTTATTAATTAATGCTTGCACAGTTTCATAGGATAGACCATCATCTGTCCTAAAGTAAATGAGACATGTTGGGATGCTTGCACAGTTTCATAGGATGGACCATCATCTGTTCTAAAGTAAATGAAACGTGTGTAATACTAACTACTAAAATTATGAAATAATTTTAGAGGTGATGTTAGATTGTTCTGAGAATATTTAATTCTCATGAGAATGGTAAATTGAATAGGGTGAGAATGCCTTTTGGTAATTGAGCTGTGTTGTAAACAAGCTCAGTGATGGATGTTTTGTGGTGATGTTTTTTACAGTGTATGTTCTTTGATTACAGGAACATCGTCGGGTTTCTACCCTGTCACACCTGCTTGCCCCATCATTAAATCTCCACCCTTACCATTGTTGTTTTTATTAATGGCCCTGATCTGAGATTGATCACTGATTTTGTTCTATTTTTGGTATTTGACTGGACAGAATATCTTGTGTTTTTTAATTGTACTTGTAGTACAATTAGTCATTGGTGTTTTGTGTAATGTGGTAGTGTTGTAGGTTGTGTTGTGGAATATATGTGGTAAACCCAATTTGCTCGGTCTGGAGTCGCATTGAATGAATGATGTTATTCGTCACGTTCAGTGTGTTCAGTGTGGCTGCTGAGTGAGTTGAGGTTAATTAATTTCACTTCACCTACTTTCCTACCTCTTCTATATTTTCTTTTCCCCTATTTTTCTACTATCCTCTTACTATCCCCCCTTTATCACTCCCCGGCCCATAAGTAGCTGAGCCCTACTCTTCTTTAGGGTTACTGAAGAAAATAGGAATTATTCTAAAACTCTAAGATTTCCGGTACCGAATCAGACGGAACGGGAATTAGAGTGGCGACTTAGATAATTCCCGTGTAGGACCCGTTACACTAAGAAACCCCCTCCCTACCCCTACATACCAGCATCACCACCAGCAGCAGTTCAACCAATATTAAAAAAAAAAGAAAACAGAATACAAGAGACAGAGAGACAGAGACAGAGAGAGAGGGAGGGGAGAGAGAGAAAGAGAAAGAGAGACAGAACTGTGTGTGTGCATGTGTGTGTGTGCGTGTGTGTATGCATGCGTACACGTGTGCGTGTATGTGTGTGTGTGCATGTGTGTGTGTGCGGGTGTGTGTGCATGTGCGTATGTGTGTGCGGGTGTGTGTGCATGTATGTGTGTGTGCGTAACTTTTTTCCATGTGCTTTCATGAATAAACTAGAATATCTAAAAATGTGAACAGCACAACACTAAATGAAAATAGCCAACTATCATTTAATGCAATAACTGATGATATATTGACTAATGTAACAAATAAAATTCTCCCCCTAGCAACAACAGCAACACACACACACACACACACACACACACACACACACACACACACACACACACGCACACCACACCACCCCACCACACACCACCCAACCCCACACCCTTCTCTCCCCCCTTCCCCTGCCCACACACACATTAAGGGGACGGATAGCCTAGTGGTCAGAACATTGCGCTCGCAATTTGATGACCCAGGTTCGAGTCCGGTCGAGGAGATTTTTCTCCTGGAGTTAACATCAGTGCTGATTCCACTCTCCCCCAAAGTCCTTCGGATGAGACTTTAAACTGAGGCCCTGTGTGCGAACGCACGCAGAACATCTTGCGCACACGTTAAATCCTGTTCCGCTTTACTTAAGAGTAGGCCATTGTGTGCCGGTGGGAACAGATGACATTTACAAAACTGCATACACACGGGACTGGATGAAAAAAAGCACAAGAGTGCTTATTCCATTATCCTCGATATGAAAGAATAAATCAAATCAAATCAAATCAAATCAAATCTCTCTCTCTCTCTAAATATACACATACCTTCAGGTGATGCTATACAGGTCAGCTGTAGTCTCTGACCAACATCGATGTTCTCTATAGGACTGATGGTGGCTGCACCAGGAGCATCTGTACAGAAAAAACAACAACAACAGATGAAACAACATGTCTTCAATCTTGTTTTGTATAGTTCCTTAGGGGCGGGCGGAATAGCTCAGTGGTCAGAGCTCGACTGTGTCGTCCCAGTCTTCCCACTGATCCCACAGCACACTCACTCTGGGTAGGAGCTGGCCACAGAGTCTTAAAAAAAAATCCCAGTGACTCTTATGGGATTCGAACCTGTGACCTTCCAGTCTGTAACTCAAGGTGCTACCCACTGCGCCATGGTGGCCATTGATTCTGGGCAGAGTTGGATTCTTGTCTGTTTTGGTTTTTTTCATGCATATGTTCAAGACTACGCCTTGAGTTTACACACATGCATGCATGCACGAAACACACACACACACACATGCACAGACACACACAGACACACACAACACACACACACACACACACACACACACACACACACACACACACACACACACACAAAACATACTAACACACACACACACACTTCTTTGTCTGATATCACTATTTAGTGGAAGGACGTTACACTGAAGAACAACACAAACACACACATACCACCCCCCTGCCCTCCCCCACACCTACACCCACACACAAACACAAACATACCCCTCTCCCCCCCCCGCTCCCCCCTCCCCCCCCCCACACACACACAGACACTTACACTGAACATTGATGATGGTGTAGCCCTGACCATACACAGTCTCTGGCGTGGAGACTCCAGACACTTTGAGCAGACTGCTGGCCTTGCAGGAATAGTTGCCTGCATCTTCCCGTCCAATCTTCGTGAATTTCAGCTGCTCTGAATTGGACTTCGGTTGCGTCTGCCCGTTTGGTAAATTCTGTGGGTTTCGGGAGAGGTGGGTGGGTGGGTTGGGTTCGGTTGTGGGAGGTGGTGGGGTGGGGTGGGGGAGGTGGAAGGATTTGAGATTAGAAATGTTTGTGAAAGATTTGGAGTGTTTGTGTAATAAGTGTAAATGGGATATTCAAAAAAAAAAGATTTTTGTTTGATTAAAACATGTGCACTGTATATGTACATGCATGCACAAGCACATGTGAGAGAGCACACACACACACACACACACACACACACACACACACCACACACACACACACTCCCATTCTAGAAAGGTACACACATTCTCATTCTACAAAGCACACCCACACCCCCCCCCCCCCCCACACACACACACACTCCCATTCTAGAAAAGTACACACATTCTCATTCTACAAAAGCACACACACACACACACACACACACACACACACACACACACACACACACACACACACACACACACACACACACATACCCACACACACAGACACAAACACACACACACACACACACACACACACACACACACACACACACACACAAACACACAGACACACAAATACCCCCCCCCACACACACACACAGACACACACACACATAAAAGATATCAAGTAATGCCCTAAAAGCCTGACATACATACCAGTTCCCAGATGATCTGGAAGGGAGAGGGGTTGGCGTCCACTGTGCACTTGACTGTCAGCGTGGTTGATTCTGGAATGTTCCTCACTGCAGGTACTGTCACAACTGGGGATCTGCACAACAAAACATCAACCATCAGGTAAAGGTAAAGGTAAAGGTAGAGGTAAAGGTGTTCCCATAACCTATGCAGTCAGTTGTTGGGAAGCCAGAGATGTCAGAGACCTCAGCTTCTCTAGAGGCCAGCATATTTAAGGGTGGCGCCCATCTCCTCTCTCTCCCTTGCTGCTTTACCTTCCCTGACCCTAAAGAGGGCAGGTACCCATTTACAGCTGGGTGAACTGGGGGACTGTAATGAAGCCAAGGCGCGCAAAATGGTCACCCATCATCCACTTGGTAACCACGCATCGCTTGGTACTAACAGGGGAAGCAATCATTTTTCTACTGTTAAACACTTATTAGCAGTTGTTTCCCTTTGACCAGATTTACCTCGTTGGGTCTACGCAATGTGTGCCGGTAGGAAAGAAAGGCTGACAAAATTTACAAAACTGCATACACGCAAAGGACTGGATGTAAAAAAAAAGAAAAAAAAGAGCAGCACTCGAGTGCTTATTCCATTACCTTAAAAAATATATATTCCTGGGGCGCAACAATAAATGAGTTGGTGCTTAAAGAATACCCCCTACCCCTATGTCACTCTTCTCAACACCACTGAAACAAAAAAAATTATTAATTATTACTTGTGCTCACCATCAAATTAACCCTCTTCCCCTTCCCCATATCAAGTAGTGATGCCGGGGGTGGGGGTGGGGTGGGGTGGGGGTGGCCTATCAGTATAAATAACATTTCCAACTGCTGGAAATTTTGTGCTAGGAATTCCCTCTTTTCTATCCCTCTCTTTCTTTCTGCCTTGTTCCTTTTTTTCCCCCTGTCACTTCCTTCTTATTTTTGTCTGCCTCCTTGGTCCATTCTCCTGCCTTTAAAAAAAACTTTTAACATAACAATTCTTTCCCATGCCAAAGTTGGATGTGCTGGGCCTGACTTGTCAGGAGCTTAATTAACAGCAGTGCAACACATTCACATGACAGGTAACAATAATTGCTGTCTGAGTGTTTGCAGAAGACGAAGAAGAAAAAGAAAAATCAAAACAAACACACAAAAAGTAAAAAATAACCCAGACAAACCAAACAAACCCCCTTCACCATCACCTGTCCGTAGTCCTGTGAACCGTGGGGGCACAACTGAAGATTTTGTAACCAGCTTCCTCCACTCCCCATGGTTCTGCCCTCGGTAGCAGATCGCTCCATTCAAGGCCTGTCTACTCTCTGAGGTTGTCTTCCCATTGTTTCCTCTGTCTCCCTCTTCGTCTCCCTCCCCTTACAGTTTACTTTGATAGAATTACAAGAGGAATTCCCGGAGTTTAAAGCTTTGGAAGCAATACAGGTGTAGTTCCCCTTAGATGTATACCCCATATATATAATAACATACACATAGCCCATATATATAATACTTACACACGACATCCACTTTGATAGTTACGGGAGGGATTGCCAGAGTTCAAAGCGTTGGAAGTGATGCACGTGTAGTTCCCCATATAATTTATATGTATATCCCATATGTATAATACTTACACATGACATCCACTTTGATAGTTACGGGAGGGATTGCCAGAGTTCAAAGCGTTGGAAGTGATGCACGTGTAGTTCCCCATATAATTTATATGTATATCCCATATGTATAATACTTACACATGACATCCACTTTGATAGTTACGGGAAGGATTGCCGGAGTTCAAAGCGTTGGAAGTGATGCACGTGTAGTTCCCCTTATATATGTATAGCCCATATATATAATACCACATAGATGTATACCCTCTATATATAATACCATATATACGTATAGCTCATATATATAATACCATATATATGTATACCCCATATATGTAATACCACATAATTATACGTATAGCCCATATATATAATACTTACACACAACATCCACTTTGATAGAGTTACGGGAGGGATTGCCGGAGTTCAAAGCGTTGGAAGCAATACACGTGTAGTTCCCTGAATCTTTCCTTCTGACGGGGGAAAACCTCTTGACAAAACTGGAACCTGTCATGATCAGGCAAGAGAAAAATATCAGTTAATTAAGAGAGAGAGAGAGAGAGAGAGAGAGAGAGAGAGAGAGAGAGAGGAGAGAGAGAGAGAGAGAGAGAGAG
>CM060339.1:23322714-23327714 GCA_030674155.1 Stramonita haemastoma
CAACCGAGTGATATTGACAACTGAGTGATATTGACAATTAAGTGATATTGACAATAGGGTGATATTGACAATGAAGTGATATTGACAATGAAGTGATATTAACAATGAAGTGATACTGACAATGAAGTGATATTGACAATAGAGTGTTATTGACAATGAAGTGATATTGACAATGAAGTGACGTTGACAATGAAGTGACGTTGACAATGAAGTGATATTGACACTGAAATGATATTGACACTGAAATGATATTGACAATGAAGTGATATTGACAATGAAGTGATATTGACAATGAAGTGATATTGACAATGAAGTGATATTGACAATGAAGTGAAGTGATATTGACAATGAAGTGATATTGACAATGAAGTGATATTGACAATGAAGTGATATTGACACTGAAGTGATATTGACAATGAAGTGATATTGACAATGAAGTGAAGTGATATTGACACTGAAGTGATATTGACACTGAAGTGATATTGACAATGAAGTGATATTGACAATGAAGTGATTTTGACAATGAAGTGATATTGACAATGAAGTGATTTTGACAATGAAGTGATACTGACAATGAAGTGATATTGACAATGAAGTGATATTGACAATGAAGTGAAGTGATATTGACAATGAAGTGATATTGACAATGAAGTGATATTGACAATGAAGGGATATGGACAATGAAGGGATATTGACAACGAAGTGAAATTGACAAAAAGTGATATTGACAATGAAGTGATATTGACAAGAAGTGATATTTACAATTGAGTGATATTGACAACGAAGTGATATTGACAATGAAGTGAAAATTGACAATGAAGTGAAATTGACAACGAAGTGATATTGACAATGAAGTGAAATTGACAAAAAGTGATATTGACAACTAAGTGATATTGACCATTGTCTTTACTTAAAGGATACACAAAGTTACTAAATGCCTTAGGGCTTGAAAATAATGCACATTTTGTTGTTGTTGTTTAACGCTAATCAAAGGGAACATAAGGTTAAAAAAAAGTAAGAAAAAAGACATCTTGCACTAATGTTAAAACCTGTTCTGCTTTTTGGAAGGGTAGGCCATTGTGTGCCTGTGGAAACGGATGACAACATTTACAAAACATTATACACATGGGGACTAGATGTAAAAGTATAAAATCCCATGAGTGCTTATGCTTGAAAGAAAAGAATGAAATGAAATAAAATAAAATATCACACACACACACACACATACAGAGCGATGTATCCCCCCCCCCCCCCCCACTATCTTGTATCACTTTTTGTGAAGTGACGTAAAATTGAAGACCAACACCACACACATTCTCTCTCTCTCTCTCTCTCTCTCTCTCTCTCTCTCTCTCTCTCCTCTCTCTCTCTCTCTCTCTCTCTCTCTCTAACCCCCACCCCATCCACTCCCCCTCTCTTCCCAACCACCACCCCCACACCACCCCACCCCCACACAAACAAAAAACCCACACACATCAACATAACAAAAAAACCCCTCCCAACTCACATCGCACATTCAAAATCTTAGACGCCGTCAGCGAGTTGTTCTGATTAACCCTATTGTAGACGAAACAGGTGTAGTTGGCCTGATGGTCACTATGGTCCATCTTGACCGTCAGCACGTTCCGTGTCGTCCCTCCCTCCGTTGTCGTCTGCCCAAGCCCCACGTTTAGCATCTCCAGTCCGTTCTTCATCCAGGTGATGGTAGGGGGCGGGTTGCCTCCTTTAGAGGCACAGGTGAACCGTACGGTTTGGTTCTCCTCGAAAACGCTGCTGGACGGGTCTGATGTGATGCTGGGCGGTCCTGGGGGCACTGGGACGCAAAGAGTTAAAATGAAAAATTAAAAAAAAAGATAAGTTTTTTGGGGGACATAAGGAGTTAAACACAATCCTGATCAAGAAAGCAAACAATACCCCCCCCCCCCCCTCCCCAAACAAAAAAAAAACAAAACAAAACGCCCCAACAACAGAAAAAAAAAATCACCGCCAAAGCTGCCCTCCCCCAACCGCCCCCCCAAAAAAAAAACAACAACAAAAAAACAAACCAAACAAAAAACCCCTAAACACCCACCCCCACCCCAAAACCAACCGACAACCCCCCACTAAAACACCCTCCACCCCCCAAACAAAACAACCCCCCCAACCCCCCTCCCCCTAAACAAAACAAACAACCCCCACAACCCCACCCCCCAAAAAAAACAACCCAACAAACACACCAACCCCACAAACCCCACCCCCCCAAAAAAAACCCACAACACAACCCAACTTACACAGCACAGTCAAATTAGCCGAAGCGGAGCCAAAGTCCTGCACGTTACACCCGTACATGCCGTTATCTGCTTGCTGCACGGGGCTGATCATCAGCGTGAAGGGGTCCTCCAGGCTGTAGCGGGCAGGGATGTTCTGCGAAAACCTCTGGCCCCCGGAAAAAAGGACCACGGAGCCTTTGGTCCACACGATGTTCTGGTTCAGGCTGGCGGATTTGCACACGAAGCGAGCTGTCCCTCCTACACCTACCAGTTGGTCTTGAGGTTTCTGTGTCCATGATTGGGCGAGGGAGATGGTGCCTGTGTTCCACAGAGAAGAAAGAGAGGATGGGGGTAATTATGTTGTTAGAGAGGAATAATAAAATCAGTGATGCTCTACCACATAAGGAGTCGCATTGCACCAGCTAGAGGTCAAATTTTTTTATATATAGTTATTGACATGCTATTAATTTGCAATGAAATGGTTTTACTCAGGTAAGCTGACACACAATGTCTCAACAACAACAGCAACAAATAATCACACTCACACACACACACACACACACACACACACACACACACACACACACACACCACACACACACGCACACACAAGTAATATAAATTAAATATAAATTATGTAAACTGTGGATCAGAAACACAACAGAGAGGGACGACCCCCCTCCTAAAAAAATAAAAGCCCCCCTCCCCCCCCCCCCTACTTTCTAAACAAACCACAAACGGATGGATTGAGTTTATTCAAGTCAACGAGGAAGGGCACGAAAACGAAAGTTTGCATGGGAGACAAGTCTTTCTTTGTGCTACTCTCGGGAGTGCGCATTATGCTGAGTAGTGTCCCTTAGACCAGACTCTGATCTCTCTCTCTCTCTCTCTCTCTCTCTCTCTCTCTCTCTCTCTCTCTCTCTCTCTCTCTCTCTCTCTCTCTCTCTCTCCTCTCTCTGTACTTTTTTTTGTCTGAAGTTAGAAGAAACAAAACCCAACAAAAAACAACCCCAAAGGACTAGTAAAGTCAATTACACGCGCACGCACTCTCACCCACTCATTCACTCTTAATTAACTTGAACAATTATCTCTCCGTTTGTTCTTTTCTTTTTTTCCCCGTCCTTTCCTTCTTTCTTTTCTTGTTCTTTCTCCCTTTTTAAACAAAAAGATCTTTTAAACGTAAGAGAATGACGATGTTTAAAAAGTAAAAGTTAGTCGTAACACTACTTCTGAGGCATGATTACAAAAGGTTACTGTTAAATAAAAAAAAAAAGAAGAAAAAGATACTATATATAATACTTTCAATGAGAGCATACGCGATTGTAGGTTCTATCTTCATCTCTATGGGTTTTTTTGTTTGTTTGTCTGTCTGTCTGTCTTCTGTGTGTGCGTGTGTGTGTGTGTGTGTGTGTGTGTGTGTGTGTGTGTGTGTGTGTGTGTGTGTGTGTGTGTGTGTGAAGGTTACAAGAAAATAAATTATTCTGGAGAATGCTACACACACTCCTAAATTATGAAAAGTCTCTCCCAGTAAAGTATCACAAAGGGGGACACTTCAATCCCCCTCGAGACGAACACTGAAGAGTGCACATCCAGGAATCCCCCCCCCCCCCCCAACACTCTCCCCCCCGACACCCCCGATGACGGGCCTTCAGTCAAATCCACCCCCCCCTCGCTCCCCCTCCCCCACGCAAAAAACACCCTCTCTGGAAATTCTGTGCTAGAAATTCCCTCTTTTCTAATCCTCTCTTTCTTCATTCTTTCATTTCCTTCCTGTCTATTTTCTGCCTTATTTGTCTAGATCTATGTGTTAGAGAGAGAGAGAGAGAGAGAGAGAGAGAGAGAGAGAGAGAGAGAGAGAGAGAGAGAGAGAGAGAGAGAGAGAGACAGACAGACAGACAGACAGACGGACAGACAGACAGACAGACAGACAGACAGACAGATAGACAGACAGAGACTATATTAGCAAATTTCTACAATTTCACCGTTCACATCTTTCCAACTCAATACCCTCTCTTATCAATTGCCACGATGTTCTTTTATCATAATCCTTTTTTTTTTTTTTTTTTTAAAAACGTCAGATTCAGGTTTATTTTCATTAAATTAAAAAAAAGAAGAAGAAAGAATTCAGACAAAAAACAACGAGACAATGATGGAGTACTGTTTCATGGGAGGATCTGAAATAATATGATAGCATCGGAATAGTGATTCATTCACTCTCTGTCTGTCTGTCTGTCTGTCTGTCTGTCTGTCTGTCTGTCTGTCTGTCTGTCTGTCTGTCTGTCTGTCTGTCTGTCTCTCTCTCTCTGTGAGAGAGGTTTTGTGGGGTGGAATGGGGGAAAGGGGTGGAGGGGGGATTTAGAAGTGGGGGGGGGGTGTTCAGAGTTCAGAGTTCTCTCTGTCTCTCTCTCTCTCACTCTCCCTCTCTGCTCTCTAACCAGTGCAAGGGCCGGATGAAAATAAAGCATGTGAATGCTTACTCTGTTACCCTTGAAAAATAAAGATCGATCATTCATTCATTCATTCATTCATTCATTCATTCTCTCTCAGTCTCCCCCTCCCCCCCCCCCTCTCTCTCTGTGTCTCCGTCTCTCTTTCTGTGTGTCTCCGTCTCTCTGTCTCCCTCCCTCCCCTCTCTCTCTCTGTGTCTCTGTCTCTCTTTCTGTGTGTCTCTGTCTCCCTCCCTCCCCCTTTCTCTCTGTGTCTCCGTCTCTCTTTCTGTGTGTCTCTGTCTCTCTCCTCCCCTCCCTCCCC
>CM060339.1:23332714-23337218 GCA_030674155.1 Stramonita haemastoma
AGAGCGAGAGAGAGAGAGAGAGAGAGAGAGAGAGAGAGAGGGGGGAGAAGAGCACATATTTAATTAGCAAGTTTCATTTCCATGTAGATTTGGTCTCTGCTCCTGTGGTCAGGTGTGTATGGTAATGTGGTCGTTGTAATTTAATCCTTTCCCTTGTATTGTTGTAGTACCCTGGCTCCAGCCCTCCCCCCCAAAAAAAAAAAAAAAGAAAAAAGAAAAAAAGAAAAGAGAGCAAACTCATGCTGTCTGCAGGCCACACACAGTGTCCACACCACAGTGAGTCAGTTGCCATATAGTGAAAAGAGTTGCTGCATGTGCACGGTGAGATTCTGCAAAACAGAAATCCATTGGTGTTCTTCAGGGATTTTCGTGAGCCCCACCCCCCACCCTACATACACATCAGAGGTTTGTCACAGACCTCAGTAGCAAGTCTCTCTGTGTCTCTCTTTGTCTCTGTCTCTCTCTCTCTGTCTCTCTCTCTGTCTTTCTCCCTCTCTCACTTTCTTCTCTCCTCTCTCTCTCTCTCTCTCTCTCTCTCTCTCTCTCTCTCTCTCTCTCTCTCGTCTCTCTCTCTCCTCTCTTCTGTGAGAAGTAGCAGGGAGGGAACTGGATTTGGAAATTTGATTTCAGACCGAGAAAATATTTGGGAAAGCGTGAGCTAGAAAGACTGATGGTAGTGTCTAGTTGAATTCAAAGAAGTGTGACAGCTATTGGTATCATGGTTAGACTAACATTGTTGGAAGTCTGCTCCAAGTTCTTAACTTTCTGAATGTTGTAAGGTGCAACTGATTTGAGTTTCGGTATGGAAATAAGAGCTAACGAGTTGGAAAGGTAGGAGGCGCTTCACAGTTTGAACTGCTTGGACTTAAGATTGCGGGTAAACTGATTCAAAAATTGACTTAACTGCCGATTTGCAGTTACTTGGTTAAACTTGAGCAGCTCCCGGTGCATATTTTTAGCCTTCTCTGTGTAACCTGTGTAATGAAAGAAGACACAAGTTTTAGCATCTTCATGGTTTATCTTTATTTGTAATTTAGGGGGGGGGGGGGGTAAGCTAGAGGTTAGAGCATTGCTTGCATAATCTGATAGTCTTGGATTGAGCTGCCAGTGAGGTGTGAGGGGATTTCCCCCTGGAGTTTAATTCAGTAGTGATTCCACTCCCCCAAAAGTCCTTCTCATGAGACTATAAGCCAAGATGCCTCATGTAAACTCAAGCAGAACATCTTGAACACACGTTAGATCCTGTTCCGCTTTTCATAAGAGGAGACCATTGTGTGTCGGTGGGAGCAGATGACAAGATTTACAAAACTGCATACACACGGGGACTGGATGTAAAAAAGCACATGAGTGCTTATTCCATTATCCTCGATATAAAAGAATAAATAAATAAATAAATAAATAAATAAGCAGAACATCTTTCACGCACGTTAAAACCGGTATTCTCTTTCAGAGGAGTACACCATTTCGTGCCAGTAGGAATGAATGACCACCGCCCCAAGCAATAAATGCATGCACAGTGGTGTCATGTTTAAGTGTTTAGGTGAAGTTGGAATGCAGCTACCTAAATGATGGGCAAAAAACCCCCATTAAAGGTAAAGGTAAAGGTGTCCCATAACCTGTGTGGTCGTAGGGGAGCGAGGTGTCAGAGACCTCAGCTTCTCTAGGGGCCAGCATATTGAGGGCGGCGCCCATCTCCTCTCCCTCGCTGCTTTACCTTCCCTGACCCTAAAGAAGAGGGCAGGTACCCATGTACAGCTGGAGGAACTGGGAGAACTGTACTGAAGCCAAGGCGCTCAAACGGTCACCAATCCAATTGGCAACCACGCTCGACGCTGCTTAACTTTGGCTGGGGGAAAGCGAGCGGTCTAACCACTGAGCTACCCCATTGCATACACAAAACCTCACAATAGGTAAACCTTGGAGCTTTAGCCAAGGAATAAAAAAAAACAGTTTGTGACTGTTTAAATGGGATAGATTTTCTTCCTTTCTCTCTGATTTTAAAAAGCAGAGAGAGAGTGACCACACACAAAAAAAGTATAGTTGATAATGTAATCAGAGCTGAGATTTTTGTGCATGTATTAAGCAAGCCTATTATCGTTGCTATTGCATAATAATCGCCAAGCGCAACATCATGCCAGACTGAATTCTGAATATCTGTTTTTTCTGTCTTTCACTTTCCTTCTCTTTCTTTCTTTCTTTCTTCGGGATTGGAAAAAAGCACCTCTTGCTTCTTTAGATTTCTTTTGTCTCTCTTCGTGATTGATATCTTTTCTGACATGTTTTCATTGACATTTCTGGAATACGTGGAAAAAACGAAAAAAAAAAAACCCCTGCAAACACAAAAACTCTGAACAGACTTTGTTTCTTCTATGCTTAGTTCTGTTGTAAACCATAATGAATGACTTCATTATTCTGATCCTTTTTCCCTCCCTAGATTTTACACACACACCACACACACACACACACACACACACACACACACACACACACACACAACACACACACACACACACACCACACACACACACACACACACACACAAACTTTCTTCCGGCGCCAAAGATGTTCGCACGCTTCTTTTCTTTCCTCCTCCGTGAATGACAAATTCTCTAGAATCAGCCTACCCCCCCCCCCCCACCTCCATCACCCCCATATCTTCTCCTCCCCCCTCTCTAATTTTTGTTCGCCCTGAATGATGATAGAACAAGATGTCAGGCAAGGCTATCTGCTGGCTCTAGAGTGTGGCCAGTGCGTGATCTCTTGCCGTATTCTGTCATTCTCCATTCAGACTCGCCGTGCCAATTTTTCGCCGTAGGAGCGAGAAGATTCGCCGTACGGCTGTCGAGCAAATCAGAACGCATCGCTTCTTTTCCTTCCTCAATTCCTCCACCCTCACCTTTCTCTCTGTTCCTTCTCTCCCTCCTCCTCCTTTTTTTCTGTTATTTTGTGATGGATGAGGAATGATCATCAGACCTTTCTCTTCGCTTCTCTTCTCTTCTCCTTCTCCTCCTTCTTCCTTCCTCCTCCCGTCTCTACCGTTAATATTCATTGCGTGATATATTGCGTCTAACTCTCCTCCTCTCCTTCTCCCTGTCTTTTTTGTTTCGCTGTCTCTGTCTCTCTCTGTCTGTCTGTGTGTGTGTCTCTCTCTGTGTCTGTCTGTGTGTCTGTGTGTCTGTCTGTCTCTCTCTCTGTCTCTCTCTGTGTGTCTGTCTGTCTGTTTCTCATACCCTCAATAAAATATTCAAGTTCGAGTTCTCTGTTTGTCCGTCTGTCTATCTGTTTTTCTCTCTCATATACCCTCAATAAAACATTCAAGTTCTCTCTGTCTGTCTGTCTGTCTGTCTGTCTCTCTATTTCTCTCTCTCATATACCCTCGATAAAACATTCAAGTTCGAGTTTTCTCTCTCTCTCTCTCTCTCCTCTCTCTCTCTCTCTCTCTCTCTCTCTCTCTCTCTCTCTCTCCCCCTCCCTCCCTCTCTCTCTCTCACCTCTCTCTCTCTCTCTCCTCTCTCTCTCTCTCTCTCTCTCTCTCTCTCTCTCTCTCTCTCTCTATCTCTCTCTCTTCCTCGCTCACTCTCTGTCTCTTTCTGTGTTTCTGTCTGTCTCCCTTCTTTTACTACATTCACCCACCTAAAGGGGAGGAGGGGAGGAGAGGAGAACGGGAGGGAGGTGGATGGAAGGTGGAGGGGGTGTACGGTTACGCCCCCCTTGTTCAGGGGGAGGTGATCCATATTGTCCTTCCGCTGTAATGAGCCCCTCACTTTGTCAAAGCACCGGTCACCCTCTTGTTTGTCATTGTCAGGGTCCGTAAAATAAATGACTTCACCCTTTTTTTTTTAGTTGTTGGTTTTATTTCTCTGGGTTTTTGTTTTTGTCTTGGTAATCCAAAAAAAAAAAAGAAAAAGATAAATGGTCACCTCTTCTCTCCCACCTTTTACTGAGTTGGGTTTTTTGTCCTTGTACTTCTGAGTACAGGGACTCATTTTTTATTTGTCTATTTATCTTTCTATTTAATTTATTTCAATTCTCATTCTCTGTTTTCTCTGTCTCTGTCTCTGTCTCTCTCTCTGTGACCCCCCACTCTCTCTGCCCCTTCCCTCTCTCTCTCTTTTCCTCCCCACATCCCTCTCTCCACCTACCCCCTCTCCCTCCACACACACAAACACAGCCCCTCCTGCCCCCCCCCCTTCCTCCTCCCCCCCCCTTACCCACCACCACCACCAATATCACCCCTTCTCCCCAACAACGAACCCCACCTCCCCTCCCCCTAAAAAACAAAAAAAAAAACCCAAACAAACTAGAAGGAGATTATGGATGATATTCAGACAGACACAGGTTGCGATGTCGGACCTGCTTTTAATAAAAGAGAACAGGGTGGGGTTGGGGTGGGATGGGGTGGGGGGTGGGGTGGGGAGGAGGGAGGATATTACTGATGATGAGGGGAGTTTGGTTTCCCCATTTATCAAAACTGCTTTCATCCATTTCTCTCCCTGTGTCACGG
>CM060339.1:23337318-23347318 GCA_030674155.1 Stramonita haemastoma
GGTTTTTTGGTTATATTGATGTGTGTGTGGTTTTTTTTTGTGTGTGTGTGATTGTGGGGGGTGGGGTGGGGGGCGAAGACAGGGGGTGGGAAGAGAGGGGATGGGTTGGGGGGGTGGGGTGGGGGTGGGGAGAGAGAGAGAGAGAGAGAGAGAGAGAGAGAGAGAGAGAGAGAGAGAGAGAGAGAGAGAGAGAGAGAGAATGTGTGTGGTGTTGGTCTTCAATTTTACGTCTCTTCACAAAAAGTTATATGAGATAGTGGGGGGGGGGGGGGGATACATCGCTCTGTATGTGTGTGTGTGTGATATTTTATTTTATTTCATTTCATTCTTTTCTTTCAAGCATAAGCACTCATGGGATTTTATACTTTTACATCTAGTCCCCATGTGTATAATGTTTTGTAAATGTTGTCATCCGTTTCCACAGGCACACAATGGCCTACCCTTCCAAAAAGCAGAACAGGTTTTAACATTAGTGCAAGATGTCTTTTTTCTTACTTTTTTTTAACCTTATGTTCCCTTTAATTAGCGTTAAACAACAACAACAAAATGTGCATTATTTTCAAGCCCTAAAGCATTTAGTAACTTTGTGTATCCTTTAAGTAAAGACAATGGTCAATATCACTTCATTGTCAATATCACTTTTTGTCAATTTCACTTCATTGTCAATATCACTTCATTGTCAATATCACTTCATTGTCAATATCACTTCATTGTCAATATCACTTCATTGTCAATATCACTTTTTGTCAATTTCACTTCGTTGTCCATATCCCTTTATTGTCCATATCCCTTCATTGTCAATATCACTTCATTGTCAATATCACTTTTTGTCAATTTCACTTCGTTGTCAATATCCCTTCATTGTCCATATCCCTTCATTGTCAATATCACTTCATTGTCAATATCACTTTTTGTCAATTTCACTTCGTTGTCAATATCCCTTCATTGTCCATATCCCTTCATTGTCAATATCACTTCATTGTCAATATCACTTCATTGTCAATATCACTTCATTGTCAATATCACTTTTTGTCAATTTCACTTCGTTGTCAATATCCCTTCATTGTCCATATCCCTTCATTGTCAATATCACTTCATTGTCAATATCACTTCATTGTCAATATCACTTTTTGTCAATTTCACTTTATTTCATTGTCAACATCACTTCATTGTCAATATCACTTCATTGTCAATATCACTTCATTGTCAATATCACTTTATTTCATTGTCAATATCACTTCAGTGTCAATATCACTTCAGTGTCAATATCACTTCATTGTCAGTATCACTTCATTGTCAGTATCACTTCATCGTCAATATCGCTTCATTGTCAGTATCACTTCATTGTCAATATCACTCTATTGTCAAAATCACTTAATTGTCAATATCACTCGGTTGTCAATATCATTTCATTGTCAATATCACTTCATTGTCAATATCACTTCATTGTTAATATCACTTGGAGTGAACACACACGTGTAAAATGGAAACAACAACACTTTATTGTCAAAATCACTTCATTGTCAATATCACTTCAAGTCAAAGTCAAGTCAAAAACACATTAATCATCCCTGAAGGACAATTACAATACTGACAGGCATATTGACACGAATCATGATAAAAAGACACAAGATAGCTACAGTTCATATTTGTTCAAACATAATACGCTTCAAATAAAAAGATCACAAACACTCACACTCGTACGCGCGCGCGCATGCAGACACACACACACACACACACACACACACACACACACACACACACACACACACACACACACACACACACACACACGCAGCACGCACACACGCACGCAAACACGCACGCACGCACGCACATGATCAATATCACTTTGAGGGAACACAGACATGTAAAATCGAAACAGCAACAACAACAACAACGACAATAACAATGGTCACCGTGTTTCAGACGCGCCCATCATCACCTTTGAACCCTTCAGCCCCTTCACAGTGCGGTTCGGGATGATGTCCAACATTACCTGCCAGGTGGACGCCAATCCTCCCGTCACCTCCGTCACCTGGCAGAAAGATGGACAGAGCATATCTGGTCAGTGTTGGCTAACTATGGGTTGGTTGGTTTGTTTGTTTTTTAACCTTTTTCTTACAGGTAACCTGCAGGTACACATTGGCTTACTCTTTTTTTGTTTTTTGTTTTTTTCAAAATGGGAAAGGTTTTGAAGTGTGTGCAAGATGTTATGCATGCATTTGCACATGGGGCCTTGGTTTTTGCTAGTCTCTTCTGAAGGACTGTCAGGGTAATGAAGTCAGTGCTGATGTTAACTCCAGGGGAAAAAATTCTGTGGTGGTGGTGTGCATGCGTGCGTGTGCGCGTGCGTGTGTGTGTGTGTGTGTGTGTGTGTGTGTGTGTGTGTGTGTGTGTGTGTGTGTGTGTGTGTGTGTCTTTGTGTGTCTGTGTTTGTCTGTCTGTCTGTCTGCCTGTCTGTCTCTCTCTCTCTCTCTCTCTCTCTCTCTCTCTCTCTCTCTCTCTCTCTCTCTCCTCTCTCTCTCTCTCTCTCTCTCTCTCTCTCTCTGTAGATATAAGATAGATAGATAGATAGATAGATAGATAGATAGATAGATAGATAGATAGATAGATAGATAGATAGATAGATAGATAGATAGATAGATAGATATAGATGTATAGATAGATAGATATATATATGTATAATGTGGGGGGGCGGGGGGCTTGCATGAATGTGCATATATGTGTGTGAAATTAACTCATATTTTTTTCTTGCCTGATCATGACAGGGTCCAGTTTTGTCAAGAGGTTTTCCCCCGTCAGAAGGAAAGACTCAGGGAACTACACGTGCATCGCTTCCAACGCTTTGAACTCCGGCAATCCCTCTCGTAACTCTATCAAAGTGGATGTCGTGTGTAAGTATTATATATATGGGCTATATGTAGATATAGTATCATATATATGGGCTATACGTATATATGGTATTATATATATGGGGTATACATGTAACATGGTATTATATATATGGGCTATACGTATATATGGTATTATATATATATGGGCTATACGTATATATAGCCGCCGCTGTGGCCTAGTGGTTAGGGCGTTGTACTCGTAATCTAAAGGTTGCGGGTTCGATCCCAGCTATTCCGCTATGGCGTTGTGCCCTTGGAAAAGGCACTTTACGGCTATTTTCTCACCCCACCCAGGTGTAAAAGGGGTACCAACCTTGTGTTGGGGTTAACCCTGCGATAGACTGGCGTCCTATCCAGGGGGGAGTCTGTGACTCTCAGTCGCTTAACGCCACAGAAACCGGGATAAGCACCGGCCTGATGAGCCATAATGATGAGCCTTATGGCTCGGGACAGACTTAACTTTTAAATACGTATATATGGTATTATATATATGGGGTATACATGTAACATGGTATTATATATATGGGGTATACGTATATATGGTATTATATATATGGGGTATACATATATAAGGGGAACTACACGTGCATCGCTTCCAACACTTTAAACTCTGGCAATCCCTCTCGTAATTGTATCAAAGTGGATGTTGTGTGTAAGTATAGCACCGTTGCCAGCCCATTGAATTGGGAACACTTCATAGTTGTATAGAGCTAACCATTGCTAAGCATTTTTGTGAAGTGTGTGTGTCTGTGTCTGTGTGTCTGTCTGTGTGTCTGTCTGTGTCTGTGTTTAGGTTTTGAATATTGGATTCTAATCAACATTTTTGTCTCTATTTTTCTCTTTCGCTTTTTATTTTTAAAGAAAAAAGTAGGAATCTGTTTCTGTTTTGGGTAAAGTTAAGATTAGTTTAAGACTTTTTTGTTTTTGTTGTTGTCGTTGTTTTGGGGGGGGATTTTTGGTGTGTAGCCTATACTTTTACTATACTACTACTTTTTGTGTGTTTGTTTTGATTTTTATTTTTCTTCTTCGTCTTCATCAAACACTCAGACAGCAATTATTGTTACCTGTCATATGAATGCATTGCACTGCCGTTAATTAAGCTCCCGACAAGTCAGGCCCAGCACATCCAACTTTGGCATGGGAAAGAATTGTTTTTGTTTTTTTTTAAGGCAGGAAAATGGAACAAGAAGGCAGAAAAAAATAAGAAGGAAGTGACAGGAAGAAAAAGGAACAAGGCAGAAACAGATGGATAGAAAAGAGGGAATTCCTAGCACAAAATTTCCAGGAGTTGGAGATGATATTTATACTGATAGGCCAACCCCCCATCCCCCCCCCACTCCCCCCCCCCCCCCCCCCAATATCACTGCGGGATGTGGGGAAGGGGGGAGAGGGTTAATTTGATGGTGACCACAAGGAATAATTAATAAAAGCTTTTGTTCGACAGGTGCTGAGAAGGGTGAATCAGGGGTAGGGGGTATTCTTTAAGCACTAACTTATTCATCATTGCGTCCCAGGATTTTTTTTTCTAAGATAATGAAATAAGCACTCGTGTGTTGTTTTTTTCACATCCAGTCCTTGCGTGTATGCAGTTTTGTAAATTTTGTCATCCTTTTCCTACCAACACAATGGATAGATCCGAAGAGGTAAAACTGGTCAAAGGGAAACAACTGCTAATAATTGTTTAACAGTAGAATAATGATTGCTTCCCCTGTACTAGTGATGCCCCTTGTCAGCTTCACAACTTCTATAGTTTTCATGAAAAAGACAGGATAAATTGGGGGGTCCCTTTCTTTATTTTCCTTTCTTTCTTTTTTCATTTGTTTTTCCTTTTTCTTTCAGGTCTTTGTTCTTCTTTTGTTTTTTGGGGAGGGGTTTTGGTGTTTTTTTTCTAACAGAGCTCTGCAATTGACCAATGGTGAGATTTTTGCATACAAAATTAATGTGACTGGGTTTGTTTTGTTGTTGTTTTTTTTTGGGGGTGCCCATCATTATTGGTAGCTGCAATCCGACTTCAGGGATAAAAGAAAAAGATTTTTTTAATAGCTTATAGAAATGTCAGCTACATATCCATTTCTTTGGTTTTGTTTTGTGTTCTTCAGCTAGAGCTCCAATGTTTACCAATGGTGAGAGTTTGCTGATGGGACTGTTCTTACTCACCATTTATAAAGCTACATTTCAACTTTTGGGGACGCTTAAGACCTTCTTCTTCTTCTTCTCTTTCTTCTTCTTCTTCTTCTTCTTCTTCTTCTTCTTATTATTATTATTATTATTATTATTATTATTATTATTCTTTGCAATTCTTCTTCTTCTTCGCAATTCTTCTTCTTCTTTTTCCTTTGTCAAATGCTTAGACAGCAACTATTCACAGTACACAAATCCAACATCACTCAGTAGGGCCTAGTCAAGAGTGCTAAATTTAGCAAGCTCCTTCCTTTTACCTAGTCCATGTGTGGTCAGCTCCTGCTATAAATAGCACCAGTCAGCCACAGCTGGGCTGAGAAGGGATGAATAATTTGCAGCTGAGAGGAGCTGAAAGTGGGGTTACCGACAGCTGTGTATTGTCCGTTATATTATGAGTGAGAATGCATTGCACTGCCATAAGGCGCCATTACGAATCAGACCCAGCGCGTCTGACTTCAGTATAGGAGAGCATTGTTATTTTTTTTTAAGTCTTTTCTGGGGAAGAAAAAAACAAAACAGGCAGGAGAGTGGACAGACAAGGCAGAAAACGGACAAGAATGAGGTGAAAAGGAAAGAAAAGGAACAAGGTGGAAACAAAGAGAGGGATAGAAAAGAGGGAATGCCTAGCACATAGTTTCCAGAAGGTGGGGATGCTACTTAGACTGACAAACCACACCCCCACCCGCCACCCCTACCTCCTATCTCCAGCATCCCCACAGGAGAAGCTAAAGCTATAACACCAGTCAGTGGTCAAAAGGTTTAACCTTTTGTCTAATGGTTGACGGGGACGGGATAGCTCAGTGCTCAGAGCACTCACTTTCCCCAAACCAAGGTTAAGCAGCATTGAGCGTGGTTACCAAGTGGATGGGTGACCATTTTGCGCGCCTTGGCTTCATTACAGTCCCCCAGTTCACCCAGCTATATATGGGTACCTGCCCTCTTTAGGGTCAGGGAAGGTAAAGCAGTGAGGGAGAGAGAGGAGATGGGCGCCACGCTTAAATATGCTGGCCCCTAGAGAAGCTGAGGTCTCTGACATCTCTCGCTTCCCAACAATCGCATAGGGTATGGGACCACCTTTACCCGTTACCTTTACCTTCACCTTTACCTCTACCTTTACCTGATGGCTGATATGTTGTTGTGCAGATCCTCCAGTTGTGACAGTACCTGCAGTGAGGAACATTCCAGAATCAACCACACTGACAGTCAAGTGCACAGTGGATGCCAACCCCTCTCCATTCCAGATCATCTGGGAACTGGTATGCCAGGCTTTTAGGGCATTATTTGATATCTTGTGTGGGGTGTGTGTGTGTGTGTGTGTATGTGTGTGTGGGGGGGGGGGGGGGTATTTGTGTGTCTGTGTGTTTGTGTCTGTGTGTTTGTGTGTCTGTGTATGTGTGAGTGTGTGGTGTGTGTGTGTGTTTCTCTGTGTGTCTGTGTGTGTGTGCATGCACACGCGTGCGTGCGTGCGTGTGTGTGTGTGTGCTTACATGTGCTTATAGTGCACATGTTTTAATCAAACAAAAATCTTTTTTTTTAATATCCCATTTATACTTATTACACAAAGACTTCAAACATCTCACAAACTTTCTAATCTCAAATTCTGACATCCTCCAACCTTCCCCCACCCCTACCCCACCCCCCAACCCCCTTCCCACAACCCAACCCAACCCACCCTCGCCCCGAAACCCACAGAATTTACCAAACGGGCAGACGCAACCGAAGTCCAATTCAGAGCAGCTGAAATTCACGAAGATTGGACGGGAAGATGCAGGCAACTATTCGTGCAAGGCCAGCAGTCTGCTCAAAGTGTCAGGAGTCTCCACGCCAGAGACTGTGTATGGTCAGGGCTACACCATCATCAATGTTCAGTGTAAGTATCTGTGTTGGTGTGTGTGTGGGTGGGGTGGGGGAGGAGGGGGTGGTTGGGGGGGTAGGGGGTATGTGTGTGTGTTTGTGTGTGGGTGTAGGTGTGGGGGGGGGAGGGCAGGGGGTGGTATGTGTGTGT
Source organism: Stramonita haemastoma (assembly GCA_030674155.1). Classification (NCBI taxonomy): domain Eukaryota; kingdom Metazoa; phylum Mollusca; class Gastropoda; order Neogastropoda; family Muricidae; genus Stramonita; species Stramonita haemastoma. The sequence continues at coordinate 23,344,402 of CM060339.1, forward strand.
TTGTGTTGTTCTTCAGTGTAACGTCCTTCCACTAAATAGTGATATCAGACAAAGAAGTGTGTGTGTGTGTGTTAGTATGTTTTGTGTGTGTGTGTGTGTGTGTGTGTGTGTGTGTGTGTGTGTGTGTGTGTGTGTGTGTGTGTGTGTCTGTGTGTGTCTGTGCATGTGTGTGTGTGTGTGTTCGTGCATGCATGCATGTGTGTAAACTCAAGGCGTAGTCTTGAACATATGCATGAAAAAAACCAAAACAGACAAGAATCCAACTCTGCCCAGAATCAATGGCCACCATGGCGCAGTGGGTAGCACCTTGAGTTACAGACTGGAAGGTCACAGGTTCGAATCCCATAAGAGTCACTGGGATTTTTTTTTAAGACTCTGTGGCCAGCTCCTACCCAGAGTGAGTGTGCTGTGGGATCAGTGGGAAGACTGGGACGACACAGTCGAGCTCTGACCACTGAGCTATTCCCGCCCGCCCCTAAGGAACTATACAAAACAAGATTGAAGACATGTTGTTTCATCTGTTGTTGTTGTTTTTTTCTGTACAGATGCTCCTGGTGCAGCCACCATTAGTCCTATAGAGAACATCGATGTTGGTCAAAGACTACAGCTGACCTGTATAGCTACACCTGAAGGTATGTGTATATTTAGAGAGAGAGAGATTTGATTTGATTTGATTTGATTTATTCTTTCATATCGAGGATAATGGAATAAGCACTCTTGTGCTTTTTTCCATCCAGTCCCCGTGTGTATGCAATTTTGTAAATGTCATCTGTTCCCACCGGCACACAATGGCCTACTCTTAAGTAAAGCGGAACAGGATTTAACGTGTGCGCAAGATGTTCTGCGTGCGTTCGCACACAGGGCCTCGGTTTAAAGTCTCATCCGAAGGACTTTTGGGGGAGAGTGGAATCAGCACTGATGTTAACTCCAGGAGAAAAATCTCCTCGACCGGACTCGAACCTGGGTCATCAAATTGCGAGCGCAATGTTCTGACCACTAGGCTATCCGTCCCCTTAATGTGTGTGTGGGCGGGGGAAGGGGGGAGAGAAGGGGGTGGGGTGGGGTGGGGTGGGGTGTGGTGGGGTGGTGTGGTGTGCGTGGTGTGTGTGTGTGTGTGTGTGTGTGTGTGTGTGTGTGTGTGTGTGTGTGTGTGGCTGTTGTTGCTAGGGGGAGAATTTTATTTGTTACATTAGTCAATATATCATCAGTTATTGCATTAAATGATAGTTGGCTATTTTCATTTAGTGTTGTGCTGTTTACATTTTTAGATATTCTAGTTTATTCATGAAAGCACATGGAAAAAAGTTACGCACACACACATACATGCACACACACACCCGCACACACATACGCACATGCACACACACCCGCACACGCACACATGCACACACACACATACACGCACACATGTACGCATGCATACACACACGCACACACACACATGCACACACACAGTTCTGTCTCTCTTTCTCTTTCTCTCTCTCCCCTCCCTCTCTCTCTGTCTCTGTCTCTCTGTCTCTCCCCCTCCCTCTCCCTCCACTCCCCCTCCCTCCCTCCTCCTTTTCCCTACCCCTCTCCTCTCTCTCTCCCACTCCCCAGATAGATAGATAGATATATATATATATATATATATATATATATATATATATATATATATATATATATATATATATATTTATTTATTTATTTATTTATTCTTTTATATCGAGGATAACAGAATATATATATATATATTCCTTCTTTTTCTTTTATATCGAGGATAACAGAATAAGCAATCATGTGCTTTTTTTCATCCGGTCCCCATGTGTATGCAGTTTTGTAAATATTGTCATCTGTTCCCACCGGCACACGATGGCCTACTCTTACGAAAAGCGGAACAGGATTTAACGTGTGCGCAAGATGTTCTGCGTGCGTACGCACACGGGGCCTCGGTTTGAGTCTCATCCGAAGGACTTTTGGGGAGAGTGGAGTCAGCACTGAACATCTTGCGCATACGTTAAAACCCCGTTCCACCTTTCGGAAGAGTAGGCCATCGTGTGCCGGTAGGAGCGGATGACAAAATTATAACAAACCAGCATGCACACAGGTGTCGTGTTTAGACACCATCCCTGAAGAAAAATCGGGGAGTTGGAGTTGGGGATCTTTGCGCCTGGTGGCAGCATGATCTGTGGCTCTGTAGGTCAAATGCAAGCGCTTTGATTTGTCTTTACAAGAGATAGCGCTATACAAATTCCATGTATTAATTAATAATTAATTAATGTTAACTCCAGGAAGAAAATTTCCTCGACTGGACTCGAGAGAGAGAGAGAGAGAGAGAGAGAGAGAGAGAGAGAGAGAGAGAGAGAGAGAGATAGAGAGATAGAGAGATAGATAGATAGATAGATAGATAGATAGATAGATCATCATCATCATCATCATCATCATCATCATCATCATCATCATCATCATCATCACCACCACCAAAAAAAACCCAAACCACACCATCTACCCCCAAAATTTTCAGGGTACCCAAAGGCGCGGTTTCGTTGGCACCGCAACGGGCGGAGCAGCCAGAGCAAGACGCCACCTACATCATCACCAGAACCACACTGTCGGACACCGCTGTCTACAGCTGTACCCCGCACAACAGCGCAGGGGAGGGGCCCTCTGCTAACGTCTCTGTCAGCATTAATGGTCAGTTTTTGGGTGGGGGGTTGGGGTGGGTTTTGGGGGGGGGGGGGGGGGGGGGGGGGGGGGGGAAGGAGGGTGGGAGGGGTTTGGGGAGGGGAGGTTGGGAGGGGGGTTTGGGGGGGGGGGGTTGGGGCCCCCTGCTAACGTCTCTGTCAGCATCAATGGTCAGTTTTTTGGGGTGGGGTTGGGGTTTTTTGTTTGGGGAAAGGTGGGGGGGGGAGGTTGGATGGCCCCTAGAGAAGCTTAG
>CM060339.1:23352318-23354818 GCA_030674155.1 Stramonita haemastoma
TACCTTTTACCTTTACCTTTTATCTTTACCTTTACCTTTTACCATTACCTTTTACCTTTACTTTTTACCTTTACCTTTTACCTTTACCTTTTACCATTAAATGTTCTTTTGCAGTTGCACCTGTGGTGTCTTCACCCTCACAGAAGATGGCTGTGACAATCGCTGATGAGACATATCTCAACTGTCAGGCTCAGTCGTTCCCACAGCCCAGTTTTCAGTGGTACAGAGACGGGAGGTTAATTAACACAAAATCCTCCAAGTTTTCTACGCAACAGGTGAGCGAGCGTTCTGTCTCATAGTATCTGTTGTATTGATCGGGTGTTGGGGGGGGAGGGGGAGTACTGAACAAAAATTTGGGAAGAAAGAAGGGTTCATTTTTTTGTTTGTTTTGTTTTCTGCTTGTTTGTTTTGCATTTAGGATAGTGAGTTTTGTGGAGGGGAGGGGATGGGGGTGAGGGGTAGCTTTTTTAAGTGTGCTAGTCTGTTTGGTTTGGGAGAAAGGGTTGTTTTGAGGGGAGGGGGGGTTGATGGGTTTGGGTTTTTTCTTCTTTTTTTTGCAATTCGCTTCAACGCTTGAGATTTGCATAGTATCCCAAATAGGATATATTTTTATCAAGATTGTAAACATCTTAGTTTTGAATTGTTATCTGATAGATTAGTTTGCTAGTATGTTTTATTTCGGGAACTTGTTTTGTTTTTATATTTCACTTTTTTGTTTAAAATGTGTATGGTAGTATACGCACAAATAGATCATATAGTTACCAAAATAATACCTTTTTAGGGGTTTAATTGTTTCAGTTTATTTGTTAGATTGTTTGGCTCTAGGGGGTGCTGGGGGGGGGGGGGGGTATGTGTGTTGGCTTTGAAGTGTTTTTGTTTTTAAAGTTTTATTCTGTTTTCGACACATCTCATCTTCTTACTGTGAATAGATTACCTCCCATGTGAGCAGGGCTCTGTTGCAGTATCGTGTTTCTAAATCTGGACGCACCTGCGAATAGTGCCACACTCTGTTTCCTTGGGTGGTGTTTGAAAACCCTCTTGTTGCATACACTTCGCCTTCATGGTGAAAGGTAGAATTTATGCAACATCTTTTTTAGCGGTCCCATCCTAACTGGCTAGCTGTACCCACCTGAGGTGCTGTCCTGCAGAGATGGGAGATGAAAGATCACATCTTTTTTTACATTACTGTTTTACAACATGTCATCATCTTGTCTTTTTTTGCAATCCATCCACTTTATATCTTATGCTGGGGTTTGGGTTGTTTTTTTTTTTTTAATTCTTTTATACCGAGGATAACAGAATAAGCACCCATGTGCTTTTTTACATCCAGGCCCTGTGTGTTTGCAGTTATGTAAATCTTGTCATCTGTTCCCACTGGCACATGATGGCCTACTCTTACAAAAAGCAGAAAGGGATTTAATGTGTGTGCAAGATGTTCTGTGTGCGTTTGCACACGGGGCATCGGTTTATAGTCTCATTCAAAGGACTTTGGGGGGTTGGGGGGGGGGGTGAGGGGGGGGGGGGAGTGGAGTCAGTACTAATGTTAACTCCAGGGGGAAAAAATCCTCTTGAAAGGGAACCAAACCCTGGTCGTCAAATTGCTCATGTTGTTGTTGTTGTTGCGCTGCCGCTGTAGTCTAGTGGTTAGGGCGTTGGACTCGTAATCTAAAGGTTGCAGGTTCGATCCCAGCTTTCGGCTATGGCGTTGTGCCCTTGGAAAAGGCACTTCACGGCTATTTTCTCACCCCACCCAGGTGTAAAAGGGGTACCAACCTTGTGTTGGGGGTTAACCCTGCGATAGACTGGCGTCCTGTCCAGGGGGGAGTCTATGACTCTCAGTCGCTTAACGTCACAGAAACCGGGATAAGCTCCGGCCTGATGAGTCTTTAGGCTCGGGACAGACTTTAACTTTAACTGACTTGTTGTTGTTGCAGGCGACAGTCCGCGGGATGCCCTCGGCGTACCGTAGCACGCTGGTGATTCAGAGTGTGGGGTCAGGGGACTACGGCCTGTACTTCTGCTTCGTGCACAACTTCCTGGCCAATGTGTCGTCAGTCATCAACATCACCACCAAATGTGAGAGAGTTGTATTTTGTACCCCTTTATGTCACAGCAGAGATAGCAGCCCGAATTTCACGCAGAGAGTTGTATTTTGTACCACTTTATGTCACAGCAGATTTCTCTGCGTGAAATTCGGGCTGCTCTCTCTCTCCTCGGGGAGAGTGCGTCGCCACAAGTGCAGCGCCTACCCATTATTTTCTATCTAGGGATAGAGGAAGAAGATTTTTTGTATTTTATACCCATTTATGTCACAGCAGATTTCTCTGCATGAAATTCGGGCTGCTCTCCCTCTCCCTGGGGAGAGTGCGTCGCCACAAGTGCAGCGCCTACCCTTTTTTTTTTTCTTTTTTTTTCATGTCTGCAGTTGTATTTGTTTCCCTGTCAGAGTGGCTTTTTTTCTACAGAATTTTGCCAGGGACAACCCTCTTGATGCCGTGGG
>CM060339.1:23374262-23376762 GCA_030674155.1 Stramonita haemastoma
AGCTACTACTACTACTACTACTACTAGGCTACTGGTAGGGGCCTGCTACTACTTCTACTTACTGCCACTTTTTATCTGTGGCTAGTTTGCTGATGGTCAATGTTGTTATGTAGACAAGGGGTGTTGGTGGTCAAGGGGTTGTTGGTCAGTTAGTTCTTAGGGGTACAAAGACTGTACAGGGGTGAATGGGGTTCTAGATAATACTATCGTAAATAGACCTATATATTGTTATACAGCTAGTCCAATATCACTATCATGCATGCACACAGAAACGTAAGTGCCTGCGCTCACGCACACAAGCATGCAAGCATGTATACAGACAGAGATAGATAGATGGAGGGATAGATAGATAGATAGATAGATAGATAAAGAGAGAGAGAGAGAGAGAGAGAGAGAGAGAGAGAGAGAGAGAGAGAGAGAGAGAGAGAGAGAGAGAGAGGAGAGAGAGAGAGAGAGACAGACAGACAGACAGACAGACAGACAGACAGACAGACAGACAGATAGACAGACACACGGACAGGCAGACAGACAGACAGACATACAGAGAGAGAGAGAGAGAGAGAGAGAGAGAGAGAGAGAGAGAGAGAGAGAGAGAGAGAGAGAGAGAGAGAGAAATACACATAGGCACACACACACACACACACACACACACACACACACACACACACACACACACACACACACACACACACACACACCAATGGAAAAAAATTAGGAATGAATCTATATTACATATTAGAAAGAGAAAACGTATTTTTCTCATAATACCGACTTTTCCAACTCAACTTGTTTTCTTAAAGCATACAAAATAACTACAGAATAAACGAGAAGAAAAGAGCGGAGAAAAACAACAGCAACAACAACAACCAAACAAACTACAAAATGCTTCGTCCGATAAAATAAAAAAAATAAACAAGACCAAAATAAAAAACAAAACAAAGAAACTACACGTCTAAACTAACGAGGCCATGTTGTCACATACTAGACAGGGAAACGAAACTAATGCATAATGAACAACACTCGGGGTGCATTGTCACTGCAAATAGACAGCGTGTATTAATCGATGAGAAACGATTATCTTGGCTGACTGGAAACAGACTATACAATTGTTTTTTCTGAAGATCTTCGTTATGTTCAGGTGTTTTTTTTTTTTTTTCGAGTGTGTATTAATCATATATTTTTATTATTTTTTTGTTGTTGGTCCAATCTGTTAGTTGCTTTGTCTGTGTATGAAGTACCTGCTTTTCGTTTGTTTTGATGAGTCTCTCTCTCTCTCTCTCTCTCCTCTCTCTCTCTCTCTTCTCTCTCTCTCTCTCTCTCTCTCTCTCTCTCTCTCTCTCTCTCTCTCTCTCTTCTCTCTCTTGGTGTGTGTGTGTGTGTGTTTGTGTGTGTTGTGATGTGTTGTGTTGTGTTGTGTGGTGTGGTGTGGTGTGGTGTGGTGTGGTTGGTGTGGTGTGGTGTGGTGTGGTGTGGTGTAGTGTGTTGTGTGTGTGTGTGTACGTGTGTGTGTACGTGTGTGTGTATGTGAGTGTGCGTGTGTGTATGTGTGTGCGTGTGTGTATGTGTATGTGTGTTGTTTGTGTGTGTGTGTGTGTGTCTTTGTGCGTGTGTGTGTGTGTGTGTGTGCGCGCGTGCATGCGTGTGTGTGTGTGTGTGTGTGTGTGTGTGTGTGTGTGTGTGTGTGTGTGTGTGTGTGTGTGTGTGTGTGTGGTGTGTTTTGCCTTGTTTCGTTCAGTTATTTTGTTTAAGGTTTTGTTTTGTATTTTCTCCTTTGTCCTTCTGTTCGATTCTCTTTGTATGAGATTGACAATTCTCTCTGTCTGTCTTTGCTATCTGTTTGTTTCTATGTCTGTTTTCTCTGTCTGTCTGTCTTTCTCTTTCTTGTAAAAGCAATCTCTGTTTATTTTCTTTTCTTTGCTTGCCTCTTCAATCCAAACCAATCGTACTTTTTTTCTGGTCCCATCGACTGCTTGTTTGTTATTCATTATTATTTATACTGGAAATTGACTCACTACTAATCTAGGAAGAACGATTATTTTGTGTGACTGAGAACAAACTATACCCAGCGTGTTCGGAAAGTTTTCGTTATGTTGATATTTTTTTGATGCCTCTTTGAGTGTGTGATATGTGTGTGTGTGTATGTGTGTGTGTGTGTGTGTGTGTGTGTGTGTGTGTGTGTGTGTGTGTGTGTGTGTGTGTGTGTGTGTGTGAGAGAGAGAGAGAGAGAGAGAGAGAGAGAGAGAGAGAGAGAGAGAGAGAGAGAGAGAGAGAGAGACAGACAGACAGACAGACAGACAGACAGACAGACAGACAGACAGACAGACAGACAGAGACAGACAGAGACAGAGACAGACAGACAGACAGACAGAGACAGAAGAGAGACAGAGAGAGAGAGAGAGAGAGAGAGAGAGAGAAGAGAGAGAGAGAGAGAGAGAGAGAGAGAGAGACAGAGACAGAGACAGAGACAGAGACAGAGACAGAGACACACGAGAGGAGAGAG
>CM060339.1:23395785-23398285 GCA_030674155.1 Stramonita haemastoma
ATAAATGATTTAATAATGATGATATTTTCTATTATAAAAAAATTGTAAAAACCCCCAAAAATCCCAAAACGCAGTATACATACAGTATTTCTATAGCGGTCACACCAGCCATTCATTTTCTTTCCTAGGCAAAACTAATGGCCGTCACGTCACGATCTGAGTTTTGCTGTTTCTACGTACATGACAATGGTGACTCCCAGGTTACTATGGCAACTGTCGATGCTACAATTATCAACACAGGCGGTACAGACTGGGCCTAGGACTGACAACTACCCTAATAACTCCTATAGAGACACCATACGTTGCTGTCTTCTAAGCAGGCAGGTAAAATTAGTGTTCGGACATGTAACACTGTATGCGTGTGTGGTGGTAGCGGTGGTGGTGGTGACAGTTGGTGGTGGTGGTGGTGTAGTGGTAGTGGTAGTAATGTGATAGTGTGTGTATGATGTGGTTGTGGTGTCGTAGTATGGGTGGTAGTGGTGCGGGTGTTGTGGTGTGTAGTTGTGTGGGTTAGTGGGTGGGTGGGTGGTTAGGTTGGTAAGGTGTGGTGGTGTGTCACTATATATATATATATATATATATATATATATATATATATATATATATATATTATATATATATATATATATTATAATATATATATGTGTGTGTGTGTGTGTGTGTGGTGCGTGTGTGTTTGTATGTGTGTGTATGTGTGTGTGTGTGTGTTTGCGTGAGTACACGCAAGTTTATGAACGCACGCACACATGTGTGTGCTTGCAGTATACATCTCTCTGTCTCTGTCTCTGTCTCTGAATCTCTCTCTCTCTCTCTCTCTCTCTCTCTCTCTCTCTCTCTCTCTCTCTCTCTCTCTCTCCGTCTCTCTCTGTCTCTGTCATTCACTAACTGTATGTAAAATATATGCATGCCTCCACATATGTGTGCACAAACCTGCCCGAACTGCACTACACCCCACCATCCCACCAATCACCCACCCCACACACACCACACCACCCCACACCACACCTACATCCCCCACCCCCACCCCACCCCCAACGACACCACAAACATAATCCCATTCCTATCATCACAACAAGGCACTTAACTGTAAACGCGCTTTCGACAGTCCCATCCCTCCCTCCCGCTGTTTCCTCGCAACATAAACACGAGAGAGAGAGAGAGAGAGAGAGGAGAGAGAGGAGAGAGAGAGAGAGAGAGAGAGAGAGAGAGAGAGAGAGAGAGAGAGAGAGAGAGAGAGAGAGACTCGGAGTCAACACATCACTATAAAACATGACACACTATAAAATCTGCGGCAGAGTTTCACGACGATATTACTTTTATCACTGTATGCTTCCCTACCCTCATCCATCCAACCCCCCCCCCCCAAACCCTCTGTTACCCTCCCCCCCCCCTCTCTTCTCACTCTTGACTATCCATTGCGTCTCCTTCGCCCTTTCTCTTTCTCTCAGTAAATAGATAGATAAATCAATCAATCCATAAATTTATCAATGAATGAATGGAAGAATAAATGAATGAATGAATGAGGCTCTCTCTCTGTCTGTCTGTCTGTCTGTCTGTCTGTCTGTCTGTCTGTCTGTCTCTCTCTCTCTCTCTCTCTCTCTCTCTCTCTCTCTCTCTCTCTCTCTCTCTCTCTCTCTCTCTCTCTCTCTCTCTCTCTCTCTCTCTCTCTCTCTCTCTCTCTCTCTCTTCTCAGAAATTTAATGTACATCGGCCTTGGGCCACAATACATATGGTTGGTGTGGGAAAGTTGACAAGTGTCCTGCAATGGGCAAAACTCGAAAGTACATCATACTTATCATGTTCAATTTCATTGAAAAATCATAATGTCAAAGCACATAATATACATAAAAGGGCATTTGTTTCAAACAAAATCACAATTCTATCTAAATATACCTTTCTTACGTCTGGGAAACAAAACAAACACAAAATAAGAACAAAACAAACAAACAAAAAAGAGATCCACCACTATAAACATGGCTACTTAAATACTAACAAAAATTTCTGAGTTCTGAGTTCTGAGTTCTCTCTCTCTCTTGGCGCTGCTTTGGCTGGGGGAAAGCGAACGCTATGACCACTGAGCTATCCCCGTCCCCAAAGACAAACCAAACCAAACCAAAAAACAACAACAAAAGAACATAAAGCAAGAACAATCCACACACACACACACACACGCCCGCGCGCGCGCGTGCGGGCGCGCGCACACACACACAGATACACACACACACACAGATACACGCGCACACACACACACACACACACACACATACACACTCACACACATACACACAGATACACACACACACACACGAACGCACACACACACACACAGATACACACACACACACACGAACGCACACACACACACAGATACACACAGACACACAAGCACACACACACACACACACACACACACACACACACACACACACACACACACACACACACACATACACCAAAAAAAACAACACCCCTAACGAAAGATGAGACAGTCGTTACACCA
>CM060339.1:23403285-23405785 GCA_030674155.1 Stramonita haemastoma
AGTTAGCTAGCTAGTAGCTATCGTAACTACCCAGAGAGAGAGAGAGAGAGAGAGAGAGAGAGAGAGAGAGAGAGAGGAGAGAGAGAGAGAGAGAGAGAGAAGACAGACAGACAGACAGACAGACAGACAGACAGACAGACAGACACACGACGACACACGACACACACGACAGACACACAGAAGACAACAGACAGAGCGACAACAGACAACACACCACAAACACACAAACACACACAACACACACACACACACACACACACACACACACACACCACACACACACACAACACACACACACACACCACCACACACACACACAACCACACACACACACCACACACACACACACACACACCACACACACACACACACACAAAGACTAGTAAAAACAGAAAAGCAACAAACCAAAAAACAAAGACAGACACTGAGCGACAGACAGGCTGGCTCTCGACCAACCGACGACAGACAGACGACAGACGACAGACAGACAAAGAAGACACTGGACAGAGAGAATGGCTAGTTTCTTTGTCCTATGACACATGAGACCAAACTACTTAGAGCATAGATTTTCTAAGTTCTGTACAGACCCCTGGTGTCAAATACCGTTAGTAGTTTGTAGTTTGTACGCCTGGTAAGATACTAGTAGTAGTAGTAGTAGTAGGTAGTAGTGTGAGAAGTAGAGTGTAGTAGTAGATGTAGTAGTAGTAGAGGTAGTAGTAGTAGTAGTAGTAGGAGTAGTAGGTAGTAGGAGAGTAGTGTAGTAGGAGTAGTATGGAGAGTAGGAGGAGTAGAGGAGTAGTAGTAGTAGTAGTGTAGTAGGAGTAGTAGTAGTAGAGTAGAGTAGTAGTAGTAGTAGTAGTGTAGTAGTTAGGAGTAGTAGTAGTAGTAGTAGTAGTGAGTAGTAGTAGTAGGTAGTAGGAGTAGTAGTAGTAGTAGGAGGTAGTAGTAGGTAGGTAGAGTAGTAGATAGAGTAGTAGTAGTAGTAGTAGTGTAGGTAGAGAGTAGTAGTAGTAGTAGATAGTAGCGTAGTAGTAGTAGTAGTAGTATAGTAGTAGTAGTGTTAGTAGTAGTAGGTAGTAGTAGTTAGTAGTAGTAGTAGTAGTAGTAGTAGTAGTAGTAGTAGTAGTAGTAGTAGTATAGTAGTGGATCATAGTATGGTTTACCGTGCTTTAAATCACAGCAGATTTCTCTGCGTGAAATTCGAGCTGCTCTACCCTAGGGAGAGCGTGTCGCCACAAGAACAGCGCCACCAATTTTTAGGTGTTTTTTTTCCTGTCTGCAACTGTACTGTTACCCTATCAGTGTGTTTTTTTTCCCTACCGAATGTTACCAGGCACACAACTCTCATGTTGCCGTGGGTTATTTTATCTGCAATAAACTCTGTTGCACGCCGCCAGGGTCTCGGTTTATCGTCTCATCCGAAACACTAGCACCCAGACCACCTTTCACAGATGGGGAGAAAGTTTCCAGCACTGACAGGGATCGAACCACCATACACTTAGAATCCAGAGTTTTCGCTTCCTAGGAAAATACATAACCTCTAGACCACAGATCTGTATGGTTGACTGGGACGTTGAATATAAAATAATATACCAGCAGTAATGGGGGGCGGGGGTAGCTCAGTGGTCATAGCGCTCGCTTTCCCCCAGTCAAGTTAATTAAGCAGCGTCAAGCGTGGTTACCAGTTGGATGGGTGACCGTTTGCGCGCCTTGGCTACAGTACAGTCCCACCCCAGTTCACCCAGCTGTCAATGGGTACCTGCCCTCTTTAGGGTCAGGGAACGTAAAGCAGCGAGGGAGAGGAGATGGGCGCCACCGCCCTCAATAATATGCTGGCCCCTAGAGAAGCTGAGGTCTCTGACGCCTCGCTTCCCAACGACCGCCTAGGTTATGGGGAACACCTTTACCTTTTAACGACAGAAGAGTTGGTTTTAATCTGGTTATAGAAGTTGCCCAGTTTTAATCTCAGATTTGAAAACTTTTACACAACGACAGCCCCCTGATAAAGGCTCTGTGGTCAGTTAGGGAGGGGAGGAGGGGGAGGGGGAGGGGGGGGAGGGGGCTATGAACTGTTGTATTGGATTGGATTGACCTCAGATACCACCCCCCCTCCCCCCTTCCTCCCGATAATTACTGTGGCATAGGAGAGTGTAGTCTCACCAAGAAAGCGAAACTAACAGGTCTGTCTCATATCTAGAAGAATATAATTATTATTATTGATGTGTGTAAGGTACTCTCAACTGCTGTTTTCTTTGGGTGTGTGTGTGTGTGTGTGTGTGTGTGTGTGTGTGTGTGTGTGTGTGTGTGTGTGTGTGTGTGTGTGTGTGCGTGCGTGCGTGCGTGCGTGTGTGTGTGTGTGTGTGTGTGAGTGCTGGTGCGTGCGTGCGTGCGTGCGTGTGGTGGTGTGTGCGTGCGTGTGTGTGTATTTATTATTTATTTATTTATTTATTCTTTTATATCGAGGATAACAAGTGTGTGTGTGTGTGTGTGTGTGTGTGTG
>CM060339.1:23445785-23450785 GCA_030674155.1 Stramonita haemastoma
TTTATATCGAGGATAACAGAATAAGCAATCATGTGCTTTTTTCATCCGGTCCCCGTGTGTATGCAGTTTTGTAAATCTTGTCATCTGTTCCCACCGGCACACGATGGCCTACTCTTACGAAAAGCAGAACAGGATTTAACGTGTGCGCAAGATGTTCTGCGTGCGTTCACACACGGGGCCTCGGTTTAAAGTCTGATATAATAAATATATAATATATATATATATATATATATAGAGATGAGAGAGAGAGAGAGAGAGAGAGAGAAGAGAGAGAGAGAGAGAGAGAGAGGAGAGAGAGAGGGAATAAATACAAATCAAATCAAATCAAATTCTTTTATTATGAGAATAATAAATAAACACCCATGTGCTGTTTTTTACACCCAGTCCCCGCCCTTAGGGATGCATCATGATACTGAAATAAGCCCCAATACCTATGCACTCACACAAGAGAGAGAGAGAGAGAGAGAGAGAGAGAGAGAGAGAGAGAGAGAGAGAGAGAGAGAGAGAGAGAGAGAGAGGAGAGAGAGGGAGAGAAAAGAGAGAGAGAGACAGAGAGGAGAGAAAGAGAGAGGAGAGAGAGTGAGAGAGAGAGACAGAGAGTGAGAGAGAGAGAGGAGAAAGAGCAGACAGACAGACAGAAAGATGAGAGACAGACAGAGGGAGAGAGAGAGGGAGAGAGAGAGAGAGAGAGAGAGAGAGAGAGAGAGAGAGAGAGAGAGAGAGAGAGAGAGAGAGAAGACAGAACAGAGACAGAGACAGAGAGACAGAGAGAGAGAACAGACAGACAGAGACAGAGACAGAAAGACAGAGAGAGATGAGTAGAGTCTGAAGCCTATGATAGTTTAACAGCTGTGTATTTGTATTTCCTTCACCCTTCCTCTGTTTTCTTGATGTCTTTGTTTTTTTGTTCCCTCTTGAAATTTTATGAAAGAAACGCTTTCTTTTTCTTTTTGTTCTTCTTCTTGTTTTTCTTGTTCTTGTTCTTCTTGTTCATCATGTTGTTGTTGTTTGTTGTTGTTTGTTGTTTGTTGTTGTTTGTTGTTGTCTTCTCTTCTCTTCTTCTTCTTCACTTCTCTTCTCTTCTTTTTGTTCTTCTCTCTCTTGTCTTCTTCTTCTTCTTCTTCTTCTTCTTTTCTTCTTCTTCTTCTCTTCTTCTTCTTCTTCTTCTTCTTTCATTCTTCTTTCTTCTTCTTCTGCATTTCTTCTTCTTCTTCTTTGCATTCTTCTTCTTCTTCTTCTTCTTCTTCTTTCTTCTCTTCTTCTCTCTTCTTCTCTTCTTCTTCTTCTTCTTCTTCTTCTTCTTCTTCTTCTTCTTCTTCTTCTTTTCTTTGCATTTCTTCTTCTTCTTCTTCTTCTTCTTCTTCTTCTTCTTCTTCTCTTTCTTCTTCTTCTTCCTTCTTCTTCTTCTTTCTTCTTCTTCTCTTCTTCTTCTTCTTCTTTGCATTCTTCTTCTTCTTTTCTTCTTTCATTCTTCTTCTTCTTCTTTCTTTCTTTTCTTCTTCTTCTTTTCTTCTTCTTCTTCTTTGCATTCTTCTTCTTTCTTGCATTCTTCTTCTTCTTCTCATTCTTCTTCTTCTTTGCTTCTTCTTCTTCTTCTGTCTTCATTCTTCTTCTTCTTCTTTGCATTCTTCTTCTTTCTTCTTCTTCTTCTTCTTTCTTCTTCTCTCTCTCTCTTCTTCTCTCTTCTTCTTCTTCTTCTTCTTCTTCTTCTTCTTCTTCTTCTTCTTATATTTGCAAAATTCATGTCTCTCTCTTCTCTTCTCTTCTTCTCCTTCTTCTCTCTCTCTCTCTCTCTTCTCTTCTCTCTCTTCTCCTTTCTTCTCTCTCTCTTCTTCTTCTTCTTTCTCTTCTTCTTCTTCTGTTCTCTCTCTGTCTCTCTCTGTCTCTCTCTGTCTCTCTGTCTCTCTGTCTCTCTTCTCTCTTCTCTCTTCTTCTCTTCTCTCTTCTCTCTCTTCTTCTCTCTTCCTCTCTTCTTCTTCCTTTCCATCTCTCTGTCTGTATTTATTGTATTCTAATATTTCTTTGTTTTGATTTTCTCCGTTCTTAGTTCATTTTTGTTATTGTTTTCTGATTTTTTATTTTCTTTATGCCAGAGGGCTGTTGTAAAAACATGTTTGCTTATCTTACCTCTTTAATAAAATTTATTCATTCATTCAATTCATTCAATTCATTCTTGCTTCTTGTTCTTGTTCTTGTCCTTTTTTTGTTCTTGTCTTGTTCTTGTTCTTCTTCTTCTTCTTCTTCTTCTTTCTTCTTTCTTCTTCTTCTTCTTCTTCTTCTTCTTCTCTTCTTTCTTCTTCTTCTTCTTCTTCTTTCTTTCTTCTTTTTCTTTTCTTTTCTTCTTTTTCTTCTTTTCTTTCTTCTTCTTCTTTTCTTCTTCTTCTTCTTCTTCTTTTTCTTCTTTTCTTCTTCTTCTTTGCATTCTTCTTCTTATCTTCTTCTTCTTTCTTCTTCTTCTTCTTCTTCTTCTTCTTCTTCTTCTTCTTCTTCTTTCTTCTTCTTCTTCTTCTTCTTCTTTCATTCTTCTTCTTCTTTGCATTCTTCTTTGCATTCTTTTCTTCTTTTTCTTCTTTTCTTCTTCTTCTTCTTCTTCTTTTTCTTCTTCTTTCTTTCTTCTTCTTCTTTTTCTTCTTTTTCATTCTTCTTCTTCTTTGCATTCTTCTTCTTCTTCTTCTTCTTCTTCTTCTTACTTCTTCTTCTTCTTCTTCTTCTTCTTCCTTCTCTTCTCTTCTTCTTCTTTTCTTTTGCATTCTTCTTCTTCTTGCATTCTTCTTTGCATTCTTTCATTCTTCTTTCATTCTTCTTCTTTCTTCTTCTTCTTCTTCTTTCTTCTTCTTCTTCTTCTTCTCTTTCTTCTTTTCTTCTTCTCTTCTTTCTCTCCTTTCTTCTTCTTTGCATTCTTCTTCTCTTTGCATTCTCTCTTCTTCTTCTTCTTCTTCTTCTTTCTTCTTCTTCTCTTCTTCTTCTTCTTTTCTTCTCTTCTTCTTTGCATTTTCTTCTTCTTGCATTCTTCTTCTCTTTTTTTTCTTGCATCTTCTTCTCTTCTTCTTCTTCTTTCTCTTCTTCTTCTTCTTCTTCTTCTTCTTTCTTCTTCTTCTTCTTCTTCTTCCCTTCTTCGTCTTTCTTCTCTCTTTCTGCTCCACCGGCACCACCTCTTCTATCCTCCTTCCCTGTCTTTTTCGTCTTTTGTTTTATTTTACTTTTTCTCAGCAGTAAAAGTAAGGAAGTTTATTTCATAGATCCTAACATTTTTTATCAGAAGAAAACTTAAAATAAGAACCTTTCAATTGATAACAGGGAATCCAGGGAACCCCCCCACCCCCACCCCTGGGAACCCCACCCACCCTGGGAACCCACACATCCTTTCCCCACCCACCCCCTCCTTTCTTATTACATTCAGAACCTTAATAAAAACAACGCCACTTCAAAGAGAGAGAAAAGAGTGAGTAAAATCAATACATGAATGTTTTGAACTTATTTATTCACGAGTTGTCATCTTCTCAGATGGGCTGTCTGTACATTCAGACCATCCAGGACTCACCGATCAAGGAACTGACACCCTTGGCTCGCTTTGCTTTTGTTGCCCTGCAGCAGTCCACTGAGAAAACACACAGTCATCCAGTGGCTTTCTTCACACTGCAGCATCCATGACAACGAGGAAGCTGAGTTACCTGCAAAGGTAGGAGGTCAGATGCTTCAAGAGGAGCAGGAGGTGACATATGAAGAAGCAAAGACAATTGTGAAGGAAAAGCAAAAGAGATGATGGCTTCAGAAGCATCTTAATTTCAACAGTAAGGATGACTAATACTACCTCCTCCTCCCCAGAGAAGACCAAGCAACAATTGTAAGATTGAGGACTGGGCACTGCAGACTCAGACACCACATGTTCACCAAGTTCCACATTGGAGATTCTGAGGCGTGCCCCTGTGGCACTTCTCCTATGACAGTGGAACTCCTCTGAAGTCGGAGTATGGCTGCCTATATGGCGAGGTACTTGAAAATAGTCATACACGCAAACTTCTCATTCAGTGTGCAATTTCAATCTCACAGTGATTCCCAGGTGGGATTAGTGAGTCAGAGTGCACATTCTGGGTGGGTCCCCAGAGTGTCAAGCTGGGGAACAACAACAACAACAACAGTGGAACACTTCCTCCAGACCTGACTGTCCAACACACCAAAAACAAACCTGAGGGCCAACATCTGGCCTACTGACCTGCCGAGGAGGGACAAGCTTTCCGAACCCCTGGAGGACCTTGGGTGTACCACGGCATTTGTCACAGGGCCTCTGGAGTTACTGTCTGAACACTGGACGAAGAACAATACCCCCCAAAAAAAATTCCCACCTCAAAACATATCTTCCACCTCCTTACCACAAATTTTATGGTGGTAACATTGCCATTATCTCACCTTTGTGAAACTTCATCACACACACACACACACACACACACACACACACACACACACACACACACACACACACACACACACACACACACACACACACACACACCTACACACCCCTACACACCCATACACACCCATACACACACACACAAACACACACTTACACACACACCTACACACCCCTACACACATACACCCCTACACACACACATACACACACACCTACCACACACACACACACGCTCGCGCGCGCGCGCACGCACGCACGCACGCACGCGCACACTCACACACACACACACACACACACACACACACACACACACACACACGCGCGCGCACACACACACACACATACACACGCACGCACACACTTACACACACACACTCACACACACCTACACACACACCACCACACACACACACACACACACACACACACACACATACACGCACTCACACACACACACACACACTCACACTCACACTCACATAGACACACAAACACAAACACAAATTGTATCACTGAAGCAGTAGAATTCCCCCCTCCTTTGTTTTTACTCCCACAAAAACCGGGATTGAAACCCATTCTCAGTGGG
>CM060339.1:23458285-23465785 GCA_030674155.1 Stramonita haemastoma
AATTGCGAAGAATTGCGCTGCATGAAATTCGAGCTGGTCTCTTTCCCCGGGGAGAGCGCTTCGCCACAAATGCAGCGCCTACCCATTTTTTTTTTCCTTTTTCCTGTCTGCAACTGTATTTGTTTCTCTACCAGAGGGGTTTTTTTCCTTACAGGATTTTGCCATGGACAACCCTCTTGTTGCCGTGGGTTCTTTTACGTGCGCTAAACAATGATGTGTAACACACAAGACCTTGCTTTAACGTCTCATCCGAAAGATTAGCGCCCAGACCACCACTCATGGTCTAATGGATGGGAGGGGGGGGGGGGGGGGGGGGGGGAGAGAGATTTTGGCCCAAACGGGATTCGAACCACCGCACACTCCGACATGGACTTTTCGCTTTCTAGTCAGGTGTGTTACCTTTATACCACCGATCCTATTCTTCGATGTTTTCCACTCCTTCTGCAAGCTGTTTTTCCTGACACGATACTGTGACATGTTTACGAGCGAAGAAGATATGTGACCCTAGCATCTTTATGTTGTTATCATCAACGAATCTACCATAGACAAAAAAAGAGAGAACAGACTGGCTTGTATTGCTTATAATATGCTTTCTGCTGCTTTACTCCATTCAGGTATTTCGATGCAAACCGTATGTGTTGGTTGTGGTGTTGTGTGTGTGTGTGTGTGTTGTGTTGTGTGTGGTGTGTGTGTTGTGTGTGTGTGTGTGTGTGTGTTGTGTTGTGAGTGTGTGGTGTGTGGGTGTGTGTGCGTGGCGAGAGTGTGTGTGTGGTGTGCAGAGGTGCTAATAAATGCCTTGCTTTGACATGATAAGCTGAAGAGAGAAGGACGACGACAGAGACACAGAGACAGAGAGAGACAGAGAGAGAGAGAGACAGAGAGAGACAGAGACAGAGACAAAGAGAAAGAGAAAGAGAGAGACAGAGACAGAGACAGAGACTGAAACAGACAAACAGAGACAGACAGACAGAGAGAGACAGACAGACAGACAACCAGCCAGCCTGATAGGCAGACAGAGACTGACAAACAGAGACAGAGCAATAGAGAGACAGAGAAAAGAAATACTGCAGAGAAAGGGGCAAAGAAAGCAGACACGTCTACACAACACACACACACACAAAAAGAGAAATAAAAATCAGAGTTCATGACGCAATTGTAGACAGCACTATCTACAATTGTAGACAGCACTATCTAGCCAGCCCCAAAGAGAGCCCAGGGAAAAGTGTTTGCTCAAAAGGGCTTATGTGGCTTTAAGAGAAGCTGTATGCATTTTTCCTTGTCAGGGGATGTATTATGCGAATGTTTGGTGAAACTGGAGAAGCTGAAAAAAAAAAAAAGGTTTGGTGAGGGGGAGAGGGGGGTGATGTGATGGTCATATTTTACTATCTGTCTCTTTCCCTTTTTCTTTCAGATGGTAGTAAGATTGCTTGTTTTTTTTCTGCTGGGAAGTTTTAAGTAGTTGTGAAAGTTTTGTATATGTATATCTTTGTGGGTTTTTTTAAAATTAAAAATAAAGATTAAAAAAAGAGTGGTTAATTGTCAGCTGATGTTCCAAATGTTAAGTGTATGTGTGTGTAGTGTGTGTGTATGTAGTGTAGTGTGTGTAGTGTAGTGTGTGTGTGTGTGTGTGTGTGTGTGTGTGTGTGTGTGTGTGTGTGTGTGTGTGTGTGTGTGTGTAGTGTGTAGTGTGTGTGTGTGTTTTAGTGTGTGTGTATAGTGTGTGTGTGTGTATAGTGTGTGTGTGTGTGTAGTGTGTGTGTAGTGTTGTCGTATGTACGTAGATGTACGTATGTAGTATGTGTGATGTATGTATGTATTATGTATGTATGTATGTATGAATGTATGTATGTATGTATGTATGTATTATGTATTATGTATGTATATGTAATGTATGTATGATGTATGTATGTAATTGTGTGTGTATGATTGTTTGTGTGTGTGTAGGTCAGGGATGGGGATGGGGATGGTGGAGGAGAAAAAAAGGAAGGGGATGGGGGATTATTATTATCTTTTTTTTTTTAGATGTATAACGTGTTTCAATAAGAAAATGATAGCTAGAAACTAGTTTCAACTGAGACAGCAATGTCAAAAACATGCTATTAAACTGAAAGGAAAGAAAGATGAATACATGACTAATCAAATGAAAGAAAGAAGAAAGAAGAATGAATGAATGAAGATGATGAATGAATGAATGAATGAATGAAAAGAAGAATGAATGAATAAAACAAGGAAGAAAGAAAGCAGCTGGCAGACAGAACAGAAACTTAGAAGAAGAAAGACATGAAAGGACAGAGAGTTAAATGTCAGAAGAAAAGGACCATCAAAATGATTGAATCTTCCAATGGCTCTCATCAAACAGTAAAAAGCTACAGGTGTCCCGTAACCTATATGGTCGTTGGAGAGCGAGATGTCAGAGACCTCAGCTTCTCTAGGGGCCAGCATGTTGAGGGCGGCGCCCATCTCCTCTCCCTTGCTGCTTTACCTTCCCTGACCCTCAAGAGAGCAGATACTCATTTACAGCTGGGTGAAACTTGGGCACTGTACGAAACCAAGGGGGCAAACGGTCACACCATCGACTAGGTAATCACCATCAATGCTGCTTAACCTAACTTTGGAAAAGCGAGTATTCTGACGTTTGAGCTATCCCCCCCATCAAACAGTACTTGTCAGTACTGTTTTTTTATCTCTAAGGATTCAACTTCATTATCGATAAGTCCTTCTGGCTGAGACTGTAAACTGAGCTCCCATGTGCTAACAACACAAACAGAGAACATTTTTGCGTAATCGTTAAAACACATTACAGCTTTCAGAAGAGTAGGCTTTTTCATGCCAATAAGACTGGATGACAAAAAGTACCCCCCCCAATACACACACACACACACACACACACACACCACACACACACACACACACACACACACACACACACACGCACGCACGCACGCACCGCACCACGCGCACACACACACACATACATACACACACCACATCATGTTTAGACACTATCCTGAAGTCGGAATGCGACTAGCTAGCTTAATGGTGGGAACAGATGACAATATTACAAAACTGCATACACACGGGGACGGATGAAAAAAAGCACATGATTGTTTATTCTGTTTCCTCGATATAAAAGAATAAATAAATAAATAAATAAATAAATGGTGGTAGGTGACTGAATGGTCACAAACTGAAAATCTCACCATTGGTAAACCTTGGATTTCTAGCCAAAGAACAACAGGGAAAAACAAAAGTGATGGACAATGTTTTAAGTAGTAACCTGCCCCCTCTCCTTTTTATCTGACTTCTTTTGTTCAAAAAAGGGGGGGGGGGGGGGGGGGGGGGGGGGGGAAACCAAACTGCAACAACATGTCCCAGATAACTGGCTAAGATTTGCAGAGCTCTGATTAATGAATGAAAAGCGAAAAGAAAGGAGCTGAGAGAAAACAGTGCACAGGGAGGAAAGGTTGATCACAATTTATTTGTGACGGTGGCTTCCTTCCAAAAACTCCTTGATTTTCTCAGCGCAAGTACAAATGAATGCCTGGAGGTGACAAATGAATGGGCCCTGGGGTTTTCCTTAGTGGTGGTGGGTGGTGGTGTTGTGGTGGTGGTGGTGGTGGTGTGTTGTGCGGTCATTTATTTTCGTCTTGAATGGTGTTTGGGTTTTGTTTGTTCCTGAGGAAAAGTGTGAGTGAGGGGTGGGGTGGGGTGGGGGTGGGAGGATGTGTGTGTGTGTGTGTTGTGTGTTGTGTTTGTGTGTGTGTGTGTGTGTGTGTGTGTGTGTGTGTGTGTGTGTGTGTGGATGAGAGATGAGAGAGAGAGAGAGAGAGGAGAGAGAGAGAGAGAGAGAGAGAGAGAGAGAGAGAGAGAGAGGAGAGAGAGAGAGAGAGAGAGAGAGAGAGAGAGAGAGAGTCTGTCTTCGTTTTAACGTCTATCACTACAAAATGATTTTAGACAGATTTGTGTGTGTGGTGTGTGCGTGAGTGTGTGTGGCGGTGTGTGGTGTGTGTGCACGCGCACGCGCACGCACGCATTCACACGTATGCAATCCCGTGCGTACATGTGTATGCACTTTACACATCAACAAGATCAACAAACTCAAAGAACCACCACCACCACCACACCAGAAAAAAAAGTGATAAAAAAACAACCAAAACAACTAATCTCCATATCACTTTCTCACGACTTCTGAGGCCCGCAAATTAAACCCCCATATTGTCTCAAGCACTGGTAGTATATATCAGAGGGCCTATCTATCTCTATAGAGCTGTGAAAACAGTTTTGACGCCCGTTTGCAGTAGAACTCTTTTCCCAACCTCAACGTCCCCCCCCCCCCCCCCCCCCCCCTTACTACCAGCGTATTCCCTCTCTGACCTCTACCATCCATCCCCCTTCCGTTCCTCTTTGCACCCTCGTCTTTCTTCTTCATCCTCATTCATCCTTCTTTCCTTTCCTTCCTTTCCTTTCTCTCTTTTCTTTCTATTCGCTCTCCCATCCCAAGTATAGTAGCAGCAGCTAGGAGTCTGAGACAGCGGCAGCAATAGAAAGATAGGAAATGCCCCCATGATTGACTCTGTGCTGTTGTTGTTTATGTCTGGTAGGCTTCTTGTTTGTTTGTGTGTGTGTGTGTGTGGGGGGGGTGGTGGTGGTGGTGGTTGGGTGGTGTTGGGGTGTGGTGTGTGGGAGGGGTGGGGGTGGGTAGGGGTGTAGTGTGTGTGTGTTGTGTGTGTGTAGTGTAGTGTGTGGGGGGGGATGGGGTGGGGGTGGGGTGGGGGGTAGGGGGGTGTAGTGTGTGTGTATGTGTGTGAGTGTGTGTGTGTGTGTGTGTGTGTGTGTGTGTGTGCAGTGTGTGTGTGTATGTGTGTGGTGTGTGTGTGTGTGTGTGTGTGTGTGCATGCACGCGCGCGCGCGCGTGTGTTATATGTGGCTGACTGCCTGACTGTTTGGGTGACTGATTGACTCTATGACAGACTGATTGTGCCAATGAAACTCCAGTAAACAACAAACATAGCAGCACTGGATAAAGTGAAAATAAGATCATAATGAGAACAGCACTAAAAGACTGTAAAAACTGGACTTTTCTCTGTACCCAGTTTGTAGCTTGTTTGTTTTGTTTTCCATAGCGGAAATGTCAGAGGCCTGTCAGTATAAATAACATTCCTACCTTTTGGAAATTCTGTACTAAGAGTTCCCACTTTTCTATCGCTTTCTTTGTTTCTGCCTTGATTTCTTTTTCTTCCTGTCCCCTCCTTTTTTGTTTGTTTTCTGCCTTCTTGGTCCGGTCTTCTGCCTTTTTCCTCAGAAAAAAACCTTTAAAGATAACAATTCTTTCCTACACTGCTGAAGTTGAAAGAACTGGGTTTGACTTGCCAGGTGTTAATTAATGGTAGTGCAACGCATGCATTTTCGCTCATATGACAGACAATAGTAGTTGCTATGTAACACTTGATGAAGATGAAGTAAAAGTAGAAGTAGGAGTAGAGGAAGAAGAAAAAGAAAAAGAAGAAGAAGAAGAAGAAGAAGAAGAAGAAGAAGAAGAAGAACAACAACAACAACAAGAACAAGAAGAAGAATTCTGAAGAAGAAGAAGAAGAAGAGGAATTCTGAAGAAGAAGGATTTTGAAAGAAGAAGAATTGCGAAGAAGAATTGCAAAGAAGAAGAAGAGAAGAATTGCAAAGAAAGAAGAAGAAGAAGAAAAGAAGAAGAAGAAGAAGAAGAAAGAAGAAGAAGAAGAAGAAGGAGAATTGCAAAGAAGAAGAAGAAGAAGAAGAATGCAAAGGAAAGAAAGCAAAGAAGAAGAATGCAAAGAAAAAGAATGCAAAGAAGAAGAATGCTAAGAAGTTTGTTTGGTTTGTTTTTTTTCCCCATGGTACATGACAACATAACAGTGTGTTTATGTGTTCTGCTATTTTTACCATTTTAATGGTTCCACCACCAATCTAAGACAAGCCTTTCTCATATATTTATAAACCACAACAACGTCATTCTATTAATAATCAATCAATCAATATCATCAACCCTGACTCAAAATCACTCAAAAAGAAAGAAAGAGTGTGTAAATGTTCTGACCATTCTCCCCCTACCCACCCCACCCCAACATATAATCTACAAATATAAAATAACATATCAGAGGATGTGTACTCTTTGAAACCATTTTGCTTATCTCCTTTAGTGATAGGAAATCAGATAACGAGTTCTCCAGCCAGTCGCGATCAGTGCGGGCGCGCAACTCTATCACACCAGGAGATTTTTTTTCCTGGGAGTCGGCTCCCCTTTCTGATGAGGTCACGCAAGGCTAGCAGATATCCTGAAATGAGTTGTGTCTGCTCTTTGACATAAATAGGTATTTTTATCTCTGCATTTACCTCTGCTGGGCTGTAGGGGCCCAAAGTTTTAAGCCAGCGTGGGTTTCCTCTCTGCCTAAAAATCTGTTTTTTTTTTATAGTTGAAGTGTGGATGTTTATGGGCTGTCTTATCATTTCGTGTGCAGTTTTATCGTACATAGCTATAAGCAGTTTGATAACGTGGAAATAGATTTTGGATGTCAGGAGCTCTAGAACTGCGCTTAGATGTAATGTCTTTTTCTTATTTTTGTGTTTATGGATATTTAAAAAACACATACGTGTGTAGTTATGTTGTTGTTGTTCTTCGTTTTAACATCATTCCACTTTATCAAAAACACACACATGTATGTATGTGTTGTTGTTCTTCGCGTTAGCATCTTTCCACTTTATCAAAAACACACACATGTATATATGTTGTTGTTCTTCTTCGCTTTAACATCTTTCCACTTTATCAAAACACACATGTATATATGTTGTTGTTCTTCTTCGCTTTAACATCTTTCCACTTTATCAAAAACACACACATGTTATATGTTGTTGTTGTTTGTTTAACATCCTTCCACTTTATCAAAAACATATACATGTTTATATGTTGTTGTTGTTCTTCGTGTTAACATCTTTCCATTTTATCAAAACACACACATGTATATATATGTTGTTGTCCTTCGCTTTAACATCCTTCCACTTTATGTGATATTAGACGACACTGTATGTATGTATGTATGTATGTATGTATGTATGTATGTATGTATGTATGTATGTATGTATGTATGTATGTATGTATGTATGGATGGATGGATGGATGGTATGGATGCATGCATGCATGCATGCATGCATGCATGCATGCATGATGCATGCATGGATGTGTGCTGAGTCGTGTGTCCACATTTGCCTGTTACTAGTTACGACTGATGCTGAGTGTAATGACACTTGTGAGACAGAGATGGCAGTTGCTGCAAATGATGAAGTTGCCAAGTAAAATTGAGTCTTCTCTTTTAGTTATTTCATTCCTGATTCAGCTTGGTTGACCAACTCTCGGCTCCTCCCAGAACACCCCCCCCCCCCACCCCCCAAACGTGGGACAGAGCAGGGTAGAATGATCATAAGAGTGTTAAAATAGCAAAGTAACATGTCTGTATCTGTTTGTGTTACTCT
>CM060339.1:23468285-23470785 GCA_030674155.1 Stramonita haemastoma
GAGAAAGAAAGAAGGAAAGGAAGAAAGAAAGAACAACAACAACAACAAAAGAAAGAAAGAGAAGAGACAAGAAAGAAAGAAGGAAAGACAAAAAAGAGAGAAAGAACGGAAGAGAAAAAAAAGGAAGGAAGAGTAGAGTAGAGAAGAAGAGAAGAAGAAGAAAGAGAGAAGAGAGAGAGAGAGAGAGAGAGAGAGAGAGAGAGAGAGAGAGAGAGAGAGAGAGAGAGAGAGAGAGAGAGAGAGAGAGAGAGAGAGAGAGAGAGAGAGAGAGAGAAGAGAGAGAGAGAGAGAGAGAGAGAGAGAGAGAGAGAGAGAGAGAGAGAAGAGAAAGAGAGAGAGAGAGAAGAGAGAGAGAAGAGAGAGAGAGAGAGGACAGACAGACAGACAGACAGACAGACAGACAGACAGACAGATAGACAGACAGACAGACATAGACAGACAGAGACAGAGACACAGAGAGAAATAAAGGTTGAAAAAGAATAGGACAAAAATTATCCTTAAAAAAAAAGAAGAAAAAAACCCCCACAAGTGTGAATATGATTAGGAATATTCTTGACTCTACACTATTAAAAATTCCCCCCACTCCCCCCCCCCCCCCAACTAAACAAACACAGCTTTCATCCTCAAGTTCTTTCCATTCAGTTTCCAACTGTAAGGGAGAGTGCATGTGGTGGAGGAAAAAGGAGATGGATATCCTCCTACCCCCTACTGTTCCGACACTTCCATGTTGACTTTGGCACTTCTTAGCTTTGACACAAGCAAATAATGGAACCCTTAACTCCCCCCCCCCCTTACCTCCTCCTCTCCCCCCCCCCACTTCCCCCTCCCCTCCTCCTCCCACACCCCCCACACTCCATCATTTTTTTTCTGTCAGACTGTCTTTGCCGTTGTGTCATTCATTCCCTGTAGAGTCTAGTAAGTTATTGTACCTAGCCTCAGCAGGATACGTATTTTTCATAATGAAGTAAATGACAAAAGTGACAAGTTTCTGACAAAGCAAGACTGACTGAAAAAAGTAGAAAGCGATGTTGTTGTTGTTGTTTTTTCACAAGGAGTAAAATACTTTCATGTGGGCATTGTACTCATAGTTAATGTTAAGACTCAAGACTGAAGAAGACTCTGAAGTCTCAACTTGTGAAAGGAGGTCCTTCGTTTATCCGAATGCCGCTTGGCTATCCAACAAGTAAAACCACACCCCCCAAAAAACACCAACAACCAACAACACACACACACACAAAATGACAAACACAAAAAAACTATCCCAAAACCCAACATCCGCATGTAAAAGTCATGTTGTAGGTTTGCAAAATAGTGTCCACATGTTTTTGATAAGAGTATTTATTTATTTATTTATTTATTTATTTATTTATTTATTTATTTATTTTAGTCTTTTTTTATCAAGGATAATGGGATAAGCATTCTTGTGCTTTTTTTTTACATCCAGTCCCCGTGTGTATGCAGTTTTGTAAATGTCATCTGTTCCCAACGGCACACATCTGTTCCTTACTCTTAAGAAAAGTAGAACAGGATTTAACGTGTGCGCAAGATGT
The DNA here is from genome assembly GCA_030674155.1 of Stramonita haemastoma. NCBI lineage: Eukaryota > Metazoa > Mollusca > Gastropoda > Neogastropoda > Muricidae > Stramonita > Stramonita haemastoma. The sequence continues at coordinate 23,469,836 of CM060339.1, forward strand.
TCTGCGTGCGTTCACACACGGGGCCTCGGTTTATAATCTCAACGGAAGGACTTTGGAGGAGAGTGGAGACAGCGCTGATGTTAACTCCAGGAGAAAAATCTCCTCAAACGGGAATCGAACCTGGGTTGTCAAATTATGAGCACAGTGTTCTGACCACTAGGCTATCCCGCCCCCCTATCAGGTTTTTTTTTGTGTCTGTGATATCAAAGCTGCTTTAGATACCCTGTACTGTACTGCTCTCTCTGTAACAAGTCTCCCACTGCTATCAAGTAGATCATCCTTGAACATATTTTTCTCTTGGAGTTAACATCACTGCTGACTCCACTCTCCCCCAAGGTCCTTCGGATGAGACTATAAACCGAGGCCCCGTGAGTGAACGCACGCAAAACATCTTGCGCACACGTTAAATCCTGTTCCGCTTTTCGTAAGAGTAGGCCATCGTGTGCCGGTGGGAACAGATGACATTTACCAAACTGCATACACACGGGGACTGGATGCAAAAAAGCACGAGAGTGCTTATCCCATTGCACTATCCTCGATATAAAAGAATAAATCAAATCAATCTAATCAAATCACTCACTCTCTCCCTCCCTGCCTCCCCCCTCTGTCTCTCCCACTCCCTCTTCTCTCCTCTCTCCCTCTCCCCCCCCTCTGCCCCCCCTTCTCTCTCTCCGTCTCTCTCTCCTCCCTCCTGGGTGTCTGGGAGTGTACAGTGCTACTGACATCAACAGGAAGAGGTCTCAGAGATAATCATGGTTGAAAAAAAGTCTTCCCTTTTATTCTCTCCATGCTTGCATCAGAAAGTTAGTAGTTGTCTGTCTGGGTGATTTCCCTTCATTTGTTTTCTTTGCCCATGTCTGGTCATCACTTCCGGCGGATGTGCAGAGAGGTTACACTCCACCATTACATTCTGGGTCACGCAGCAGTATCGTCTATAAATAGAGTGCAAA
>CM060339.1:23478285-23480785 GCA_030674155.1 Stramonita haemastoma
CATATTAAACGAAATGTTGTCAGTCTTCCCAACTTATGCAGTATGAATGAATTCCCCCCCCTGAACAGAGAGTCACCAGCGAGGACAGCTCCTCAGAAGGCTACAGGACAGAGGTCGACTCCCCATTTATCAGCTCTGCATTCTCCAGGGACATGGGTACCCCAAGCCGGCAACTCGGAAACGATGGTGCCAGGTGATGAAATGACAAGCTCATGCACACGACTTTCCTGCGGAGTGCGTGAAGGGATGAGTGTGCCAGAAAATACAGCCAATGTTTCTGCTCAAGAGGGAGAACACAGTGACGCACAAGGTAATATGGCACCCTCCTTTACCCAAGAGACAGGATGTGATGTTCTAAATATCACACACAGCAATGTATACCAGCCATTAACGGAAGATGAAATGATGGCACCTGTGCTGACTCCACCCACTCCAGAGGTACAGCATGACGACAGCCAGACTCTTGTCAAACAAGTTCTGGACCCATGGGAGTCTGCAGAAGATGGACAAAGCAGCATGCCCTCATCACCGGACAGACAGAAAGAAGACAGCCTCCTCCATGACCAGACAAGCAAAGACGCAAGCCTGACCATTGAAAATGAAGTGACAACAACCACTCCTGTACACCGGCCTGTGACCCGCAGCAAGGCAAGGTGTAAGCAAATGCACCTGACGGATTCTTTCCTCAGCTCAGGGTCTCGTTCCTCCAGAACAGGAACAAAGGCCCAGTCACCTGCTGCCAGTAGTCCCAAATAGGGACTCGGCCCTGCCCATGTCTGCCAGGAGATTAGAAATGAATTGTCACACAATTTAAGATTCCTGACATACAATGTAGAAGGACTTAGTACAATCTATCATGCAGATTTAAGATCGTATATATCCAAATTTGATATAATTGTACTGACAGAAACATTCACTACAGATTTCCCTTCACATCTTTTCCCAATGCATAATGTATATATTTCAAGTGCTGTCAAAGTCTCAAATGCACCCACAGCTCGGCTGTGTGGAGGAGTAGCTTTGCTAGTTAGGAAACACATTGCTCCTCTTATTTCCCAGGTCCATCTAGAATATGACAACTGTATTGTGCTGACACTGGCTAAAGCACTTACAGGTCTGGACAGGGACTGTGTCTTAATTGGCATATATCTACCTCCACAATACAGCCCATATTATTCTGAAACAGACATTTATAATGGTGTTTCTCTTTTGGAAAATATTATCTTAGATATCCTACAAGACATAGGAAATATGCCCATAATAATTATGGGGGACCTGAACGCAAGGACTGCCAATGCTAATGCTCATGAAGACGAACTGCCCTGTGATTATGATGGCGATGTTTACCATGCTGTTGACTCATATCAGCGGGCTTCAGCAGATGGGGTTTCAAATGATTTTGGAAAGTATTTGCTGAATGTTTGTGAGCAATTTAGTCTGGTTCTTTTGAATGGTCTGGTGAGTCATAAATTTGATTCTAGTAGTACGTATGTTTCATATAATGGCTGCAGTGTAATAGATTATTTTATAATGTCAAGATGTATCTCTGAGATGGCTACAGAGTTGACAGTCGGTGAGAGAATAGAGTCAAAACATATGCCTTTGGAGCTAACACTGAAGTGTAAAAATACAAATACCAACATTACCGATCGGCCCGGAAAGATGTCCATACAAAAATATAGATGGGATGTCAAAAGTCAGAGGAGTATGCTAACATGTTTAAAACTGACTGTATTTCTAAAAAACTTAAAGAAGCATACGATATGATTGATTTAGACATAGAAGTAGCAATCAAACAACTTTATGAGATCATTAGTTTAGCAGCAACCCCTATGCTAAAGACAGTTGTATATGGTAAATTTGATAACAATCCGTGGTTTGATCTTGAATGCAGGGAGAAAAGGAGGTCAGTGAGATATGCTCTTAGAAATTATCGGAAACATACTAAAGATGATAATGCTTCAAAAGATGATATAGAGACCCTGAGAGTTAAGTACACAGATCTCAGGAAAGAGTACAAGTTTCTGCTAAAAGAAAAGAAAATTGGGCACAAAAGACAAACAATGAAAGTGTTAGAAGACTCTTTAAGTGATCCTCAGAGATTCTGGAACACAGTAAGGAAACACATTGGCAGACCTGTGTGCCAAAGTAGCATTTCTTCTGAAGAGTGGTATAATCATTTTACTACTGTGTTTAACCAAAGTGATCCCAGATCGGATACAGATGAGACATTTAACTGTTCCTACTCCTCTGATACTTCAGCCACCTTACAAGTAGATATTACAATACTTGAGCAAGACATTACATGCCAAGAAGTAGTACAGGCTATATCCAAATTAAAAAACAATAAAGCTGCAGGTCCAGATAGATTCTCTGGGGAATTCTATAAATATGCAGGCCCAGAGGTTGCATTATTTCTAACTAAATATTTCAATAAGTTGTTTACATCTGGCAGTTTTCCACCCCAATGGTCAGAAGCAGTCATTCAGCCAATACATAA
>CM060339.1:23495785-23498285 GCA_030674155.1 Stramonita haemastoma
AGGAAAAGATTAACAGACCCTGTCAGCATCATCATTAGACAAAATACTTGCCCCCCCCTCCCTCCTCTCCCTTGGGGATGTTGAGAAGGGGGTGGGTGTCTTTCCCATGTATCTGCCTGTCCCTTATATTATGACTATCCTCGTTCTTTTGCTTATTTTCTGCCTACCAAGCCTGTTTGTTTGTTTGTTTGTTTGTTTGTCCATCCTGTTCGACGATGACCTCCAAAACAGCAGAGGAGGCAGCTGCTGTTTCGGAAATTGTGCAGAAATTTTGATTATAGTGGAGATGCCTTGCCCACAATTCACCCCCACTCTCTCGGTCAAGAGGGCATAAGGATAGTCAGTGTTGGAGATGTTCTCCAAAGGCAAACTATCCCTACAGACACATAACAGACTGTGCAAGTCAAGCCTCCTAGACAGAGAGTCATAGTCGATTACTAAAAGACTAAGCTGTAAAGTAGAATTCCATGAGTGGGAAAGAAAGCCACTGATCATACAGCCTCTCACTTCGCTGTTGCCTCCCAGTGTCAATGGTTCAATCAAGAACCAAGCCTATTTATTCACCTATTTTTGTAAATATTTATTTTATACCAATTTATGTCACAGCAGATTTCTCCGCAGGCTGCTCTCCCCTGGGAGAGTGCGTTGCCACATCTACCATCTTTTCAAGCAAATCTGAATTTTTCTATGAACTTATTGAATAAGCTGCCCTGAACTCTGAATGTGTCAGCTTAGTTCAGGCCCTACACATTCCACCCAACATGGCCATATAAAAACAGTAACTTTCTATAATGGAAAGGCACTGAAAAAAAAACCTAGCATAAAATCAGCATGAATACCAAAAAGGGAAAAATCGACTTTTAAATGAGATGATATATTCTACTTTATATCAGCACTGTTGAGAAATTCAAGCAAGAAATCAGCATTTTAATTCTTGAAAGAATCAAATTCTGGGGATTACTTAGATGTAGAATTTTTTTTTAATCCTGAAGAGCAGTAAATTAGATACAAAAGGACTATGATCAGGTTTGTAATTTTTTGTTCTTATGCTACAACTATGAGTTTTCCCAATGTTTTTTTTTTTTTTACTTTGGGAGTTTTAAATTTTCAATTCTTTTCTTTGTTGATGATTGTTGTCAATCAGTAAAAGAAAGAAAAATGGTAAAAGCTGACTAATCCTTAAAAAGTGAATCCCAGAAAAAAATATATTCATCAGTATTATGGTTATTCATGTAAGCTGTCAAATCTCCCTCTGAATCTGTAAAATCATAGCTGTGGAATACATGCCTTGACGCTCATTTTTAAAATTTTATATATCTATTTACTTGTTTATCTATTTATTCTTTTATATCAAGGATAATGGAATAACCACTCATTTGCTTTTTACATACAGTCCGCGTGTGGATGCAGTTTTGTAAATCTTGTCGTCTGTTCCCACCAACACACAACGGCCTACTCTTACAAAAAGCGGAACAGGATTTAACGTGTGCATAAGATGTTCTACGTGTTTTAGCACACGGGGCCTCGATTTATAGTCTCATCCGAAGGACTTCTGTGGAGAGTGGAGTCAGCACTGATGTCAACTCCAGGGGAAAAGTCGACTCGAACGGGAATCGAACCCGGGTCGTCAAATTGCGAGTGCAATGCTCTGACCAGTAGGTTATCCCACCCTCATTTTGGGGCGTCGTGAACTGTTTTGCTCTTCTTAGTAATACAATCATGTTTTGTGCCGAACCCCCTTCCCACTGTTCCCTTGTGAATGGGCTTGAAAGCTAACCACAATATACTCTTATTCCTGTCATTGTTATAGCCTATACAATCAGGGCTGGTCTACAGGTGAGGATGTATACGTACACAAGACTACAGCAGTTATGCATGCACTTACGTTTGTATAAATGTCTTCTAGCACAGCCCTTAGTGTCAGACACTGAGAAGAGAAAAAAATGTTTGTCTAAAAACAGAACTCCAATGTCAGAATTTATTTCCATCATATCAAACTGTTTGGAGCCACCATAGAAGATAAAATAATTGTCAAGAAATGATAAGACAGCCATAAATATCCAAAACTTCAACTGTAAAAAAACCAACAGATTTTAAGCAGAAGGAACCCACGCTGTCTTAAAACTTTGGGCCCCTACAGCCCAGCAGAGGTAAATGCACAGATAAAAATACCTATTTATGTCAAAAAGAGCAGACACAACTCATTTCAGGATATCTGCTAGCCTTGCGTGACCTCATCAGTAAGGGGAGCTAACTCTCAAGAAAAACATCTCCTGGTGTGATAAGAGTTGCGCGCACTGATCGAGGCTAGCTGGAGAACTCGTTATCTGATTGGTTATCACCAAGGAGATAAGCGAGATGGCTGCAAAGAGTGCAGGTGCCTTGATATGTATTTTGTAGGTGTAGAAAAACAAAAAGTAATGGGAACGTCCCCAACATTGGCACACAGTGTTCCTGGGGAGCACATGTGGTGTGTGTGTGTGTGTGGTGTGTGTGTGTG
>CM060339.1:23500839-23505839 GCA_030674155.1 Stramonita haemastoma
GCAGGCAGGAGGTCTAGGTCAGTCCAGGGAGGACATTCAAGACAAGCCGCCCGGGCGGGCGGACGCCATGCCTCCGGTCCCGTCCGTAGCGGCCTCCTTCCCTTTCTTCCTCCCTTCCTCCTTTCCCTTCCTTCTTTCCTCCATCCCTTCCTCCCTTCCTTCCTGCTTTCCGTTCCTTCTTTTCCTTCCCCCCCCCCCCTCCCCCTCCCTCCCTCCCTCCTTCATCCTCCCTTCCCTTCCCTACCTTCCTCCCTTCCTTTTTATTTTCTTTCCATCCATCCGATCCTTCCTTCCTTGATGACAGACACGTTTCATTAGCCCAGTAGTAAAGTAAGTACAGGTTTTGCCAGAGGTTATTCTTCCTGCTGAGTTATTCTGGTGGCTGTTGAGCTGGCCGTGGGTTTCCATCCGAGGTAGTAGTTCTGATGAAGAAGAGTGATGAAGAGGCTCTGCTTTACAGTCCCTCAGGTCCTCTAGCTGTGTGAAGCGTGTGGGGTTGCTGAGCTCAGCCTCCATGAAAAAGTCTGTGCCTACAGTACAGAGTACCCTAAGCAGCCCCGCTGACGAAAGGTCACGGGGGGAAAAAAATGCCGCCGGCCACACCCGCCACCACATGTCTCAGTGTGTTTACTAGTTACTGGGGGGAAAAACAAAAACGGAGGACTGTTATACCATTTGCGTGGTTGACAGTTGGCCAAAGGTGTGACGTTTTTTTGTGCGCTTGGCCCTTCAGTACGTCCCCCAGCCCCCCCGTTCACCCCCAGCTGGTAGCTGTTTCTGTTTAATGGGTACCTGGCTTCTTTAGGGGTCAGGAAAGTGAAAACAGCGGAGGGAGCAAGGGGAGAGGAGATGGGGCGCCGCCCGTAATATGCTGGCTCCTTGAGTAAGCTGAGTGGGTCTGTGATGCCTCGCACCCCTACGGAACTCACCCGCCCAGGTTTCTGGGACAACCTTTACCTACCCCCCCCCCCCCCCCCCACTTTTTTTATATTTATGTATAGATCTGAAGTGTCCTTTTGGCTTCGAAAAGCGATCACATCCTCACTGACAGCGGTATGGTTCACAGTGCGCACAAATCCAACATCACTCAGCCAAGTGTGCTACAATTTAGCGCATTCTTTCTTTTTACCTTCATCCAAGTGTCGGTGAGTTCTGCAGATAAATAGCACCAGCTGGCCCTCATCTGGGATGGGATTGGATGCCATTAATTAGCAGCTGAGAGGAGCTGTGGAAAGTGGGGGGAAACTGACGGTGTGTGTTTTCAGCTCACCCTCTGCTCCCAGCAGTACCCTGGGTGGGGGAAGAAAAGAAGAACCCAGACTCTTCCTCCATTCTGCAGACGGCCGGGGGACAGGGGCGGACGGCGGACCGAGGAGGGGGGAGGAGCCAGAGAGCCGGGGACAGCAGGGGACCAGCAGACCAGACCTGCAGGGCAGCCACCCCAGACTCCTGCCCTCAAAACACGGCAACTCAGGTTCAAACCACCAGGTGAATGGACATTTCAACTCACTGATACAAACACACCACACACACACAAACACACTGACAGGTAGGTAGATTGATTGATTGATTTATATTCTTTTATATCGAGGATATAATGGAATATGCACTCTTGTGCTTTTTTCACCCAGTCCCCGTGTGTATGCACAGTTTTGTAGTTGTCATCTGTTCTCCACCGGCACGACGATAGCCTACACGATGGTCGAGTGAGTGAGTGAGGTTGTGAATGAATGAGATGATTGAAATTGTGTATCTGTGAACGCACAGTCCTGTAAACAGAGGCAGAAGGTTGTCTGTTCATTGTACAAAGCCTGTAAAAACAGGTGTACGAAGAAGGATTGTATGTGGCTGCACAATCCTGTAAACAAATCCTGTTAAAAGGTGCAAGAAGGGATTGTCTGTGATTGCACGATCCATGTAAAGAGGTCAGGAAGGGAGGGTTGTTGTCTGGGATTGTACGGATCTGTAAAACAGGTAGTACGAAGAAGGATTGTCAGTGACTGCACGATCTGGTTAAACTGATGCAGGAAGGATTGTCTGGGATTGTACATTCCTGATAAACAATCCTGTAAAAAGGTGAAGGAAGGAAGATTGTCTGTGGTTGCACAATCCGGTAGAGGAGGTGCAGAAAAGGATTTGTGATTGCACATAATCCCCTGAACACGGGCAGGAAGGGGGAAGGATTGTATGCACTGTCTTTGAAGATTCGTCTATGATGATTGATCTGTGATGTGTGTGAGGATTGCCTGTGTGATTGCACAATCCTTTCACAACAGGCAGGGAGGGGGGATTGGATTGTCTGTCGTTGAGGATTTTGTCTATGATGTTCTGACGATTGTTTTCCGGAGGATTGTCTGTGACGATTGATTGTTGCGGGATTGTCTGTGCGGTATGTCGTTTTGAAAATTGTATCTGATGTCCCTGACGCTATGTCTGTGACGATTGACTATGATGTCTCTGACAGTTGTTTCCTGAGGATTGTCTGTGAGGCTTGTCTGTGACGATTGACTATGATGTCTCTGAAAATTGTTTCGAGGATTGTCTGTGAGGATTGTCTGTGGACGATTGACTATGATGGTCTATGACGATTGTTTCCGAGGATTCGTCTGTTGATGATTGTCTGTGATTGTGGAGATTTTCTTTGATGATTGTCTGTGATGGTGGAGATTTTCTTGTGACGATTGTCTCTAAGGGAATTTGTCTGTGGGGATGGTCTGTGAGGATTGTCTATGGGATTGTCAGTGATTGTGGAGATTATCTTTAGGTTTGTCTGTGGGGATTATCTATCTGTGAGGAATGTCTATCTGTGAGGTATTTGTCTTTGAGGATTGTTCTGTCTGTGAGGAATGTATATCTTGTGAGGATTGTCTGTGAGGATTGTCTATCTGTGAGCGATTGTCTTATCTGTTGAGGATTGTCTGTGCGGATTGTCTATATGTAGATTGTCTGTGAGGATTATCTGTGAGGATTGTCGATCTGGAGAGGAGTTGTCTGTGGGGATTGTCTGTGATTGTGGGATTGTCTGTGACCAAGGTGCAGGAGATGGGAGGAGGCAGGACAGCGGACAGCAGCACACTGGTTTCTGGACCCTCCGTCACGCTGCCTCACCCCACTCCACATCCCCCCCACCCTGCCCCCCCTCCCCTACCGCCACCCCCTCTGTTGCTCCCACCCTCCTAAGCTCAAGTGGTGGCTGTGGTGGTGGATGTAGTGGTGGAAGTTGGTGGTGGTGGTGGGTGTGGTAGCAGTTGGTGGCGTGGTGATGGTGTGGTGGTGTGGTGGTGGACTTAGTGGTGGTGGTGGAGGATGTGGTGGTAGGAGTGGTGGTGGATGTAGTGAGTGGTCGGTAGAAGTGGTGGTGGTGGTCGGTGGTGGTTGGGGGTGGTGGTGTTGCTGCTGGCTTGCTGCTGCTGTTAGGTGCTGTTGTTGCTGTTGTTGTTGCTGTTGTTGCTGTTTTGTTGTTGTTGCTGCTGTCTGCTGCTGCTTGCTGTTGTTGTTGTTGTTGTTGTAGTTGTTTGCTGCTGCGAGTTACTTTCGTTTTTCTTCCCTTATCGTCTGTTCTTGAAGAGACCAGCAGTGTTTCAAAGACCTGAGGTGCACAGGCATGCAGCGCTTCCTTAGGAAAATGAAAAAAACAACCAACAATTTGATGGCTTTGTTCCATATTCTTACAGGAGAGAACAAGAAAATAGGATAAGGATGGTAACGAAAGCTTTGATGTCCAGATTATGTTGAGTGTTCACGTTTCGTTTCTTTAGTATTCTTATTTTTGTTGATTTACTTTCTTACTTTTTAACACACTTTCTGCTGTTTTTGTTTTTTTTTTCTATTTACCCGCCATCACTGCGTTTAATTCCAAGTCCTGCAGACTTTATTGTTTTCTTATTGAACAAAAGTCAGTTGTTTTTTTTTCCTCTTTCACATGTTAGAGTCAGAACAGACGTTGCGAATTTGGTAAAAGATTATTTATAAAGTATTTCTCAACAATTACAAAGTTGATGCTCCACACTTTAAGGAATAAATAACAACAACAAATAACCTGTTAAGATCTCAGTGTTTGTATAATCTTTTTTTTTTAATTTAACTTAAATTGAAAGAGTAAAATTTAAATACCAGATTTAAAAAAAAAAAAACAATTGTTGAGGTCTCAGGAAAATTTGCTTGCAAGATTTTCATTTGTTGTTGGAAATGTTTGTGATTGGTGTTGTTGTTGGCTGTTTTTTTTGGGTTGTTTTTTTGTTTTTTTTATAAAAACCAGGCTTCCTCCTTCCATGATGTTTTGAAAATTTTAGTTAATAATCGACAGGTGTTTTACGTTTTTAGTTTTGTTTGCGATTGTTTTCTTGTTCTTTCTTTTTTTTTTTTTTTTTTGGGGGGGTTCGGAGGGGGGGGGGTGTTTGTTTTGTTTTTGTTTTTTTTTTGTTTTTTGGGGGGGGGGGGGGGGGACTGTAAACTTCCCCAAGTTGGAATATGAAATTATTTGTGAAAATGTGCTTTTTATAATTACAACTATTTCTCTTTTCATCTCTCTCTGTGTCTGTCACTATCTGTGTCTGCCTCTGTCTCTCTGTGTCTCTATAGCTCTGTCTTCTGTCTCTGTCTCCGTCTCCTCTCTCTCTCTTCTCTCTCTCTCTCTCATCTCTCTCTCTCTCTCTCTCTCTCTCTCTCTCTCTCCCTCTCTCTCTCTCTCTCTCTCACACACACACACACAAACACACACACACACAACACACAAACACACACCACACACACACACACACACACCACACACACACACAAGCACACAAACACACAACACACACACACACACATACACAACACACACACACACACACACACACACACACCACACACACCCACACACACACACACACACACACACACACAATTTTCTTCTCTTTCTCTTTTTCTTGTACCATAAATATATCTATAGTAAGCAGCTCTCTCTTTCTTAGTAAGTCTGTCGATCTGTCTGTCTAAACTCTCTCTCTCTCTCTCTC
>CM060339.1:23528339-23553595 GCA_030674155.1 Stramonita haemastoma
CAGCTTCCTGTACTCCTCGCAGTTTCGTTTTTCTTTTTTTTAGCTTTCATGTTCTAAGTCGTTCCACTTAAGGCCAGTCTAGTCTCGGGAAAGCGTTGGAATCAATGTCTTGTTCTTTCAACAACAAAAAAAGTTCACGTCAAAGATGTTAGAATACAAAAAAACAAAGAATCAGGATGAGGTTTTCTATGTTGACCCCCCCCCCCCCCCCCCTTTTTGCCTCTTTTGGCTGATAGTAATTTTCCCTGAGGGAAGTGTCGTTAAATGAAGACATCATGCTGATCAGTGTGCAAAATGGTCCCTTTGGGGAGAAAACACGCCACTGTGACCATCTGGCTTTTCTGCCTTGCATGCCATGCCCGTGTGTCAAGTCTTTAAGTCTTCTGTCTGTCTTTCTCCCCTTTTTTTTCTTGGAGGAAGATTTGGTTTCTTTACTGACACTCTGTGTGTGTGTGGGGGGGGGGGGGGGGGGGGGGGGGGGGGGGGGGGGGTATGTGCGTGCGTGCGTGTGTGTGTGTGTGTGTGTGTGTGTGTGTGTGTGTTGGAAGGGGGAGGGGAGGAAAGGGGGGTTAGAAAGGGTGCAGGGTGGGGGGAGGGCCGACGGAGGATGTGGTGTGTTTATTTATTTTTTTATTATTATCATTATTATTTTTATTTTATCTAATTCTCTTATATCGAGGATAATGGAATAAGCATCTAGTCCACATGTGTGTGTGTGTTTGTGTGTCTGTGTATGTATGTGTGTGTGTGTGTGTGTATGTGTGTGTGGTGTGTGTGGAGAGAGAGAGAAGAGGAGCAGAGGGAGAGAGGGAGAGAGGAGAGAGAGAGAGAGAGAGGAGAAGAGAGAGAGAGAGAGAGAGAGAGAGAGATAGAGAGGAGGAGAGAGAGAGAAGAGGGGCAAAATTCTTTTATTCGAGGATGATAAAATAAGCACTCTTGTGCTTTTTTACATCCAGCCCCCGCCCCTTTCAGGGAAAAACATCAAGATTAAAAAGACAGCCTCAACTAAAACAAGAACAATTATAATGATCCAATTACCAAGAGACAAACCACACCAAGTATCAAACAACAGGTAAGAAATAAGACATAGATACAATATTAAGGTAATGTTATAAAAAAGGCACTCATTCAAAAACGAAAATAAGAAGGAAGAATTAATGATGATTTTGATTTGAATAATAAACAAGCAAACAAAGAAACAAAGAAACAAAACCAAAACAAAAAACAAAAAAAAAAAAAACAAAAAAGGCGCAATGATTAAAGATCAAACATGAGAATATGTTTGAGGTTTAGATGACTGAAAACATCAATCCACCACCATCTATCATCAAAACTATGTCCCATAAAACATAAGATTTTGATAAAGGGTGGAGAAAGAGCAACAACAACAGATAAGAAATAAGACGAGATAAAATTTATTAAGGTAATGTTATAAAAAGGCACTCATTCAGAAACGAAAATATGAAGTAAAAAAATCAATGAAGAATTTGATTTGAGTACAAAAAAACCAAACAAAAAACCAATCAAAGCACAAAAAAATCAATGAAGAATTTGATTTGAGTACAAAAAAACCAAACAAAAACCAATCAAAGCAACAACAACAACAACAACAAAAAAAAAAAAAAAAAAAAAAAAGGCGCAGTAATTAAAGAGCAAGCATGAGAATATGATGAGGGTTAAATGACTGAAAACATCAATCCCGCCATCTATTATCAAAAATAAGTCCCAAAAAAGCAAAAGTTCTTGAACAACAAAAAAAAAACCCAACTCACACACACACACACACACCACACACAACACACCAACACACACACACACACCACACACAACACACACACACCTCACTTAGTCTTATGATTATAGTCATAAGATCATCATTAAATCTGAGGAGAAGTGAGGAGGGAGAGGGCAGATAGTTTGAGGGGGGGAGAAGTGTGGTTTGTTATTTTTTGATTCATCAAGTAGATTAGAAGGGTGATTTTTTAAGGTTGTTAATGATTGATGCTGTTTAATTGAGTCAGGGAGGGAGTTCCTAGCGTAGGGCCTGAATATAGTAAGCTAGTTTTGAACAAGTCTATTCTTGGGATTGGGGGCACTTGGCCTTTTTCCGTATTTCGGAATGATTCATTTGGGAATTTGTCTTTTAAGGATGTGGGGACATTTCCTGTCAGTATCTTTATAAAATCATGATGCCTTTGTTAATTTTAGTCTTTGGTGTAGGGGAAGGATATTTAACTGAGTATAATCTCCTTCTAGCAAGGTTGTTTTCTTCAGAAGGACCAGTTTGAGACCACGTTTATACAGACTTAGTAATGGTTTTCATGATATTAGCACTGGCAGAGTCCCACAGGGTTGCAGATAGTCTATTGAGGATTGTATTATAAGCTTGAAAAAAACAGTTTCCTTGAATGAAAATCGGAAAGTGTTTAATTTTAATCAACTGGTAGACTTTTTTGGACAAGTATTTGCATAGGTGAGATATGTGGTAGAACCAGCTAAGATTTTCATCAATTGTCACTCCTAGAACTTTTTGGTGAGAGGTCTGTTCGATTGCTTCCTTTTTTATGTGAAATTGGAAATAGTTTATGTGGTAAATTTTGTCGCTTTTGTCTGGTAGTGATAAGCATTGCATTTTGTTTTTTGGGGATGGATAGTCATGTGGTTCAGTTCAGTCCATTTGACAAGGTCGTCAGTGCTTTTTTGTAATAAAGTTGTGAGATAGTCAATGTCATTATGGCTCGTATGTATGGGTTGTGTCATCTGCAAATAGTTCACATTTGGAATTGATATGTAAGGAAGGTCATTTATGTATAATGAAAAGAGAATAGGGCCCAATATGGATCCCTGTGGTACTCCTTAATGAATGGGCTTTGTTTGGATGTTGATGTAGCTATTGAGACACAATGGTGCCTATTTGTAAGATATGAATCGAGTAGTCCTAGGGTTTTTGTAGAAATGTTATACAGGTTTAGCTTTTTAAGGAGAAGTTTGTGATCATTTGTATCAAATGCTTTTTTGAAATCAACAAATAATACTCCACAAAAATTTATTGTCATTGATGTTTGATAGCCAATTATCTACATGACTGTTAGTGCTGTATGACACGAGTGCTTTATTCTAAATCCAGACTGATTTAGGATGAAGTAAGTTGTTGATTTCTGCATGACGGACTAAGTGTTTATTCATATGTTTTTCCAGTGGTTTTGAAAGGATCGGTATAATGGAGATGGGCCTATGTTTGAAGGATCAGAAGTATCAGCCAGACTTGTAGATGGGGATTACTTTAGAACATTTGAAGGCATTGGGGAAATAGTTCTTATCAAGGCAGAGGTTATATATATATGTTAGGGTGTCTGTGATAACTGGAGCTGATAATTTTAATATATGCTGTCTATTCCATCAAGACCACGCGTTCTTGATTGTTTGAGGTGAGTCAGATAGTTGTAGACCTCTGAGACAGACATGAAAGGTATGTGAAGTTTTGAAGGAATATGCTTTTTCTTGGCAGTATTGTTTTAATTCATTAAGATTATTGGACTCTGATTTTAAATCATTGCAAATTAGGTTGGGGAGAAACATTGATGAAGTGGTTGTTAAGCTTTTCAGCGGAGATGTCTTTGATTACATTTGATTTAGGAGTTGATTGATTGTTTTGTTATTTGATTTTATTGCTCGCCATTACAGTCTTTGAATTTTGTTTGGAAGATAGTAGGTCTTGAAAATATTTCTTTTTTTACACGCCGTTTTTGTGAGATTATGGCGTTTTCTTAATTTTTTTGACTCATCATAATATTTGTGTTCTTTTAGAAGGTCTCTAAGATAACATGCTTCCTCTAGTTCCTTTGTGAGCCAAGGCGGTTTGGGGTTGTGTTTGATCCTAATGGTTTTAAATGGAGAATGTTTGTTATAGATTTCAGTGAACGTTTTTATCCAAAACTCAATGGCTAAGTCTGGATCAGTAATATTGAAGGTTTTCTGAGAGTGTGAGTTGCATAAGTCTATGAGAAAAAGCTGTTCATTAAAACTTTGCAAAGGAACGATAGGTTATAGTTTTATGGCCAGGTTTGGGAATTTTTGTTCCTTTTTTTGACCATGTGGCACAGACTGGGTAGTGATCGCTGCAGTTGTAGACAGGGACACAAGTTTCTATGATGTTTTCTGGGTTTGTTACATAGATGTGGTCAATTAATGTGTTTGAATTTGATGTGACTCTTGTGGGAGATTTAACTAATTGGTGAAGATTGAGTGAATTCATAACTTGGGTCCATTGATTATGAACTTTTGTTAGGTCTATATTGAAATCGCCCAGTAAGATTTATTTCCTGAGATTCAAGTAGGACTTCGTTTATCATGGAGTCAAATTTGTCTATCCAATTTATTCTTTCACTTGGATTCCTGTAACAGAACCCCAACATAACAGGCCGTGTACCTTTCATGGAAACTTCAATTCCAGATAGATTCTATTTCATGACGTTCTAGAACGGGCAAACGTTTTTGAAACGTTACAGAATCGCTAATATAGATTAAGATACCTGTTTCTTTTGGCTTTTGTGGATCTTTCCGCAGGATTTTTATAACCTGGAATGTGTATGTCAGCATCGGTTATATGTTCAGTGAGTCTTGACTCAGAAAGCCCTAGTATGTGGAATGGTTTGCCTTGATTTGTGATGAGTGTTGATATATCTTCCATTTTGTTAATTGCATGGTTTATGTTTAGGTGGCAAATTCGTAAGCCATTCTTGGAGGGCCCAGGTATTGTGTCTTGGATGCATCTATTACAGGTAGTTTGGTAAGCAGTTATTATTGAGTGCAAAGATTGGGTGAAGAGAGATATTAATATGGGAGGAATGTTAGCACTTGATTGGGGATGGAATGAATTAAGAAGGAATAAAATCAAAATCAAAATCACTCTACATATGACACACAACGGTAAATCAAGATCAAATCAAATCACACTACATATAACACACAGTGGTAATAAAAACTTGATCAAATTAAGTGTAGGCCTACTTCAGAAAGAGTCAAGTAGACCTAAAAACAGCAACCTGGTATTCAGGTGGTGTTTTAGTTCAGATAATTATAGAAATGGGACAGGTTTTGAAAAAACAAAATGAAAAAACAAAGAAAACATAAAATAAAGTAAGGCAGAACAACACAATTAAACTCTGGACAATCAAGGCAATACTATGCCAATCAACGTTTTATAAGCAATATCAATACAACAAGAGTGAAAATAATATGGAGAATATCCTTATGCACAATCAGCACAGTTCTTGAGAAGCAAAATGTTGATGCACAATCCAGAGGATTCAGTCACAGTCTTGTCAGTATAGAAGTCTGGTCTGGGAAGGTCCAGTCACAGTTTGTTACACAATACTATGTCATTCAACATCTATAGATGATAACAACACAGCAAAGTGAAAATAATAAGAAGCATATCATGATGCATAATCAGCACTGTTTCTGAGAAATAATATGTTGATGCACAATCAGCAGTCCAGAAGATTCAGTCACCGTCTTGTCACAACACAACAGTGAAGTAATCAAAAGCATATGATGATATGATGATGCACAATCAGCACAGTTTCTGAGAAACAAAATGTTGTTGCACAATCAGCAAGATCCAGAATTCAGTCACAGTCTTTTTGGTATAGAATTCTGATCTGGAAATGATCAGTCACAGTTTGCTGCACAATAGGAGCACTGGTTGGGTGGACGAACCTTCAGCTAAAAAACAAACTAGCTGGTATATATAAGTTTCAGTCTGTGGCGAGTTGATAGTTCAAGACCATGGGTTGCAGAGCACAAGTGTCAGTCTTCATAATCTTGTCTCATTACACATACACTTATATATACTTGTACACATCACACATAGGCATATCTATGCACACACACACACACACACACACACACACACACACACACACACACACACACACACACACACACACAATCATGCACTAACTCACATGCCTTTACACATATTTGGAGGAGCATGACTTATCACACCAGAGTTTCTATGGTGTACACTGTGTTGTACTGGCGATAAGGTTCTCTTGTCTTGAGAGCTGGAGCTGGGTAAGGTCTGGTGGTGAGCATTGCTGGGTAGGGTGGGGACAGGAGGTGGGGTGAACGCTGGGTCGACACTGATTGTAGTTGTTGGAGGGTCAGTCTGTTGGCCCAGACATTGTCGTTCTGGGGTTGGGGTTGGGGGGTGGGACGGTGTCCAGTCATCTGTGGTAAATAAGGGTATCTGGGGACACTGGAATGTCGTTGGTACTCTTTATGTAGTAGTGCTGAGGGTTGGGTCTTCTGTTCGTCAGTAGGTCGTGTAGTGGGTGTTGTCAGGAGTGGCTGTCGTTTATGTCTGGGGTCAGCATATTTGAGGCTGTATGCTAACCTGTCTGAACCTTTGGAGCTGGGATGAAATGGGTCAGAATAAAGATCTTTGCGTGGGGCCCCACTGGAGGTTGTAAATATATTAGTGTGGTCTGCAAATGGGATGTTTTCTGCAGCACACACTTTAGCTAATGAGATATTGGAAATATTGATGGTTTTCTTTAGCGGGTGCTGTCCCATTGGGGGATAATGGATGATGCCAGCAGCCTGGCTCGGGGGAATACATGTTTGATGTTTCTGATGAGCTGAGTCCATTTACTTTCAGTGACGGCTGTATATTTGCATGTATTTATTCCTGTGTGAAAGATGATGTGCTGTATTTCTTTGTTGTTGGGAATGTGTTGGAGCCAATGAATAAGGTCATCGACAGTGATACCTGAGATACTGAGGTTTTGATTTTTACCTTTGTAGAATAGAATATCGGATTTGATATGTTGTGTTACCGAGTCTCCTAGGATGAGGTTAGTTGTGCTGGAGTGTACTCTTTGTTCTGCTAGTTGTTGGCGTGGTGTGAGAGTGTTGTCGGTGGTAGTATGTTGTGCTTCAGAAGTGTGGGTTTGGGGTTTTGTGTCTTTTCTTCTTTTTTTTGGAGAGACTTTTGTCCATACCTTTGGGTTTGGTTCATTGCCCTCAGGGATGTTGGATGTTTGATTGTCAGAGTCTGTTTGGTTGTTGTTTTTGATGGTGGTGACAGTGTTGACTGTTGCTTGGTTGTTGATTTCTTTAGTGGTGTTGGAAGTTTGTTTGTCAGGGTCTGTTTGGTCGTTGATTTTGGCAGTGTTGACTGTGTCTTGTGGTAAAGGTGGGGTTGGATGAGCTGGGGCTGGCTTCTGATCAGGGTTGTTATGAATACATTGTTTTTTGTTTTCGTCCTCGAGGGACAGAAGAGAGAATCTGTTGGTGGTAGGGAAGGATGATAGGAGGGTGTCTTGTTCTTCATCTGACTGCTCAGCTAAGTGCGTTTGTGTGTGTTCTTTTGATACTGTGTGTTTCAGCTGGTTCAGTTCCGACTTTAAGTCATGGTTTTCTTTTTTCAGTTGGAGAACAATCTTGGTGAGAAAACCTAAGTCTTTTGTGTTTTTTTTGATTGAAGTGGATAGTGAGTGTATTTTTTGTTTCAGTTGTTGTGATGTTTGGGTAGGTGGGTATTTGCAGAGGAATCGAGGAAGGTGACGTGGTTTTTTGTGGGGATGAGTGACTGGTGAGGCAATATGTCGCACAGTATGAACCAGTGTAATTTGTGTGTTGTTTTTTGGCTGATTGTTGGATTGACAGCATGTATTGTTCTCTTTCCTGTTTTCAGTTGTGTGAGGGAGACCATGCATCAGCTCAGGGTGTGGGTGTGGTGTTTGTGCTGTGATTTGTGGAGTGGTTTGTTTTGTGTTCCCCACAGCTGAGTTTACTTTGCCTGGCTGCTGGACTGGCGGGGATGACAGTGGTGATAGATCAGGTAATTGATCATCAGGATTGGGTGGTGGGCTGGTGGGATTGATCAATGATGGCAATTTGGTGAGACAGGGACTCCTGGACGGGGATGGGATATCCTGGGGAATTATTTTAACCAGAGGGGGAAGGTTTGAGTTGGGGTAGGGGTAGTTTCCGACAGGTCATGCACAGCCTCGTCCAGGTGTGGTTGGGTCTCTTTGCTTCTTGTCAGACTGAAGATGGCTCGAATCACCTGAATGAGTGATTGGAACTCGTTTCTGAGCCATCTTCTGCACAAGTTCCCTTGTACAAGCACAGTTCCTGTTGTGTAAAAAGTGGTGATGGTGATCAGTTTTTTGTCAGCACAATTCACTTGTATTTTAGTCTTGAATAGTTCGTCACTGGGTAGGGTGGTGGGGATGCTAGAGAGGTCAACATTGTCACTGAGGGAAATTGGCTTATTTGGCTTTGTAAAATCCTTCCAGTATGCATTAAAGCCTGGTTGATTATTTACACTGCACATGTAACGTTTATGAAAGACTGATCTTGCTATCGGAAGCAGTGGAAATGGGACTTGAAAAGTTAATTGTTTTGTGTCTATCTTTATATCTATTTGGGGGACCCAGGTACATTGGGTGTCATTGGTGACAGCAGACATAATGAGGGAGGGGGGGGGGTGACAAGGGGATTGGAGAAGTGGGATGGGGTGGGGTGAATATGGGGGAGATTAGTGATTCTTGTGTTTTTAACCCATGGTCCTTAGTCCTACTGTTCACATTTTTAAGCACATGGCATTCTTCACTGTATACAGTACCATGGCAGCAGTTTGAAACACCCCAGACTAACAGCAATATGGGGGGGGGGGGAAAAAAAAAAAAGAAGAGGGGTGGAGGGAAGGGAGGGGGTAAGAACAAGGCTATCAATAGCTCAGCACAGAGTTGTGACCACACTAAGAGGAGATGTTACCAAGGTATGGAGTCACAGTACAGGGCATGAACATGAGGCTATAAGAACACACACACACACACTCACACACACACACCACGTTACTTCATTCACATCAGATAGACCTACACAGGGAGCATGGCAAAAGCTTGAAATCCTTACACATAGGATGAAAATCTGCTGGATTCGAATCTAATATTGTCAGAAATAAGACATCCAAAGTTGTCCAAAATTGTCCCGTGGCTAAGTGCACTAAAATTAACTAGAAGAAAAATAATATCACGATGATATGAATTTTAGCGCAGTCCAATCACCATAGAAGCGCAGAGTTCAATAATAACCACAATTGAAAATAGTAATTGCAGAGTTGAATGAAACATCCTGTTGAGGAGTAAACCTCACAGGGCCTCAGAGAGGTCAAAGTGCAGTGTTGATGAAAGTGTTGAAGTGTCAGCTAGCCTACAGACATTTAGATTGAAGGCGGTCGCACTTGAGTGATACAACACAAAACCACTTGAGGGTGGGGAGGGAGGGGGGACATACACCTGGTGGCGATACTATGACGATCGTCTCCATGGTGAGGAGTCACAGTGCTAGGCACGAAGACTAGACTAGGGCTAAATAGTCCTACACACATACCTATATCTATATACACACAAACACTTGATTTCATGAATGAGAGGACAGCGAGCCCTCCATGGATGGACAGGGAACGTTGGCGTCGGGGGCTGGTCTCGAGTGGTACTCCATACCTTCCCAAACAATTAGCTGGCGACGCCGACACAGACACAGACACAACTGGGTGGCCGACGCCTCAAGTCTCTATGTGAGATAAGATACACTCCGACATGGAATGGCAAATCTGAAATAGAGTTGGCTTACTTTGTTGTTGTTTTTTTTCTTTTTTCACTGATCTGCCACAGGTACACACTGTCTGAAGGTAGACAACATCACAGGTGCAATCCACATGATTGCAGATGACTACTGGTATAAAATGGAAAGTATTGGAAGCCAGGTTCCGTCTGAATTGAATACTTTCATCGGAGAGCTCCTTACGCACGTCTTGACAGCTTGACAGTCGACCCAGAGAGAGAGAGAGAGAGAGAGAGAGAGAGAGAGAGAGGCGGATACATAATTATGTGTATGCATATACTATGTGTACTCGGCTCTGTGTGTTTGTTTATGTGTATGTGTGTGCATTATTTCAGAGGGATTAAGCGCTCGTACGCACGCCCGTGTGTGTGTCTGTGTATGTGTATGTGTGTGTGTGTGTGCGTGCGTGCGTGCGTGCGTTTGTGAGTGTGTGTCTGTGTATGTGTCTGTGTACGCCTATGTGTCTGTGTCAAATTTGTTTTCACCATCAAGGAGCGTGGCAGATTCAGCTGCTCCCTACACTACAATCAGCTATCAGGACAGTGGAACCTGTCACCGCTAGCTGGACCAGACTCAAGCATTCGTCAACTAAACCTGCCTACCCCCATGCCTCCTAAAAAAAAAAAAGAAAACGGTAAAAGGTGCCCCATAACCTATGTGGTCGTTGGGGAACGAGCGAGGTGTCAGAGACCTCAGCTGCTAGCGGCCAGTATAATTATTGAGGGCGGTGGCGCCCATCTCCTCTCCCTCGCTGCTTTACCTTCCGTGACACTAAATAGGGCAGGTACCCATTTACAGCTGGGTAGACTGGGGGGGGGGGGGGGGGGGGGGGGGGGGGGGTGTCAGACATACTGAAGTCAAGGCGCGAAAACAATCATCCATTCTGCTTGGTAACCACGCTCCATGCTGCTTAATTAACCTTAGCTTGGGAGATCGAGTGTTTTGACATCTGAGCTATTCTTCTTACGCTTTCCAAAATTAATAATTTATGTGTCACTCCCATTCTCCCTTTAACTGGCATCAACTCCATTCTTATTTTTAATTCATCTCCCTTACACATAGCTAGCTATACGCACGAGCGCGCGAGCGCACACACGCACACACGCGTACATGCACACACACATGATGCACACACACACATACACACTAGCGCTCGCGCGTGCACACACACACAAACACACATATACACACACACGTGCGTGCGCGCGCGTGCGCACACACACATATATACACGCGTTTGTGCGCACACACACACACACACACACACAGACACAGACACAGACACAGACACACACACACACACACACACACAACACACACACACACACACACACACACACCTCTAATCCCAGCTATGATGCATTCTTTACACAGCAGTCCATTGACGTGACGTGTGCGTGTACATCTGCAGGTAAATTAGGTGCCACCCCATGTATCTGTCAGCGTGTCATCAGCCACGCTGTGTGTGTGTGTTGTGTGTGTGTGTGTGTGTGTGTGTGTGTGTGTGTGTGTGTGTGTGTGTGTGTGTTTGGGTGTTTGTGTGTGTATGTATGTGTGTGTGTATGTGTGTGTGTGTGTTTTTTGGTGTGTGTTTTGTGTTTGTGTGTATGTATGTGTATGTATGTGTGTGTATGTGTGTGTGTGTGCGTATGTGTGTGTATTTGATTGTGTATGTGTGTGTATTTGTGTGCATGTGTTTGTATGTGTTTGTATGTGTTTGTATGTGTGTGTTTGTGTGTGTTTGATTGTGTATATGTGTGTGCATTTGTGTGTATGTGTTTGTATGTGTGTGTTTGTGTGTGTGTGTGTGTGTGTTTGTGTGTGTGTGTGTGTTTGTGTATGTGTTTGTGCGCGCGCGCGCGTATGTGTGTATGTGTGTGTTGTTTATCTGATTTGTGTGAATGTATACTATGCATGTAGGCAGGCAGGTGGATGTATGTGTCACATCTTTATGACGACATCCATCCATCTCGACATGTTTATAATGCAAACAAAAATTGGCACCGGAGTGTGTGGTTAATTACCCGTCATTCGAGTAGTTACTCTGTCAAACAAATTACTGCTCGTGTCAGTGTCAGCCCTTAACTTCGACATCCAAGCTGACAGGTTTTATCTTTTTTATCTGCGAACAAGAAAATCCTTTCTTTTTTTTTTCCTCTTCAACTTCTTAACCTTATTATTTCCCCTCAAGTGATACCTGGTTTATAGGCCAAGTGGTTATGCGTGCTTCTAAAAATAGTGTGAAAGGAATTGGGTTCTGACGAGGTAACAGCCCCGATATGGCCTGTGCGGTCGGCGGGGCTCTAAGCAACATCATTGGATTGGATTGGAGTTGGGTTCAGTCCTGTCTAAAACTGGACAATTTCCCTAAATTTACTCTAAACAATGAGTTACAGTTTGAGTATAAGGGTGGTTGTTAGCTGTTTGGTTTTTATGTTTAGACAGTTTATTACTTTATTACTTATTTATTCATTTATATGGGGATAATGGAAAAAGCACGCATGTGCTTTTTTTTACATCCAGTCCCCGTGTGTATGCAGTTTTTTGTAAATCTTGTCATCTGTTCCCAACGGCACACAATGGCCTACACTTACGAAAAGCGGAACAGGATTTAACGTGTGTGCAAGATGTTCTGCGTGCTTTCGCACACAGGGCCTCAGTTTATAGTCTCATCGGAAAGACTTTTGGGGAGAGTGGAGTCAGCACTGATGTTAATTCCAGGGGGAAAAACCCCTCTCAAACGGGAATCAAACCCGGGTCGCCAGATTTCGAGCGCAATGTTCTGACCACCAGGCATCGTTCCCTAAGTCAAATTGGGGTTATCGTTGGGGAAAACAGTCGCAAATTGCATATGTAACTATTGGTGTATGGGGAATTTAACTTGTGGTGCATGGGTAATTTAACTATTGGTGTATGGGGAATTTAACTAGTAGTGTATTGGTAATTTAACTATTGGTGTATGGGGAATTTAACTTGTGGTGCATTGGTGATTTAACTATTGGTGTATGGGGAATTTAACTATTGGTGTATTGGTAATTTAACTATTGGTGTATGGGGAATTTAACTTGTGCTGCTTTGGTAATTTAACTTTTGGTGTACTGGTAATTTAAATATTGATGTAACTTAATTATTGGTGTATTGGTAATTTAACTATTGGTGTTTTGGTAATTTAACTATTGGTGTACTGGTAATTTAACTATTGATGTAACTTAATTATTGGTGTACTGGTAATTTAACTATTGATGTAACTTAATTATTGGTGTACTGGTAATTTAACTATTGGTGTGTTGGTAATTTAACTATTGGTGTACTGGTAATTTAACTATTGATGTAACTTAATTATTGGTGTATTGGTAATTTAACTATTGGTGTATTGGTAATTTAACTATTGGTGTTTTGGTAATTTAACTATTGGTGTATTGGTAATTTAACTATTGGTATGTTTGTAATTGAACTATTGGTGTATTGGTAATTTAACTATTGGTGTAACTTAATTATTGGTGTATTGTAATTTAACTGTTGGTATATTGGTAATTTAACTATTGATATATTGGTAAGTTAACTATTGATGTAATTTAACTATTGGTATATTGGTAATTTAACTGTTGGTGAACCTCCCAGCTCTGGCCGAGGAGACACCCCTCCCCTTCAACCCCCACCTATCCCCCCCCCAAAAAAAAAAAAAAAAAAAAAAAAAGAAGGAAAGGAGATTCAGGTAAGCACAGACAAAAGTGTGAAGGTCACTGACTTGTGCCCTTTCTATGTGGTCACTTCATGCCACAAGGTTCACAACTGCATTGACCTTCGTTAATGACCCGTGAAATGAGATCCATGACTTTCAATCCAATCCAATGATGGTGCTTATAGCCCCGACGGCCACATATCCATGACTTCTATCTCTTTCTGCTCAGTCAGCTAGCGATGAAGGATAACTTAGAGTGGAAAGGGTGGATGGGGTGGGGGGGGGGGTGTAATTAATGGGAAGGTAGAGAGTAAACCAGTGTGACAAAGTGTGTGTGTGTGTGTGTGTGTGTGTGTGTGTGTGTGTGTGTGTGTGTGTGTGTGTGTGTGTGTGTGTTTTGTGTGTTTGTGTGTTTGTGTGTCTGTCTGTGTGTAAGTGTGTATGTATGTATGTATGTATGTATGTATGTATGTATGTATGTATGTATGTATGTATGTATGTATGTATGTATGTATGTATGTATGTATGTGTGTGTGTGTGTATGTATGTATGTATGTATGTATGTATATTGGTGTGTGTGCATGCATGCATGCATGCATGTGTGTGTATATATATATATATATATATATATATATATATATATATATATATATATATATATATATATATATATATATATATATATATATATGCATGCACGCCTGCCTGCCTGCCTGCCAGCCTACGTTTGTGTCTCAGGTTCTGCATAGCGTATGTATGAACCTGTGTCCACATGCAAACAGGTGGAAAAAACCCTGTTAGCCACTCCAGGAGCGTGGCAGATTCAGCTGCCTCATGCTCCACTGTAACTTCTGGCCACAGTCGGTTTGGTCAATGTTGGACTGGACCCCTGACCATCATAAACCTACCAGCACACACATCCCTACCCCCCCCCCCCCCCCCCCCTTGACCCCACCTTTCCTCTTTCACAATCCCTACGTGTCTCTTCATTTCTCCTATTTAACCCCCTTCCTCACCCATACTATTTTTAATTAACACTTTCACTTCCATTCAATCCCTTTCTGCCACACAGACATGGGGGGAAAGATGCATACACACACGCACAGATGCACGCACGAACGCACACATGCACATACACAGACGCATGTATGCACACATACACACACACAAAGACGCACGCACGTACATACACACACATACACATACACACAGACGCACACACATACACACACAAACAAGCACACACATGTGTTAGAGCACACACACAAACACACACACGCACGCACGCACACACACACACATATAAATGTCTGTCTCTTATCGTTTACATGACATACTCTGTACAGTCTAATTACATAGAGTGTGCCTGTGTATGTGTAGGTAAATTAGTTCCCACTCGATCTATACGTCAGTGGGGTCACCACCATTCTCTCTCTCTCTCTCCCTCTCTCCCTCTCTCTCTCTCTCTCTCTCTCTCTCTCTCTCTCTCTCTCTCTCTCTCTCTGGGGGACGGGGTAGCCAAGTGGTCAGAACATTGTGCTGGCAAATTGACCACACAGGTTCGATTCCGTTCAAGAAGATTTTTCTCCGGGAGTTAACATCAGTGCTGACTTCACTCTCCCAAAAATTCCTTCGGATGAGACTATAAACCAAGGCCCCGTGTGCGAACACACGCAGAACATCTTGCACACACATTAAATCCTGTTCCGCTTTTTGCAAGAGTAGGTCATTGTGTGCCTGTGGGGATGACATTTACACAACTGCATACGCACGGGGACTGGGTGTAAAAAAGCACAAGAGTGCTTATTCCATTATCGTCGACATAAAAGAATCTCTCTCTCTCTCTCTCTCTCTCTCTCTCTCTCTCTCTCTCTCTCTCTCTCTCTCTCTCTCTCTCTCTCCCCTCTCTCTCTCTCTCTCTCTCTCTCTCTCGGTTATTACATTCTTCTGTCTGTCTGTCTGTCTGTCTGTCTGTCTGACTGTCTGTCTGTCTGTCTGTCTGTCTGTCTGTCTGTCTGTCTGTCTGTCTGTCTGTCTGTCTCTCTCTCTCTCTCTCTCTCTCCTCTCTCCTCTCTCTCTCTCTCTCTCTCTCTCTCTCTCTCTCTCTCTCTCTCTCTGGGGTCGGTCACGAGAAGTGAAGTGGACAGGGCGCACATTTTCTGTGACCAGCAGTAAAACTAGAAATTCATTCAAAAATGCCAGTTACTGGACTTCCAGCGGCTGTGGAGAGGACCTTATGTGCCCTGCTGACTGACAATGCAGTTTCCAGCTGGAAAGTGGCAGGAGAAGGGGACAGCGTGGTTTTTGTCTTGCGACTGAAGCCAGTGGACACAACAGTGTCAACCAACAAGGCGGATCCAACAGTGAATCGCAGCACACAAGCACAGTACTATAGGAAGAAATCGTTATCTCAAAGATGACGAGATGTGGGGCGTTCTCGAAAGCATAAACAGAAGCAGGCAAGTGTTGTGTGTGAAAGTGACCGTGTCCTCAGTGCCTCGAGTCTGCCTGACAGTGGTGTAGAACAGGGGAATACAGCATGTGTAGATACACATGGAATAGACCTACCAACAGCACACACACAGGACATCAACACAAAAACATCAGTTAAGCTGCCATCGTCGGTTGATTTAGAACCTCCCTGTATGTCTGATTGTAGTGACTGTGCTGCTATGTGTGCTGATATGTGTGTTTTGCAGCCTGAGGTGAACAATGATAATATTGTTGGTGCATTCGACACAGGAAATGTCAAACAGTACGTGGCTACTCTAACTGATAGATCCCTACAGAAAAGGCTAAGAGACAGACAAAGAAATACACACTTTAGAAAATCTGTGCTACATCATTCAGATGGTGAAGATATTGTGACGTGTGAGTCAAACGACATTGTGATCCAGTACACATGCCAACCAGACACTGAGCCAGTATGTGTGTACTGGTTTGTCAAACAGCAAGAGAAAAACATGTTAAAAGAGGAACTTGTCAAACTCGCCAGTTTGCCAAATGGGAAGCGAATCCAGAACACACTACACACGGAGACCCTATCGCGTGCCTCAAGGGACTTAGCGACACTTAGAGAACTACTACAACGGTTTCTTGGCTAGCCTAGACCTAAGGGTGTGTGACAAAGGCTTAAAGGCTCGGAATGCCGTAACATATCCGGACAGTAAAGAGTTTCGTGTCTCGATGTACATTACTAATCAATGCTGTGGTTTTCCATGGCTTGGAGTAGCCTCGTGTGTCAGCTTAAAGCAATTATCGTTATCGTTATTCGGCAACCCCCTTCATGTATAGGCCAATGGCCTTTTTTCATGAATAAACCTTTCGAGTTCGAGTTCGAGTTCTCTCTCTCTCTCTCTCTCTCTCTCTCTCTCTCTCTCTCTCTCTCTCTCTCTCTCTCTCTCTCTCTCTCTCTCTCTCTCTCTCTCTCTCTCTCTCTCTCTGAAGTAAGCAGCCTGATTTTCATTTAAAAATATGTAATCATTCTATGTAATATTACTATGACACATGTACAATGCAATACAAATCAGTACAAAACAACAAGACAACACAGCATAAACAATACACTAATGCAAAAGATGCAAAACTACCCCTGGCTCAATCATGAGTAAACTTAAAACAATGCAAAGTCGCAACAGAAGAACAGCACACTAATACAAAGCTAACCCTAGGAGGTTGGTGTCCCATAACCTTTGTGGTCGTAGGGGCACAAGGCATCAGAGACCTCAGCTTCTCTAGGGGGCCAGAGTGTTGAGGGTGGCGCCCATCTCCTCTCCCTCGCTGCTTTACCTTCCCTGACCCTAAAGAGGGCAGGTACCCATTTACAGCTGGGTGAACTGGGAGGACTGTACTGAAGCCAAGGCGCGTAAACAGTCACCCATCCACTTGGTAACCACGCTCGACGCTGCTTAACTTGGCTGGGGGAAAGCGAGCGCTCTGACCACTGAGCTATCGCGCCCCCCTAGGAGCCACAGGTAAATCGTAGGCAAAGGTGGGAAGGTCACTGACAACCTCCATCTGTGTGGTCACTGTATACCACGCAGTGACATCAATCCATTGACCTTTGTAGTGACCCAGGAAATGAGATCCATGACCTATCTCTCTCTCTTTATGTTCTGTCACCTGGCCGCGAGGGAATTGATTAGAGTGGAGAGTGTGTGTGTGGGGGGGGGGGGGGAGTGGAGGGTGAGGGGTGTCTGTAATTAATGGAGAGGTAGAGAACAAACCAGCCGGAAAGTATGAGTGTTAGTGACAAAGTTGTGTGTGTGTGTGTGTGTGTGTGTGTGTGTGTGTGTGTGTGTGTGTGTGTGTGTGTGTGTTAGTGTGTGTGTGTATGTGTGTTAGTGTGTGTGTGTGTGTGTGTGTGTGTGTGTGTGTGTGTGTGCATGCGTGTCTGTGTATGTGACTGTGTGTATGCACAGATGTGAATGCACACTAAGTACCTATCTGCATGTGCATGCGTGCGTGCGTGCTTGCGTGCGCGTTTGTGTTTGTGTGTGTATGTGTGTGTGTGTGTGTGCGTGTCTGTGTGCTTGTGAGTGTGTGTGTGTGTATGTGTGTGTGTGTGTGTGTGTGTGTGTGTGTGTGTGTGCACGCGCGTATGTGTATGCATGTGTGCCTGGGTGTATGTGTTAGAGAAATAGAGATGCATAAAGAATGACGTGGACAGTGAAAGAGAGAGGTGGAAGGGAGAGAGAGAGAGAGAGAGAGAGAGAGAGAGAGAGAGAGAGAGAGAGAGAGAGAGAGAGAGAGAGAGAGAGAGAGAGAGAGAGAGAGACAGACAGACAGACAGACAGACAGACAGACAGACAGACAGACAGACAGACAGACAGACAGACAGACAGACAGACAGACAGACAGACAGACAGAGAGAGAGAGAGAGAGAGAGAGAGAAGAGAGAGAGAGAGAGAGAGAGAGAGAGAGAGAGAGAGGAGAGAGAGAGAGAGAGAGAGGCAAGGCAAAGTAAGGCAAAGTATTTTATTCGAGGATAATAGATAAGCACTCGTGTGCTTTGTTAAATCCAGTCCCCGCCCTTTTCAGGGATACATCAAGTTGAGAAGATACTAAACAATAAAACTTTACGCAATACCAAACAACACCAAAGAATAAGGACACTATATATGATAAGGTAATAAAAAAAAAGAATGCACTCGTTCAGAAGACAAAAATCTGAAGTCACAATAAAAGATTTTGATTATGGAAAAAAGAAAAGCGTTAATAGATAAAGAGCAAACAAGGGAACAAAATGAAATAAACAACTAAAAAAAAAAACATCAATCCACCACCATCTGTCAAAAGTTATACATGTGATATAAATCATACATTTGGATAAAAGGGGAAATTTTTAAAGAGAGAGAGAGAGAGAGAGAGAGAGAGAGAGAGAGAGAGAGAGAGAGAGAGAGAGAGAGAGAGAGAGAGAGAGAGAGAGAGAGAGAGAGAGAAGAATCGATGACACCACCACTCACAGATAAAGAAACAACACAAAACTTGGAAGAAAGGAAAATAATATTACGATAATTAAATCAAAGATGCAAGTAACACTTTTCCTTTTGGGTGTGAATCTTTTTATATTATTTTTCGCTACACCCAAACAAGTTCAATTTTGAACAACAAACAAACAAACAAACAAGTTACTTTAATCTTATCAGAGCTTTTAAATAACGCCTTTTATTTTTAATGGCCGACTTATTTCAGAAAGAACCAAAGAAATAAGCATACAATAAAAACAAGCACAAAAGTCACAGCATATCACCTACTTTTCCTTAATGCATCACCTTTTCTAAACGTGTTATTTTCCTTTGTATATATATATATATATATATATATATATATATATATATATATATATATATATATATATATATATATATATATTACTAGATAATCTCTCTCAGAACTGACAAAAAATTAAAACAGTCACAACAATTTTAACAAAGTCAGATAGGAGGAGGAGGAGGAGGAGGAGGAGGAGGAGGGAGGAGGAGGAGGTGGAGGTGGAGGGGGAAGAGAGTAGTAGTAGTAGTAGTAGTAGTAGTAGTAGTAGTAGTAGTAGTAGTAGTAGTAGTAGTAGTAGTAGTAGTAGTAGTAGAGGTAGTAGAAGCAGCAGCAGCAGCAGCAGCAGCAGCAGCAGTAATATTATTTTGTACAGAAACAAACAATTCAAACTTTTCCTGGAACAGTTTAAATTTAGTAAGGCCCCTTTGATCATAACAATAGATAAGGTGTACAGATAGACAAATAAAGAAAACCAAAAAAAACAGGCAATGACCATGTTGGCTCTGTATCAAAGCCTGACTCTCTAACAAAAAGTGTTTTTGTCCATTCTTGTTAATGCTGTCCCTCCATCCCCCTTCTTTTTATCTTCCTACTTCTTCTGCTTTCTTCAACAGTTCTCTGCCATTCTTGTTAATACTGTCACTGTCACTCCATCCTTCTTCTTTCTGTCTTCCCTTTCTTCTGTTTTCTTCAAAAGTCCTTCGCCATTCTTGTCCATTTTTTTTTAATGCTGTTCCTCCATCCCCTTTCTTTCTGTCTTCCTCCTCTTTTTCTCCCTCCTTCAACAGTTCTCTACAATACTACAGTTTTTAGAGAAGCCATTCAATAGCAATGAAGAGAATGTGTCAGCAGATATTTAGGAAAACAAAGTAAAAAAAAAAATAGAGAGAGAGAGATTGAGAGATTGAGAGATTGAGAGAGAGAGAGAGAGAGAGAGAGAGAGAGAGAGAGAGAGAGAGAGAGAGAGAGAGAGAGAGAGAGAGAGAGAGAGAGGAGAGAGAGAGAGAGAGAGAGTTCCATTTAATGACAGCACATCAGACAAGGAAGTAAAAAAATAAATTTACAGGTCAGTTCAATTTTAATGGAGTCATTAATCACTCCTTATACCTTACTGAACCAACTGCTTCACAAACAAAATTAAATCTAAAAAAGGAAACCAAATTAAACAAGCAAAAAACAAAAGAGCAAATAAGCAAGCAAAAAAGTAGGTCATAGCAGTGTTAATGAAAATACAGTTTCATTTTAAAGAAACGAAACAAACAGAGAAGAAGCACCAACAAAAGGTGTTAATTCCAAGGACTCACAAATCAGACCTTTTTTGCTGTAAGGGTGATCTGTTTTTAGAAAGAAAAGAAACGAATAACGAAATAAATCACAGCTGTAATGGGCAACAAATCACACCTTTGGTTTTGAGAAAAAGATCTGTTTAAAAAAAAACAAGTAAATAACAAAAAGAAGCCAAGAAGTTACGATAATTTCATCAAGGCTACAAAATGACACTCCAACT
The DNA here is from genome assembly GCA_030674155.1 of Stramonita haemastoma. Taxonomy (NCBI): domain Eukaryota; kingdom Metazoa; phylum Mollusca; class Gastropoda; order Neogastropoda; family Muricidae; genus Stramonita; species Stramonita haemastoma. The sequence continues at coordinate 23,548,946 of CM060339.1, forward strand.
TTTTGGTCTGATTTGTCAAGTTGTAAAATAATTAAAGAAGTTTACATTTAAACAAACAAACACAATAATTTACAGCAATTTTATTAGAGCTTAACAGTAAAAGTTTTCCAGAACGTCTTATAGAAATAAGTCAAGAATCAAACAAATGTAAAAAAAATCAAGTTTAAAGAAACACAGCAAATCACTTTTTTTTTTTCTTTTGGGGGAAATGATCTATTTAAAAATGTACAATGCTGACATAAAGAGACTGTTATGAAAGAGTAGTAGAGGAAGACAAAGACATCAATGGACATATGATGTAAAAGTCTTTCCTATGAGACTGTAAACTAAGGCCCCGTGTGTGTTGCGCACGCAGAACATCTTACGCACACGTTAAAGCCTGTTCCACTTTTCGTAACAGTAGGCGCGCCATCGTGTGCCGGTGGGAATGGATGACAATATTTACACACCTGCATACACACGGGACTGGATAAAAAAAAAGCACATGAGTACTTATCCCACTGTCCTCGATATAAAAGAATAAAATAAATAAATAGATAAATTCTTTCTGTCTTCCTCTTCTCCTTCTTCCTTTAACAGTTCTCTGCCATACTACAGTTTTTAGAGAAGCCATTCAATAGCACTAAAGACAATGTGTCAGCAGACATTTAAGAAAACAAAGTTGTTGTTTTTTTAAGTTCCATTTAATGACAGCACATCAGAGAAGGAAGTAAAAAGAACAAGTAAACAGGTCAGTGCAATTTTAATGGAGTCATTAATCACTCCTTATACCTTACTGAACAAACTGCTTCACAAACAAAATTAAATCTAAAAAAGGAAACCAAATTAAACAAGCAAAAAACAAAAGAGCAAATAAGCAAGCAAAAAAGTAGGTCATAGCAGTGTTAATGAAAATACAGTTTCATTTTAAAGAAACGAAACAAACAGAGACACTCACCCCAACAAAAGGTGTTAATTCCAAGGGACTCACAAATCAGACCTTTTTTGCTGTAAGGTGATCTATTTTAGAAACAAAAGAAACGAATAACAAAATAAATCACAGCTGTAATGGGCAACAAATCACACCTTTGGTTTTGAGAAAAAGATATGTTTAAAAAAAAAACAAGCAAATTCCAAAAGAAGCCAAAAAGTTACGATAATTTCATCAAGGCTACAAAATGACACTCCAACTTTTTGGTCTGATTTGTCAAGTTGTAAAATAATTAAAGAAGTTTACATTTAAACAAACAAACACAATAATTTACAGCAATTTTATTAGAGCTTAACGGTAAAAGTTTTCCAGAACATCTTATAGAAATAAGTCAAGAATCAAACAAATGTTAAAAAAAAATATCAAGTTTAAAAAATGCACAGAAAATCATAATTTTGTTTTCTTTTGGGGGGGGGGTGATCTTTTTTTAAGAATGTACAGAGCTGACATAAAGAGATTGGTATGAAAGAGTAGTAGAGGAAGACCAAGACATCAGTGGACATATAATGTAAAAGTCTTTCGGATGAGACTGTAAAACCGAGGCCGTGTGGGTACATTTGCAGAACATCTTGGCACATGTTAAAGCCTGTTTCGCTTTTCGTAAGAGTAGGCGCACCAAAGTGTGCCGGTTGGAACAGATGACAATATTTACACACCTGCATACACACGGGGACTGGATGAAAAAAGCACATGAGTACTTATCCCATTATCCTCGATATAAAAGAATAAAATAAAATAAAATAGAATGAATAAAATAAAAGAAAGACTGGACAGGCAGTATACTGGCTAAGTGCATGCACCTGACACAAGACAGATCAACTCAGAGATTCATAAAACATAAACTTCAGTCTTAGACACCTAATCCATCCATCAGTTCATTTGATAATGCAAAAAAAAAAAACTTCACTTAACTACTTAAGGATTAAAAAAAAAAAAATTCAAGGAGATGAGTTCACAATTTGAACAAAATCAGAAGTCAAACCTTTCCTGCAATAATACAAGTAATGTCCATGACGGTTGTGTGCCAATGCCTGAATCTCTTTCTCTTTACTTTCTTTTTTCTTTTCTTTTCTTTTATATCGAGGATAATGGAATAAGCACTCATGTGCTCTTTTTACATCCAACCCCCGTGTGTATGAAGTTTTGTAAATCTTGTCATCCGTTCCCACAGGCACACAATGGCCTACTCTTACGAAAAGCTGAACAGGATTTAACATGTGCGCAAGATGTTGTGCATGCGTTTGCACACGGATCCTTGATTTATAGTCTCATTGGAAGGACTTTTGGGAAGAGCCCTAATGTTAACTCCAGGGAGAAAAATCTCATCGAACGGGAATCGAACCCGGGTCGTCAAATTGCGAGTGCAATGTCCTGAACAGTAGGCTATCCTGTCCCCCCTATAAACAGTGTCTGTCTATTCTTCAATGCTGTCTGTTCACCACCTTTTCTCTGTCTCCCTCTCCCTACTTCAACAGTTCTCTGCAATACATAAGTTTTAAAGAATCCATGAATAAAATATGCCAGTAGATAAAATTAGAAAACAAAGAAGAAAAAAAAAGGCCAATTTAACACTAGCACAGCAAGTAAAGAAGTAGAATAACAAATAAAAAGGGCTTTGCAATTTTAATGGAGTCATTTATCACTCCTTACGCCTTACTAAACAAACTGCTTAAGGGACCAAAAAAAATTAAAAAAGCAAAGTAAACAAGCAAGAAAAGAAGTAAATAAACAAAGAAGTACAAGCAAGTCCCAACAGATTAAATGGAGCCACCCTTCCATTTTCAACAACAGAGCAAACAAAGAAATATTCCATGGGACAAAAGGTGTTAATTTTAACACAGGCACAAATGTGATGCTCCACCACATAATGAGTCGCTTAGCACCAGAGGTCAATTTTTAGTTATTGACATGCTATCAAACTGCAATAAAATGGCTATACAATGCAAAAAGCAGATTGAAAATTAGACAATTCTTTGAAAAGTTATTACAATTTGAAATGCTAGACTGTATGAAGTGACAAAATGAGAAATTGACAAGTTTAGCATCATAATAGGTGGTCAGAATAAGGGCTTGGGTATTTTTAAAACACGTTTCAGGCAAAAGGAGACAAAATTATGATTTTATATTTCATTATGAGGTAGAATAATGGCTATACTTTAATAATCAATCGAAATCTCAAAAGTGCCAACGTGACCCTACCTGCCTTTAATGGCTCATAGTGGGTTATGTGGGTTATGTGCTAAGCAACTCATTTTGTGGTGAGTGTCACAAATAACCCCTTTTTGCTTTAGTGGGCTATCTGTTATGTTTGGTTTCTTTGTCCTTCGTGTTCGACTATGACCTCCAAAACAGCAGAGGAGGCAGCTGCTGTTTCGGAAACTGGGCAAAAATTTGGTTATAGTGGAGATGCCTTGCCCACAGTACATCCACCTCTCTCTCTTGGTCAAGAGGGCATAAGGACAGTCAGTGTTGATGATGCTCTCTAAAGGCCAACTACCCCCCTGGTCTGCAGCACATAAGCACTGTTCAATCTGTTATAGACGCATAGAAACAAAACAAGTTAGGGTCATTAGGGGCAACAAATCACAACTTTCTTTTAGTCAAAGATCCATCTCAGACACAAAGAAAATAATAACAACACCAACAAAAGGTTAAGGAATCACCATGGTTTTTACACACCCACAACTGACACTTGCTTTTTGGTCTAGATTTCTTTTCAAAACTAAAAAAAAAAAAGAACACCACAGAACCAGATAACCCAACAATTCACAGCAATTTTATCCAAGCTACAAAACCATGTCTTCTGCTCTACTGGACTGTACTGTCTGTTTTTTTTCACAAATAAACAAACAATCCAGTGTGCCTTTTTTTCAAAAAAATTAAAATGACTCTTTAGATTTCAACAGAGGTTTACAAATCACATCTTTTTGCTTTTATTAGATCGTCTACTTTAAAACGAAAAAAAGGCAGAGACGTCACTGCAGTTTTAACGAAGTCTTATAATTTAGACAAAAAAGTTTTAGGAAAGTCAGAACTTTAAAGTGTTGCTTTGTTGGACAATACCTTAGATGAACAAACAACAAAAAAGCAACAACAACAACAAAAACCAGGAGAACAAGTCTCACTAACTGTAATGAAACTAGAAGCATTATCATTAGAAGCCAACTCAACACGCAAAGAAAGAAAGAAAGAAAGAAAGAAAGAAAGAAAGAAAAGAAGGGAAGAAAGAAAGAAAGAAAGAAAGAAAGAAAGAAAGAAAGAAAGAAAGAAAGAAAGAAAGAAAGAAGAAAAAAAAGAAAGAAAGAAAGACAGAAAGAAGGAAAAAAGGAAAGAAAGAAAAAAGAAAGAAGGAAAGAAGGAAAGAAAGAAAGAAAACAGGAAAACAAGAAAGAAAGAAAGAAAGAAAGAAAGAAAGAAAGAAAGAAAACAAGAAAGAAAGAAAGAACGATAAAAGGAAAAATGCAAAACAAACAAGCAAGGAAATAAAGAAAGACAGACAGAAAAGAAAAAAATGACCAACAGAAAAATAGAAAGACAGACAAGAAAAGCAACAATGAACAAATGAAAGAAAGAAAAGAAAAGAAAGAAAAGAAAAAAAAAGAAAAAGAAAGAATAAAAGAAAAAGAAAGAAAAAAAGAAAACAAAAGAAAAAAGATAGAAAGAAAAGAAAAAGAAAAAAA
>CM060339.1:23566195-23568695 GCA_030674155.1 Stramonita haemastoma
GAATGATGTGGGCCGAGCTGAAGAGGATCTCCCAGAACCGAGTCCGTTGGAGGAGTGTTGTTGCAGTCCTTTGTTCCCACGGGAATTCATAGGCATAAGTCAAGTTGTTTTTTTTAACCTACCTGGTCACAATAAAGTGCAGGCTTACTAGTACCCCTTCTTTTGCATATAACTATAGACGCACGCAGAAGTTTAAATGTTCACCTTGAAGATTCCATAGGTCATGTCAGCATTCAGGGGGGGGGGGGGGGGGGGGTGTTAAGTTATATATATATATATATATATATATATATATATATATATATATATATATATATATATATATATATATATATTATTATATACACATATACATACATACATACATACATACATACATACATACATACATACATACATACATACATACATACATACATACATACATACATACATACATACATACATACATGCATGCATGCATGCATGCATGCATGCATGCATGCATGCATGCATGCATGCATGCATGCATGCATGCATACATACATACATACATACATACATACATACATACATACATACATACATACATACATACATACATACATACATACATACATACATACATACATACATACATACATACATTTCATCTCTTATCTACAAAATTAAGTTTAAATTCTTGGAAAACCATAATTATACTGCCAGAATGTGGCATGTGTGCTTGTTCGCAACCTATATTATTTTGCTAACATATTCTTTTCCTGTGCCTAGTTTTAAATTTTGTGCATGAAAAATACGGTATTGATGTTCGGGAAAACGAATATGTCAGTATGCTCCTTTGTAAACCAGAGCTAAACGCCATAGGGTTATTTTTCAGTCTCCTGCTCATGTTTTGTTGTAGTTCTCTTCATCTTCCTCCATTTTTTTTTCCATCCACCACCTCTCTCTGTCCCTCTCTGTCTCTCTGTATTTCTGTCTCTGTCTCTTTCTCTGTCTCTCTAATCTAATACCCCTAATGATTGTGAACATACTTTAAACATACAACAACAAACAACCGAGTTAAAAATCCACACACAGACAGACAAACAGACAGACAGACAGAAAAACAGACAGACAGACAGACAGACAGACAGACAGACAGACAGACAGACAGACAGACAGACAGACAGACAGACAGACAGACAGACAGACAGACAGACAGACAGACAGACAGGGTAACTGAGACGGAGATGGGGAGGTAAAGTTGAAATAATGTGAATGTTTAATCCATACTTTTTACAAAATTGTTTCATGTTCCAATGACGAGCAATATTCAACAACAACAAAAACCCCACAACCAAATACACATATAAACAAACAGAAAGTATAATGTTTTAAACAAAACTGCAATATCACCTTTGATATTTTTTGTTGTAATTCAGAACATTATGGAAGGAGAAAAACTAGGCATTTCTCTAGTCGCTGTCATTTTCTAGCAGCAAAACCCCAAAAATTCTTGTTAGACAATTGCCTTACAAATGCGAATATGAAGACTTTTTTTTATCTCATGAGCAGAGACTTTCATGTGGGGGTACCAGCCATATATAGAAACAGTCCACAGAAGAAAACAAAACACATCAAAGACACAAAAATTCTACAACACAGTAATAATGATACTTCATTTTTTCCTGTTTCCTCCCCTTCTTTGTTTAAGATCTTGAAATCCATTAATTTTTGAAGAACTCTTTGTATTTTTCTTCTCTTTCTTTTCTTTCTTTCTTTCGTTCTTTGTTTCTTCTTCTTCTTCTTCTTCTTCTTCTTCTTCTTCTTCTTCTTCTTCTTCATCTTCATCTTCTTCTTCTTCTTCTTCTTCTTCTTCTTCTTCTTCTTCTTCTTCTTCGTTGTCGTCGTCGTCGTTGTCGTCGTCGTCATGGAAACTGCATACACACGGGGGCTGGATGTAAAAAAAGCACATGAGTGCTTATTTCATTATCCTCGATATAAAAGAATAAATGAATAATTTTTTTTTTTTTAATGCGGTTTTGTATATTTTGCAGTCCGTTCCCACCGGCACACAATGGCCTACTCTTTCAAAAAGTGAAACAAGATTTAACGTGTGCGCGAGATATTCTGCGTGCGTTCGCACACATAACCTCAGTTTATAGTCTCACCCGGAGGACTTTTTAGGAAGAGTAGAGTCTGCAATAATGTTAACTCCAGGGGATAAAAAAAAAAAAACACCCTTGAACGGGATTCGAACTCAGGTTGTTAGATTTGCAAGCACAATGTTCTAACCACAACACTATCCCGTCCCTCGTTAAACTGTAAGCCCATAACTCTTAAACACTAAGCCCCCCCCCCTCCCCCCCCCCCCCCCCCCTCCCCCTAACTCTGAGATCAAGGCTGTGTGTGGGAGAAAATAAGCAGGACTTAGAAAAAAAGGCTAGAGGAAAAAAGAAAAAAAAAACAGACACAAAAATCCCAAAAGACAAAGCAGCACTCAGAATAAAAGGCTTGAGGAAAAAGAAAAAAAAAACAC
>CM060339.1:23601195-23603695 GCA_030674155.1 Stramonita haemastoma
TGATGATGATGATGATGATGATGATGATGATGATGATGATGATGATGATGATGATGATGATGATGATGATGTTGATGATGATGTTGATGATGATGTTGATGATGATGATGATGATGATGATGATGATGATGATGATGATGATGATGATGATGATGATGATGATGATGATGATGATGATGATGATGATAGATGATGATGATGGTGGTGGCAGTGGTGGTGGTGGTGGTGGTGGTGGTGTTGATGGTGACGACGGCGACGACGATGACGCCGCCGCCGCCGCCGCCGCCGCCGCCCGCCGCCGACGACGACGACGACGACGATGATGATGATGGTGATGATGATGATGATGATGATGATGATGATGATGATGATGATGATGATGATGATGATGATGATGATAATGGTCGTGGTGTTGGTGGTTGTGGTAGCGGTAATTATGGTGATGATACTAACGATGACGGTGACAATGATGATGATGATGACAATGATAGTGATGACGACAAACATCGACGGCGATGACAATGATGATGTTACAAATGCATCTGCTGACTGGATCACTTCACAACTGTAATGCAGCATAAATCATATGAAAAAGTTCACACACCGTGACACCAATCTGAAAAAATCTCGAAACTCTAAGGTAAATAAAAAGGTAAAGGTGTCCCATAACCTGTGTGGTCGTAGGGGAGCGAGGTGTCAAGAGACCTCAGCTTCTCTAGGGGCCAGAATGTTGAGGGCGGCGCCCATCTCCTCTCCATCGCTGCTTTACCTTCCCTGACCCTAAAGAGGGCATGTACCCATTTACAGCTGGGGGAACTGTACTGTAGCCAAGGCGCGCAAACCGTCACTCATCCAATTCGCAACCACGCTCGACGCTGCTTAACTTGGTTTGGGGAAAGCGAGTGCTCTGGCCACTGAGCTATCCCGTCCCCAAATCTCTAAAACTACCTGTAAACATACAATCAGACCATAATTATCATTCTGTGCCCCAGGAAGTGAGGAATATTCTCTTCTCTTCTAAAGCTCACATGAATACAAGAAGTCATCCTACATAAACATTGTAACATTGAGTTTGTTTTATATGGATCATGTTTTCATCACAACATAACAACAAGACTTAAAGAAAATAAAACTGCAAGTTGGTTCAGAAGCCTCAAGAATGCTGTACTGTCAGTGGCTTTTTGCAAGATTTGACAAAAGTTCGTTCATAAACCAGAAAGTTCAAGTCTAAAGGGAAAGCTACGGTTAGTCGTGATGCAGTGTTATTCTTCTCTTTTAGTGCTTGATTTTAGTACATATTTCACGACGTTTAGTGCAGAAGTTTCTGATGTGAGATCATTATCTGAGAACTCTCCCAGTTCGCTAACACGAAGGGAATACTGGGGAAGTTGTGTTATAAGAGTGTTCAAGGGGAAATGAAGGGTTGACATTAGGATGCAGCGCTGTGGAGCTATTGGTCGTTGTTAAAGGATGTGTGTAATGTATTGCGGAGGATTTATAAACTTAGGGCTGCTAAGTCATGGTGAGGTTGTAGGAGGAGGGGAAGTCATTTGTCAGAAAACACACATTATTCTGTCTTTTCTTAGTGTTGCAGGGTTGTTTTTTTCTTTCTTCATTTTTTTCTTTTGTTTGATTCTTGATTTTGTTAGTTTTTTTTTTTTCTTTACTTTGTTTGTTTGTTTGCTTGCTTTTTTTCTCTTTTTGTTTCTTTCTTTCTTTCCTTCTTTTTTGTTTCTTTCTTTCTTTTTTTTTTTTTTCCCTTTTTCTTCAAGACAGTATCATTTGAAATTTGTAATAGGACTTTCTCTTCCGTTTTTTTTGCAAAAAGCAACGAGGCCTTTTTCTCAAGGGATGTGATTTATGCATATGTGACCGTGTTTACTCACCTTTTATGTAGCTTTTCCGACCGGAAATAATATATATACATACATACATACATACATACATACATACATACATACATACATACATACATACATACATACATACATGTATACATGTTTACACACACACACATACATGCATACATACATACATACATACATACATACATACATACATACATACATACATACATACATACATACATACATACATACATACATACATACATACATACATACATACATACATACATACATACATACATAAACACACACACGCACGCACGCACGCACGCACGCACGCACGCACGCACGCACGCACGCACGCACACACACACACATACATACATACATACATACATACATACATACATACATACATACATACATACATACATACATACATACATACATACATACATACATATATTCATATGTGTGTGTGTGGGGGGGGGGGGGGTATGTGTATGTGTGTGTGTAGTTTGCTTGTGTGTATGTGTGAGCCTGTGGTTTTTTGCTTAAAAAATATACAAGCAGTCTAACATAACAAAATAACCCCATAGCCATAATTCGACTTCCGTTATAGCTATCATAACGCACGTCACACATGCTATCCT
>CM060339.1:23611195-23616195 GCA_030674155.1 Stramonita haemastoma
AGAAGAAATGGTTTTTTTTGTCAGATTGTCAACTTTCTGTTGTCCCTTGGGGAAAAAAAAAAACCCAAACTGTTGATGATCTTGGCAACTGATGCTCAACCTCCTCCTTTATAGCAGTGGGCACCCAAGGATCGTAACCGTGCGTATTTATTGCCGGTGGGGATAGGTTGGCGTTTTATTGCTGTAGAGAAAGAGAGAAGGAGAGATGCTATGATATTTTTTTGTGATTTTTTTTTTTGGCCTGAAAGACAGGTCAAGGTTTTGTGAAAATTTTCTCTTGTCTATTTTCCTGCTAGTTCTTTTTGGTTCTCACCGTTCTCTTTTTTCCCCGTTTGTTTAGACTATCTCTCTCTCAGTGTTCAGTGTTCAGTGTTCAGTGTTCAGTGTTCAGTGTTCAGTGTTCAGTGTTCTCTCTCTCTCTCCTCTCTCTCTCTCTCTCTCTCTCTCTCTCTCTCTCTCTCTCTCTCTCTCTCTCTCTCTCTCTCTCTCTCTCACACACACACACACACACACACACACACACACACACACACACACACACACACACACACACACACACACACAAACACACACACACGTTAAATCCTGTTCCGCCTTTCGTAAGAGTAGGTCACTCATGTGCTTTTTTCATCCTGTCCCCGTGTGTATGCAGTTTTGTAATTATTGTCATCTGTTCCCACCGGCACACAATGGCCTACTCTTACGAAAAGCGGAACGGGATTTAGCGTGTGCGCAAGATGTTCTGCGTGCGTTCGCACTCGGGGCCTCGGTTTACAGTATCATCCGAAAGACTTTTAGGGAGAGTGGAGTCAGCACTGATGTTAACTCCAGGGGAAAAATCCCCTCGAACGGGAATCGAACTCGGGTCGTCAAATTGCGAGCGCAATGTTCTGACCACCAGGCTATCCCGTCCCGCCATCTCAAACACTTGAACGCGAAACAAATTATTTACAGACAAGAGGGAAAAAGAACTTACTGCATACATTAGCTTGTAGCTGTGCGAATAAAAGGATATTATTCCATGAGAACCTGATGTCTTACATTACAAAAATCAAGAAAAGTTGGGTTTAAAAAAATACCCTGACAGATCATGGTCATCATCACCATCATCACCATCACCACCATCATCATCATCATCACAGTCAGCAGCAGCAGCAGCAGCAGCAGCAGCAGCTAGCAGCAGTACAGCACGCGCAGCAGCAGCATCGTCGTCGTCGTCGTTGTCGTCGTCGTCGTCGTCGTCACCATCGTCGTCACCATCGTCACCATCATCGTCACCATCATCGTCGTCATCATCAGCATCGTCGTCGTCGTCGTCGTCGTCGTCGTCGTCATCATCACCATCACCATCATCACCATCACCATCACCACCATCATCATCATCATCAGCATCATCATCAGCATCATCATCATCATCATCATCATCATCATTCATCATCATCATCATCATCATCATCATCATCATCATCATCATCATCATCATCATCATCATCATCATCATCATCACCATCATCATCATCATCATCATCATCATCATCATCATCATCATCATCATCATCATCATCATCATTGTCTTCTTCTTCTTCTTCTTCTTCTTCTTCTTCTTCTTCTTCTTCTTCTTCTTCTTCTTCTTCTTCTTCTTCTTCTTCTTCTTCTTCCTCCTCCTCCTCCTCTCCTCCTCCTCCTCATCAACGACAACAACAACAACAGCAATAACAAGCAACAACATCAACAACACCAACAATAAACACTGACGAGGATTTTAGTAGCAGACGGATGCAGCTCACAAAAATGGACGTAGTTTCATTTTTGTTTCATTTTTTCTTCCTCGTTCTCCAGACGAAGAGTGATAAAATTATTCTCAAGTTGCCAGCGCACTGATTGGTAGTTTCTTCACATTATCGCTGTAAGCTTTCATTTTATTGTATTCAGATGAGAGAGAAAAAGAGAGAGAGAGAGAGAGAGAGAGAGAGAGAGAGAGAGAGAGAGAGAGAGAGAGAGAGAGAGAGAGAGAGAGAGAGAGAGAGAGAGAGAGAGGAGAGAGAGAGAGAGAGAGAGAGAGAGAGAGAGAGAGAGAAAAGAAAGAGAGAGAGAGAGACAGAGACAGAGACAGAGAGAATCAGAGACACAGAGAGACAGAGACAGAGACAGAGAGAGACACAGAGAGAGAGACAGAGACAGACAGACATACAGAGACAGAGACAGAGACAGACAGAGAAATACAGACAGAATTATATCATCTCCATCACCCTTGCACATTCAAGCAATCAAACTGCAACGTTATACCTCCCAAGCTTTCTTCTGCGTAGTTCCTTACAGATATCAACAACACATCAGATCTCTCCTTTGTTACTTCATCTGTGTTACAAGATATTTCCTACATGATTTTGTTGTTTATTATTATTATTTTGTTCTGAAGTGTCGAATCTGCTTTTTAATAAACAAGTTCCTGTTGGTTTTTGGTGCATTTCTTTGAACTCGTCTTTCTCTTTTTTTCCTGGATTGTCTTTTTGAGTCTGAATTTTGCGACAAAGTTAATGTCATGCTTGATTGTTTTGTTTGTTTTAAAGGAAGATTTGTACTTCTGTTTGTTTGTTAAATAGTATTTTGGTAGAGTTTTGTTAGCTGTTTTTATTTGTCTTTAAATTTACTTTTTTTATGTTGTGTTCAAATGTTTTTCTTACTGGCCTTTTTGCGCCTATTGTTTCTGATTGCATGTATGTATGTATGTATGTATGTATGTATGTATGTATGTATGTATGTATGTATGTATGTATGTATGTATGTATGTATGTATGTATGTATGTATGTATGTATGTATGTATGTATGTATGTATGTATGTATGTATGTATGTATGTATGTGTGTGTGTGTGTGTGTGTATGTTGTGTGTGTGTGTGTGTGTGTGTGTGTGTGTGTGTGTGTGTGTGTGTGTGTGTGTGTGTGTGTGTGTGTGTGTGTGTTGGTGGAGTAGTAGTATATGTGATGGGGGGTAGTGCAGGGGATCTAATGACCCAGGTTCGAACCACGTTAAATAGGGTATTTTCTCCTGGAGTTAACATCAGTGCCAACTCTACACCCCACCTCTAATCCTTGGGATAAGACTTTAAACAGAAATCCCAAGTGGGATTGCACGCAAAATATTTTTCACTCACGTTAAAACCTGTTCCTCTTTATGAAAGTGTAGGGCATCGTGTACCTGTAGGAACAGATGAGAAAATCTATAAAAACCACATGCACACTGGGACTGAATGTGGACAAAAAATCACATGGGTGCTTATTACATTGCTCTTGAAATAGAATAATTTTGTTTTTTTCAAAAACAGATTTAAAAAAGTACACATAGACGGAGACAAATACCCAGAGGAGATAGACAGACACACAGAGACATATAAACAACAAGAAACAGGACTTCTATCCCTTAAGATTTTACCACCCCTTTCCCTACACACACTATCATCTTCTTGCTCAGCCATGCTCATGCTCAGCACTCACGCAAACCTGGAAGACAGAAGACAAGGTCAGGTAGAAAAGAAAAAGAAAAAAAACACAAACAACAGACCAGCTAAGAGCGAAGGACCATGAACAGAACAACACTGCTCCACACAGCAATCATAGGGATTAGGCTTGTGGTCAGAACATTGCGCTCGCAATTTGACGACCCGGGTTCGATTCCCGGTCGAGGGGAGTTTTCCTCTGGGGTTAACATCAGTGCTGACTCCACTCTCCCCAAAAGTCCCTCGGATGAGACTTTAAACCGAGGCCCCGTGTGCGAACACTCGCAGAGCATCTTGCGCACACTTTAAAACATATTCCGCTTTTCGTATGAGTAGGCTATCGTGTGCCGGTGGGAACAGATTACAAGATTTACAAAACTGCATACACAAGGAGACTGGATGTAAAAAAAAACAAACACATTAGTGCTTATTCCATTATCCTCGATATAAAAGAATAAAGAAATAAATAAAATATTTAATAATAAATAAATCAAACAGTGCACAATGTCATCAGCAAACTGTATTGCTCCACCAACACAAGAATCTGATCTTTCCTGCCCTATCTTGTTGGTGGCTATTTACTTATTTATTTATTTTTATTATCGATCTATTATACCGTGGATGAGGGAATAAGCACTCATGTACTCTTTTTTAAAAAAAATCAAGTACCCGTGTGTATACACTCTTTTAAATCTTTTCATCTGTTCCCACCGGCACGTGCACATGATGGCCTACTCTTACAAAACGCAGAACAGGATTTAACGTGTGCGCAATATGTTCTGCGTGTGTTCACACACACGGGGCCTCGTTTTATAGTCTCATCCGAAAGACTTTTGGGAGGGAGTGGAGTCTGCACTGATGTTAACTCCAGAGGAGAAATATCTCCTCGAATGGGGAATCGAACCCAGGTCGTCAAATTTTGCGAGCTCAATGTTCTGACCACTAGGCTATCCAGTCCCTATAGCATGGGAATTGACAGTATGGCTTTTCAAGATTTTGGGTAATGTCTGGCAGGAGGCTCTGTCTTAGAGCCATGCTGTGTGGAAATGTAACACAGTTTTCATTGATTTCGGGAAATGCACAACCAGTTTCCTGGAGACACTTGTGTGAGAGATGATCTGATTTTAACCATTTGTTTGAAATGGTCTTGGGTGGTGTTCATCGCCATGAGTGAAATGGAAAAGTGGGTGTGTATTGCCCGCACTCTGAGCTTTCGATTTGTCTGTCTGTCTCTCTCTGTGTCTATAAACTGTCTGTCTTTCTCTGTTCATGAGAGAAAGACAGAAAGAAATTTTTAAAAAGAGGGGAAGAGAGAAGGAGAGAGAAGGTGGAGAGAGAAAGAAAAAGAAAGAAAGAAAGAAAGAAAGAAAGAGATAAAAAGAGAGAGAGAGAGAGAGAGAGAGAGAGAGAGAGAGAGAGAGATGAGAAGAGAGAGAGAGAGAGAGAGAGAGAGACAGACAGACAGACAGACAGACAGACAGACAGACAGACAGACAGACAGACA
>CM060339.1:23626195-23636195 GCA_030674155.1 Stramonita haemastoma
TTGTTCTTCTTGTTCTTGTTCTTCTTGATCTTCTTGTTCTTGCTCTTGTTCTTCTTGTTCTTCTTGTTCTTGTTCTTGTTCTTCTTGTTCTTGTTCTTCTTGATCTTCTTGTTCTTGCTCTTGTTCTTCTTGTTCTTGTTCTTCTTGTTCTTGTTCTTCTTCTTCTTGTTCTTGTTCTTCTTCTTGTTCTTCTTGTTCTTGTTCTTGTTCTTGTTCTTCTTCTTCTTCTTCTTCTTCTTCTTCTTCTTCTTCTTCTTCTTTGCATTATTTGCATTCTTCTTCTTCTTCTTCTTCTTCTTTGCATTCTTCTTCTTCTTCTTCTTCTTCTTCTTCTTCTTCTTCTTCTTCTTCTTCTTCTTTGCATTCTTCTTCTTCTTCTTTGCATTCTTCTTCTTCTTTGCATTCTTCTTCTTCTTTGCATTCTTCTTCTTTGCATTCTTCTTCTTTGCATTCTTCTTCTTCTTTGCACTTTTCTTCTTCTTCAAATGCTCAGACAGCATCGATTGTTGTCTGTTATATGAGCAAAAATGCGTTGTGCTGCTTTCAGCGTCGAACAAGTCAAACCCAGCGTCTGACTTCAGCATGGGAGAGAATTATGGCTTACTTTATTTCTGTCAGTGTCAGTTATGTTTTCATGGTTAAACAACATTGTTTTATCATTCATGTAAACTTCTAAAGATGAGTGGATAAGGACAATTCACTTCAACCCATGGGTCTGTGAAGTCGCAGGTTCGAATCTTGGCTATGACATCTGGTTGAATGAAGGGTTGAAATTTTTATTTCCTCGAAAAAGAAGACCATTGCATCCTGGTAGGAACAAATGATTTTTTTTTAAAGCGAATGCACGCAGGTGATGTGCTTAGACATCATCTTTGAGGTCAGAGTGCAGGTACCTTGAATTATGAGAAAAAAACAGTCACATATACAAAATATCACAATTGGTCAACTCAGAGCCTTAGCCGAAAAACAAAAGAAAACAAATATGTTAAGTATGTTTTTTTAAGGAGACGATTTAGCTCAGTGGTCAAAGCACTTGATTTCCCAAGGCCAATGTTAAGCTGCATCGAGCGTGTTTACCAATTGGATGGGTGACAATTTGCGTACCTCGGCTTCAGTATAGCCCCCAGTTCACCCAGCTGTAAATGGGTCCTCTTGAGGATCAGGGAAGGTAAAGCAGCGAGGGAGAGGAGATGGGCGCCGCTCTCAATATGCTGGCCCCTAGAGAAGCTGAGGTATCTGACGCCTCGCTCCCCTTCGACCACAAAGGTTTATGGGAAACCTTTACCGTTACCTTTTTTAACCTATGGTGTTAGTCCAAAAGCTGAACAGCAAGCTGATGTAACTGTCCTTACTTTTCTCCTTCTGTAACTGTGTTTCCCCACAAAAAGGGTGAAGGAGAGCAGTGGTGTGTTGCTCCTCAAGCCGACTGTCTCCAAAGCTAGCAAGCCTTTGAGTCAGGGTACATTCTGAAAATGGAACAGATAAACAGGACAAAAAAAGAGCACTGAGAATATTCGTGAAAGTAGAGTGACGTGACTGATGCATCATTACTTTTGCGACGCCATTCCAACAACAGTGCTATTGCTTTTATGTCAAAAGCAGAGGACTGCTACTTTTTGTAGTCATGTGCACTGTAATAGAAAAAAGTCATCGTGTCTTTATCACCCATAGTCAGCAGGGCTGATAGGCCTATTTTGAAGACATGATTATCTTTGTTATTTTTATTTCAGAAAACTTTTGATGGGCTTTCTTTTTGCAACTGACAGGTCTTTGTGTGTTTTTTTTTTTTGTAGCTGAGTCAGAGAACAACGTGTTTCTGTGAATTGGTGGATGAGGTGTTTATGGCAGTGTTTTTGAAAGAGGTTTTTGACATGGAAAAAAGATGTGCTGGTTTATCATCATGTCTTTTTGTTCCATTTCCAAGCAGTATTCTTTCACTGATAATAGCATGTCTTTTTGTTTTTCTTTTAATTTTTTGTTTGTTTCTGTTTTACCTCCCTCTCTTCTGTTACTCCTGTCGCTAGAGCGAGAGCGAGAGCGAGAGCGAGAGAGAGCGAGAGAGAGAGAGAGAGAGAGAGAGAGAGAGAGAGAGAGAGGAGAGAGAGAGGAGAGAGAGAGAGAGAGAGAGAGAGAGAGAGAGAGAGAGTGTGTGTGTGTTAGTTGGATGTCTGGCAAATATTTCAAAACTTTGGAAGACATTCTTTCTTTATTTCTTGTGACTGGAGTGCTAGTTCCTCAACCCTTGCAGTTCAAAAAGCAAGAGGCATGTGCCTGTGCCACAGAATACTTTCAGCTTTATATATATATATATATATATATATATATATATATATATATATATATATATATATATATATATAATATATATACATACATATATATCACAGCCCACAAATCCAACATCACTCAGTCCAGAGTGCTAAACTTAGCACGCCCCTTCCTTTTACCTAGTCCAAGTGTGGTCAGTTCCTGCTATAAATAGCACCAGCTGGCCTCTCGTCTGGGCTGGGGTGGGGTGGATTAATTAGCACCTGAGAGGAGCTGAAACTGTACAGATGTGTTTACACACAGTGGGCAAATCCAACATCACTCATTCCAGAGTGCTAAACTTAGCATGCCCCTTCCTTTTACCTAGTCCAAGTGTGGTCAGTTCCTGCTATAAATAGCACCAGCTGGCCTCTCATCTGGGCTGGGATGGAGTGGATTAATTAGTAGCTGAGAGGAGCTTATAAAGTGTACAGCTGTGTTTACATAGTCATACCTATGTTGGTCCTTTGAGAAAGAAGGGAGGTTTGATCAACATGGAGTGGCTGTCTATTTGTTTATTTATTTTATTTTGTTTTATTTATTCTTTTATATCGAGGACACCTTAAAGGATCAGTCAGCATTGGTGGCAGAACAATCACATACCTCCGCTTCACAGATGACATTGACGGACTAGCAGGATCAGAACAGGAGCTTGCCAGCCTAACAGAACACCTGAACAAGGCCTCTAAAACATACGGCATGGAAATCAGGGCAGAGAAGACCAAACTGATGACCAATAACACCAAGGGCATCAGCACTGATATCAGGGTCAACAACCAGAAGCTGGAAATGGTTCAAAGCTTCAAGTACTTGGGGGCCGTCATATCAAAGGGTCCAAGCCAGAGGTAGTATGCAGGACTGCACAGACAATAACAGCACTGCCAAAACTGAACACAATCTGGAAAGATAAAAATCTCTCACTCCAGTCCAAGATCAAACTAATTTTTTTACATGCGTATTTGATCTTCTCCATGTGTATGAAGATAATTAAGGCACTGGCAGGTCTGCATTTGAAGTTGACCTGGAAGATCGTAAAAAATCCCTATCCTGAACTCTGCAGATGGTACTGATATTTAAAACCACAGCTTCAAGGACCCATGGAATCAAAGTACAACAGTGTTAACCACTGATCTATAGTGTCCATCCAACAGGGCTATTCTCATTTATTGATTGATTGATTGATTGATTGATTGATTGATTGATTGATTGATTCTTTTGTATCGAGGATAATGAAATAAGCACTTATGAGCTTTATTTTACATCCAGTCCCCGTGTGTATGCAGTGTTGTCAATCTTGTCATCTGTTCCCACCGGCACACAATGGCCTACTCTTACGAAAACCGGAACAGGATTTAACGTGTGTGCAAGATGTTCTGTGTGCGTTCGCACACGGGGCCGCGGTTTATAGTCTCATCCGAAGGACTTTTGGGGAGAGTGGAGACAGCACTGATGTTAACTCCAGAGAAAAAATCCCCCTCGAACGGGAATCGAACTCGGGTCGTCAAATTGCGAGCGCAATGTTCTGACCACTACGCTATCCCGTCCCGTATGATATGGTTTGAAAGGTAGAAAAGTGCTCTGTCACACAGCGCAGATCTATTTCCCTTGCTATTCGAACTGCAACACCAGGAAGAAACACTGTAAAATAATCACACATTTCTCGCACTGACAGAAAACAATGCAAGGCTCATATTTCTCACTGAATAAAATCACAAATATAACTTTCGTTCTTTTATAAGTTTCAACATAAAAAATGTAGCAGATGGCATTTATTTAGGAAATGTAATTTGATCTCGGGGACAGGATATCAGTGATCAGAGCGATCGCTTTCCCCCCAGCCAAGTTAAGCAGGGTAGAGCGTGGTTGCCAATTGTAGTCCAGTCAAATTAAAATTTGACCTCAAACTAACTGCTTCGAAATATTTAAGTGCAGGAGTCGGTTCATTTGGCCATTTTGTTCATGCACACAAAAATCTAAAACTGTAGATGGTTCAATCTTTACGTAATTAACAAAAAACTTTTAGAAAAAATGGGGTTTTTATGTCGGGGACGCAAAACAGACCAACTGCGCGGGATTTGTGCACCGGCACAAATTCCGCCCTGCGTGCCTGCGAAATTTCCCTCCCGTTTCTCTTCTGGCTTGCTAGGCTAGCAGACGACGCGATGATGGGTGGAGGGGGCAGTTTAGAGTAAGCATGAGTGAAGCGGTGTAGCCTAACTGGTACGTCCAGGGCAGCTGGCGTTGGGCTGTTCTTTCGTTGAAGTGGGAGGGAGAAGAGTGTTTATGAACTAAAAGCGTTGTATGGAGCCATAAATGGTGTTGGCTTGTGTTTGTGTGATGATACTGGTATATAATGGTTATATATATATATATATATATATATATATATATATATATATATATATATATATATATATATATATATGTGTGTGTGTGTGTGTGTGTGTGTGTGTGTGTGTGTGTGTGTGTGTGTGTGTGTGTGTGTGTGTACTACTACTACTACTACTACTACTACTACTACTACTACTACTACTACTACTACTACTACTACCACCACCACCACCACTACCGTCACTACTACTACTACTTCGTCCACTAATTCTACTCAACAATATTGATAATAATGATAATGCTACTGACAATTAACATTTTATTATTAAAATCATCGTTTTCGTTATCACAATTATTATTATTATTATTATTATTATTATTATTATTATTATTATTATTATTATTATTATTATTATTATTATTATTATTACTAAAGTAGAATTGTTTAAACCATCTAAGTCTGTTTTGTTTCTTGATCAGATACCAGATAGAGACTGCTGCATTATCTTTAATCATGGATTTTGCAGTAAGGACACAAAAGTTATCTTACGGAAATACGGCAAGCAGTCAACAAAGTGGCGTCAACAGTGCTTCAATCGGCAATGTTGTACATGCTGGCTGTGGAGGAGACTATTACAACAGAAATGTTACAGCACAGTGTCTATGGACACTGTCCTAGGCTGATAAGTCTCCACAACAAAACTTTTCAGTCATGCAACTCAGTGTCTGTTCTGCCTGAAAGAGAAAATTGGTCAGTAAAGGTGAACATGAGGACTGCATAGATCTCATAACAGGGACAATAACAGGTTCAATACACAGGGGCTGACTCTTGTAGCAACAGGAGTGGTGAATGGCCAAAGAAAGTTACACCTAAGCTGGAATGTTTACAGGACTGCTTCGCAAGAGATGGTGCTTTCCACAGTGCCTGTAATTTCCAGACCAGAAAACATATCCCTAAAGTATTTTCAGACACTGATCATGAACCAACAAGAAAAAAAATTGAGAAAGCCAGCAGACCAAAAGATGACAAATGTTTTGCTGCATTTCAGGATATTGTTACCTACCTGGAAAACAATGTCGCTGAACACATCACTGTTTGAGACCTTGTTAGAATGATGGAAGACACCCTAACCCACTATATGTAATCTGACAACAATGGCTCTGCGCATAGTGCAATCAACATGAAGAAAATTGCTTAGACATTTTGGTGACAGTATAGCAATCTCAGCTTCAGAGGAAAATCAGCTTATACGACTCTAAAGACAGCAGTCCCTGCCACCCTACTCAAGTTAGAAAGAACAGACAAAGGCTGACAGTGACTGTGAATCCATTTGCCTGATAAAAACAGCAGCTACTACTATGAGGTGTCATTATGTCCATATGTTGCAACAAAGATGAGTACATGACTCTAGCCAACTGTCTAAGAATTTACAGTGCAGTTGTTTGCCCTTGAGTCTTCAGGGATAAGTACAGAACTGAAAACCACATATATTTGTCAGTGCATTGTGTAGGCTACAAGACCAAAAACATACACTGCTCCACTTCAAGTTCATTTGGCTGTACAGATGCACAAAACATTTGGATCCAGATTTTCGTTGAACACACTGAACAGACTTACATTCTGTTCTTCATACTTAATATACAGAAACTCTATCTCAATGCAGCTGTCAGCCAAGGTGTGAGCATTTCCCAAATCACAGAAGGAAAAACTCTTCAGTTTGTAACAGACAATGCAGACCACAACTCAGCTCATTTTAGATGGGGTGGCTCTTTTCATGGAATGGAAGCAAAAAAGAACAGGAGGGTATCCAGGGAAAAAAAGATGAACAACAGGGAATCCAGTGCACTTGAGAAATAAGGTATGTTAAATCTTGTGCATGTAAACAACCCCTCAACAACAAAAGAATTACTCCAAGTAAAAATATGATTATACAGGATTCGCGATAACCGGTAATTGTCGGTATTTTACCGATTGTAAACAGGGAATACCGAAAATTTTCGAAGCAGCCGGTACCGCGTACCGGTTCTGTTTGCCTGTGACCGATTAGATTTCCGTCTCAAAAAAAAAAAGTCTGAAGTGACGTTTTCTGACAGTCTGTCATGGGCCTGTACTGTGCTTACCGCACCTACCCCTTCCCACCCCTTCCGATGAACATCTTTAGCGCCAGCCTTATTATTAGCCTAGCAGGCAGAACAGCAAGCTTTACTGTGAAAGAATACAGCTTCGCGCTCTTCTCGGCATGACAGCGACTTCCATTCACATTGAATAAATGGGGCCTAGATTTATTTATTCTGTATTCTTTTAATCTTTTATATCGAGGATAATGGAATAAGCACTCCTGTGCTTTTTCACATCCAGTCCCGTGTGTATGCAGTTTTGTAAATGTAATCCATTCCCGCCAGCACACGATGGCCTGCTCTTACAAAAAGCGAGGGTCTATGACTATGAATTTGCGCGTTGCTTTCAGAGAGAAGAGTCGAAAACCAAATCTAAACTGAACGAAGATCTAGATGAGCGCTAAGCATACAAACAAGAAAGAAGAATATAAGTCACACGAATGATGCCATGCAAAACAACAGACTGACACGGACAGTGGCACAGGCGCTAGAAAAAAATCCTATTTCCTTCGTGGCTTCATGCCCAAGAAGCGAGTGGCAGCAAGCAGCACGGCAATCAAAGTCTGAGAGATTCGCGTTCAATTTAGATTTTGTTTTGCTGCCCAAAAATCCCCCCCTCCCCCACCCCCTCACTGATTTGTTTTGTTTTGTTCACAGTACCTACCGGATTTTATTTTCTGGGGACCGATTTTGGGGGAGTTGGTCAAGATATCTCTGAAATGGCAACTCGCAGTACCGGTTTTAAAAAATCCTAGCGCGAACCCTGTTATACAAGTGTACAGGCAGACAGAACTATGTGTGGCACGGTACTGCTAACAAAATCTCATTGGATAAATCAGCCTGAACTTTACATAAATAATTCTATTGTGACAAGAAGTATATTTTTTGGTAAGTGTGGTTATGAGACAGTCACATAATTATACACATTCTGAGACTGTAAGGAGGCGAGTGAATAAATATTGGTTTGTGGTATGAACTGCATTAATTCTTAATTACAAAGAGACAGTGCAATCTGCAGTTCAAGCCTAGGCTAATCCCTGTTGTAGTTCTTGATAAAGGTAAATTATAAAATTTTATTTTGTAAAATTTCAGAGTGAAAGTCAAGTTTACTGCAAATGCTTATGAAGAAAATAACCCTATATATCTACATTATCCAGATACATTATGTTAGGAATGTAAAAAGAAAACAACAACGTTTCGTTGCAGATCTGACTGGAACACACTGGGTTCTTTGTATTTCAAGAGCATTTCGGACATAGCTGCTGTTGATAATACTGCATATCTTGATACACCTTGAAAGATATCTTGGCCCCCGAAGTCTTCTCAACCAGCAGGGCATAGGTTGATGCAAGCACCTCATGATGGCGTGCACCCAGGGAAGTCAGGTGTTTTTCCTGCCCATGACTGCTATGAGTTCATACATCATGCATCTACTTTACTTTGATCTTCATCTTCCAATCAAGTACAAAAGTTTGCAGTGATGTATGCGGTAACTTTCTATCAGTCATTGTACATGGAAGCCCAGGCAATTATAAATAGTGATCCCTCTGACAGTTTCATCAGATCTGTTGTCCTTCAGGTGGGATACTTCCACACTCAGATGAGTTTCCTAGGAACCACTGGACATGTACTGAAAGGGTATGAACATGTGTACACCTCAAATGCTATTTCTCATAATTATTATGAGTGGGAAGTCTTACTCCCGTGCTGTTCGAGCATACTTTCTCACGGATGCTACCCTCAACACCATCTTCACAGCTCCTGCATACTACATGCCATGGATCCTGGTTTACCATGATATCCCATCACCAGACTAAATCTAACACAGCATGATTCAGCCAGTGTGTGACTTCCATCTTAGTGTTAGTTTTTGAAGTATGATACAAGGTTGTACCACCAGCACAATTTCCTTTTCTGAAAATTCCATAAGAAAACGCGACAACAGCCGAAATCCCAATCACTTCACCAAAGTGTATTACAGTCGCATACGTATACGCGCTCGCGCATGTGCGCACGTGCGCGCTGGCGTGTGTGTAAATTAAAATTTGTTAGCACCATTTGTGGTTGGTATTATGTTCAAGAATAGGTTGAATGCAAGCGTTTGATTTGTTTTCACAAGATGGGGGGAGGGATAACCTAGTGGTCAGAACACTACGCTCGCAATTTGACGTCCAGGGTTCGATTCCTGGTCGAGGGGATTTTTCCTCTGGAGTTAACATCAGTGCTAACTCCACTCTCCCCAAAAGTCCTTCGGATGAGACTATAAACCGAGGCCCGGGTGCGAACGCATGCAGAACATCTTGTGCACATGTTAAATCCTGTTCCGCTTTTCGTAAGAGTAGGCCATTGTGGTCCTGTGGGAACAGATGACACGATTTACAAAAACTGCATACACACGGGGACTGAATGTAAAAAAGCACATGACTGCTTATTCTATCATCCTCGATATAAAAGAATTTTTTAAAGTTGTTTTAATATAGATCTAGCGCCATATAGATTCTATAATTATAATATCATTGATAATAATGATAATAAACAATACTCAAATCTCAAAGAAATAGTAGTCTTAATCAACAATCTTCTATTGCTTATATAATAGATTTGTTCCACCACTGTGCAGAAACAGCTGTCACGGATACAGGCAAAACTAGGAGTTCGGCTTAGAATACGGGGTCTCTAAAAATTTAGGGGGTAGGGGTAGAAAACAAGCAATATCTTTTTAAATTATTTGTTGATTGCAACTGTTCTTGGTTTTTTATTTACAGAAGAGGTCATACTAGCTTTCTATGATAAACATGTTTTATTAATCGTGTATGAAACACATACAAATGGGAAAAATATAAGCATTTTGTTCAAATCAGCAAAGAATATTAACTATTTTTGTCCCCAAAATGTACAAAATTGATGAATTTCCTGCCTAATTTTGTTTTTTAAAAACATCTATGACCTGTCAGTGATTGTATATAGTTGTTCTAATGATTATTTTGTCAAAATCATAGTCACAATAGTAGTTTGTCATAATTTTTTTAGTCACAGGAATTCAGTGAGGGGGTACCTCATTTGAAGTGAAATATCTAATTCGTTGAACCATATATTCTTTTAGATTTTTGATATGTTATCCGTGGATGTCTGACGATACCGAATCAGTTGAGTTTGCTTTCGAAGCAGTTTGTTTAAGGTTCGGCCGAATTTGGGGCTTATTTGACTGGACTATTGGATGGGTGACCGTTTGCGCGCCTTGGCT
>CM060339.1:23673695-23681195 GCA_030674155.1 Stramonita haemastoma
TGTATGTATGTATGTATGTATGTATGTATGTATGATGTCTCTTTGTCTCTGTCTCTGTCTGTCTGTCTCTGTCTGTCTCTGTCTCTGTCTCTGTCTCTGTCTGTCTCTGTCTCTGTCTCTGTCTCTCTCTCTCTCTCTCTCTCTCTCTCTCTCTCTCTCTCTCTCTCTTCTCTCTCTCTCTCTCTCTCTCTCTCTCTCTCTCTCTCCCATATATATATATATATATATATATATATATATATATATATATATATATATATATATATAATTCAACAGTAGGAAGGTTACTCTAGTATTTCTCTGGACTCTGCACACTCCTGTTTTCTTTACTCAGTAGTTTTGTTCCAAAAGGGTGCTTGCCCAAATCACCGGGTAGTGAAAGAACATTAGACCACGGGAAAAAACGAACAAACAAACAAATAAAAAAGTCACCCAGACTCTGTGCTTCTATTCCTGTCTTATCCTTTAATCCCTGACCTTCTCGCCGCCTTCCTCATCCTCCTCATTCAGATTCCCCCCACCCACCCTCCCCCGTCCCCCTCCCCTCCCTCTCCCGCCCCCATTGCCTGTAGTGGTGCCGGGGGACAGTCAGTACAAAATAGCATCCCCTGTCTTAAGAAAAAATGGGCTAGAAATTCTCTTTTTTTTCTATCACTCTCTTTCTCTCTCTCTCTTTGTTTCTGCCTTGCTCCATTTCTGCGAACGCGCGCAGACATCTTACGCACATGTTAAATCCTGTTCCGCTTTTCGTAAGAGTAGGCCATCGTGTGCAGGTACGGTGGGAACAGGTGACAAGATTTACGAAACTGCATACACACGGGGACTGGATGTTAAAAGAAAAAAAAGCACATGTGTGCTTATCCCATTATCCTCGATATAAAAGAATAAAATAACTAAACTAGATAAATAAATATTTCTTTCAGTCACCTCCCTCTTGTCTATTTTCTGCCTTCTTGGTTCATTCTCCTGCCTATTTTTTCCCCTAGAGAGAGTCTAAAGGGAGAATAACTATTATTCTCTCCCGCACCGAAGTCAGTATGCGCTGGGACTGACTTATCAGGCGCATAACTATCGGCAGCGAAGCACGTATTCTTTCATAACAATCGCGTGGACGGGATAGCCGAGTGGTCAGATCATTGCGCTCGCAATTTGACGACCCGGGTTCGATTCCCGTTCGAGGAGATTTTTCCCCTGAAGTTAACATCAGTGCTGACTGCACTCTCCCTAAAAAGTCTTTCGGATGAGACTATAAACCCAGGCCCCGTGTGCGAACGCACGCAGAACATCTTGCGCACACGTTAAATCCTGTTCCGCTTTTCGTAAGAGTAGGCCATCGTGTGCCGGTGGGAACAGATGACATTTACAAAACTGCATACACACGAGGACTGGATGTAAAAAAAAAAAAGCATATGAATGCTTATTCCATTATCCTCGATATAAAAAAAATAATTAAAAAAAATAAATTAAAATATGTAGTTGTTTCCTTATCAGAGAAGTTTTTTTCTACATAAGTTTTGCCAGGTACTACTCTCTTGCTGCCGTGAGGTCTTCTACGTGCACTAATAACATGTAGTGGGGACGGGATAGCTCAGTGGTCAGAGCACTCATTTTCCCCCAGTCAATGTTAAGCAGCATCGAGCGTGGTTACCAATTGGATGGGTGACCGTTTTGCGCGCCTTGGCTTCAGTTCT
Source organism: Stramonita haemastoma (assembly GCA_030674155.1). NCBI lineage: Eukaryota > Metazoa > Mollusca > Gastropoda > Neogastropoda > Muricidae > Stramonita > Stramonita haemastoma. The sequence continues at coordinate 23,675,387 of CM060339.1, forward strand.
GTTCCCCCAGTTCCCCCCGGCTGTAAAATGGGTACCTGCCCTCTTTAGGGTCAGGGAAGGTAAAGCAGCGAGGGAGAGGAGATGGGCGCCGCTGTCAGTTTGCTGGACCCTAGAGAAGTTGAGGTCTCTGATGCCTCGCTCCTCTACGACCACATCTGTTATGGGACACCTTTACCTTTACTTTTACCAATCATGTAGCACATGGGACCTCAGTATCCTGTCACCCAAAGCATTAGCACCAATACCACCACAATAGGTCTAGTACGTTTAGGTAAAGGTATCCCATAACCTAGGCGGTCATAGGGGAGAGAGGCGTCAGAGACCTCAGCTTTTCTAAGGGCCAGCATGTTGAGGGCGACGCCCATCTCCTCTCCCTCGCTCCTTTACCTTCCCTGACCCTTAAGAGGGCAGGTACCCATTTATAGCTGTGGTGAACTGGGGGGACTGTACTGAAGCCAAGACGCGCAAACGGTCACCCATCCAACTGGTAACCACGCTCGAGGCCGCTTAACTTGACTTGTGGAAAACGAGTGCTCTGGCCACTGAGCTATCCTGTCCCCACTACATGTACTTAGTGCATGTAGAAGGTCTAGTGGTTAGGACAAAAATGTCAGGTTCAAACAGTGATCGAACCCGAACTTCTCGCTTTCTGAGAAAGTAGGTGCGTTACCTCTGGTCCACAGATCCACCAAAAGTGTTGTATGTTGGTTAACTTAAGCGGATTATTGGCAAATCTATCAATTTTGTGTCGGATTTTTCTTTCATTCTTTTCTGTATGCTGGCTAATTGGCAAAGCAAGGCAATATTTCAGGCAAACTTTGGGAAAGTGTTGCCGTGTTTCTGTAAGTAGACTTTCATTTGGTTCTCCGTACGTCTTCTAGTCAAGATTTTAAATGTAACAAAAACAATACCTTCGGTGTTGTTTAGCCAATATGTCAGCAAAATGGATACAAAATGTCTTTTCCATTCTTTTCTTCTGTGTTGGTCAGTGTGTCGTAAGTAATAACTTAGGTATAGTTTTTTTTTTTGGGGGGAAGAGAAACTTTTCTTGTTCTGTAATTAGAATTTTTAGTTCAATGTCTCCTGTGTTTCAGTATTAACTCCAACAAATATTCTAGCTTAGAAGTAGTTTTGTGAAAAGGTGTCTGTATTGTTGTTCTCACTAGGTTTTCGTTTCATTGCCTCTGGTGTGTTGGGTGACCTTTTTGGTGATGAAGTATTTACAATAGTTACCTAAGGAAATAGACCTACGTACCAAAGAAAGATCATGAGTCAGAAAGAAGCTTAGAGAGAGAATGTGTTTAACCAACCACCATGGAGCAGTGGTTAGTGCCTTTCTTGGGTTACAGGATAAAAGGTCGCAGGTTCAACTCCCAGAAGAGTCATAGGGATTTTTCAGACTCCGGCCAGCTCCTACCCAGAGTGAGTGTGCTGTGGGCTCATCAGGAAGACTTACAATCACACTGTTGAGCTTCATCCACTTTAAAGACGTGAGTTTATATAGTGTTTCTCAAATTACCTGACCAGCACTGCAGGTGTCTGTATCTCTCAGGCCCGGTTGAGGCTAGGATATAAGGATAGAAAGTGTAGTGTACAACGCTGCCAAGTGGTCTCAAAGTACTCACACCTTTAATACCACTTTATGTCACAGCAGATTTCACTGCGTGAAATTCGGGCTGCTCGCCCCGGGGAGAGCACGTCGCCACAAGTGCAGCGCCTACCCATTATTTTTTCCCTCAGGGATGGTGTCTAAACACACACCCCGTATGCATGCTGTTTTTTTTTTATATAACTTTGTCATCTGCACCTACCGGCACACGATGGCCTGCTCTTCCGAAAGGAGGAACGGGGTTTTAAACGTGTGCGCAAGATTTTTTCGTCAAACTGGGAAGAAGCGCACGCACGCACGCACTCACGCACGCACGCACGCACGCACGAACGCACGCACGCACGCACGCACGCACACAGACACACACTGGAGAATCAGAATGAGAGAGAGAGAGAGAGAGAGAGAGAGAGAGAGAGAGAGAGAGAGAGAGAGAGAGAGAGAGAGAGAGAGAGAGAGAGAGAGAGAGAGAGAGAGAGAGAGAGAGAGAGAGAGAGAGAGGAAACATGCCTTTTTTCACCTTCAATGGAATTTTGGTATTACATTAAAGGTCATAGTTTTATATTACATTAAAGGTCATAGGTATTAAAAGACAGCTTATACAATATCAGTACATAACTTCTAAACTGGTAATCACCATTAAAGATTAAAATCTGAACACTATCACAGTTACCTTGCATGATACTGGTTATTTTATAAGGTGGTTTAAACAGTAGACTTGTGAAGTAATTATGAAAAAAGCGATAGAACTTGAACACAAGAGTAAGAAGCCAGACAATGAAAAAACTCAATATGTGTAGGTTCTTTCTGTATCTATCAGCCTGTTTGTCTGTCTGTCTCTCAGTCTCTCTGTTCTTCTTTCAGTCAGCGTGTTTGTCTGTCAGTCTGTCAATAGGTCAGAATCCATTTTCATAACTTTCTCTTTTTACACCTGCAGCTGTAAATGGGTACCTGCCCTCTCTAGGGTCAGGGAAGGGGTAAAGCAACGAGGAAGAGGAGATGGGCGCTGCCCTCAACATGCTGCTCCCTAGAGAAGCTGAGGTGTCTGAAGCACAGGTTATGGGACACCTGACTTTCTCTTCTCAAGGCTGCTTTAAAAAAAAAAAAAAAAAAAAAAAAAAGGTCATTTTTTCGATCTTAGGATATAGGTTCTCGGTTCACCAATGGTGAGATTTTGCCTCCCCGACCAGTTTTGCTCACCATTAAGATAGCCGCATTCCAACTTCAGTGATAATGTCTATACATACGACACCAATGTCGGACGGTCGGGAAACAGAATAGCCTGATGGTTAGAACGTTCAGCATTGCGCTCGTAATATGCTGACCCGGGTTCGAATCCTGTTCAAGTAGATTTCTCCCCTGGAGTTAACATCAGTGCCGCCTACACTCTCCCAGAAGTCCTTCGGATGAGACTGTAAACTGAGGTCTCGTGTGCAAATGAATGCACGCAGAAATCATGTGCACACGTTAAAACCCGCTCCGTTTTCTACAGGAGTAGACCATTGTATTCTGGTGGGACAGGATAACAAACTTACAAAACCACATACATGATGTAAAAAAACAACAACAACAACCCAAAACACAAGGATGCTTATTACATTATCATGAAAATAAAAGATTAAAACGAAAACAATATGCATATTTTACTATTTTAATTGTCATTCATTCCTACCCATACGTTATGGCCTACTCATCCAAAAGGCAGAACCGGTTTTTTAAAAACATGTTTGCAAGATGTTCTGCGTGCGTCCGCACACGGAAACTTTGGTTTATAGACTCAAACCAAAGGACTTTCATGGGAATGGAGTCATTACTTGATGTTAATTCCAGGGCCAAGAACGTGTGCTTCAACGGTGGCTTGAACCCAAACCGTCAGATCACGATTTCAACGCTCTAACCACTAGACTGTAAACTCGCTTTGCAGTCGAATTCAAAATCGAACTTAATGTCAAAGCTATTCGGATGAGACTATAAACCGAGGCCCCGTGTGCGAACGCACGCAGAACATCTTGCGCACATGTTAAAATCCCGTTCCGCCTTTCGGAAGAGCAGGCCATCGTGTGCCGGTAGGAGCAGATGACAAAATTAAAAAAAAAAATCCCAGCATGCGCACATGTGTCGTGTTTGGACGCCATCCCTGAGAAAAAATCGAGGAATTGGAGTCCCAGGGCGGCTCGGGGCTGTACATGGCAACGTTCTGGTGGCTCCTGCGACAGTACTGGAACCATTCGTATCGGTCATTGCCTTTCCGATGGACCATTCCAGTGGCGTGGAGAGGGGGTGGGGGGGGGGTCTGCTGCATTGGTAACAGCTTGCTTTCCATACTTACTTACTTACTTACTTTACTTACTTACTTACTTACTTACTTACTTACTTACTTACTTACTTACTTTCTTACTCACTTACTCACTTACTTACTTACTTAAAAATAATAATAATAATACATGGTATTTATATAGCGCTGTATCTTGTAAAAACAAATCAAAGCGCTTGCACTCGACCCTCACAACAAACAAGCAACCAATGACAATGAATAATTCTAGCAAATTCGAAAGCACACTCACACGCACCCCCCCCCCCCCCCACACACACACACACACACACACACTTATAGAGGCTATGAATTTAGGCAGGGTGAAGGGAATTTCAAATGTTGAAGGCAGGGAAAAATAGGAAATGAAAACAGAAGGCAAAAATCTCAGGTTTGAAACAAGTGTGTCTTGAGGTTGGATTTAAAAGTGTCATATGTAGGCTTTTGCCGAAGGGAGAGAGGGAGGTCATTCCAGATTGATGGACCAGAAATAGAGAAAGAGCGGCGGCCAACGGTTGATAGGTTGAATCTTGGTATTTTTAAGGATAAGGTATCTGCAGCCGAGCGGAGGGAACGAGAAGGTGTGTACACGTGAAGACATCCACAGAGGTAAGAGGGTGCTGTTTTGTGGAGACATTTATAACAGAGAGTACTGATCTTATAGTTTACTCTCTGTGGCACAGGCAGCCAGTGGAGAGATTGCAAGAGAGGAGTAATGTGCTCAGATTTTTTCTTTCTGAGGACCAGTCGAGCAGCAGAGTTTTGTATGCGTTGGAGGGAGTGGATAGATGATGCTGGCAGACCAGCCAAAAGAGAATTGCAATAGTCCAGACGTGAAAGAATAAGAGAAGTGACTAGTTTGGATGTTGCATCAGTGGACAGGTACTTTCGAATTGCACTAATACGCCGTAGTTGACAGTAGCATGACTGACAGGTCTGGGTGATGAATTTTTGCATGGAGAGTGTGTTGTCAATAACGACTCCTAGATGCTTTACAGTACTGGATAGAGGGACTGACGTATTGCCGAATTCTATTGAAGTTGTTGTGATAAAAGACAGTTTGTGTTTGGTGCCTACAAGCTTACTTACTTACTTACTTACTTACTTACTTACTTACTTACTTACTTACTTACTTACTTACTTATCATGACGGTGATAACTGTTGGTGTCTGTCTCTCTCATTGGTTGTATGTATGTCTGTGGGTATTTCCACGGGTATTTTCTTCTTCTTCTTGCTTGTTTTTTCAAATAAGAAAAGGACGTTTGTGTGGTGGACACATCAAAATGGAAACACTCTTGATGTTTAAATGTCAAGGAGAAGAAGGAATACATTTTTTTTTCTTGAACGAAGACACAAGCCCATAGATAGCATCTGACATTTTGAGGAGACTTTGTTGTGGTTAAACTTCACAGCTTCTGCTCACTCATAATATTGGCCTCTGTCTGTTTGTTTGTCTGTTTGTCTGACCGTCTGTCTGTGTGTCTGTCCGTGTGTCTGTCTTTCAGTCTGTTTATTTTTGTTTTGTATTCTTTTTTTTCTCTTTTATATCGAGGATAATAGGATAAGCACTCATGTGTGTTTATGTGTCTGTCTGTGTGTCTGTCTTTCTGTCTGGCTGTCTGTCTGTGTGTCTGTCTGTGTGTCTGACTGTGTGTCTGACTGTCTGTCTGTCTGTCTGACTGTCTGTCTGTCTGTGGGTTTGTTTTCTCTTTCTTTCTGTGTATCTGTCTGTCTGTCCAGTCTCTGTTTTATTGTGTGTTTCTGTTCACTTTCTCTGTGTCTGTACCTGTCTGTGTGTCGGTCTGTCTGTGTTTTTTTTTCTTTGTCTCTGTCTCTGTATCTCTATTTGTATGTGTGTGTGTATTAGAGTGTGTGGCATAAAGTGGTATAA
>CM060339.1:23696195-23702133 GCA_030674155.1 Stramonita haemastoma
CTCCTCCCTCCCCTCCTCCCTTCCCCCCTCCCTCTATCCCTCACCACACGCAAGATCTAATGCAAAAAGATAAAAACTGTCGTTCCAAGTTCTTGGTTTTCGTGTCTCTAACAAACATTGGCATCAGGGACTATGGGGATCTGAATGGCCACATAATGTCCATTTCCTCATAAATAAAAGAAGACAGAATGAGGACAGGGAGGGACCATTAACTGACCCCTGTGATCAGTGAAATAGCCAGCGAGGTTGGTGCAAAAGTCAGCGTGTTTAATTAAATTCGTCCCATAATATAGGCGTTAGTGAAGAAAAAATATGAACTCGACAATGCTGTTGTAGTTTTAGTTTTGGTTTTTTGCTTTCATTTCAGTGTCGTGTGGTGTGGTGTGGTGTGGTGTGGTGGTGTGGGTGTGGTGGGGTGTGGTGGGGTTGGGTGGGGTGTGGTGTGGTGGGGTGGGGTGGGGTGGGGTGTGGTGGGGTGTGGTGGTGTGGGATGTGGGGTGGTGTGGTGTGGTGTGGTGTGGTATGGTGTGGTGTGGTGTGGTGTAGTGTGGTGTTATGTGGTGTGGTGTGGCGTGATGTGGAGTTGTGTGGTGTAGTGTAGTCTAGTGTAGTGTAGTGTAGTTGTTTTTTTTCTTTTCTATCAGTGATGATGGAATAAGCAATACTGTGCTTTTTCTTCAGCCAGCCCCCGTGTGTATGTATTTTGTAAACCTTGTCATCTGCTCCCACCGTCACACAATGGCCTGTAGTGTGGTGTGGTGTGGTGTGGTGTGGTGCGGTGCGGTGCGGTGCGGTGCGGTGCGGTGCGGTGCGGTGCGGTGCGGTGCGGTGCGGTGCAGTGTTGATTTGGTTTCACTTGAACTCGTTAGGTTTTGCTATGTTTGAATACCAGTTGCTAGGTTAAGTTTAGTTTATACAATCCTGAAGATGCTTTATTTCATATCATTTTGTTTATTTTAATTAATTTTATACAGATTTGTTCCTTTTCTTCTTATTTTCTGTGTGATTAAAGCATTTCGTTTTGTTTTGCCATCAACTCCATTTCTTGAAAAAAACACAGCATAAAGTCACTTACCATTTGATATTTCCAGATAGAAATATCTAACCTCTTTGGATTAACATTGTAAAATATATCTATAAAAAAACAGGTTTCCATCCTCTTCAACCACGGATTCTAATGCCAAGATCCAACTTTTTACTGATGGCAAAAAAGCTGGAAAGGACATGCCGTTATATTTCCCAGACGCATCTGACAGTGTAAAGGGAACGAGAGGAGGAGGAGGAGGAGAAGAAGAAGAAGAAGAAGAAGAGAAGAAGAAGAAGAAGAAGAAGAAGAAGAAGAAGAAGAAGAAGAAGAAGAAGAAGAAGAAGAACAACAACAACAACAACAACAACAACAACAACAACAACAACAACAACAAAGAGAAACCATAACCACAAACATCAAGACCTTTGTCAGACCCCATAAAGCCTCACAGATGTTCATGGCTGACCACAAGCACTCTCACTAACAAGGCCCAAGCTCTGACCCTTCCCTCATTCAGCAGAAACACTCAGTGTCTCAGTGTGTCCAGCAAACATTGCCTGGATGGGGACTTGCGGTCTAATGATCAAACGATCTTCCTTCCCTCGTAAATAAAGAGGAAGATGTGACCACAGGGAGGAGACACCCCACAATGACCCCTGTGTCATTGATAATGCCAGTGTGCCTATTGATATAAAAAGGGAGTGTGGTTTAAATTTGGCTTACAGTAATCTTTGAAGTAAAATTGGTATCTGTCTAGTCTGTGAGGTTGAAGGCTGTTTTCCTAGTTTTGCTTTTATCTATAGTTGAAGTTTGGTTGATGTGAGTTGAGTTGTGTCGAGTTGAGTTTAGTTTACTTAAGTTTAGTTAAATTTTCTTTTTGTTTTGCTTCTTTTGTTTTAGTTGTATTTTGATTGGTACGGCTTGGCTTGATTTGGCTTGATTTGGTTTGTTTTGGCTTGGTTTTTGTTTGGTTTTGTTTCATTTTGTTTGGTGTAGATAATAGTAGTTAGATTTAGTTAACATAATGTTAAAGTGCAATTTTATCTCATTTTGTTTTTATTCTGTTATCATATTTTTCTTTTTATTGCTTTAGTAGAGTTCAAAGTTTACCTGCCATCATCTCCTTTTCTTGAAAAAAAAACAAAGCCCTTCACTGCATGATCACTACAACTGCAAAATCTAACCTTTTTGGACTACAAACTAAAATTACCCTAATCAAAAATGCAAATTCGAACATATTAAATCATAGATTCTAAATCCTACACCCAAATTTTCACTGACTGAAAACAATATCCTCAAAAGTCCAGACCCTTGTACACACCCCATCAACCCTCCCAGATGTTCATGGTAGACCACAAGCACTCTCACTAACAAGGCCCAAGCTCTGACCCTTCCCTCATTCAGCAGAAACACTCAGTGTCTCAGTGTGTCCAGCAAACATTGCCTTGATGGGGACTTGCGGTCTAAAGATCAAATGATCTCCCTTCCCTCGTAAATAAAGAGGATAGTGTGACCACAGGGAGGAGACACCCCACAATGACCTCTGTGTCATTGATAATGCCAGTGTGCCTATTGGTGTAAAAAGGGAGTGTGGTTTAAAATTGGCTTGTAGGAATCTTTGAAGTAAAATTGGTATATGTCTGTGTGGTCTTAGGTTTTTGTTCTCTCTCTCTAATTTTGATTTCATTTGTTGTTGAAGTTTGGTTGAGTTGAGTTGAGTTGTGTCGAGTTGAGTTTAGTTTACTTAAGTTTTAGTTTAATTTTTTTTTTGATTTGTTCCTTTTGTTTTAGTTGTGTTTTGATTGGCTTGGCTTGGTTTTGATTTTGTTTGATTTGGTTTGGCTTTGGTTTGGTTTTGCTTCATTTTGTTTTGTTTAGATAATCATAGTTAAGTGTAATTTACATAATTTTAAAGTTGTCTCATTTAATCTCTTTTTGTTTTTATTCTTTCATCCTATTTTTCTTTTATTTCTTTGGTAGAGTTCAAAGTTTTCCAGCCATCAACTCCATATCTGAAAAAAAATACACAAAGGCATTCATAGCTTGATCGCTACAACTGTAAAATTTAACCTTTTTGGATTAAAAACTAAAATTATTCTTTGCAAAATTATAATTTCGATCATCTTTAATCATAAATTCTAAACCCTACATACAACGTTTGACTGACTCAAACAATATCCTCAAAAGTGCAGACCCTTGTCACACCCCATAAACCCTCACAGATGTTCATGGCTGACCACAAGCACTCTCACTAACAAGGCCCAAGCTCTGACCCTTCCCACATTCAGCAGAAACACTCAGTGTCTCAGTGTGTCCAGCAAACATTGCCTGGATGGGGACTTGCGGTCTAAAGATCAAATGATCTCCCTTCCCTCGTAAATAAAGAGGATAGTGTGACCACAGGGAGGAGACACCCCACAATGACCTCTGTGTCATTGATAATGGCAGTACAGTGTGCCTATTGGTGTAAAAAGGGAGTGTGGTTTAAAATTGGCTTGTAGGAATCTTTGAAGTAAAATTGGTATCTGTCTGTGTGGTCTTAGGTTTTTGTTCTCTCTCTCTCTCTCTCTCTCTCTCTCTCTCTCTCTCTCTCTCTCTCTCTCCTCTCTCTCTCTCTCTCTTTCTCTCTCTCTCTCTCTCTCTAATTTTGCTTTCGTTTGTAGTTAAAATTTGGTTGAGTTGAGTTGAGTTGTGTCGAGTTGAGTTTAGTTTACTTAAGTTTAGTTTAATTTTCTTTTCGCTTTGTTTCTTTTGTTTTAGTTTTATTTTGATTGGCTTGGCTTAATTTGCTTGATTTGCTTTAGCTTTGGTTTGGTTTTGCTTTATTTTATTTTATTTTTTTAGAGATAACAGTAGTTAAGTTTAGTTTACATAATTTTAAAGTTGTTTCATTTCATCTTTTTTTTGTTCTTTTATCCTATTTTTCTTTTCATTTCTTTGGTAGAGTTCAAAGTTTTCCTGCCATCAACTCCATTTCTTCAAAAAAATAAATGCACAAAGACATTCATAGCTTGATCTCTACAACTATAAATTATAAACTTTTTGGACTAAAACTGAAAAAGTATCCTAATCAAAAATGCAAATTCAATTATATTTAATCATAGATTCTAAAGCCTACACCCGACTTTTCACTGACTGAAACAATATCCTGAAAAGCCCAGACCCTTGTCACACCCCATCAACCCTCACAGATGGTCATGGCTGACCACAAGCACTCTCACTAACAAGGCTCAAGCTCTGACCCTTCCCACATTCAGCAGAAACACATCTCAGTGTGTCCAGCAAACATTGCCCTGATGGGGACTTGGGGGTCTAATGATCAAATGATCTCCCCCCCTGTCATAAATAAGGAGGATAGTGTGACCATGGGGAGACACCCCACAATGACCTCTGTGTCATTGATAATGGCAGTACAGTGTGCCTATTGGTGTAAAAAGGGAGTGTGGTTTAAATTTGGCTTGCAGTAATCTTTGGAGTAAAATTGGCATTTGTCTGTGTGGTCTAAGGGTTTGTGTTCTCTCTCTCTAATTTTGCTTTCATTTGTAGTTGAAGTTTGGTTGAAATGAGTTGAGTTGTGTCCAACGTTTAGTTTAGTTTAATTTTCTTTTCGTTTTTCTTCTTTTAGTTTTATTTTGATTGACTTGGCTTGGTTTGATTTTGTTTGATTTGGTTTGTTTTGGCTTGGTTTTGGTTTGGCTTTGCTTCATTTTGTTTTGTTTTGGCATTTGTTTGGAGATAATAGTAGTTAAGTTTAATTTACATAATTTTTAAGTTGTCTCATTTCATCTCATTTTGTTTTTTATTCTTTTATCCTATTTTTCATTTCATTTCTTTGGTAGAGTCCAAAGTTTTCCTGCCAACAACTCCTTCTTGAAAAAAAATACACAGCTTGATCTCTACAACTGTAAAACCAACATTTTAAAACTAAAAACTAAAATTATCCTTTTCAAAAATATAATTTTGATCATCTTCAACAAGAAATTCTAAAGCCTACACCCTACATTTCACTGACTCAAACAGTATCCTCAAAAGTCCAGACCCTTGCCACACCCCATCAACCCTCACAGATGTCCAAGGCTGACCACAAGCACTCTCACTAACAAGGCCCAAGCTCTGACCTTTCCCACATTCAGCAGAAACACGTCTCAGTGTGTCCAGCAAACATTGCCCTGATAGGAGTTTGGGGGTCTAATGATCAAATGATCTCCCTTCACTCGTAAATAAAGAGGGCAGGGTGAGGAAAGGGTGAGGAGAGAGAGAGAGAAGAGAGAGAGAGAGAGAGAGAGAGAGGAGAGAGAGAGAGAGAGAGAGAGAGAGAGAGAGAGAGAGAGAGAGAGAGAGAGAGAGAGAGCACAAACTGATTCCTGTGTCACTGGGAGAGAGAGAAGAGAGAGAGAGAGAGAGAGAGAGAGAGAGAGAGAGAGAGAGAGAGAGAGAGAGAGAGAGAGAGAGAGAGAGAGAGAGAGAGAGAGAGAGAGAGAGAGAACAAATTGAACAAATTGAACAAATTTTATTTTTCAGAGGGTAATAGATTAAGCACTACAAGCTTTTTTAACATCCAGCCCTCAGGAAAAAACAACAACAAACGAATAAAGAAATAGCAATAGAAAACGAGCATAAAAAAGCTTAATAACAAGAGGGAAAAAATCATGGGAAGAATATGCATAGTTACAAAAATCCATAGAAAGTAGTACTCATTCTCTCTCCCGATCCCCCCTACATACACACACACACACACACACACACACACACACACACACACACACACACACACACACACACACACACACACACACACACACCGAAAGGCAAGAAAGAAATAGAAAAACATCACAGAGAGAGAGAGAGAGAGAGAGAGAGAGAGAGAGAGAGAAGAGAGAGAGAGAGAGAGAGAGAGAGAGAGAGAGAGAG
>CM060339.1:23714733-23723475 GCA_030674155.1 Stramonita haemastoma
ACAGACAAAAATCGATCGGCCATTTCCCTCGGAAATTACGTCATCTCCTTTTGGCAAAGCGTAAACTGGATAATGCGTCATAGTTATCTGAGTGAGATTGCTGGTAGTCCAACCAACGTCAGAGCTCTATCGATTTCTGTGCTGCTGACTTGATGGAAAACTTGGGTAAACTGTCTTCAAAAAGTGGAGGGGGGGGGGGGGGGAGGGTTGTGAAAAGTAAAAGGAGACTTTAGAGTGCAGACTTGTGCAGCCACAAGGACAGAGAACCAGCGCCACAGATAGACTGATAGACAACAGACTAGCTGACAGACAGACAGACAGACAGGCAGACAGACAGGCACACACACACACTCACACACACACACCTACACACACACACACACACACACACACACACACACACACACACACACACACACACACACACACACACACAAACACACACACACACACACATGCAGAGACTATTTAGACTTTAACTTCTGCTTCACCTATCCCGTAGTTTTGTGGACCCGTGAGGGCACCACTGAAAATTTTGCAACCAGCTTCCTCCACTCCCCGACGGTCCTCTGCTTTCCACAGCAAACTGTTCCGCCCAAGGCCTGTCTGTCCACTCTCTGCTGTTGTCTTCCCATCGTTTCCTCTGTCTGCCTCTTCGTCTCCATCCTTGCACAGTTTCCTGGATAACAGTTTTGGGCCAGTCCAGATGTTCCTGTGACGTGTCCCTACCTCTTTCGCTTGCCCTTTTTCACTGAAGTCATGAGTTCTTCATAAGCAAATAAAAATAGGCACACACACACAAACTGCAAACAGTGGACAGACACCTAAAGAAAAAACAAATAGAGAGACAGAGACAGATAAGAAAGCCCCACCCAAAATCAATCAACAATTTTTGTTTTGGCTTGCATGTAGCACATGGGACTATGGCTGTAAAGGAACTCGGAGAAGGCTTGGTGGATGGATAGCTGAAGGGATTGGGGGAAGGGTGGAAGGTAAATGGGGGGGGGGAGGGGGGAGGTGTGTGTGAGTGGGGGGGGGGGGGGGGGGGGGGGGGGGGGGCTTATTCACATCTGAGAGGGGATACGAAACTTTTCCATTTCTCCCAGGTCTTGAAGTGTCAAGAAAGTTATCCATGTACTTATTTTCTTTTTTGAAATGGATCCACTCTGGTTCCTAGTGAAAAAAAAGAATCGTGATCACTTCAGTAAAATGTTTAAAATTTTTGGCTAGTGACATTATGGCTTCGATCTATAGGCTGTCCATGTTCATCGATAAATAAATATACAGGAATTCTACCTACTAAACTAGACTGCCTATACTCACTAAAATGATCACTCTCCTGAAAGTGAATCGAACACTCCTGCCACATACAATCTATCAATGTAGTGCGAAGTGCTCGAATAAGCCCATTTAGATCATCTACTCCTTGATTCAATCATACATTATATATATATTTTTTAAAATTTATTTATTTGTTCTTTTATATCGAGGATAATGGAATAAGCACTCATGTGCTTTTTTACAACCAGTCCCCGCGTGTGTGTAATTTTGTAATTCGTGTCATCTGTTCCTACCGGCACACAATGGCCTACCCTTACGAAAAATGGAACAGGACTTAACGTGTGCGCAAATAAGCATACATAATCAACATAAGCAAAAGTAAATATGTGATCTATAAACTGAGAAGTTACGTTTAAAGCCTGCTTCAAATTCAGCTGTAAGATTATTTTCTTCGATCCATTCTTGTAACCTGTAATTAATAATGGTACAGTAGAGTTGACTTCTAGCGTCACACAAGGATATTCATCCCTCTGTCGTTGATGGGATAAGACAGAGAAACACACAGAGAAAGAAAGACACTTTTGACGCTTTGACATATGGTTACTAACACTTGGCAGGTGTTTGAATCAAAAGAACACGCACGCACGCACGCACGCACAGGTGCGCGCGCGTGCGCACACACACACATGCACACACACACACACACGCAAGCACGCACGTACGCATGCACACTCACAATCTCTCTCTCTCTCTCTCTCTCTCTCTCTCTCTCTCTCTCTCTCTCTCTCCTCTCTCTCTCTCTCTCTCTCTCTCCTCTCTCTCTTCTCTCTCCTCTCTCTCTCTCTCTCCCCCCCCCTGTCTCTCTCTGTCTTCCAGTCACCCCCCATCTACCTATCTCTGTCTGTCTGTCTGTCTGTCTGTCTGTCTGTCTGTCTGTCTGTCTGTCTGTCTGTCTGTCTGTCTGTCTCTCTCTCTCTCTCTCTCTCTCTCTCTCTCTCTCTCTCTCTCCCCCCCTCTCTCTCTCCCCCTCCCCCCTCTCTCTCTCCCCTCCCCCCCTCCTCCCCCCCCCCCCCCCCCCCCCTCTCTCTCTTGACACAACCACATTGTCTTCCAGGCCTTGTCTTTATCGGTTTGCGTTTCTGAAGCACTCAATTCAGAGAGAGGCAAGGCATGTTCTTTGTGCCATCAATTCCTCCACTGCTCCAATGCTGACTCCTTTTTTTTCTTTCTTTCTTTACTGTTTCAGAGTTCTTTGATCTCCTGTGCGCCTGCAGTGACTAAGGCGAATATCAGCGAGTCCATTAAAAAAAAAAAAAGACATCTTTGAAATGGGTTTGTTTTTTTTTAAGTTCTTTTCCCCCTGCTGAAGAAATCTTTCCGATGGGTCTGGTTTTTATTGTTTGGTTGTTGTTGTTTTTTTGTTTTTTGTTTATTAGGGTTTAAAAACAACAACAAACTTTTCCCCTTTGTATCCCCTTTTTTGCCTGCAGGGTCAATTTTTCTTAATGGCAACTCATTCTAAATGAACCTCTCCCCTTTTTGTAGCTTTGTAACCAGCCCGTTTTTTGTGTGTTGTCTAAAGGACATGACATGTACATAATTGCTTGTAAAGGCTCAGGTATATAGTAGCAGTTTGCTTTAAAAACGTTTGATACAACAATACATGTGTGTGTGTGTGTGTGTGTGTGTGTGTGTGTGTGTGTGTGTGTGTGTGTGTGTGTGTGTGTGTGTGCTATTTTAGTGTAGGGTTGGCTTTTTGTTTTATCTGTATTTTAAATTAACAGGATGAGTAAAAAGCAGTGAGAAGTAAGAGAGCTTATTGAAAATGGAGGTCAAGTGTAGTAGTTGTTTAAAACTGAGAAAAAAAATCATAGAGTATCCTGTTTGGGTTTTTTTGTTCTGTTTTGTTTTATTTTGTTTTTGTTCTGTTTCTAAACACGTTCAGTTTTGTATTCATGATTGGAAGAGAAGGTTACAGAAAACACTGCAAAGTTGATTTGCTTTTACATTGTACTTCTATATCAATTCTATTACTTTTTGTATTCTGTTAATTAATTATTCTTCATTAATCAACTTATTTATTTATTTATTTGTTTATTTTTTTAATTTAAAAAAAAATGTTCTTTTATATCGAGGATAATGGAATAAGCACTCGTGTGCTTTTTTTTTCATCCAGTCCCCGTGAGTATACAGTTTTTTGGTAAATATTGTCATTTGTTCCCATCGGCTGGGGAGCCATTTATTCTGTTTGTCTGTCTGTTTTTTACAGAATTGGGTTTCCCTCTGTCTTTCAGCCACAATGTTTCATTGATGTCCAGTATGCAGCAACACTTTTTTCTTGTCTGTTTGTCTGCTTGTCCAGCATGAATGAGGTCAGTGAAGAATCACACATTAGTGTGATTAATTAGTGTAGGATTGGCGTTTTGCTTTCTCACTGAATTTTTTTTTTTAGCTTCGCAGAAATACTTAATCCAAGGATAAAAACCCTACCCGCAGATTTGACCACCCAGATTCTCTGATAAAAAAAAGAAAAAAAAGAGATTGTCCTTCTCCACCCCTCCTGGTTTATAGCAGATGTTGCAACAACAGATAACATTAGAATTCGCCATTAATTTCTCTACTTTTAGCAGGTATAAATCCAATGATACATCATGGCTATGTCAGATGAAATTGGTAGTAGTTACGTCAGAGCCTCATTCATTTCTGTGCTGCTGACTTGGTGGTGGAAAACTTGGGTAAATTGTCCTTAAAAAGTGGGGAAGGGGTGTGTGTGTGTGTGTGGGGGGGGGGGCTGTGAAAAGTCAAAATCCTAAGTCAGTACGACTGCTACACTGGGCAGAATGGTTTAAAGTTAAAAGTTAAAGTCTGTCCCGAGCCTAAGGCTCATCAGGCCGGTGCTTATCCCGGTTTCCGTGGAGTTAAACGACTGAGAGTCATAAACTCCCCCCTGGATAGGAAGGACGCCAGTCTATCGCAGGGTTAACCCCCAACACAAGGTTGGTACCCCTTTTACACCTGGGTGGGGTGAGAAAATAGCTGTAAAGTGCCTTTTCCAAGGGCACAACGCCATAGCCGAAAGCTGGGATCGAACCCGCAACCTTTAGATTAGGAGTCCAACGCCCTAACCATTAGACTACAGCGGCGGCTGGGCAGAATGGTAGACTCGTGTTTTCCTACCACCCACTCCTTCCTTCCTTCCTTCCTTTTCTCTCCGATTCCCTGACCACTAAAAACAGCAACCCTCTCTCTGTACTGACCAGAAGTAAAAAGGGGGGAACCAGACCAGTGGTCAGCAAAACCAATTGACCGGATGACTTGTTTTCCTTTCTCCTGTTATGCCCTACCAGTCACCAGCCTAGCCCCCTGTCAGGCAGAGTAGCGGGCCTTTAGTTCATTA
The DNA here is from genome assembly GCA_030674155.1 of Stramonita haemastoma. Taxonomy (NCBI): domain Eukaryota; kingdom Metazoa; phylum Mollusca; class Gastropoda; order Neogastropoda; family Muricidae; genus Stramonita; species Stramonita haemastoma. The sequence goes on from CM060339.1 coordinate 23,719,412, forward strand.
GCAGGGGGGGTATTACTCTTCATGACTGAAAGCAGGATTTGGGGGAAATGGAGGAGGGGTGGTGAGGGACAATCTCATTTCTTTTGGTCAGAGAGTCAGGGTGGTCAAGTTTGCTGGTGGGGGGTTTTATCCTTGGATTTAGCATTTCTGCGAAGCTAGAAAAAAACCCACCTTCATTAACATCAGTGAAATGTCCACGTTCATTGCTTTTTTTTTTCTTTTACATCCATTGTTGTGCTTTTGTTGAAAGATTAACATTTTTCATATTAATTGAGCTGTAGAAACTTCTCATTTAGAAAAAAAAAATTAACAGACCTATGTTGTCACTGATCATGAGGTTATTTATTTATTTATTTTATATTTATTTTTTACCACTTTATGTCACAGCAGATTTCTCTGCCTGAAATTCAGGCTGCTCTCCCCGGGGAGAGTGTGTCGCCACAAGTGCAGGGCCTACCACTTATTTTTTCCCCTCAGGGATGGTGTCTAAACACACACCTGTGTGCATGCTGTTTTTTTTAATATATAATTTTGTCATCGGCTCCCACCGGCACACAATGGCCTGCTCTTCCGAAAGGCAGAACGAGGTTTTAATGTGTGCTCAAGATATTCTGCTCGCGTTCACACAGGGGCCTTGGTCTATAGTCTCATCCGAATGACAGTGAACTAACTACACAGAAACAGCTTTGTTGGAAAACAGCAGTCTATTTTGCTTCTGACTTTTGGTGTTCATTGTCATACACATAACATCCACAAGTAACAAACTTATTAATTTTGTTCTCTCTTGTTGTGCTTTTCATCTTTAGTTATTTTGATTAAGCCCAACATCCTATAGTATGGTTGTCCTACTTTTGTTTCAGAACCATTTCATGTGATCAAACAAATAAAAATCCAAAGTTGCCATTTTTGTAAAATTGATGAAAGTTATAAGCAAAACCAAACCCTTGAGCAGTCAAGCATTCAAATCATGAAGACAATGGTTTACAGTAGATGCTGCAACAACAGAGAACGTAGAATTGCCATTTCTTTACAAAAATCACATCATCTATTTTTGGCTGGCATAAATCCAATAATACATCATAGCTATGTGAGATGAGATTGGTCGTGGTTACGTCAGATCCCCATCGATTTCTGTGCTGCTGACTTGATGGAAAACTTGGGTAAACTGTCTTCAAAAAAGTGAAGGGGGGGGGGGGGGGGGGGGGGGGGAGGCTGTGAAAAGTAAATGGAGACTTTACAGTTTACACTTGTGCAGCCACATAGGCAGAAAAACCAGACACAGATAAACAGACGAATAACGAACTAGCGAACAGACAGGGAGACAGACGTTTAAATCTATAGACAATTATATGAACTTGCATGCTGATAAGTATAACATAAAACTGAAAACAACTTGTGAAAGTGACTTTCATAGGTAGAGAAGACAAACCAGCAGAGATAAGCAATGGAGATACTAAACTGTAGACAGACAGGTAAGCATGCAGAAAAATGAACTGATAAAAAGCCAAAGAAAATCAATGCTGAAATCTTATTGTTTCGTGCATATAGCACACATAGGGATGGATGAAAGAGACCTGTGGCAAGGCTGATGGGAGTTGGGCGGGGGAGGGGGTAATTTATTTATTTGTTCTTTTATATGGAGGATAATGGAATAAGCAATCATATGCTTTTCCACATCTAGCCCCTGTGTATACAGTTTTGTAAATGTCATCTGTTCCCACCGGCACAGCGGAACAGGATTTAACGTGTTCCCAAGATGTTCTGCGTGCGTTCGCACACGGGCCTCGATTTATGGTCTCATCCGAAAGACTTTTCCCACTCTTACAATTGAATCTGTGAGAGCATAACACTTTTTTGAAACCCAGTTTGTTAAAGAAAAGTTGAAAACTGTTTCTAAACTTATTTCCTTTCAAAATCAGTCCTTTACTGTTCTGTTTTGTCTGTTCTGTAATGGGGAAGAAATCTCGACTAGTTAAAAAAAAACATTGGAACTTTTGACTGGTCACATTGTAATCTAGATGTGCTGTTCATCCTAAGCATACCATCCAGCACGAAATAAATTGAAAGTCAACATTGAAAAGTTTAAACTGAAAGTTGTATAAGTTGCTCAGCTCCTATTGGAATAGATAGATTTGTATAAAAAGTTTACCCAATATCTATTGGAAATCAGTTGTGTACAGTCAGGCACCAAGTGATGCAAGTATTTGCATAGATATTGGCTCAGAATTCTTGTGACTGGACAAAGAAATATTCTTGGGAAATCTACATTCTAAAATTTTTAATTCTAAAACTCCTTTAAGTGCTATCCATTAAAGTTGTCCTTCAATATATGTGGAGAATTTTTGGACTTGCTTTGATTGTTGTTTTTTCTCCATATTCATTTGAATTTGTGTCTGTTTCATTGTGTTTGTCTTTGTGTTTATCTTCCTGTCTGTGTTTATGTCTGTTCCTCTATCTATGTCTGCCTGTACATTCAGCTCTCTGTAGACTCGTGTTCTTGCTCATCCTGTGATCTCTATCACTTTATTCTTAAATTAATGGCCCCTAGCATTTGACTGGTAGTCTTATCCAGCCCACAACTTTTCTTCCCTCTCAACCCGCCCCCCCCCCCCTCTCTCTCTCTCTCTCTCTCTCTTTGCCTCTCTCTATCTGTCTGTATGTCTGTCTTTCTGTCTATGTCTGCATGTCTGTCTGTCTCTACTTTTTTTTTCTCTCTCCACTGGGGTCTCCAAGGGATGTTTTTTTGTGCTATCAAAATCACTGCCTTGATGCTGAATTTATTTGTGTTTCAAATGCCTTTGATCTTGTGGGTGACTGAGGGATAAAGACAGAGATCAATGTTTTTTCTTCTTCTTTTTTTTTTTTTTTTTAAAAAGTCTTTCAAATCTGCGTGTTTTTCTCTGTTTATTTGCTCTCATGCCCTGTTTTTGTAGGTTGGTCAATTCTACTCCATATTTACTCCTTCAAAATGAGCCTCTCCTTAACCAGCATTTTTCCTGTCTGATACACACAGTACACACATGGTTTGTAAAAAAAGCTCTGTATCTGTTTGTTTCAGAATACTTGATAATAGCAGTTTGTGGTGTTGTGGTGTGTGTGTGTGTGTGTGTGTGTGTGCGTGCGTGCGTGCGTGCGTGCGTGCGTGTGTGTGTGTGAGAGGAGAGAGAGAGAAGAGAGAGAGAGAGGAGAGAGAGAGAGAGAGGAGAGAGAGAGAGAGAGAGAGGAGAGAGAGAGGAGAGTTATGTGTATATGTCCCGTGTGTTTGGTGAAATGTTTTTGTTCGTTTTTTCTCTGTAGTTTGAACACCACAGGGATAGCAAGAAGAACAACAAAAAAAATGTAAAGAAAAACCTACTAAAATAAGTGGTAAAGGTAAACGATTTCCTTTAACCTATACCATAGTTGGGGATCAAAGTGTCAGAGATCTAAGCTTCTCCAGGCTAGGGGGCCAGTATATTGAGAGTGATTCTCATCCCCTCTCACTCACTGCTGTAACTTCCCTATCCCTAAAGAGGGCAGGTACCCATTTACAGCTGGGGTGAACTGGGGGAACTGTGCTGCAGCCAAGGCATGCAAACAGTCATGCATCCACTTAGTAGCCACGCTCAAATGCTGTTTAACCTTAGCTTGGGGAAAGTGAGTGGTCTGACTACTGAACCTTAAAAGCATTTCAGAGAAAACTATCCTTGGTAAACCAACCTGAAATTTGTTTTGGTTTTGTTTTTTCTTTGTAAAAAGTATTAAAAAAAAGAAGAAAAACAAGGTAAAGGTGTCCCATAACCTAGTTGGTCGTAGGGGAGCGAGGCATCAGAGACCTCAGCTTCTCTAGGGCCAGCATGTTGAGGGCGGCGCCCATCTCCTCTTCCTCGCTGCTTTACCTTCCCGACCCTAAAGAGGGTAGGTTACCCACTTATAGCTGGATGAACTGAGGGGGGAGGGGGACTGTGCTGCAGCCAAGGCGTGCAAACAGTCACCCATCCAACTGGTAACTACACTCTGCTTAACGTGACTGGGGGAAAGCAAGCCCTCTGGCCACTTAGTTATCCTGCCCTGAAGTTCGTATG
>CM060339.1:23723575-23726075 GCA_030674155.1 Stramonita haemastoma
GGGTTGGTGCCACCACAGAGACACCCACTCGTCTTCTTCTTCTTTTGCTTCCTCCTCCTCCTCCTCCTCCTCTCCTCCTCCCCTCCTCCTCCTCCTCCTCTTCTTCTTCTTCTTCTTCTTCTTCTTCTTCTTCTTCTTTTCTTCTTCTTCTTCTTCTTCTTCTTCTTCTTCTTCTTCTTCATCGCACTCTCAGCCAGCAACTATTGTCTATAATAAGAACGAAAATGTGTCAATGTCTGGTCTGTCTGTCTGTCTGTCCCGTCCGTCGTCCGTTCCGCTCCGTCCGTCGTCGTCCGTCCTCTCTCTTCTCTCTCTCTCTCTCTCTCTCTCTCTCTCTCTCTCTCTCTCTCTCTCTCTCTCTCTCTCTCTCTCTCTCTCTCTCTCTCTCTCTCTCTCTCTCTCTCTCTCTCTCGATCAGGTATTACAACGAAACTTTGTATGTGAGAAGAACTTATACAACTTTATATAAAATATATATATATAAATATATATATATATATATATATATATATATATATAATATATATATATAATAATATTATATATACACGTCCAGCTACGTATCGGGGGCAATTGTCTTTTTTTCCCCAGTTGTCTAAGAATCCATGAAGATGATGCAAATGGCTCTGTTTTCTTCAGTTATTTGCCAAACGGGATCAAATATATGTTTCCTTGTTTCTGAAAATGTCACAAAATAAGAGTCATTAATTTTTTGTTCGGTCCTGTTTTTTGTTTCGTATCTTTGTTTTATATGTTGTGTTATTGTTTTTGTTTTGTTTCAGTTTGTTTCCCTAACACGTGCTCTATCAGTGTTTTCATAAGTTTTTTTGTGTCTTGTTTTGTTGTTGTTTGTTTGTGTGTGTGTGTGTGTGTGTGTGTGTGTGTGTGTGTGTGTGTGTGTGTGTGTGTGTGTGTGTGTGTGTGTGTGTGTGTGTGTTGTGTGTGTGTTATGCTAGGTTTGCACGTTTTTAACATGTTTATAATTGTTATTTGTGATGAATAAGTTTGTTTTTTAACGGTTATTCTGTTGTTGATGGTGGGTGTTTGTGGTAGTTTTTTTTCTATTAAGATAACTGAAACAAATTACAGTTTGAAAATTGGAAACAAATACAGTTGCATGCAGGAAAAGACAAACAAAAAATGGGCAGGCGCTGCACTTGTGGCGACGCGCTCTCCTCGGGGAGAGCAGCCCGAATTTCATGCACAGAAATCTGCTGTGACATAAAGTGGTACAAAATACTAAATACATGTCATTGAATTCCACTTCTATCCAGCTCTGCGTATTTTTAACGTGGTATATTAGTTCGTAAAGGTGTCTCATCTTCGTTAGACAGTTTCATTGTAATAAATGATATTCAAGGGTCGTTTATGTGGTTGTTGTTTCGGAGTTTGGGAGTTTATGAGTCTGTCTCTGCGCATTCTACTGCTTTTTATAGTCAATGCGCGTGTGTATGTTTTTTTGGATTTTTTTTCACTTCTCCATCTTTACTTCAAACCACACTTTTCTGAACTTTTTCACTTTGTCTTAGCTTGTTTTGACTGTCTTTTAAAAACTATATAATTTTTTTCAGATCACAAAAGTTGTTGATGTGTGTGTCTGTATCTTTTTCAATTTTTATCTGTCGGAAAGGAGACACATTTTATTATGGGGTACGGGATAGCCTAGTGGTCAGAACATTGTGCTCGCAATTTGACAACCTGGGTTCGATTCCCTTTCGAGGGGATTTTTCTCCTGGAGTTAACATCAGTGCTGACTCCACTCCCCCAAAAGTCCTTCGGATGAGACTATAAACTGAGGTCTCGTGTGCGAACGCGTGCAGAACATCTTGCGCACACGTTAAATCCTGTTTCGCTTTTCGTAAGAGTAGGCATTGTGTGCCGGTGGGAACAGATGACATTTTTACAAAAATTGCATACACACGGAGACTGGATGTTAAAAAGCACATGAGTGCTTATTCCATTATCCTTTATATAAAAGAATAAATAAAAAAATGAAATAATATCGTTTGCTGGTATTTACACTCATGTATCTTTGTCTTGACTGTTTTTAGTGATGTGACGCGTGAAGTTAATGTGTGTGTTTCGAAGAAAGATAAGAAACAAACAACAACAAAAAACCCAACATTTTTCGGCTCTCTATCTTTAAAAGTGTTTTGGATGATATGTTTTGTTATATATTTGTTTTGGTAACAAATGTGCAAACTGTCTCTCTTTTGTTTCTCTGTTTTGTTCCAGTGCATTTTTTTTGTTTGCAAATCTTTCTGTTTATGTTCTTTGGGTGTGTATGTATCTGTTTATTCTTTTTGGGGTTATTCACATGGGCAAAATAATTCTTTTATCTTTTACTGGTATTTAAACTTGTTCATCTTTTTCGTTGATGTTTGTATTTATTTGATACGTGAAGCTAATGTGTGTGCTCTGAAAAATACAACAATAACAAAAACAACAAAGTTTCTTCCCACACACTGTTTAAGAATGTGTTTTCGATGTGTTTTGTTTA
>CM060339.1:23731075-23736075 GCA_030674155.1 Stramonita haemastoma
ATCCCAGAACATAAGTTTGGTTTTGTTTGTTCTTGAAATTGGGTTGTTTTGCATGCTTTTTGTTTTATTTCTCGGTTGTTGGTTTTTTTTTGTTTTTTTTTTAGCTTTGTTTCGGACTTGTATCTTTTATTCTTTTTTTTTTTGTATCTCTTTTCTCTTTTCCCGTTGGAGCTCCAAGGTTTTATTTTGCGAAAGTGACAGGGTTTTTTTTTTCCAACTCTAAAGGTAGCCACATTCTGACTTCAAAGATGAAGGCTAGACAAGTGTGCATATGTTTTAAAAAAAAAATCTATCCCTCTCTACCAGCAGGATTTGGCCTACTCTTTAAAAAGGTACAACAGGTTTTAGCGTGTGTGCAAGATGTTCTGCGCACGTTCCGTACACGGAATCTAGCTCTAAAGTCTCATCGGAAGGATGATATGTAGGGGGAGTGAAGTCGGAACTGGGATAAAACTCCAGTGGAAAAAAAGGTAAAGGTAAAGGTGTCCCATAACCTGTGTAGTCGTAGGGGAGCGAGGCCTCAGAGACCTCAGTTTCTCTAGGGGCCAGCATGTTGAGGGCGGTGGCGCCCATCTCGTCTCCCTCGCAGCTTTACCTTCCCTGACCCTAAAGAGGGCAGGTACCCATTTACAGCTGGGTGAACAAGGGGGGCTGTACTGTAGCCAAGGCGTGCAAACGGTCACCCATCCAATTGGTAGCCACGCTCGATGCTGCTTAACCTTAGCTGGAGGAAAGCAAGCGCTCTCACCACAATGCTATTTCGTCTCCGACGAAAACTTTTAGTTGAAAAAACTAACACCAAAACTAAACTAGAAAAAAAGGTGCCTCGCAAAAGGCTTGAACCCAGGGTGTCGGATCACAAAAGTGTTCTATCCACTAGGCTATCCCCGCCCCCTCCTTTTCGGCATGTATACATATCTGTTTTGTGTCTTAAGTTTGTAAGTTTGGCTCACAATAAAAACAAAAGGGATAGAAAGGGGAAAGGAGAGAGAGAGAGAGAGAGAGAGAGAGAGAGAGAGAGAGAGAGAGAGAGAGAGAGGAGAGAGAGAGAGAGAGAGAGAGGAGAGAAGAGAGAGAGAGAGAGAGAGAGAGAGAGAGAGATTCACACACACACACACGCACACCCACACCCACACCCACACCCACCCACCCACACAAAACTTACACACACACACACACACACACACACACACACACACACACACACACACACACACACACAACACACCACACACACACACACACGCACGCACACACACTTACACACACTTACACACACATACACATGCGCGGGCATATACACACCTACATCTACACACACGTACACGCAAACACACACACACATACACACGTACACACACACACACTCACCCCCACCCCCCCCTCCACACACACAGACAAGCACACACAGACACCGAAACACCCACATCCACACCCACAGACATACCCACCAACCCACCCATCTGTGATCCTGTTTTACAACACAACTTTACGAGCAAGTGGGGTTTGGGGAAATATGTATCTATCTATGTATCTATCTATGTATCTATCTATGTATCTATCTATGTATCTATGTATCTATGTATCTATGTATGTATGTATGTATGTATGTATGTATGTATGTATGTATGTATGTATGTATCTATCTATCTATCTATCTATCTATCTATCTATCTATCTATCTATCTATCTATCTATCTATCTATCTATCTATCTATCTATCTATCTATCTATCTATCTATCTGTGTGTGTTTGTGTGTGTTGTATGTTGTGTGTGCGTGTGTGTGTGCGTGTGTGCGTGTGTGCGTGCGTGTGTGCGTATGTGCGTGCGTGTGTGTGTGTGTTTTCTTTCATCTGTATAAAACTATATGCCTTTTCTTTCCATCTATTATTCTTCAGCCAGTTGTTCTTTCTCATTTGTCGTTATTTTTTATTTACTTTTTTTTTCTTAAATGAGAAACACAGAGTCTGTTTTACTGATTGTTGTCGTCTTCAGGTTTTTGTGGCTTAATACATTTTATTCAGGAAGTCAATGTTTTTGTTTTGTTTTCTTTGTTTTGGTTTCCATGTTTGTGGCTTTTTTGTTGCTTGTTTTTTAAAATTTATTAATTATTTTTTTTAGGGTGGATTAGTTTCTATAAAACAGGTTGTTTGTTGGCCCACTTTGTAAACGTGTGTAGATTCTTTGGGATCTATCAGTCACTCTTTCTTTGTTTCTATGTTTCTTTGTTTGTTTGTTTGTTTGTTTTTTCTTTTTTTCTTTATGTCTTTCTTTCTTTGTTTCTTTGTCTGTTTGTTTCTTTCTTTCTTTCCTTGCTTGTCTGTTTGATTGTTCGATTATCTCTTTCTTTCTTCTCTTTTTCTTTCTTTCTTTCTTTCTTTCTTTCTTTCTTTCTTTCTTTCTTTCTTTTCTTTCTTTCTTTCTTTCTTTCTTTCTCTTTCTTTTTCTTTCTTTCTTTCTTTTTTCTTCCTTTCTTTTCTTTTCTTTCTTGTTTGTTTGTTTGTTTGTTTGTTTGTTTGCTTGTTTCTTTCTTCTTCTTTTCGTCCCTGCTTGTGTTCCGTATGCGTATCTGTTATTTCTGCCCTTTTTAAATAAAAAATAAACAACAACAGCATTTTTTTTGGTCATTTGTTGCGCTTGAAACCAACACGTCTTTATTGTTCTGTCTATATTGACTTTAGGAGACGAATAATTCTGTGGGTTTTTTGGGGGGGATGGGGGTGGGGGGGGAGGGGATGAGGATTTCATTCTCCTCCTTTTGACAAAAAATGTTTTTGACATCTGTTTGTTTACTTTCAAAAAAAAATGGAATACAAAACATCTAATGAGAAACATCACATATAAACCAAAGAGATTTAAGACAGGTTGTAGATTTATAGTCTCATTGGAAACACTTTCAGGGGAGTGGAGTCAGTACTGATGTTAAACTGCAGGGGAGAAAAAATATCCCCTCGAACGGGGGTTTCTCGGAGGTGGCTCGAACCCGGGCCGTAGGATCGTGAGCGCAACGCTCTAACCACTATTTATTTTATTTTATTTGATTTTATACCACATTATGTCATAGCAGATTTCTCTGCGTGAAATTCGGGCTGCTCTCTCTCCCCGGGGAGAGCGCGACGCCACAAGTGCAGCGCCTACCCATTATTATTTCTTGTTCCTGTCTGCAACTGTATTTGTTTCTCTATAAGAGTGGCTTTTTTATACATAATTTTGCCAGGGACAATCCCCTTGTTGCCATGGGTTCTTTTACGTGCGCTAAATAGTGATGAGTAACACACGGAACCTCAGTTTATCGTCTAATCCGAGAGACTAGCACCCAGACCACCACTTATGGTCTAATGGATGGGGGGGGGGGGGGAGTTTTTGAGCCCAAACGGGATTCGAACTACCGCAGCACACTCCGGCCCAGACTTTTCGCTTTCTAGACAGGCACGTTACCTCGTAGTTAACCAATCCACCATGACTACCCCCCCCCCCCCACACACACACACCCTTACTGACCCCAGACGATATTACTAGCATTGTCAGCTTGTGAAACTTTTCTTTGTATTAATTTTCTGCTCACTCAACCCGGTCAAGTATTTTTTCTCGATTTGAAGTTTTTCATTCTTTAGTTTCAATCTTATTTTATTCGTCTAAATAACTGCCTTGCTTTTTTCCCCCTGTTTTTAATCCCTTTTCTGTTTGCTGCAGTTTCCTTTCCGTTAGCCATCCAATTTATTGAAGATTACGTGTTTGTGATGTGTTTTTGTGTGTGTGTGTGTTTTTATGTTGTGATGTGTTTGTTTGTTTTCCCCCTGCAAGTTGTGAGTGTGTTGTTTCTTTGGGGTCTTAACATTTTAATTTCCTTTGGCGTGTTTTGCATTCTTGCTTTGTTGTTCTTTCTTTTCTTTCTTTCTTTCGTTTGTTTGGTTTTTTGTTTGTTTTCTTTCTTTTCTTTCTTTCTTTCTTTTTTGTCTTTCTTTCTTTCTTTTGTTCGTTCGTTCTTTTTTTCTTTCTTTTCTTTATTCTTTCCCCGTTCTTTTCTTTCTTTCTTTGTTTCTTTCTTTTTGCTCGGTTGACTTTCTTTCTTTCTTTCTTTCTTTCTTTTCTTTCTTTCTTTCTTTCTTTCTTTCTTTCTTTCTTTCTTTCTTTCTGTCTGTCTGTCTGTCTGTCTGTCTGTCTGTCTGTCTGTCTGTCTGTCTGTCTGTCTGTCTTTTTTTCTTTCTTTCTTTCTTTCCTTCTGTCTGTCTGTCTGTTTGTCTGTCTGTCTGTCTGTCTGTCTGTCTTTCTCTCTGTCTTTCTTTCTTTCTTTCTTTCTTTCTTTCTTTCTTTCTTCTTTCTTTCTTTCTTTCTTTCTTTTTTTTTTGTTCTGTCTGTCTGTCTGTCTGTCTGTCTGTCTGTCTGTCTGTCTGTCTGTCTGTCTGTCTTTCTTTTCTTTTTCTTTCTTTCTGTCTGTCTGTCTTTATCTTCCTTTCTTTCTTTTGATCCTGCAGCGGCGCCCATCTCCTCTCCCTCGTTGTTTTACTTTCCCTGACCCTAAAGAGGGCAGGTACCCACATCTGCTACACGACGGTTCAGTCAGTGAGATAAGTAGCGAGGTGAAAGTGGCTGACTCAATACAATAATATCACAGTACAATACAATACACTGCACTGCAATGCAATACAGTACGATGCGATACGATATAGCACAAAACATTACAATTCAATACATTGGAATATGATACGTTCGAATATTATTCAATACAAAGACGGGGACGGGATAGCTCAGTGGTCAGAGCGCTCGCTTTCCCCCAGCTAATGTTAAGCAGCGTCGAGCGTGGTTACCAAGTGCATGTGTAACTGTTTGCACACCTTGGCTTCAGTGCAGTTCCCCGTAGTTCACCCAGCTGTAAATGGGTATCTGCCCTCTTTAGGGTCAGGGAAGATAAAGCAGCGAAGGAGACGAGATGGGCGCCTCCCTCAATACGCTGGCCCCTAGAGAAGCTGAGGTCTCTGACGCCTCGCTCCCCTACAAC
>CM060339.1:23738943-23741443 GCA_030674155.1 Stramonita haemastoma
CTCCCTTCTCTCTCTCCCTCCCTCCCTCTCTCTCTCTCTCCCTCCCTCTCTCTCTCTCTCTCTCCCCCCCCCTCTCTCTCTTTCTCTTTCTCTCTATCTCTCTCTGTCTCTCTGTCCCTCTGTCTCTCTGTCTCTGTCTCCCCCTCTCTCTCTTTCTCTCTCTATCTGTCTCTCTGTCTCTGTTCTCTCTTTGAGAAAATTGCTCTTAAGTGGCTCACAACTCAAACCTGTTCTGGTGCATTGATTTTGATCTCCACAATGTGTTGCTAAATCAACTGCAAACATTTTATGACAGTAAACCTTCTTCATTATTCTTTTGTTTTTTGGCGCGAGTTTATTGGGGTTTTCTTTTTCGTTGTTCGTTGCTTACTTTTCTCTGTCTGTCTGTTGTCTGTCTGTCTGTCTGTCTGTCTGTCTGTCTGTCTGTCTGTCTGTTCTGTCTGTCTCTCTTGTGACGGGGACTGGATGTAAAAAGCACATGAGTGCTTATTGTATTATCCTCGATATAAAATAATAAATAAATAGATATATGTATACATTTACACACACACACACACACACACACACACACACACACACACACACACACACACACACACACACACTTAACACATATCATATTATATTATATTATATATTTATTATAATTTTATATATTATATATATATATATATATTATATATTATATATATATATTAATATATATATATATATATATATATATATATATATATATATATATGATCTACTAATTAAAGATCTGTCTCTATGTCTCTGTCTTTCTTCCTCTGTTTCTGTCTTTCTCTCTGTCTCTTCCTGTCTTCCTGTCTCTCTATCTGACTGGAACAAAACCAAGTGAATATAATTCCTGACAAAGACAGTTGAAATCCTGTTGCCCCCCCCCCCTCCCTCTTAACCCCCCACCCCACCTCCTACCCCCACCCATCCAGCTCATTCCCCCATCCCTTACAACCCCCCCCCACCCCTCCCCAACCCCCTTCTACGAAAACAGAGGGTCTGTACGGTGAAACTTACAAAACAGACCCCCCCATGTAGAGAGAGCTCTAGGACAAACATGGTCAGATGTGACTTGACAATACAGATCTTTCTTTTACTGATAAAAAAAAACCCAATCCCCACTGCCTTTCTAATTCTCCAGGAACAAGCATAACACTTGGAAGTCAGGCCGAAATCAGGGAGCAGGCTAGGAAGTCTGTGATGAGAACGGGTCAGTGATTTAGTTCAGATCCCTGGTGAAACAAGGTTCCCTATTATTCTTTTTGTCAATGTGTGTTTGTGTGTGTGTGTGTGTGATTGTGTGATTGTGTGAGTGAGTGAGTGAGTGAGTGAGTGAGTGGTGTGTGTGTGTGTGTGTGTGTGTGTGTGTGTGTGTGTGTGTGTGTGTGTTGGGCGTGTGTGTGTGTGTGGCGCCTTTTGTTATCTTGTTGTCTATCTGTCCTGTCTGCCTGTCTGTCTGTCTTGCCTGCCTGCCTGTCTGTCTGTCTGTCTGCCTGCTGCCTGTCTGTCTGTCTGTCTGTCTGTCTGTCCTGTCTGTCTGTCTGCTGCCTGCCTGTCTGTCTGTCTGTCTGTCTGTCTGTCTGTCCTCTGTGTCTCTGTCTCTGTCTCTCTCTCTCTGAATGTATTGTCATCTTAATCTCTCTCTCTCTCTCTCTCTCTCTCTCTCTCTCTCTCTCTCTCTCTCTCTCTCTCTCTCTCTCTCTCTCTCTCTCTCTCTCTCTCTGTGCTGCTGCTGCTGCTGCTACCGCATAGAATTTTTTTTTTTTTTTTACAATGAATTTTCGCAAGCTTCCTGTAATTCTCTTCACAGCGGTAGTGTTACTCAATGTTTCCCTTGGCGTTTACAGCTTAAGATTGTTTATTTTTTGTTTTTTTTTGGGGGGAGGTTTCACTCTCAGCTAATGTGTGCTGTTGAAATGATCCAACTTGTGTTTTGTTTGTTTTGGTTTTGTCTTGTCTTCCCCTTCTGTCCATTAAAGCACAAGTGGAAGACATTGCCACTTTCTGCAGCAAGGGGTTATTACAGAATATCGATTTCTGTGTTTTTGTTTTGTTCTCTTTATATTATATGCTTCTTAGTTTCTAGGGTTTTTTTGTTTGTTTGCTTGCTCATTTGCTGGTTGATGCAGACTTTTTTTAAAAAAATATCTGTGTTTTTTTAAACACCCTTTTTTTTAAAGCTGGTATTATTTGAGAAGAGCAAAGTTGTGGTAAAGAGTGTCAGTGACAGAGGTTACAGTTACCATTGTCATGAAAGCATCTGTCTGCCTTAGGAACAAGTGTTGCCTCTGTTATCCTCTCCCTTCTCTTCTTCTTCCCGCGCGGGGAGAGCAACCTGAATTTCACGCCGAGAAATCTGCTGTGACACACAGTGGTATACATATGCCTAAATAAAAATAAATATGGCGGTGTTGCTGCCAAAGGCTGAAGACAGACAGACAGACAGACACACAGACAGACAGACACACAGACAGACAGACAG
>CM060339.1:23763943-23766443 GCA_030674155.1 Stramonita haemastoma
TTCTGTCTTCCTTTTTTCTGTTTCTCTTCTTTTTTCTGTCTTTCTTCTTTCTTTCTGTCCTCCTTTCTTTTTCTGTTTTCTGTCTTCCTTTCTGTTTTCTGTCTTCCTTTGCTTTCTTCCTTTTCTGTTTTCTGTGCCTTCTTTCTTTCTTTCTGTTTTCTGTCTTTCTTTCTTTCTTTCTTCTTTCTTCTCTTTTCTTTCTTTCTTCTTTTTCTTTCTTTCTTTTCTGTTCTTTCTTCTTTCTTTTTCTTCTTTCTTCTTTCTTTCTTTCTTTCTTTCTTTCTTTCTTTTCTTTCTTTCTTCTTCTTCTGTCCTTCTTTTTTTTTCTTTTTCTTCCTTTCTTTCTGTTCTTTCTTTCTTTCTGTTTTTCTGTCCTTTTCTTTCTGTTTTCTTTCTTTCTTTCTGTTTTCTGTCCTTTCTTTCTTTTTCTGTCCTTTTTCTTTCTGTCTTTCTTTCTTTCTTCTTCTTTCTGTTCTTCTTCTTTCTTTTCTTTTCTTTCTGTTTTCTGTCCTTTTCTTCTGTTTTCTGTCCTTTCTTTCTGTTTTCTGTCCTTTCTGTTTTCTGTCTTTTTCTGTCCTTTCTTTCTGTTTTCTGTCCTTTCTTCTGTTTTCTGTCCTTTCTTTCTGTTTTCTGTCCTTTCTTTCTTTCTGTTTTCTTTCCTCCTTTATTTCTGCTGTTTTCTGTTCTAGGCCGGTAGGTACATGGAGGAGAACTATAGAAGAAGAAATGAAAATAATGGGCAAAACATTGGAATGAGATCTGCTGCACTGCTTCCCAAGACAGAGATGGCTGAGGACTTGTTGGCGCCTTTTGCTCCACCGGAGCGAGGAGGTATTAGTAAGTAAGTTTCTTTCTTTCTGTTTTCTGTCCTTCCTTTCTTTCTTTCTGTTCTCTTGTCTCTTCCTTTCTTTCTTTGTTTTCTGTCCTACCTTTCTTTCTTAAATTCTTTCTTTTTCTTTGTTTCTTTCTTTCTTTTCTTTGTTCTTTCTTTCTTTGTTTCTTTCTTTCTTTCTTTCTTTCTTTTCTTTTTTTTCTTTCTTTCTTTCTTTCTTTCTTTTTCTTTCTTTCTTTTTCTTTTCTTTTTTCTTTTTTCTTTCTTTTTTTCTTTCTTTCTTTCTTTCTTTTTTTTTCTTTCTTTCTCTTTCTTTCTTTCTTTCTTTCTTTTTCTTTTTCTTTCTTTTCTTTCTTTCTTTCTTTCTTTGTCTTTTCTTTTCTTTCTTTGTTTCTTTTTTTTCTTTGTTTCTTTTTTCTTTCTTTCTTTCTCTTTCTTTTCTTTTCTTTCCTTTCTATGAGCTTGTTTGCTCTGTAAGTTAATGTTTTCAAGAATGACCAAAACTACCATTCGTTTTTCTTCTCTTTTTCTAAAAAAAAACATGCTAATGCTTTGTTTGTTGAAGTTTTAATGTCTACAGTTGTAATTTTGTTTCTCTCTCTCTCTCTCTCTCTCTCTCTCTCTCTCTCTCTCTCTCTCTCTCTCTCTCTCTCTCTCTCTCTCTCTCTCTCTCTCTCTCTCTCTCTCTCTTGTTTCTTTTGTCTTACCTATACTTGATGAACGTGTGGTGTATGTAGGCTGCTTGTTTAGTTGTTGGTTTTTGTTGTCAGAGCTGTTAACCAGTTTAAATGTTTTTTATGTTCTCAATGTGCATGTTTTGATGCGGTTAAGTTGCTACATTGGGTACAATTTCTGTCTGGAGCGAGTATATATTGCTCTGGTGTCTTTTAAATTCGTACTTATTTGCGTAGTTCTTGTTCTCATTTTTCCTTGTTTGTAATTATACTCTTTTTGTTTCGTTTAGTTCTCATTTTATTGATTGATTGGATGGTTGTTTTTTTGTTTTTTTTCATCAAGTTTGGAAACAAAAATGATTTTTGCTTGAAGTATACTGTTCTCTCATCTTTCGTTATAGCTGTAGTTTGGACAACTGTAACTTTTGTTCAGTCTTTTACATTTGGTATATAATATCATTTATTTCTTGGTGTTTTTTTTTTTTACTGTCAAAATGTATTCTTTTAGGTTTTTGTTTAGCAAATAGTATATGTTTAAAAAAAACAAACAACTATTGTGCAAAGATTAGAACTATACACGTTCAGTGCTATGTGTAATAAAAAAAATACTGAGCAATTGATTATTATTGTTGTTGTTGTTGTTGTTGTTTGTTGCTGTTGTTGTTGTTGTTGTTGTTGTTGTTGTTGTTGTTGTTGTTTTGTTCTTCTTCTTCCTTCTTCTTCTTCTTCTTCTTCTTCTTCTTCTTCTTCTTCTTCTTCTTCTTCTTCTTCTTCTTCTTCTTCTTCTTCTTCTTCTTCTTCTTCTTCTTCTTCGCTCTTCTTCTACTTCTTCTTCTTCTTTTTCGCAGTTCTTCTTCTTCTTCTTCTTCCTCTTCTACTTCTTCTTCTTCTTCTTCTTCTTCTTCTTCTTCTTCTTCTTCTTCTTCTTCTTCTTCTTCTTCTTCTTTCTTCTCTTCTTCTTTGCATTCCTCTTCTTCTTCTTTCTCATTTTTCA
>CM060339.1:23776443-23801443 GCA_030674155.1 Stramonita haemastoma
TTAAATATGGTACAATGCACTTACAACAATGTTTTCCATAATTTGTACAAATTTGTAATCTTGGGGAAATGATATAGGCTACTTTAAGTGAAAGACATTCACTAGCTTAAAAATACTACTGACAAACAATTGATAGAAGTGTTGGTCGTGACATGACATTGCAGATAATTGAATCTAAACTACACTAGATTTGTAACATTTTCGCATTCAACAACACGTATCAGTAAATAAATCTATTCGTGATGTCCACTGTTGTACGCAGTAAGCTGTACTTTTTCAGAAATAAAAAGAACACACTCGCTACATTAAATCAGGCTCAAATTTAGCATATACAATCAAATAAAAAAACGCATACAATTCCAACTTTTCTAAAACTGTCGACAGCTTTACCCCAAAGCCAAAACCTTTAAAACACCCCTTGCACTCCCTCCCTACTCTAACACGATAACCTGCAGTTAAGGTTACAACAACAACAGACAAAAAATCGATCGGCCATTTCCCTCGGAAATTACGTCATCTCCTTTTGGCAAAGCGTAAACTGGATAATGCGTCATAGTTATCTGAGTGAGATTGCTGGTAGTCCAACCAACGTCAGAGCTCTATCGATTTCTGTGCTGCTGACTTGATGGAAAACTTGGGTAAACTGTCTTCAAAAAGTGAAGGGGGGGGGGGGGGGTGTGAAAAGTAAAAGGAGACTTTTTGAGAGTGCAGACTTGTGCAGCCACAAGGACAGAGAACCAGCCACAGATAAAGTGATAGACAACAGACTAGCTGACAGACAGACAGACAGACAGACAGACACACACACACACGCACAGACACAGAAACACACAGACACACAGACACAGACACACACACACACACACACACACACACACACACACACACACACACACACACACACACACACACACTACTTAGACTTGAACTTCTGCTTCACCTATCCCCTAGTTTTGTGGACCCGTGGGGGCACCACTGAAAATTTTGCAACCAGCTTCCTCCACTCCCCGACGGTCCTCTGCTTTCCACAGCAAACTGTTCCGCCCAAGGCCTGTCTGTCCACTCTCTGCTGTTGTCTTCCCATCGTTTTCTCTGTCTGCCTCTTCGTCTCCATCCTTGCACAGTTTCCTGGATAACAGTTTTGGGCCAGTCCAGATGTTCCTGTGACGTGTCCCTACCTCTTTCGCTTGCCCTTTTTCACTGAAGTCATGAGTTCTTCATGAGCAAATAAAAACACAGGCACACACACACACAAACTGCAAACAGTGGACAGACACCTACAGACAAACAAATAGAGAGACAGACAGACAGAAAGAAAGCCCCACCCAAAATCAATGAATAATTTTTATTTTGGCTTGCATGTAGCACTTGGAACTATGGCTGTAAAGGAACTCAGAGAAGGCTGGGTGGGTGGATAGCTGAAGGGATTGGGGGAAGGGTGGAAGGTAAATGGGGGGGGGGGGGGGGAGGGGGAGGTGTGTGTGAGTGGGGGTGGGGGGGTGGGGGGGGGGGGGGGGCTTATTCACATCTGAGAGGGGATACGAAACTTTTCCATTTCTCCCAGGTCTTGAAGTGTCAAGAAAGTTATCCATGTACTTATTTTCTTTTTTTGAAATTGATCCACTCTGGTTCCTAGTGAAAAAAAGAATCGTGATCACTTAAGTAAAATGTTTAAAATTTTTGGCTAGTGACATTATGGCTTCGATCTATAGGCTGTCCATGTTCATCGATAAATAAATATACAGGAATTCTACCTACTAAACTAGACTGCCTATACTCACTAAAATGATCACTCTCCTGAAAGTGAATCGAACACTCCTGCCACATACAATCTATCAATGTAGTGCGAAGTGCTCGAATAAGCCCATTTAGATCATCTACTCAATGATTCAATCATACATTATATATATTAAAAAAAAAATATTTATTTGTTCTTTTATATCGAGGATAATGGAATAAGCACTCATGTGCTTTTTTACAACCAGTCCCCGCGTGTGTGTAATTTTGTAATTCGTGTCATCTGTTCCCACCGGCACACAATGGCCTACCCTTACGAAAAATGGAACAGGACTTAACGTGTGCGCAAATAAGCATACATAATCAACATAAGCAAAAGTAAATATGTGATCTATAAACTGAGAAGTTACGTTTAAAGCCTGCTTCAAATTCAGCTGTAAGATTATTTTCTTCGATCCATTCTTGTAACCTGTAATTAATAATGGTACAGTAGAGTTGACTTCTAGCGTCACACAAGGATATTCATCCCTCTGTCGTTGATGGGATAAGACAGAGACACACACAGAGAAAGAAAGACACTTTTGACGCTTTGACATATGGTTCCTAACACTTGGCAGGTGTTTAAATCAAAAGAACACACAAGCAAGCGCGCACACACATACACGCGCGCGCGCGCGCACACACACACACACATGCACACACACACACACACGCACGCACCACGGATGCACACACACACAAAATCTCTCTCTCTCTCTCTCTCATCTCTCTCTCTCTCTCCTCTTCTCTCTCCATCTCTCTCCTCTCTCTCTCTCTCTCTCTCTCTCTCTCCTCTCTCTCCCCCTCCCCCCCCCCCCCCCCCCCTCCTCTCTCTCTGACACAACCACATTGTCTTCAAGGCCTTGTCTTTATCGGTTTGCGTTTCTGAAGCACTCAATTCAGAGAGAGGCAAGGCATGTTCTTTGTGCCATCAATTCCTCCACTGCTCCAATGCTGACTCCTTTTTTTTTCTTTCTTTCTTTACTGTTTCAGAGTTCTTTGATCTCCTGTGCGCCTGCAGTGACTAAGGCGAATATCAGCGAGTCCATTAAAAAAAAAAAGAAGACATCTTTGAAATGGGTTTGTTTTTTTTAAAGTTCTTTCCCCCCTGCTGAAGAAATCTTTCCGATGGGTCTGGTTTTTATTGTTTGGTTGTTTTTTTTGTTTTTGTTTTGTTTTTTTGTTTATTTGGGTTTAAAAAAAAACCTTTTCCTCTTTGTACCCCCTTTTTTGCCTGCAGGGTCAATTTTTCTTAATGGCAACTCATTCTAAATGAACCTCTCCCCTTTTTGTAGCTTTGTAACCAGCCCGTTTTTTTGTGTGTTGTCTAAAGCGCATGACATGTACATAATTGCTTGTAAAGGCTCAGGTATATAGTAACAGTTTGCTTTAAAAACGTTTGATACAATACATGTGTGTGTGTGTGTGTGTGTGTGTGTGTGTGTGTGTGTGTGTGTGTGTGTGTGTGTGTGTGTGTTATGTTGGTGTAGATTTGGATTTTTGTTTTTCTCTGTATTTTAAATTAACAGGATGAGTAAAAAGCAGTGAGAAGTAAGAGAGCTTATTGAAAATGGAGGTCAAGTGTAGTAGTTGTGTAAAACTGGAAAAAAAAATGTGTAGAGTATCCTGGTTTTTTGTTTGTTTGTTTCTGTTTTGTTTTTACTTTGTTTTTGTTCTGTTTCTAAACACTCAGTTTTGTATTCATGATTGGAAGAGAAGGTTACAGAAAACAGTGCAAATTTGATTTGCTTTTCCTTTGTACTTCTAGATCTGTACCAATTCTATCACTTTTTGTAGTCTGTTAATTAATTATGCTTCATTAATCAACTTATTTATTTATTTATTTATTTGTTTATTTTTTTAATTTAAAAAAAAATGTTCTTTTATATCGAGGATAATGGAATAAGCACTCGTGTGCTTTTTTTTTCATCCAGTCCCCGTGAGTATAAAGCTTTTTGGTAAATATTGTCATTTGTTCCCATCGGCTGGGGAGCCATTTATTCTGTTTTTCTGTCTGTTTTTACAGAATTGCCTTTCCCTCTGTTTTTCAGCCACAATGTTTCATTGATATCCAGTATACAGCAACACTTTTTTTTCTCCTGTCTGTTTGTCTGCTTGTCCAGTATGAGGTCATTGCAGAATCAAACATTAGTGTGATTAATTAGTGTAGGATTGGCTTTTTGCTTTCTCACTGAATTTTCTTTTTAACTTCGCAGAAATACTAAATCCAAGGATAAAAACCCCACCAGCAGACTTGACCACTCTGATTCTCTGACCAAAAGAAATAAGATTATCCCTCTCCACCCTTCCTGGTTTATAGCAGATGTTGCAACAACAGATAACATTAGAATTGTCATTAATTTCTGTACTTTTGGCAGGTATAAATCCAATAATACATCATGGCTATGTCAGATGAGATTGGTGGTAGTTACGTCACGTCAGAGCCTCATCCATTTCTGTGCTGCTGATTTGGTGGAAGAAAACTTGGGTAAACTGTCCTTAAAAAAGTGGGGAAGAGGGGGGGGGGGGGGGGGGGCCTGTGAAAAGTCAAAATCCGAAGTCAGTTCGACTGCCACACTGGGCAGAATGGTTTAAAGTTAAAAGTTAAAGTCTGTCCCGAGCCTAAGGCTCATCAGGCCGGTGCTTATCCCCGTTTCTGTGGCGTTAAGCGACTGAGAGTCATAGACTCCCCCCTGAATAGGAAGGACGCCAGTCTATCGCAGGGTTAACCCCCAACACAAGGTTGGTACCCCTTTTACACCTGGGTGGGGTGAGAAAATAGCCGTAAAGTGCCTTTTCCAAGGGCACAACGCCATAGCCGAAAGCTGGGATCGAACTGGCAACCTTTAGATTACGAGTCCAACGCCCTAACCACTAGACTACAGCGGCGGCCGGGCAGAATGGCAGGACTCGTGTTTTCCTACCACCCACTTCCTTCCTTCCTTCCTTTACTCTCCGATTCCCTGACCACTAAAAACAGCAACTCTCTCTCTCTCTATACTGACCAGAAGTAAAAAGGGGGGACCCAGACCAGTGGTCAGCAAAACCAATTGACCGAATGACTTGTTTTCCTTTCCCCGTCATGCCCCACCAGTCACCATCCCCCTGTCAGGCAGAGTAGCGGGCCTTTAGTTCATTAGCAAGGGGGTATTACTCTTCATGACTGAAAGCAGGATTTGGGGGAAATGGAGGAGGGGTGGTGAGGGACAATCTCATTTCTTTTGGTCAGAGAGTCGGAGAGTCGGGGTGGTCAAGTTTGCTGGTGGGGGTTTTTATCCTTGGGTTTAGTATTTGCGTAAAGCTAAAAAAAAAAAAAAAAGACAAAAACCCCCTCTGAAACAATTGGTGAAAACTTTATGTTCATTGCTTTTTTTTACATCCATTGTTGTACTTTTGTTGAAAGATTAAAATTTTTCATATTAATTGAGTTGTAGAAACTCCTCATTTAGAAAAAAAAATTAACAGGCCTATGTTGTCACTGAACATGAGGTTATTTATTTATTTATTTTATATTTATCTTATACCACTTTATGTCACAGCAGATTTCTCTGCCTGAAATTCAGGCTGCTCTCCCGGGGGAGAGTGCGTCGCCACAAGTGCAGCGCCTATCCATTGTTTTTTTCCCCTCAGGGATGGTGTCTAAACACATAACTGTGTGCATGCTGGGTTTTTTTGTGTGTTTTTTTTGTTTTAAAATAATTTTGTCATCTCTCCTACCGGTACTCGATGGCCTGCTCTTCCGAAAGGCGGAACGAGGTTTTAACATGTGCACAAGATGTTCTGGGTACGTTCGCACATGGGCCTCCGTTTATTAGTCTCATCCGAAAGGCAGTGAACTAACTACACAGAGACAGCTTTGTTGGAGAACAGCAGCCTATTTTGCCACTGACTTTTGGTGTTCATTGTCATACACATAACATTCACAAGTAACAGACTTTTTTGTTCTTTCTTGTTGTGCTTTTCATCTTTAGTTATTTTTTAAGCCCAACATCATAATGTATGGTTGTCCTACTTTTGTTTCAGAACCATTTCATGTGATAAAACAAATAAATTCAAAGTTGCCATTTTTGTAAAATTGATGAAAGTTATAAGCAAAGTCAAACCCTTGGAGCAGTCAAGCATTCAAACCATGAAGACAATGGCTTACGGTAGATGCTGTAACAACAGAGAACATAGAAGTGCTTTTTCTTTACAAAAATCACATCATCTATTTTTGGCAGGTATAAATCCAATAATACATCATAGCTATGTCAGATGAGATTGGTCGTGGTTACGTCAGAGCCCCATCGATTTCTGTGCTGCTGACTTGATGGAAAACTTGAGTAAACTGTCTTCAAAAAGTGGGAGAGGGGGGAAGGGGGGCTGTGAAAAGTAAATGGAGACTTTACAGTTCACCTTGCACAGCTAGAGCAGAGAACCAGACACAGATAAACTTACGAACAGCCAACCAGGAAACAGACATTGAAATCTACAGACCACTTTATGAACTTGCATGCTGATAAATATAACATAAAACTGAAAACAACTTGTGAAAGTGACTTTCATAAGTACAGAAGACAAACGAACAAAGATAAGCAATGGAGATACTAAACAGGAGACAGACAGGTAAACATGCAGGAAAATAAACTGATAGGAAGCCAAAGAAAATCAATGCTGAAATCCTATTGTTTCATGCATACAACACACATAGGGATGGATGAAAGAGACCTGTGGCAAGGCTGATGGGAGTTGGGCGGGGGAGGGGGTAATTTATTTATTTATTCTTTAATGTCGAGGATAGTGGAATTAGCAATCATATGCTTTTCCACATCTAGCCCCTGTGTATACAGTTTTGTAAATGTCATCTGTTCCCACCGGCACAGCGGAACAGGATTTAACGTGTTCCCAAGATGTTCTGCGTGCGTTCGCACACGGGCCTCGATTTATGGTCTCATCGGAAAGACTTTTCCCACTCTTACAATTGAATCTGTGAGAGCATAACACTTTTTTGAAACCCAGTTTGTTAAAAAAAAGTTGAAAACTGTTTCTAAACTTATTTCCTTTCAAAATAAGTCCTTTACTGTTCTGTTTTGTCTATTCTGTAATGGGGAAGAAATCTCGACTAGTTAAAAAAAAAACATTGGAACTTTTGACTGGTCACATTGTAATCTAGATGTGCTGTTCATCCTAAGCATACCATCCAGCACGAAATAAATTGAAAGTCAACATTGAAAAGTTTAAACTGAAAGTTGTGTAAGTTGCTCAGCTCCTATTGGAATAGATAGATTTGTATAAAAAGTTTACCCAATATCTATTGGAAATCAGTTGTGTACAGTCAGGCACCAAGTGATGCAAGTTTCTTACTTAAGTATTTGCATAGATATTGGCTCAGAATTCTTGTGACTGGACAAAGAAATATTCTTGGGAAATCTACATTCTAAATTTTTTAATTCTAAAACTCCTTTAAGTGCTATCCATTAAAGTTGTCCTTCAATATATGTGGAGAATTTTTTAACTTGCTTTGATTGTTGTTTTTTCTCCATTTTCATTTTAATTTGTGTCTGTTTCATTGTGTTTGTCTTTGTGTTCATCTTCCTGTCTGTGTGTCTGTCTGTCTTTATATTCAGCTCTCTCTAGACTCCTGCTCTTGTTCATCCTGTGATCTCATTCACTATATTTTTAATGGCCCCTAGTGTTTGGCTGCTGGTTAAATCTGCTGAACAACATTTTTTCCCTCTCAACCCCCCCCCCCTCTCTCTCTCTCTGTTAAATCCTGTTCCGCTTTTCGTAAGAGTAGGCCACAGTGTGCCAGTGGGAACAGATGACAAGATTTACAAAACTGCATACACACGGGGACTGGATGAAAAAAGCACGTGAGTGCTTATTCCATTATCCTCGATATTAAAAGAATAAGATGAGATAAGGAGATAAGATATCTCTCTCTCTCTGTATTTGTCTCTCTCTGTCTCTGTCTGTCTGTCTATCTGTCTCTCTGCCTCTCTGTCTGTGCCTGTATGTCTGTCTGTCTCTACTTTTTTCTGTCTCTACCTTTTTTCTCTCTCTCTCCACTGGGGCCTCCAAGGGATGTTTTTTTGTGCTATCAAAATCACTTCCTTAATGCTAAATTAATTTATGTTTCGAATGCCTTTGAACTTGTGGGTGACTGAGGGATTGTGACAAACATCGATTTTTTTTTTAAAGTCTTTAAAATCTGTGTGTTTTTCTCTGTTTATTTCCTCTCATGCCCTGTTTTTGTAAGGTGGTCAATTCTACTCCATATTTACTCCTTCAAAATAAGCCTCTCCTTAACCAGCATTTTTCCTGTCTGATACACACAGTTCACACATGATTTGTACAAACGTTTTGTAACTGTTTGCTTCAGAATACTTGATAGGAGCAGATTGGGTGCACGTGCGTGTGTGCGTGCGTGCGTGCGTGTGTGTGTGTGTGTGTGGGGGGGGGGGGTATGTATGTGTGTGTGTGTGTGCGTGCATGAGTGCGTGTGTGCGTGCGTGCGTGCGTGTGTGTGCGTGTGTAATTAGTTAAATGTTTTTTTTGTTTTTCTCTGTAGTTTAGACACTACATGAATGGCAAGGAGAATAACCAAAAAATGTAAAGAAAACCTACTAAGTGGTAAAGGTAAACGATTTCCTTTAACCTATACCATAGTTGGGGATCAAAGTGTCAGAGATCTAAGCTTCTCCAGGGGGCAGGTATATTGAGAGTGATCCTCATCCCCTCTCACTCACAGCTGTAACTTCCCTATTCCTAAAGAGGGCAGGTACCCATTTACAGCTGGGTGAACTGGGGGAACTGTGCTGCAGCCAAGGCATGCAAACAGTCATGCATCCACTTAGTAGCCACGCTCAAATGCTGTTTAACCTTAGCTTGGGGAAAGTGAGTGGTCTGACTACTGAACCTTAAAAGCATTTCAGAGAAAACTATCCTTGGGTAAACCAACCTTGAAATTTGTTTTGGTTTTGTTTTGCTTTGTAAAAAGATATAAAAAAAAAGAAGGTAAAGGTGTCCCATAACCTAGTTGGTCGTAGGTGAGCGAGGCATCAGAGACCTCAGCTTCTCTAGGGGCCAGCATGTTGAGGGCGGCGCCCATCTCCTCTTCCTCGCTGCTTTACCTTCCCGACCCTAAAGAGGGCAGGTACCCACTTATAGCTGGATGAACTGAGGGGGGAGGGGGACTGTGCTGCAGCCAAGGTGTGCAAACAGTCACCCATCCAACTGGTAACTACACTCTGCTTAACTTGACTGGGGGAAAGCAAGCCCTCTGGCCACTTAGTTATCCCGCCCTGAAGCTTCGTATGACTTTTTATGCTTCTCTGTCTACCTGTGCATGCTGAGTTCATGCAGAATGACATTTTCAAATCGGAGTCAGTTTGACTGTCACACTGGGCTGGGTGGTGGGCTTGTATGTTCATACCATCCACTCCTTCCTTCCTTCCTTCCTCCACCCTATGATTCACTCTCTCTGGACAGAAGGGGGACCCAGGCCAGTGGTCAGCGAAACCAATTGACCGAATGACTTGTTTTCCTTTCCTGTCATGCTCCACCAGTCACCAGCCTCCTGTCAGGCAGAGTAGCGGGCCTTTAGTTCATTAGAAAGGGGTATTACTCTTCATGACTGAAAGTAGGATTTGGGAGAAATGGAGGAGGGTGGAGAGGGACAATCTCATTTCTCTTTGTAAGAGAATCAGGGTGGTGAAGGCTGCTGTTTTTTTTTGTTTTTTAGTTGTTGTTTTTTTTTGGCAGTCAAGGTGAAGGTATTGGACTTTTGGGGAGGGGATAACTTAGCAGTCAGAGCACCCACTTTCCCCAAGTGAAGGTTAAGCAGCATTGAGCATGGTTACCAAGCAGATGTGTGACCATCTGCCTGCCTTTGCTTCAGTACAGACCCCCAGTTCACCCAGCTGTACATGGGTACCTGCCCTCTCTAGGGTCATGGAGGGTAAAGCAGGAGATGGGCACCACCCTCAATATGCTGGCCTCCGGAAAAACTGAGGTCTCTGAAATCTTGCTCCCCATTGACAGCATAGGTTATTGGAACACCTATAACTTTGCCTACCTATTGGGATTTTCCATGAAGCTGAAGACTTTATTACAATGATAAAATATGGTCATAGGTTGCTTACAACTGATTCTTTGCTAATTGTTTGTTGCATCTTTTTTGTTTAGCTTGGGTTTCTATCTGTTCTTTCTCTATCGTAGCTCGGCCTGTGTTAACATCTTGTTTATCGGTTTTCTCAGGTGAAAAATTTCACGATGGTTTCATATGTTGAACTCTGTTGCAGTGAGAAGGTGTTTTAAATCACTTCATTTCTTGTTGTTTGGATTATGATTGTCATGTGTTCCATAAACGGCAAATTGTGTGTATAATGCTTTACATGTTATGTTTTTACTTTATTGGTGGCTTTGTTTGCAGAGGCCTACAAATAGAGTTTGTTGGTTCATTTGAAAGATGCCAGTCAAAACAGTTAACATGAAAATTACAGACTCCCAAAATGGGTACCGACAAATAGTATGAGTTATGGGAAAACCCTGTGTAATGCAGTGTTTTAGAGAAGCAACAAAGATCAGGCCTGTTATATTACGGGTTTACTCCGGATTTCTTTCTAGGTTGGAACATTAATATTTTTGGTCAAGTGCACCAGAGCATGACGTAACTTTTCTTGTCAACTTCTGCAGCAAGCATTATATCTTGTTATGGAGTTCTGCCTAAGATGCAAGCTCCAAGAGCACAGGGCACAAATCAAACAGGACTCAGTCAAGAGTGCTGTATTAAGCACGCCCTTTCCTTTTACCTAGTCCAAGTGTGGTCAGTTCCTGCTTTAAAGAGCACCAGCTGGCCCCATCTTGGCTGAGATGGGATGGATCCACTAGCAGCTGAGAGGAGCTGAAAGTGGGGAAAACTGACCGCTGTGAGAGTTCAAATGATGAAAACTAATATTTATTTTGATATTAGAATTTTAATTGGAAAGATTTACAGAAGAGAGAAATACCCTTTTTCGAGTGTGCTGTACTAAAAAGGTAAAGGTAAAGGCGTCCCATAACCTGTGTGATCGTAGAGGAGTGAGGTGTCAGAGACCTCAGCTTCTCTAGGAGCCAGCATGTTAAGGTTGGCGCCCATCTCCTCTCCCTCGCTACTTTATCTTCCCTGACCCTAAAGAGGGCAGGTACCCATTTACAGCTGGGTGAGCTGGGGGACCTGTACTGAAGCCAAGGTGCACAGTCACCTATCCAACTGTAACCACGCTCAATGCTGCTTAACATTGGCCTGGGGAAAGCGAGTGCTCTGACCACTGAGCTATCCCGTCCCCCTGTGCTGTACTAATGATGTATAAAAATTAGTGCAACAGATGAAAAGAAGAAATGACAATATGACGGATATATAGCTACATTCTTACACAACTGACACAACCTTAATATCCCTGAGTAAATATAAAGAAAAAGACACGGATCTTTCAGTTAGATGAATCCATAAGCCTATAACAGGCTACTTCTATTGGTGTTGTTCATGCCAGAATTTTTAACAATGATTATTTTCACAAAGGTGAAACTGCAATTCGCAAGGTTTTATGATTTTCTTTATTGTACTCATACCTGAAAATTTTTTTGGGATGTGCATTGCACTCACAAAATAGACCTTCAACTGATACCCAAAAAACCCTTTTTACATTTTAGCTAGATATTTTTTCTAATTTTATTTTGGCATAACGAAAAATTAAAAGTAAACCACAGACTCTCAACTTTACAGACCCCCACCCCACCCACCCCCCTACCCCCAGCACTTCTTTCAGGTCAATGGTGGTCCTAGCTTTAGGCTGCAACAACAGAAGAAAAAAAATCGATTGGTCCATTTTCCTGCGGAAATTACGTCATCTACTTTTGCAGGCATAAATCAGATAATGTGTCATAGTTATCTGAGTGAGATTGCTGTAGTCCAACCAACGTCAGAGCACTATCGATTTCTCTGCTGCTGCCCTGATGGAAAACTTGGGTAAACTCTTCAAAAGGGGGGGGGGAGGGGGGGGCTGTGTGCAGTACAGGCAGATTTTAAAATGCATGCTTACAGAGCCACACAGACAGGGTGGAAAATGAACAGAAATACTGAAGTACAACCCAGAAAAAAGGTCACTTCGAATTCTTCACGATATCATTATTTCAAAATGCAAAGAAATAGACATGGATAAACGGCATAACACAAATAAACAAAAACATAATCAGAAAGGTAAGCAGTAAGATGCTAGAGAGAGAGAGAGAGAGAGAGAGAGAGAGAGAGAGAGAGAGAGAGAGAGAGAGAGAGAGAGAGAGAGAGAGAGAGAGAAGAGAGAGAGAGAGAGAAGAGAGAGAGAGACACACAGACAGACAGACAGACAGACAGACAGACAGATATACAAACAGACAGAAAGACAGACATACACAGATAGACAGACAGACATACACAGACAGACATACAAGCAGACGGACACAGACAGACACAGACAGACAGACACAGGCAATCATGCATACAGATAGACAGACAGAAACAGAGAGACATACCTACCAGCAGTCTGAATGCTGCTACATAAGTGATGGGCAAAACTTGTCCATACACAAAATCTTACCATTATATCAGTAACTCTCAAAGCTCCAGACAAGCTACAAAAGAACACCAACAAAGAAAGAAAAAAAGAAAACAAACAGGAACCCAACAAAAAGCCAGACAGAAAATGAAATCTCAAAAAATGCTATTTTGTCTGCATCCAACACCCACCCACCCACCCACCCACACACACACACACCACACCACACCCCACCCACCCCACCACACCCCACCCCACCACCAATACACACACAAACACTCTCTCTCTCTCTCTCTCACACACATACACACACAAACCTCTCTCTCTTTTCTCTCTCTCTCTCTCCTCTCTCTCATCTCATCTCTCTCTCACTCTCTCCTCTCTCCTCTCTCTCTCTCTCTCTCACTCTCTCTCACACGCACAAACACACACACACACAACACAACACACACGCTCACAACACACACACACAACCCCCCCCCCCACACGCAACACAACAACACACACACACACACACACACACACACACACACACACACACACACACACACACACACACACACACACACACACACAATGATGGGGAAAAGATCGGAGGAAAAGATGGGAGATAAACTTCTTGGTGGTTGAAAGAGGATTACAAACTTTTCCCTTTCATAATAAACTGGTCTCAAAGTTATTTTTGAAATCATTTCCTTCTGAAACCCCAGGTATTATTTTCCTATCTTCTCTACTACTCCATTCAGAGGGATATGTCTTGATTCCAAAAATGGAAATGTCTTACTTTAGCTCTTTGCATTACCACTGGAATGTGCTGAGTGGTTAAAGGAGAACCATTTACAAGGAACTGAATTGGAAGTCATGTTTTGAGAGGTTTGTCTTAAAAGGTTGTGGAGAATTTGGACATTAGACTCTGCTACAGACATAGATGCATGTATGCATAGGATGACATAGACACAGACACAAACACAGACACACAGACACACAGACACAGACAGACAGACACAAACGCAGGCACAGACACAGACAGACACAGACACACAGACACACACACACACACACACACCAACCACCACCACCACCACCACACTACCACCACCACCACCACCACCACCACCACAACAACAACAACAACTACACACAACACAACATACACAGTATTTAAAGAAAAATCCTTGTGTGTTTTTAACACAATTAACGGAACAGCACTAAAGAAAATTATTGAAATTTTTTATATAAATAAGAACATGCACACACAATAAGCTCTTTCTTTTTCAAGACCTTGTAATACTCAATTTAGGACCAGTTTGGAACATCGTGCAAGAACAATATGGAACAGATTAGCTCCATTTCTAAAGTCAGCGTGATTAAAACAAAGCTTCAAATAAGCACCAAAAAAACTATTTGATGTAAACATTGTAAACTGTCTTTTGGTCTTCATAAAGAGTCTCTGCCTAACGTGCAAAATGCGATGTGAGCCATTTTTGTGATCTGCCGTTTTGTTTTCTTTATTTGTCAGCCTTTTTTTTCCAGAGGTCCCTGTGTGTTACACCCTTGGTCTCTTTGTTGGATGGCTATTGCATTAATAAGTAAAGACCCTTTTGACTTGACTTGACACACACGTACACCAACCCCACATCCAGACCTTATCACACCTTCAGGGCAGAAGAACATGACAACTAAATCCACACACTCTCAACTCCACACCCTCACTCCTTCCAAACAATACAATATACTCAGACCAGGGTCGCTATCTCCCCGATATCTCACCCTCTTGAAAAACAAAGGCCACCTTATTTTCTGGTCAAGTCCTTTAAAAGCTGACCACTGACCCACTCTGCTTGTCTTTCACCTGCAGATAACACCCTCTTCACCTCTCTTCAGATAACGTCAAACATTCACAGGTCTTCCATCATAATTTTTTATTATCATACCTCCTGCTTGTGTGGAAGCGGAAGAGGGGTGGGGGGGGGAAGGATGGGGGGGGGGGTCTGGTCAGGGAGAGAGGGAGAGGGGCAAGATAACAAGAGAGAGGGGAGGAAGAGAGAGAGAGAGAGAGAGAGAGAGAGAGAGAGAGAGAGAGAGGAGAGAGAGAGAGAGAGAGAGAACAATGAAATGTTTAATTTCACATCGGCCTTAGGCCACAATACATTTTAGAAAAGAAAAATGATAATCTGATATAACAGGCACCTATCTGTACTCTAAAATCACTGGTTCAGTTAAAGAGAGAGAGAGAGAGAGAGAGAGAGAGAGAGAGAGAGAGAGAGAGAGAGAGAGAGAGAGAGAGAGAGAGAGAGAGAGAGAGAGAGCTCAGAACTCAGAAATTTAATATCCTCGCTTTGGACCTTAATACATGGTTGGCGTAGGAGAAATTGACAATACCACAGAGTGGGCTAAAATCCAAGGAAAATACATAATACCAAGCTCAATTTCTATGCAAGGAGTAATGAAAACAATGCACAAAATACATAATGAGACATGTGCATCAAACAAAAAATCACAATATTGTTCTAAGTGCACCTTCTTTATGTCTGAAAAAGTCGATATACATTTTTGCTACTCAAAATCATATCATAATGATAACCTGTCTTCGTTGTGACATAACATTCTTATACAACAACTTTTCCTCTTTTTGTTTGGCGTGAAAGAGATATTGGACAAACAGTATTTTTGTCTTACTTTTCGGCTTTAAGCAAATCGTGTAAAAGTCTATGAAATAATGGCTTAAAATTTTAATTCTTTTATCATTATACATAAAACACTCATAAGGAAATGCTTTTCATCTTCATCTGTAGGTTTACAAAATGATTCTGTTCACTTATATTGATGTACATTGCTGTTAGTGGCAAAACATATTCCCCGTGACACAGCAACTGTAAAGCAGTAAGTATTTCACTGCAGAAGATATTCTTCTTTAGCAAAAAATTTTTTTGAAGCTCCTACATTCTCGATCTGTGATTGTACTATACCATTCCTGAATAAACACATCAATAGTCTTTGCTTAAACAGACCTAAGATGTTTTAACGTCACCCAACTCCCTGTTGAAGCCACACGATAATAATAATGATAATGATAATATGATGATGATGATGAATAGATGATATGATGATGATAATATGATATGAATGATAATGATGAGATGATATGATAAATAATGATGAATGACAAATGATCAAAAAAATGATAAAAAAATAATAATAATAATAATAATAATAATAATAATAATAATAATAATAATAATAATAATATATATCCTGCCACCTTTGGTGAGCGTGAAATTCCAATGTCATTTATTATCGCCTAGACATACTGAAGAAACTCCTGTGCCTACGTGACTCCAGAGAGGCCTGCAGAACAGTACAAAATTAATCCCGCTGCTGCATTCTCTACTCACAATAACTAAATGGAACCAGTTGGCAATTTCGGATGAGACATAAACTGAGGTCCGTGTGTTGCACGTCATATTTAGCGCACGTAAAAGAACCCACGCAACAAGGGGGTTGTCCCTGGCAAAATTATGTAGAAAACAGCCACTCTGATAAGGAAACATACACAGTTGCATTCATGAAAAAGAAAAGAAAAAAATGGTAGGCGCTGCACTTGTGGCGACGCGCGCTCTCCCCGGGGAGAGGAGCTCGAATTTCACGCAGAGGAATCTGCTATGACATAAAGCGGTTATTATATTAAATATATATATATATATTATTATAATATAAATATATAAAGATGATGTATTATATACAGAGATGTAGAACTTAAGGGCACTATCTTCCCTCCTGCCACCCACCCCTTTGTCCATAGGACCCCCCCCCCCCCCATACTGTCGTTTTTATTCGTTCCTTTTCCATTCACCCTCTTCTATCCAATGCGCATATCTCTTTCCAACCACATTTCAGTCTTTTGTTTTTTGGAGGGGGGGGGGGGGGGGGAGTGCAAAAAGACAAAAAAATCTGCTGGCTCACTTTCTGTTACGACTAAATTTTGATTATTGAAAGGTATAAATCTATATATCCATTTAGCAGAAACCCAGCTAGAACTTGGCGGCAGTAATGACAATATTGTTAAAAATAGTTATAGGGAACTATGAAGAGAACGTGCAGAGTATATCCCCTCTTCGCCATGTAACATGGCGC
Source organism: Stramonita haemastoma (assembly GCA_030674155.1). Classification (NCBI taxonomy): domain Eukaryota; kingdom Metazoa; phylum Mollusca; class Gastropoda; order Neogastropoda; family Muricidae; genus Stramonita; species Stramonita haemastoma. Next base: position 23,792,907 of record CM060339.1, read on the forward strand.
GCTCTTTGCTGGTGGTTCCATGTTGGCTTGATGGTAGCAATAACAAGTATTTTGCGATGTTTAGCGGTGAATATTCAATTTTAAGTTCCCTCGTGGATATGTCGTAATGATGCACACGACTGGTTATCTGTACACGACTACTGTAAGGTAATAATTGTTTTCCAGTGCCTTTTTCGCGAATCGAAGTTGTAAAATCTGGCATAGCTCAGAGTGACCCTTGAACTGCGCATTAATTTCCAGGTTAGCACCCACAACATTTAGGAATACGGGTTTCAAATTTCAGGCTTTGCGTTATCGTGCCGTTTTACTTTCGCCAAGTTATGGGTCCATATTTAGCGTTACATTTTTTTTCTTTCGTTACTAAGGACGATCTCCAAAATCCACCAATGTTGATATTTTGGGTATGAGAGTGTTGCAAACCATTAAGAAAGCTATATTCGGATCGCAGGTATAGTGGCTAAACACAACATTTTTCGTTTCTTGTTTGTCTAGTTTTTTGTTTTAATTTTTGGTTTTTGTTAGTTTTGTTTCTGTTTTGTTTTTGTTATGGTTGTTGTTGGGTTTTGTTGGGTTTTTTTGGGTTTTTGGGGGTGGGGGGTAGGTGTGGTGATGGTGGTAATGTGTTCAAGCTGTTACGCAAATTGAGTATAAGTAAAACTATGTAAGGAATGACGTGCTAGGGCCTGATGGCTTTTTTGGGGTGGGTGGGTGGGGGGAGGTGTCAATTTAAATAGCTATCTGTTCAATCCCAACAAAGCCATAATTGTTGCACTATAAGGTGTACATTCATATCATAGCCATTGTTCACTACTTTACAGAATGCATGCACAGTAACCTAACCATTGCTTGCTTTAATTTATTACACAATTCATGTACATTTTTACAGCCAGTGTTCTTGTCCATCCATTACAGGAGAAAAAAATGTACACTTGTAATCAAGTGTGCCTAATAGCAATATAGAATTTTTGTTTATGGTAATTCAGTTCAAGGACAGTGGTTTATTATCAAAGATGCAAAACTAATTACCTGCAAAAATGTATGCCTATCTTATGATAGGAAACTAGCGCGCGCGCGCGCCCACACACACACACACACACACACACACACACACACACACACACACACACCACACACACACACACACACACTGTATGCATACACCCATGCAAACTCAAAAAGGCAACCACGCACACACACACATACACACACACACACACACATACACATACACACACACACACACACACTCGTGCGCTCTGTGTGCGAACACATGCAGAACATCTTGCGCACACGTCCTGTTCCACTTTTCGTAAGAGTAGGCCATCGTGTGTGGGGGGCAACAGATGACATTTACAACTGCATACACACGGGACTGGATGTAAAAAAGCACATGTGTGCTTATTCCATTATCCTCGATATAAAAGAATAAATCAGATCAAATCAAATCAGTTTTACATGCTTATAACAAATCTTTCTATGTCTGTGAACAGATACTGGCTGGCTGTGATGGACCTTGTCACCAAGGACACTAGGATGAAGATGTCAGCACTACAGTCATGCAGACTACAGAACAGCCTTACTGTATGTATTTCTTTAAAGTATTGATAATTGAGTATTGAGTTTACAAAGGTTGAAGTACTTCATCACTTGGTCTCTGGGACCAGAAGTATGTTGATCTTAGCTTGAAGATTATTGATATCTTAGTTCAATGTCTGTACATATGATGCATGATTGCAAATTTTCAGATTTTTTCAAGACTTCTACAGCACAGATGATGTGATTGGAGTCTAAACAGAGTTCAGTAAATTAAGATGATAAAATGGGGTGCGATGCAAAACGGTGCATTGCAAATGATAAAACAACAGAATAAAGATAGAAAAAAGCAGAAACAAAAAAGGAAGGTGGAACAAAAATTGCACGAAAAAAGGAAACAAACTGAAAATAAAAAATGAAATGGAGAACATGAGTGAGATGCCAAACAAAACACACTGCAAGACAAAAGTATACAAAGAAAGCAAACTAAACCAAAAAAAAATTATAAAACTATCAAAACTAAAATGTCATCAGCTCAACTGGTGCTTTGCAGATGATGAAACTATGAAATAATGAGATAAACTAAAAAATAAAAAAAACCCAAAAAAGATAAAGAAAATGAAACACAAAACCAAAAACAATATTAGTACACTTAAAAAAACAAAATGAAATAAAATAAAATGAAATAACACCAGTAACCCTTCAAAACATAAAATGGAAGTCTCCACCAAAAAGTGGGGACATTTCTGTTCCCCAATAAAAAAACAACAACAACAAAACCCACAATGAAAACCTCAAACTCAAAGAACAACTCTACACCCAACCACCTCCAAAACAAAAAACAGGCACATGAATGCAAAACTTCCAAACCAAAGAATAAACAAATAAACAAAACAAACAGATAAAAAGTTCTTGCATGAGTGCAAAAGAGAACATCAAAACCATCATCATTGTCATCACCATCACCATCATCACCATCACCATTACCATTATAAGTTGCTTGACTAAGATGGTAAATCAGAGAGATATGAGCAATGGAGCAGGCAACAGGCTTTTTCCAGGCTGGTATGTCCTCAGCTTTTCATAGCTGTACTGGTGTTTCTGGTTTGAAAGCAAAGACCAGCAGTTTGTGAGGGATAGTGACTCTTGTGTGTGTGCCTTTTTCTGAATGAGGATCTGTGTTACCAGGTACCAGATGAATCCATACAGGTCCAGCTCCATCGCTAGCCTTTTCATCACTTCAGTCATAAGGTACATATCAATCTTTTTTTTTTTTTTTTAATCTGTCTGTCTTGTCTGATCTTTAACCTTTATGTGTATAATGTATTACAATTGCTTTTACCCCCCCCCCCATTTTTTTCTGTTTAGTTTGTCATTGCATGAAGCTTATGGTTTGCTTTTCTGTCTTTTATCTGGCATTTCTTGCTGTTGGATTTGGGTCATTTTGAAAAGGAAAGGTATACATTTCATTACTTTTAAAGTGTTGTGACTATGTGGATGTAGTTTTTGTGCCTATGAAACTTTTACCATTTTCAGTGTGACTGATGATGATTTACTGCTTTCAGGATCTTGGGTGCTGGAAACAAGTGCCAAGGACTGGTCATCTCAAGCTGCATCCTGTCTTCACAGGTATACTTCTGCATACTTGTCTTTTTCTATATGAATTTCTCTCATAGTTGTTTACTTTGTTGATTGTGTTTGCCTTTGATAGTCATTTGCACATATATAATTTATCTATATTGTTTGTTACAATGCACATTACTGTATGCTACTTTTGAGGGGGAGTACATGTTTCACTACTTCATCATTATGCTTTTGATAGTTATTTGTACATGTGCCATTTATCTGTATTATCTGTTAAAATGCACTTTGTTGTATGCTACTTTTGATTGTGAGTACATGCCTTTGGTCACTATTTCATTACTATACCTTTAATAGTCATTTGTGTTATGTTTTATTTATGTGTATTAGTTGTAATGCACTTTGTTTAAGCTACCTTTGACTGTAAGTACATATTTTTGACTATTTCATTGTATACCTTTGATGGTCATTTGTATATGTTTATTTATCTGTACTGTTAGTTATAGTGCACTTTTTTGTGCTACTTTTGATGGTGAGTACATATTTCACTCTTCATCTATGCTTTTGATAGCCATTTGTACATTTTCATTTATGTGTATTGTTAGTGAGTGAGTGCATATGTTTGACTATTTCATCATTATGCCTTTGATAGTCATTTGTACATGTATCGTTTATCTGTATTCTTAGTAAAACTGCACTTTGTTGAATTAAACTGTTGACTGTGAGTGCACATATTTCACTATTTCACTATCATTGTTTTGGTGCACTTGAATTTTTGTTAATGTTACTTTTTATTGTGGGACAGTAATTTATACTATTTCATTTACATGTTGTGTTGTACTCTTTTACACTATGTTTAACTTTGAGTATACTCAGGTACCATGTATGTAAGGCCTAGCAGCTAGCTAGTTGTGGTCCTACCAACACAGGCCAAATATGTTAAACTGGTAACAGTTAAAGTTTTATGTGACCTGTGCAGGTATCCAGTGGGTATGTGTGCATAATGAATTGACTTGTGTCTGTCATGTATTTGGCATTCCATTTGTCTGTGGATGTCTGCTTGTCTGTGTATGCATTTCTGTCTGTCTGCCTGTGGCTTTCCTGTGATCTCAGTTATATTGAAAATGTTTTTCTGCCTGGTGATAGAATCAGTCTGTTAACAGAGCTGCTGCCAAGTTGTCTGACCTGATGGTGTACCTGGTGAATTTTTTATCTGAACCAGTTTGCATGATTCTACTCCTGAGTCAAGGTGAGAAAATTACATATTTTTGGTAACTTACCACTTTTAAGTGATGAAAGTTATTGAATATAATTATTGTGGATGCTGGTTTAACTTTGACATAGCCACTTAAAGTGATGTATAATAATGAATGTAATGTGGATGTTAGTTAAACTTTGACTTTGCTGTTGTGGTGATGTTATTGAATGTGATGTGGATGCTAGTTAAACTTTAGTATAGCCACTGCAAGTGATGTATGTTATTGAATATAATGTGGATGCTAGTTAAACTTTAGTATAGCCACTGCAAGTGATGTATGTTATTGAATATAATGTGGATATTAGTTAAACTTTGGCTTTGTTACTACTTTAAATAATGTATTCATTGAATGTAATGTGGATGTTAGTTAAACTTGACTTGTCGCTTTAGATGATGTAACATACATTACATTTAAATGTAATGCGGATGTTAAACTTTGGGATTGAATGAATGATTCATATGATTTATTGCTTCCAGGGTTGGAATCCAGTGCTGAGGACAGTATGTTTCACAGAACTGTCAACACAGCCTACAGTCTCTTGACAGAGGCATATTGCTGAATAACTAAGCCTTTTTATCCTTTTATTTTATTTTCTGTTTAATTTTTTTTGGGGGTGTGTGGTCTTTTCTGTTTGACTGGTGGTTTAGTCTATGTTGATTTTCTTATTTGAATATTTTTGGGATTTTAGTGTACTTTGATCTCTTTGTGTGGTAGTACTGCTCACTTGTATTGCTGATTACTGTGTGAAGTTGTTGTTAGTTTTGTGGAGGACGCCTGTTTTACCAGGTACCCTGTACAACTCACCTTTTCTTGTCAAGTTCAGCACCTTCAAGTTGTGTTGCCAGCATTGATCACCAAAGAAGGTTAATTAAGGAAAATCGGTATTCATTCTGTGTATGTGACTGTGGATGTATGCTTTTTCTTTATCATGTTATTGTCTCCATGTCTGTCACCCATTCTGCCTGACTGTCTCTATTTGTCCTGTTTGTGTCTCTGTGGCGCTAAGTCTGTATTGGTTTGTTTTGTTTTGTTTTTCCCCTTTTGTGTCTGTCCTGAGTCTTTCTGCAGGCCTGCATGTCATGTTGAAAACGTTTCTCTGCTGTGTGATAGAATCAGTCGGTTGACGGACTTACTGAACTGATCAGTCATTTGACAGAGCTGCTGTCCAGATGTAGGGACCTGACAGTGTCACAGCTGCCTGCATGGAGGGGAGCCAGGCCATAGGATTCGACCACAGAGTCCAGGTGAGAAAGTTACAGACTTCACTCAAAACCGGATTACTGGTATTAGTGGTATAATTCAATGAATGTAATGTGTATGCTAGTGGAACTTATAGAATAATTGTGTCAGTATGACATACTTACTTGATTACTTAGAGTGTATGATAAGTGAATGTAATGTATAAGCAACGAAATTCATAGGATTGTCAGTATGACTTATACTTAATTGATTACTTAGAGTGGTCTAATTAACTGAATGTAGTTTATGTGCTTGTGAAGCTTCATAGGAATGTCTTAATGACTGATGATGACTTACTGTTTGGTGCAAATGATAATGACTTACTGTTTAGTGCAACTGATGAGACTTACTGTTCAGTATGACTGATGATGACTTACTGTTCAGTATGACTATGATGACTGACTGTTAGTATTGCTGATGATGACTTACTGTTCAGTATGACTGATGATGATTAACTGTTCAGTGTGACTGATGATGGCTTGCTGTTTTCAGAGTCACTGGGGCCGGAGTGGAGTGGCAAGGACGATACATGTGCCGTGACAGTGACCAAGAACTGCAGTTTGTCAACAAGGTACAGTTCTGCATACTTCTGGGGTTTTATTCTTTATTTGTCTTTTACTATTGTCTGATCTTGCTTTTTCTCTGTCTAGTTGGCATAGATTTTCTTGTTTTAAATGTCTTTAGCTTTGTACATCACTGTTACATGTATTTCTCTCTTTGAGTGGTCATTTGAGTGACGGTTATTTGTTCTAGACAGTGTGCTGTGTGATGTACGCCTGTTTGACCCAATACTCTGTAAAAGCAGTGAGTTTGGTCATGTTAGTGCAGCCAGATGAGGGAAACTGGTGATTTATCTGCCTCTGTAATATGTGATGGTGGTTTGTGAATTTTCTGTTTGTTTATTTTATTCAGTGCTCTCTTTCCATGCTTTCAATTTTTTTTAATGTCATTTCTAATTTAATTTTTAGAGGGCTTTTACAAGAGCTTTCACTATGTCCTTCATTGTTAGTAAAGAAAAACTAGCAGGTAAAATGTTCAAATCCCAAATGGTTTTTAAAAAAAATATTGATAATAAACAACAAAAAACAAACAAAACTTGCAACGAGGGGGCGGATGTTAAATTGTGACAGTGTGTTTAAATAATGGTTGTTAATTTAATCTTTGAAGATGTTGAGATAAGATCATTTTAATTTTTAAGCAAATAAAGCAATAAAGGGTTTTGATAAAGGCTGTAAAGATTTTAAAAAAAAGTATGAAGAGAACACTCTTAAATTCTGTTTCAAATGGAGTGATCAGAAGAGTGTAATTTTGTAAGGTAGGGGATTTTCAGTGTAGCTCACCTCTTGCTTGTGTTTTCAGGAACCATGGGGGTAGACTGAATCAAGTGACAAGGAATGGAAGAACATTCATAATACTTTCCCTGTCACTGGAACTAATGGACTGGTGTCAAATGCCAGAGAACAGAAATGCCATTCAGCTTATCCCCATGTCGGCTGTCCAGAACTTGATCAGGGAGATAGATGTTTGTCATTAATCTGTGTGTATGTTGTAGCGTGTGTCTGTGTGACCAGCTGTCTGTGTTCATGCCAGTCTGTCATTCTCTTTGTATTTTCTGTCTAGTTTCCTACACTTCTTGGTTTGTATGTTTTGAGTTTCTTTCTGTGTCTTTCTGTTCTTACCCTTGATTTCTCTCGCTGTCTCCTTCAGTGGCCTTGTGTTTTGTTTAGAAAACTTCATTTAATGGCATTTGGTAGAATCAGTATATCAACAGAAATGCTTTTGAGGTTTACAATTGGTAATCAGGAGGCTACACCCTATTCAATAAGATAAACTCGTAATTGTTGATTAAAAAAGTATCAATGCATTAGCCATAATATCAAATAAGTTGCAGTCAGAATCATGTAGTAAAAAAAAAAAAAAAAGTAGCGAACTATGTGGAGCTATAAGTATCAGCCACAATTTACCGCTGCCTCTTTTTATTGGTTTAACAAGTCTTTTGTTTTTGCTGCACTATCCCTGAATTAATGGATGTTTATAAAGTTTTAGTTCATTTTGGTATTTGCTATAACTTCTAGTAGACATTTCTCGCCATATAAAATTCTTTCAAATGAGTTTTTTTTTTTAACATATTTTGAAGTGAGGAGATTGGTTTTGTTCATGTGGGGATTTTTGTCTTCCTTTCAAGTTGAAAAATCAACACAACCAAAAATGACTTAATTCAAATCATACAGTAAACCATGAAAACAGATAACTAATCATTTCAATAAGTAAAGAAATTTACATGTAGTGTTGTAATTTTAAATATTAGAAAACAACACTTAAAAGAGCAATGCATTTTCACTAATGGATGTGTAAAATTAATATCTAAATTTTTAAATTTCAATTTTTTCCCCTGTCCTCTCTTTTAAGGACAAGGAGGATTTTACATAACATCAATAAACTTGATCATAACGGAGCAACATACATACAAAGTGTTTGAATCGAACTGTTGTTGTCTTTTAGCTTACTGAAGATACTTTCTCCTTTTTCCTTTCAGGAGCTGTGGAGCCAGAATCCAGTGCTAGGAGGAATCTACTGTGGACAGGAATCACAGAGGACTGAACAGGTAGGCCTATAGTATTACACTTCTCTATCTGTACTGTTTTTGTTTCACGGTCATACTCTTGCTTCCATAAAGAATGCCTTTAAAAAGAAATTCATGAAATTTTCTTCCTCCTCGGCAAATGTCAGGCATCAGCTATTGTTGTCGTGTCATATGAATGAAAATGCATTGTACTGCTGTTAAGCACCTGAAAAGTCAGGCCCAGCACGCCCGACTTTGATGTGGGGAAAGAATTGTTATCTTTTAAGTCTTTTTTAGAAAAAGACAAAAAATCGGACAAAGAATGCAGAAAATAAACAAGAAGAAGGTGAGAGAAAGAAAAG
>CM060339.1:23806443-23811443 GCA_030674155.1 Stramonita haemastoma
AAACTATTGGTAAAACTGTTGTTAAAGCAAAGCAGGTTTAATTAAAGCATCACATAATTGAAGTAAATTTTTTGGCTGGTTCTTCCACTTCATTGCAGATTGGGATTAGGCATAAGAAATACAGGACTTGATTTGATATTTAGGATTTTTTTGTCGAAAGTTTTACAGGACATGTATTATATATCATTTTTTGTAAGGTGGTGAGCAAGGGAGTGTGTGTGTGTGTGTGTGTGTGTGTGTGTGTGTGTGTGTGTGTGTGTGTGTGTGTGTGTGTGTGTGACTTTTTCAAAAACTATTTTGATGATAAAATTAATGAATAAGCACTCATGTGTTTTTTACATCCAATCCCCGTATGTATACAATTTTGTAAATGCTGTTATCCGTTCCCAGCAGCACACAATGGTCTACTCTTCTGGAAAGCGGAACAGGTTTTAATGTGTGCACAAGATGTTTTGCATGCGTTCGCTCATCGGACCTTAGTCTATAGTCTCATCCGAAGGACTTTTGAAAGGGATAGAGTCAGCACTGATGTTAACTCCAGAGGAAAAATTCTCTTGAATACGATTCGAACTAGGGTCAGCAGATATCGTCACCAGGCTATCCCGTCTCCCCATGTGTGTGTGTGTGTGTGTGTGTGTGTGTGTGTGTGTGTGTGTGTGTGTGTGTGTGTGTGTGTGTGTGTGTGTTTTGGAAGAGGAGGCAGGGTATAATGGGTAAGTCGTCATCGTCATTATCATCATCTGCTTGTTCATCTTCTTCAGTTGGAGTAAAAAAAAAAAATCATCATCACAAGGTCGTAGTTGCTTCCTATATTGGCTCCTGGTCTTCACAAAATTGACACTTGATTAAAAGTGACATTTGGCCATGATGAAATCTGTTTGGTTCTGGTGATCTCTGCTTGGGCAGTGTCCTAGCTCATTCTTCTAGTTTGTATTATTGAGGAAAAAGTAGTGGAGGAAAAACAAGTCCAGGTACCAACTTCTCAATCATTTTGAAAATGACTTTTCAAAGATTCAAAAAAAAAAAAATTGAAATGAAAATAAATTCTAGGGAGTAATGTCTTTCAGTGGCAGCATTGTAGGCATTTCTGAGTAAGAACCATACCTTTGGCTTGACCTGACTCGAGTTTCGGCTCCTGGATGAGCCCTAATTAGAGATCCCGGCGGTGATTGAAACTCTTCTAGTTCGCATGTGAGTTCTTCGAGTTCTTTGTTACTGCTTCCAAAAGACCTATGTCATCAGCAAACTGCAGATTGCAAATGGGTGTGTCAGTCACCAAGAGAGAGAGAGTGGGGGGGAGGATGATATCCTCTGATCCTTATCTAGTGTTATTAGGTTGCTAGAGATACAAGAAAAAAGGGGAGGAGTAGTGGAAAGAGCCTTTCTTTTCATGTTGTTTATTCTGGACTGTACCATTTATTTCACTTTTTTTGGGGGGTGGGGGTAAATATTTGTCAAAATTTTAACGAAACTTGTTAAAATTAACGACTCGGGCATAAAACCACTCTGCTGATAGCAGAACTGGAAATAGTTCCAAAAATTGAAACAGCAGCCTTAATTTATGGTAAGATTGGTAAATTATGATTTGAATAAAGCTCCATACCACTGTGTCTACAGCTACATACCATTGTGTTTACCTGCTGTTGTGTCCACATGCATTCAGACAGACTGACCGACCAGCAGCCCCTACCCCTGTGCATGCTGTTTCTGCCAACACTAACACTAACCTTGTTTCTTAATCTTGGCCCCTAATGTGGACGCAAAAGGCAGGTAGATACCTCGGTACAAGCTGACAATAGTGGTCAAACTTTTTTCCTGGGGTTTGAGGGAGGAGGGGGCAGTATGTTTGCTAGGAAGGGGAGAATACAAATTGATGTTCTCTTCTGTCAGAATAGGAAAAGGGGAAATTTTACACGCTCTCAATGTTTCTTTTGTCAGTTATGTCTGCTCTGAGAAGTTGCTTGAAGAATCACACTTCCGCTGTGCTGTATTTATCTGATTTCCATCATCTTTCTTCATAGTCCAGTCTTTGCATCCTTACATGACAGCAGGCCAAACAAAGCAGCATAAAATTCTTATCTTCAGCTTTTCTGAAAGGCCTCTGTCTTTCCATGTGTTGTTCAACTAGACTGTTTTCTTTTTTGTTTTTGCTTGACCATACCTATTCCTGAGCTGGTGTCCTTGCTGCAAGATCCTAAGTTGGTTTTGTCAGAGATCTCATCCTTGAAGTTGTGCGGGTTTTCCAGCTCTGATTTTATTTATTCCTGGGCTCTGCTGTGGCTGGTTAGCTGATCCTTCTATGTTCACGACTTTGGTCTTTTTGACATTCAGTTTCAGTCCTGCCTTGTTTCCTGCAGCAGCTACTTGAATTAGAATCGATATAAAAGAATAAAATAAAATTAAAATAAATTAAATTGAATTAAACTAAATCAAAGAATTCTCGTCATAGTCGTGATATCTTTGGATAAAATGGCAGTGCCATCGGTGAATTAGAATTCTCTTCATAGTTGTGATGTCTTTGGATAAAAGGGCGGTGTCATCAGTGTATCTCTTATGTGGGTGAAATTCCTTTTTCCTACTTTAACTCCCATACATTGTGTGTCTGCCTTTCTCATCACATGCTCTGTGTATAGTCATACAGTGTGTGTGTGTGGGGGGGGGGGGGGGGGAGGAGAGAATACAACCTTGCTGCTGGACTCCCTTTGTTTAAATCGCAGTCAGCTTCCCTGCGTCTCATTGTTGGTAGGGAAATTCTAAGAGTGAGATCCGTTGTCTGGAGAAGCCCATTGCTGTTTGTCTTGACAGAGAGATGCTAAAGATGAGATCTGTTGTCTGGAGAAGCCCATTGGTGGTATTGGTAGGGAGATTGTAAGAGTGAGATACGATGTAAGGAGAACTCTTTTGCTGTTGGTTTTGTCAGAGGGGTGCTAAGAGTGAGATCTGTTGTCTAGAGAAGCCCATTGGTGGTATTGGTAGGGAGATGCTAAGAGTGGGATCTGTTGTCTGGAGAAGCCCATTGGTGGTATTGGTAGGGAGATCCTAAGAGTGGGATCTGTTGTCTGGAGAAGCCCATTGGTGGTATTGCCAGGGAGATTCTAAAAGTGAGATTTCTGATCTGATGTAAGAAGAAGCCCATTGCAGTTGGTGTTGGTAGAGAGATGCTAAGAGTGAGATCCAGTGTCTGAAGAAGCCCATTGCTGGTGGTTCTTTAATTAACCTACCTGGCAGTCTGAGAACCTTTGTTCCGCTTTGATATTGGTACTGTTTGATGAGGGGTAGAATTTTGCCAGTGTGACTGATAAAGGTTAGTGTAAGAATAGAGACAGAGGGATAAGAGAGAGAGAGAGAGAGAGAGAGAGAGAGAGAGAGAGAGAGAGAGAGAGAGAGAGAGAGAGTGTGTGTGTGTGTGTGTGTGTGTGTGTGTGTGTGTGTGTGTGTGTGTGTGTGGTGAGCGTGCGCGCAAGAATAAGTTTGGGCCCAAAACTTTCCCTCCATCCATTAGACTAGTGGATCGGTGGTCTAGAGGTAACGCGCCTGCCTAGAAAGCGAAAAATCCGCGTCTGTGTGTGCGGTGGTTCGAATCCCGTTTGGGCCCAAAACTTCCCCCATTCATCAGACCATGAGTGGTGGTCTAGGCGCTAGTCTTTCGGATGAGGCGATCAAACGAGGTCCCGTGTGTTACACATCATTATTTAGCGCACGTAAAAGAACCCACGGCAACAAGAGGGTTGTCCCTGGCAAAATTATGTAGAAAAAAGCCACTCTGATAGGGAAACATATAGTTGCAGACAGGAAAAAGAAAAAAAAATAGGTAGGAGCTGTACTTGTGGCGACGCGCTCTCCCCGGGGAGGGCAGCCCGAATTTCAGGCAGAGGAATCTGCTGTGACATAAAGTGGTATAATAAAAAAAAAAAGAAGAAGTATTTTGGATGAGACAATAAACTGAGGTCCTGTGTGTTACATATTGTTATTTAGCGCACATAAAAGAACCCACGGCAACAAAGGGGTTGTCTCTGGCAAAATTCAGTAGAAAAAAAGCCATGCTGACAGGAAAACAATGTAATACAGTTGCAGACAGGAAAAAGAAAAAAAAAAGGGTGGCGCTGCACTTTTTGCGATGCACTCACCCGAGGGAGAGCAGCCGGAATTTCACGCAGAGCAATCTGCAGTGACATAAAGTGGCATAAAAAAAATGTGAAGGAATAATCTATAACAGGCAAATGCAGTGGTATATAGTTATGGTGTGTGTGTGTGTGTGTGTGTGTGTGTTGTGTGTGTGTGTGTGTGTGTGTGTGTGTATGTGTGTGTGTGTGTGTGTGTGTGTGTGTGTGTGTGTGTGTGTGTGTGTGATCGATGTGGGTTTTCCCACGACGCGGTGGCCGTCCTGGGCTGACCCTTATGGTTGACCAGGGCATCGACACAAGCAAGGACAGTCGAGTTGGTTTTATACCCCGTTTTAAACTGTATATTGTTGCACACTTTTAATACGAGTTTTAAAATATGCCGAGGTGACAGCCCCGATATGGCCTGTGCGGTCGGCGGGGCTCTAAGCAACATCATTGGATTGGATTGGATTGGATTGGTGTGTGTGTATGTATGTGTGTGTGTGTGTGTGTGTGTGTGTGTGTGTGTGTGTGTGTGTGTGTGTGTGTGTGTGTGCGCGCGTGCGCGCGATTTAAATGGAAAATACCTTTACCAAAATTTAAGTACTGGGCACGTTTCAGATCCCAGTGTGAGATGTTTTGGTGTGTCTTTTGAAAGGGTGGGGTTCTTTTCTAAAAAAAAAAAAAAGAATGAATTGAACAGACTGTGACCCTGCAATAGCTTTTGATATGGGAAGCAGTATCACGAGTTTTGATTTGCTGATTTGTATACTAATCTTCCATGAGTTAGCAGATCAGCGTATTTTACACCTACACCTATACCTGGTGAAAAGCTTGTATGAAAGAGTCGTACCATATCGTTTAGTTTTTCTGTGGGGGTTTTTTTTTTGACAATGA
>CM060339.1:23823943-23831914 GCA_030674155.1 Stramonita haemastoma
TTGCTGCATGCTTTGGCTATGGTGACGTGAATTCGAGTTCTCCCTCCATAACCTTGGATGGACTCCGAGAGAGAACAAGTCAATGGCTCTTGTCCAACAACTCTACAATACAAGTCCTTCAACCTACTCTGTACCGCTAAGCCACTTTGGCCCCTTAACTGATCCAGACCTTGTTGGGTCAAGGTTTCCATGATACAGGTGTGAACACCACTGATACTTAAGAAGTGTGAGCTGTGATTGCAGACTTTTTGAAGAAGCAGGTGGATAAGCATGTTAGTTGTTCAAGAACCCAAGTGGGGACAGATGACAAAATTTACAAAACTGTATTCACGCAGGGACTGGATGTAAAGAGTGCATGAATGCTTGCTTATTCCATTATCATCAAAATAGAATAAAAAATAAAATACGTGAATAAAAATTAATAGATAAATGAAATAAAATTTAAGGCTTACCTGTATCTCGGTTTTGTTTTAATTAGATTTGGGGGTTGTGGGTAGATCGAAGTGGGGGTAGTAAGTTAATGTTGTGTTAGGTCTGAAACAGGATCCCTTTTCCTCCCCCCCCCCCCCCTCTCCTCTCCTCTCTCTCCCCCCCCCCTCTCTCTCTCTCTCTCCCCCCTCTCCCCCCCTCTCCTCCCCCCCCCCTCTCTCCCCCCCCCCCCTCTCTCCTCCCCCCCTCTCTCTCTCCCTCTGGTTCATACTTTGTGTCCACATTGACTCAAAGTGTTTGCATTCAGGTTAAAGGTGGTGGTAATGGACTGTGTGTGTGGAGGAGAACTTGTGTACGCCCTCACTTTATCCCTGCTCCTTTCCAACATTCTCCTCTCCTCTCACCAACCCCAAAAGAGTCTCGATTACAGCTTTTACATAACCCCTGGACAGAAATGTAAACTCTATCAGAGAGAGAGGAGAGAGAGAGAGGGGGGGGGGGAGAGAGAGAGAGAGGAGAGGGAAAGAGAGAGAGAGAGAGAGAGAAGAGAGAGAGGGAGAGAAGAGAGAGAGAGAGAGGGAGAGAGAGAGGAAGAGGGAGAGGGGAGAGAGAGAGGAGAGAGAGAGAGAGAGGAGAGAGAGAGACAGAGAAGAGAGAAGACAGACAGACAGAGAAGAGAAACGGAAAACAAGTTTCATTAAAAAGAAATTATGGCAACCTGATCCTATTACATCCATGTTACATAATAAACACAACCGGAGACAACAAACAAACTTATAAAAAAACCAAAAAAAACACCCCATAGTGTAAGGAACAATTTTGTTTGTTCAAAATTATTCTTTCTTGTTTCTAACATGCTTTATTAATAACTGAACCTTTCTGTTAAAAATCGATAAAAAACCACAGAGTAAAAAAAAATTGTTTGGGTTCTCAGGGGAGAGAATGACAGAACAATCATAGAAAGAATGGGCTTGGGCTCACAGAGCAAGTAGGCTATATCATGACTCACACACCACCAGGCCTCACATTAAGCCTCTTATAACTAACCACACCCTCTACTGGCCTTGACTGGCCAAGTTGAAAATTAATCATCATCAGGTTATCAGGGTTTGTGTCTATAACTGTGTACGGAGCACGTGCGTGTACATAGCGGGTCATACACACGTACACCGCACACACACACACACACCTCACACACATATAGATAGAGGTAACAAGTACAGGTACAGAGAGAGACAGAGAGAAGGAGTGAACACAGAGAGAAGAGACGACGGGGACAGACACACACAGACAACACAGAAAGAGACGACAAGAGAGAAGAAGGACAGACAGACAGACGAGAGAGAGAGAAAGAGAAAGAGAGAGAGAGAGGAGAGAGAGAGAGAGAGAGAGAGAGAGAGAGAGAGAGAGAGAGAGAGAATGAACCATGTTAATTCTTCAGGCCTCAAACCTTTAGAATGGGGTCCAACAAAGCATAGCAAAGCAAAACAAAGCAAAAGTGAAACTTACTTTATACCGTATGTGGCGACTTGCCAAGGCATTAAATATTTTATATGGAATGGGTCCTTCTTAATATATTGGACAAATGACCTACTTCGAGTAATCATATTCTCTTAGTCAGTTCACTGAGTTCTCCATAAAATCCTTCCGTACTTTGAAAAGATATACTAAACTCAAATTGTCATTAGCTGAAACAAAACTGTACTTCAGTAGATTTGTATATGGCTGATCTATAGGGTCTAAAATATTTATGCCTTAAATTAACATAAAGAATACAACACTTTACAAAATGCTTTTCGTCTTCCAGTACATTACACAAATTATAATTGTGGTCAGTATTCTTCTTGAAAGTTCTGAAAACTGATTTAATCGGTAGCAGGCCAAGACAGAGACAGACACAGACAGACAGACAGAGAGAGAGAGAGAGAGAGAGAGAGAGAGAGAGAGAGAGAGAGAGAGAGAGAGAGAGAGAGAGAGAGAGAGAGAGAGAGAGAGGAGGGGGTGGGAGGTGGGGACAACAGAGACAGAGACTGAGAGACATTCAGATAGACAGACAAACACAAGAGACAGACACAGAGATGCTGACAGACACAGAGAAAGACAAAAAGAATGGACCGAAACAGAAAACACAGAAACAAAGTCACAAAGACGCACTTAGTCAGCCAGCAAGCCAGCCAACCAGCCAGCCAGAGAGAGAAGACAAAGAGGTCACACCAGGATACAGGGAAATGGTATTGCGTGTGCATCCCCGTTAATCAAACACTTTCCAACTCAACACTAATGCAACTCAAGCTACAGAGAGAGACAGAGACAGAGAGAGACAGAGAGAGAGGGGGGAGAGAGAGACAGAGAGAGAGGGGGGAGAGAGAGACAGACAGACAGACAGACTCTGAGACCAGAGAGTCATAAAGGTAAGAATAAAGACAGAAAACAAAGAAATTGATAGAAAAGGGGACATTTTTTAGCACACTTCTTTCCATAAAGTGGGGAATCACGCTATTTATCCTGAAAGAACTCCTAATTATTCCCAAAGAAAGAGAGAGAGAGAGAGAGAGAGAGAGAGAGAGAGAGAGAGAGAGAGAGAGAGAGAGAAGTGGAACTCTTTTTGTTTTTTTTAGATATGTATTTTTTTAACAGTACAAAAAAAAACTTCTTACACTCCGTCATCAATAATGGTGTGGAGTTTTCATTTTAGTAGTTTAGTTAGAAGATTACAACTATTAGTCAACACACACAAAAAAGTCCATCAACGGTGATACAGAACATCACTTTCACCAAACAGGCCCATAGCAGATCAGTCAGCACAGTCAGTAGTGCCCCAAACATGCAGATTGGCTTATTCATTATCCTAAGCTTATTCATTATCCTAAGCCACTACTGGGCATTCTTGTCAGTCAGGAGGGTTTGATGTGTTTTATGACTGGGCAGCAGAAGATTTGATCATTTTCATTGTTTGATGTGCCATCTTTTGTTAGGATGGAGCCTAAGTATTTGAATTGGCTCACCTCTTCTAGTGTTTCTCCATTCATCTTTATTTCCGTGATGTCATTACTCGCGCTGTTGACCATGATCTTTGATTTCTCTGTACTGACCTCCATGCCGTATGCGCTCGCTCGATCTGTTAAATTGTCTGTGAGGATTTGCAGTTCTTGTTTGCTGCTGCCCATGAGGTCAATGTCATCTGCAAATCTGAGGTTGCAAAGGGGTCTTCCACCAATGGAGATGGAAGTGTGGTGGTTTTGCAGTGTCTCTGTCATGATGTTTTCGAGGAAGAGGTTGAAGAGTACAGGTGAGAGAAGGCAGCCCTGGCGAACCCCAACCGTGGTCTTGAAGAACTCGCCCACGTGATTATTCATAAAAACTGCACTTTCTGCATTGCAACAGCAACATCTGCTCTAGTCAGACTCGAGAAGATCATCAGAAGCAACAACATCAGCTTCTGCACCAAATACCACCTTTACAAATCCCTCGTGATATCTATCCTCCTATATGGCTGTGAATCATGGACTCTGACAGCAGAGTTAGAGAGGAGAATCCAAGCATTCGAGAACAAGTGCCACAGAAGACTCCTCAAAATATCATACAAAGAACACAAGACCAATAACTATGTGAAAGAAGAAATCAAAAAGCGTGTGGGCCCCCAAGAGCCTTTGCTCTCCACCATAAAGAGGAGAAAGCTGATGTGGTTTGGTCACACCACAAGACACAACACCCTAGCAAAAACCATCCTGCAAGGAACAGTTGAGGGCAAGAGAAGAAGAGGCCGCCAAAAGAAATCATGGGTTGACAACATCAAAGACTGGACCGCCCAACCCCTGCAACACCTCCTACTAGCCACACAGGATCGTGAAGCATGGAAAAAGATCTCTGTTGCGTCTTCTCTCATGTCCCCCCTACGTCCTTTGGGACATGGGACTGAGTCAGTGAGCAGAAGATTAGATGTGTGCAAGCGGTTGAAAGGGATGTGAGAAAGCTGGGGATGGAAGAGAAGAGAAGAGTGAGAGAGAGAGAGAGAGAGAGAGAGAGAGAGAGAGAGAGAGAGAGAGAGAGAGAGAGAGAGAGAGAGAGGAGAGAGAGAGAGAGAGAGAGAGAGAGAGAGAGAGAGAGAGAGAGAGAGAGAGAGAGAGAGAGAGAGAGAGACTCACACACATACACACAAAGAGAGAAACACACAGACACACACACACATACACAGAGAAAAATAACGACAACAACGCACACACACAGATATCTATCTATCTATCTATCTATCTATCTATCTATCTATCTATCTATCTATCTATCTATCTATCTATCTATCTATCTATCTATCTATCTATCTATCTAAAGACAGACAGACAGACAGACAGACAGACAGACAGGCAGACAGGCAGGCAGGCAGGCAGGCAGGCAGGCAGGCAGACAGACAACCAGCTAGCCAGCCAGACAGCCAGCCAGCCAGACAGACAACCAAAGAGACAGACAGAAACAAAGGACCCACAACACAAACCACATCATAGGATTACGTGGGCATTACCATCACTCACAGGCTTCCCATCACTGAGGATGATGATTAATTAACTCCAACAGCAGATGGGAACAGAAGAAGAGAGAGAAAAAAAAAAACACCTCAGGGAAGATAATCTGTAGCCTGTGTGTGTGTGTGTCCTCTAATCAACACAAGCCACTGGGCATTGTTGACAGTCAGGACTCTTGTGATGTACGTACAACTGAAGATCAAAGATCTGGAGAGTATATCTGGCTGGGGGTATAACCTGGAGGAATAATGTATTCAGGCACGAATGAAACATAGGAGACACACACACACACATACACACACACACACACACACACACACACACACACACACACACACACACACACACACACACACACACACACACCTCACAGTAGATCTCTCTCTCTCTCTCTCTCTCTCTCTCTCTCTCTCTCTCTCTCTCTCTCTCTCTCTCTCTCTCTCTCTCTAGTCTCTAGTCTCTAGTCTCTTAGTCTCCTACCTTAGGGTCGTCTGGTATCACTTAAAGTGGAAAGACGTTAAAATTGAAGACTTACTTACTTACTTACTTACACACACATACACATGGGAGAGCGAGAGACAGAGAGAGAGAGAGAGAGGGAGGGAGGGAGGGAGGGAGGGAGAGAGACAGAGACAGAGACAGAGAGAGCTCACAGGCAGGAAGACAGACAGAGAGGCAGAGCGCAGGCAGGCAGGCAGACAAACAAAAAATGCAGATACATACAAAAACAAACCACAAAAAAAAAAAAAAAAAACAAGACAAGACAGACAGACGGGGACAGAGCGAGCTTATCATCACAAAAGCTAAGAAAAAAAAGAGTAAGTAGCCTGTAGAGGAGAAAGCTGATGTGGTTTGGTCACACCACAAGACCACAACACCCTAGCAAAAACCATCTTGCAAGGAACAGTCGAGGGCAAGAGAAGAAGAGGCCGCCAAAAGAAATCATGGGTTGACAACATCAAAGACTGGACCGCCCAACCCCTGCAACGCCTCCTACTAGCCACACAGGATCGTGAAGCATGGAAAAAAGATCTCCGTTGCGTCTTCTCTCATGTCCCCCCTACGTCCTTTGGGGCATGGGACTGAGTGAGTGAGTGAGTGAGTGAGCCTGTACATCCACCTTTATCACCATTCCACCCTCCATTACAAATCCTCCAGAGCCACTCCACACACACAGACTTGACAAACAAACAAACATCCAACGGACTGACTTTTGCAGAGATCCTCACCTGAAAGCATCCTTAATTAACTCATCAAGGCAAAGCAGGCCACCACTACCACAACCAGCAAGTAGGCAGGCATTACTACTCATTAAGGGGCTGGCTTCGTGGTGGTGTGGTGTGTGTGTGTGTGTGTGTGTGTGTGTGGTGTGTGTGTGTGTGTGTGTGTAACGTGCAACCAGAGATTAGGGGTCAGGAAACAAGAGGAACTACAGGGGCTTGTGTGTGTGTGGTGGTGTGTACGTACGCTGGAAGGTAATAATGACTCTGTGGCTGGCGATGCAATCAGTCCTCGTTTGTGTGTGTTTTAGGGTACGTGACATTGTGCCTGGGTAGGGTTCGTGACATGAGTCATCATCCTTTGTGTGTGTGTGTGTGTGTATGTGTGTGTGTGTGTGTGTGTGTGTGTGTGTGTGTGTGTGTGTTGTGTGTGTGTGTGTGTGTGTTGTAGGGTACTTGACGTCAGTCCTCCTTTGCGTGTGGGTAGGGTACGTGACATCAGTCATCCTGAGTAGGGTACGTGACATTGTGCCTGGGTAGGGTAGTGCGTGACATCAGTCCTCCTTCCTTTGTGACTGGGTGGGGTACGTGACATCAGCCATCCTTTGTTGTGGGAAGGGTACGTGACATCTGTCGTCCTTCTTTTGTGTGTGGGTATGGTGCGTGACATTGTGCCTGGATAGGGTACGTGACATCCTTTGTGCCTGGGTAGGTGCGTGACATTGTGCCTGGGTAGGGTACGTGGCATTGTGCCTGGGTAGGGTACGTGATATCAGTCGTTCTTTGTGTGTGGGTCCGGTAATGACATCAGTCACGTCATCCTTTGTGTGTGGGTAGGGTACGTGACATCATTCGTCCTTTGTGTGTGGGTAGGGTACGTGACATCATTCGTCCTTTGTGTGGGGGTAGGGCATGTGACATCAGTCGTCCTTTGTGTGTGGGTAGGTACATGACATGAGTCGTCCTTTGTGTGTGGGTAGGGTACATGACATCAATCGTCCTTTGTGTGTGGGTAGAGTACATGACATCAGTCGTCCTTTGTGCCTGGGTAGGGTGCGTGACATTGTGTTTGGGTGGGGTACGTGACATTGTGCCTGGGTAGGGTGCGTTGACACAGTCAGTCTGGGTGGTTTCGTGACATCTCCTTTGTTTGTGGGAGGGTGCGTGACATCAGTCACCCTTTGTGCGTGGGTAAATTTTTTTCCTGGGTAGGTACGTGACATTGTGTCTGGTTTTGGGTACATGACAATTGTGCCTGGGTAGGTACGTGACCATCAGTCCTCCTTTGTGTGTGGGTAGGGTACGATACAATCAGTCAGTTGTCGAAATTTAAGATTTTGATTGATTATAAAACTATAAGCCATTATTCAACCCTGAAGTGACATATCAAGGCATAATTATCGTTTCCTTTTGGCCTTTGAACATGTTTTTTAAAAACAAATCCAAGTCTTAATCTGACCACCTATTAGGACACTTAACTTGCCTATTTCACATTTTGTCTTTTAATGCCTGTTTATCATCTCAAGTTGTAATAACTTTGAATCACTGTGAGATTGAAAATTGTACACAGAATGAGAAGTCCGCGTGAGGAGAGAGAGAGAGAGAGAGAGAGAGAGAAGAGAGAGAGAGAGAGAGAAAGAGAGAGAGAGAGAAGCAGAAGAGACAAAAAGAAAAAGACAGCAGAAAACAGAAAAAGGACAGACAAAAACAGACAGAACAAAAACAGAGACAAAAAGAAAGGGGCAACAGAAAACAAAGACACACACAAAAACACAAAAAAAAACCAAACCCCAAAACCCCCAAAA
>CM060339.1:23837014-23847014 GCA_030674155.1 Stramonita haemastoma
GAGAGAGGGGAGAGAGAGAGAGAGAGAGAGAGAGACAGACAGACAGACAGACAGAACAGACAGACAGACAGACAGACAAGACAAGACAGACAGACAAAGACAGACAGAACAGACAGACAGACAGACAGACAGACAGACAGACGACAGACAGACAAGACAGAGACAGAGACAGACAGACAGACAGACAGACAGACAGACAGAAGAGAGAGAGAGAGAGAGAGAGAGAGAGAGAGAGAGAGAGAGAGAGAGAGAGAGAGAGAGAGAGAGAGAGAGAGAGAGAACACTGAACACTGAACACTGAACACTGAACACTGAAATGTTTTAATGTACATCGGCCTTTGGCCACAATACAAGCAACAAAAAATAAAGAGGGTGGGTGGTGGTGTGGTGATGACACATATCCTCATAATAACTGTCAACATTTACATATATACAAATAGTAGTGCACATACATAGTATCATCATCATTATCATCATTGACCAGTTGTCATCTTCCTCATCTCATCATTATTACCCACAGAGAGAGAGAGAGAGAGAGAGAGAGAGAGAGAGAGAGAGAGAGAGAGAGAGAGAGAGAGAGAGAGAGAGAGAGAGAGAGGAGAGAGAGAGAGAGCAGAAGGACAGACACAGACACAAACACAGACAAACAGACACACACAGAGAAAGAGAGACAGATGGACAGACAGACAGACAGAAAGACGGTCCATACTTGTTTCATAACAAGCTGCTCAGTATCCGTAGAGAATGCATATCGCCACAACCTCTGCTTCTCCGCAGTTGCCCTTTTAGACATTGTCCTGTCTCCTATAATAAGCTTGAACAAATCAGTGATCTCAGGTACCTGCCGTTTTTGTTTATATATATATATATATATATATATATATATATATATAGATATATAGATATATATATATATATATATATATATATATATATATATATATATATATATATATATAGGGTAGGTAAGGTGAAGGTGTCCCATAACCTAGGCGGTCGTAGGGGAGCGAGGCATCAAAGACCTCAGCTTCTCTAGGGGCCAGCATATTGAGAGCGGCGCCCATCTCCTCTCCCTCGCTGCTTTACCTTCCCTGACCCTAAAGATGGATGGATATATATATATATATATAAACATCCATATATATATACATCCATATATACATACATCCATATATATATACATCCATATATATATATGATTGGTGTGCTTTTTCTTCTGTTATTTTGCTGCAAAAAAAAATATTGTGATTAAGATACGGAAAAAATAGGACAGAAAGTATAAGGGGAAACTGGGATGAAGCATCATTAGTTTAACAAAACAAACAAACAAACAAGCAAACTAAAAAAAAGAACTACAAGACTAGATAGATTTTTTTTTGTTCTGTGGGGTGTCCGGTTGAAGTGAGTTTTGTTGGATGTTGTTTTCTTGTTATTTTTGTCTGCTTTTTTTTTTTTTTTTTTTTTTCCCTATTTGCTTCCTTCCTTTGATTTGTTGGGTGTTGTTTTTTTTTCTATTTCTTTCTTCTTTTTTTCTTTATTCCTTCCAGCTTTTCTTTCTCTCTTACGCTCTTTAGTCCATATGTTTATTTTGTTCTTTTTGTACTTTATTTTTTAAACAAATCTATATTTTCTTTCCGTATTCCCATCTTACTGTTTTTCCTTCCTGTTCTTTTTTGGGGGATTTCCCTTCCTCGTCTCCTTAATTGTTTGGTAAACAAGCAATTGTTTGGTGCGTGATATAGCCTAGTGGTCAGAACATTGCGCTCTATTCCTCTGGAGTCAACATCAGTGCTGACCCCACTCCCCCCAAAAGTCTTTCGGATGAGACTAAACCGAGACCCCGTGCGCGAACGCACGCATAACATCTTGCGCACACGTTTAATCCTGTTCCGCTTTTCGTAAGAGTAGGCCATCGTGTGCCGGTGGGAACAGATGACATTTACAAAAACTGCATACATACGGGGACTGGTTGCAAAAAAACATAGGATTGCTTATTCCATTGTTCTCGATATAAAAGAATATTAATCAAAATCAAATCTCTCTCTCTCTCTCTCTCTCTCTCTCTCTCTCTCTCTCTCTCTCTCTCTCTCTCTCTCTCTCTCTCTCTCTCTCTCTCTCTCTCTCTCTCTCTCTATATATATTATATATATAAGGGTAGGTAAGGTGAAGGTGTCCCATAACCTAGACACACAGACACACAGACACACAGACACACACACACACACACACACACACACACACACACACACACACACACACACACGGAATGTATTATTTTTCATATGTTTCTTTTGTTTGTCTGTTTTTTTTTTTTTTTTTTTTTTTTTTTTTTTTAAATATTTCTATGATGATGTAATTTGATGATGCTCTCTCTCTCTCTCTCTCTCTCTCTCTCTCTCTCCTCTCTCTCTCTCTCTCTCTCTCTCTCTCTCTCTCTCTCTCTCTCTCTCTCTCTCTCTCTCTCTCTCTCTTCCACCCTAGACTTATTACTGTATAGATGTTTGGTTGCTATGTTGAATTAAAATTGAATTTTACTGTTTAATATAGTGATGTGATTTTATTTAGTGTTTTGTGTTTAAGGGTTTTTTATGTTTTGCTTTTTTTTTTTATCATGTGTGGGGTTGTTTTTGTTGTTGTTGTTTTTTATGCTGTCTTTGCTTCCCCCCTCACACACACACACACACACACTCACACACACACACACACACAACACACACACACACACACACACACACACACACACACACACACACACACACATACAACAACGCACACAGACACACAGACACACAGACACACAGACACACACACACACACACACACACACACACACACACACACACACACACACACGGAATGTATTTTTTTCATATGAATGTTTTGGCTTATAGATTTGTAATGCCTTATTTGCATTTTCTCTTTCATCTTCATTAGTGAATTTTGTATCTCTTAATGTATCGGGTCTGATTTTAAACTTGTTTGTGTAACCTTAAATGTTGTTTTGCCCCTATTTGTTACTTCTTTTATACAATTTTGCTCTTTGTTTGTTTTGCTTCGGGGATTTTTCTTTTCATTGTTAGGCCTGGCCACATTGTGAGCACACACACACACACACACACACACACACACACACACACACACACACACACACACACACACACACACACACACAACAGTGACACACACACACAGTGACACACACACACAGTGACACACACACACACACACACACACACACACACACACACACACACACACACACACACACAGCGCGCGCGCGCGCGCGCGCGCACACACAACACACACACACACACACTTACACACAGAGAATATATTAAATTTCATATGAATGTTTTGTGAGCTTATAGGTTTCATCGATGATAATTTGTTGACAGAAGTGTTTTGTGGGTGTTTTGAAACATTTCGTTGATTGGTTTGTCTTGATGACGATGCAATTTGATAACGCTCTCTCTCTCTCTCTCTCTCTCTCTCTCTCTCTCTCTCTCTCTCTCTCTCTCTCTCTCTCTCTCTCTCTCTCTCTCTCTCTCTCGGGGGAGCGGTGAGTACAGTCACAAGCAGAGGACGTGTTTTTGAATGTGCTCTTCAAAAATGTTAAAAAATGATAGTTCTTGACCTTCATATGTGGACATTTTCTGCAACAGTGCTCTGTGATGGTGTTTGTGGCTAAAAGTGGTCTGAAATTACAGGAAAGGTCAGTGAATGAAACAATATTAACATTTATTAATTAATATACTGTAAAGAAGGAAATATTTAAAACTAGAAATGTAGGCACACCTCAAGAAACGGGGACAGTTTGAATTGGGCGTTGATGCACGTGCAATCTGTTTCAAGAGGACCGTCTTTACGCGGCAAGTGGGTGCATGCTTCTTGACAGGAAAGCAGGTTGTAAGATGTGTTCAAGAGTGCATACTGTTGTCATCAACTTCGCACTTCCTGGTGCATGTGTACTCTTGTGTTTGTAAACAAATCACTGAACACAGGCACGTGCATGTGAAAACTAAAATGTCTCACCAAGAATTTTCTCCTTCCCCAGTAAACGTCATTCAAATGATTGACTGGCGTTTTACGCAAATCCAACAGGGGCTTTTCCTACAGACGAGTGACATAAAAAATAGCATTGAAGAAAAGTTCAGTTCCTTAGATGTCAGAATCTCACGCTTTATGGAAGAACTACATGTACTGAAAGAAAATGTCACGTACAATAAAGAGATAATACAAGAACTGCAGCAAGACAATCAGTTGATATTTGACCGCCTGGAAACAGTGGAGAGAAAACTAGAATCCACAGAGCAGAGTACAAAGATGTGCAATGTGAAGTTCATCAATGTTGAAGAACTGGAAGAGGAAAATGACCAGATGACTTCCGAATACATTGTTGACATCTTAAATGATCATGGACTTCACTCCAGCTGGCACCAGGAAGACATCTCCAGAGCCTACCGCCTAGGAAGGCCACGCCCATGGAGAAATGAACCCCGCCCCATAATTGTCCACTTTTGCCGCTGGACAGACAAGATGGCAGTGTTGGCTGACAGGGAGCTTAGGGACAACCTACGGGAGAGTGGCATTAAGGTAGCCTCTGATCTTACTGCCCACCAAAGAGAAACTGTAGATTTCCATCGAGGCCAAGGCAAAATCGCCTACTTCCACCATGGGAAGCTACACGTAAGGGACAAAAACCCACCTCAACGAAGGCAGTTCAACCACGCCACCCACTCTAGAGAAGAAGGGTGGCCACCAGTCCGGGAGAACGGCAGAGGAAGACGTGGAAGAACAGCAGAACCCAGGTATTTCTCCAGGCAGCCACATGAGAAGCAAGACATTCAGCAGACCTGGAACCACTCAAATCCAGCTGGACTCAATGGACGGTTCAACAGACGTTCACCATCAAGCAGCAGACTTGGCCTAGGAAGATATGGGCCTTCTTCTTGGCACAAGTCACGTTTGCAAAATGTCCAGGACACAGACCGAGGAATGCTATCTGAGAAGCACTACAGAACCACGAGGAGGGACAGCCCAGGAATGCAAAACAATGCTGTCTACCAAGGTGACAAAATGGACAGTGCTGCACCTGTTGTTCCGGGCTCACGCTCTTACAGCGAAGTTGTAAGACAGGAGAGGCAGCCCGGACCAGACAGAAGACTTGTGTTCCTGAAAAGCACCAACAACAGAACATCCCCTGCTCATACAAGTCACAGCAGGAACAAAACTGCAGTGGACTTCAGCAGGTACCAGCAGAATAGAGTTTGCAGCATGGACAACCACCTAGAACTGGACTTTGCTGGTGAGGATGGACAAGCTGAACACAGGGACAATGACCAGGTGACTGAGACAGACTACCACTATAGCCATTCAGGTGAGATGACAAATGACATGACAGCAAATGACAGGACTGAAGATAGTGAGGACAATAAGTCTGACAAAGGTGAAGATATCAGCCATGACATGCCCAACAAAGCAGATGATGACGAATTAGATTCTGGACACATTGACTGTGGTGATCCGATTGTAAATAATAATAAAAAGGATGACAAAAACCCAGACAATACAATGATAGTACATACTTCTGACAGTGACAAAGGAAGTACAGAGACTGCAAATGACAGGACAGGAAACACAAACCTGCCTAAAGACATTGGAAATGTTTCCAGCTTGGAAAAACCTCAGATGCAGCAAGATGTTAACACTGACACACAGA
This sequence comes from Stramonita haemastoma, assembly GCA_030674155.1. Taxonomy (NCBI): domain Eukaryota; kingdom Metazoa; phylum Mollusca; class Gastropoda; order Neogastropoda; family Muricidae; genus Stramonita; species Stramonita haemastoma. The sequence goes on from CM060339.1 coordinate 23,842,734, forward strand.
TGGTTTCAGAGACTGTAAACAAGACAAATAGACAGGCAGCTAGCCAGGCCCAGACCACAACTCGGGCCCCTAGACCTAGGCGCACTACCTCTCACAGTGGGAGGTGCAAACAAAGAAGCTGCAATGTTGTTGCAAGGTCATGCAGTCAGAGCAGCATTACTGATTCCTTTCAAAAGCTGACTTCTGATGACAGTGCAGTGGGCAAAGCCCCTACTCCTCCACCAAAGGCAAAAGCCAAAAGAGGACATACAGATAGAAAAAAATAGGGATTCGGCCAGGCCACAAGTTATGAATGCCAGCCAAATAAATCATCTATCAGTGTAAATAAGAACCTAGCAAAACCACCACAATACAAGGCACATTCTGTACATAAAGACAAAAGTCATATTGGCTTTCTAAATTACAATGTGCATGGTCTATTACCAAAACTTGATAATAAGTGTTTCAGTAGTTTTCTTTTGGCTTATGATGTAATTTGTTTAACAGAAACTTTTGTTGCGACTGATTTTGTGTCTTCTATTTTTCATGATTACATGTTATTTACTTCGAAAGCTAGAAAATTGTCTCATCATGGGAGATATTCAGGGGGGGTAATTGTTATGATCAAGAAATCACTGGCATCCTATGTTGAACATATTGTTGTTGAAACTGATAATACCATAACTATAAAGATGCATAAAGATTTGTTTGGCACAGACAAGGACATTATTTTAGTGTGCACATATATTCCTCCACATGATTCGCCTTTTTGGAGAACAAAGCATGATGTCTATGGTATGGAAACTCTAGAACAATGTATACTAGACCTTCAAAGTATGTATGATGATTTTTATCTTATCTTAATGGGTGATTTCAATGCACGAACAGCATCGGAAAACTATAGTTCAATTAATGAAAATGATGATTTTGAAAACCTGCAATGGTCTACTGATTCTAAAATACCAAGAAGATCTCATGATATGCACACAAACGTATTTGGTAGCCAATTACTTGAACTGTGTAACATGTTTGATTGTTTCATCTTAAATGGACTTTATGACTCAGATTTTGATGATAGTTGCACATTTATATCACCTTTAGGCTCAAGTACTGTGGATTATTTCATAATGTCTTTTGATTTATTCATGTCTATTAAAGTACCATCTTTGATAGTCGAGAATTTAACAGAATCTGACCACTTACCAGTTAGTATGAAATTAGAGGTTACAAACAGCATTTCAAAACCACAGGAGCAGCAGAATGAAAGGGAATCTTATTATAAATTAGTATGGAACCAAACAAAAGAAGACCAATTTCTGAATGCACTAAAAAGCAAAGACATTCATGACAGACTTTTGGCAGCTACAAACACTCTGGATGAAAATATAGAAGCTGCTCTAGACATGTTTACCAAATGTTTGAAAGATGCCAGCAAATGCATGTCTAAAAGAATTTTAGTGAACAGTACCAAAAAATCTGAATGGTTTGATGATGAATGTCGCATGGCAAAAAAAGAGAGCAGGAAGACACTGAGCTGTTTTCGCTTCACTAGGAAGGAGGAAGATAGGATAGTCTATGTTGAGAAAAAGAAAACAGTACAAGAAGTTATTGAAAACTAAAAAGCAAGATTATAGAAAACAAAAGGTTGAATCGTTAGCTAAAAGTGTTAAAAATTCCTCACAGTTTTGGAGAGAGGTTAGAAATATGGGGTGTGGGAATAGTGAGAAAATATATAATAATATAAGTACTGATAGTTGGTTCAGTCACTTTAAAGATGTGTTTCAAAACCATGAAGAAATTGATAACCCTAGAGATATTTCAGTAGATCTAATGGAAGACACCGATCACACATTAAATAAAGATATATCTGTGGATGAAGTAAAAGAAGCAATTAGAAAACTTAAACTAAGAAAGGCAAGCGGTATAGATGACATATTAGCTGAGATGTTGAAAACTGGTGACAAAATTGTAACAACTTTTCTGGTCAGATTATTTAACATTGTGTTTTCAACAGGTACTTATCCCAAGGAGTGGTCAAAGGCCATAATTATACCAATTCATAAAAAAGGAGACCACGATAACGTTGACAATTACAGGGGAGTGTCCCTCTTGAGCATTATCTCTAAATGTTATACAACTATCTTGAACTCAAGACTTTATAAATGGCTAGAAAGTAATAATGTGATTTCAGAGAGTCAGGCAGGATTCCGGAAGGGATACTCAACAGTAGATCAGATATTTAACCTATATGCAGTTGTTCAAAAATGTATGCAAAAAAGGGGGAGAAAACTATATGTTGCTTTTGTTGACTTTAGGAAAGCATTTGATTCTGTTCGCCATGACAAACTACTGGAATGTTTGAAAAAACAAGGTGTGAAAGGAAAATTTATGATGTGCTTGAAATCAATGTATTGTTCATTATTGTCATGTGTGCGTGCAAACAATGAGTTTTCAGAATTTTTTGAATGCCCACTTGGTGTAAGGCAAGGATGCGTCCTGAGCCCTACATTATTCTCTATTTTTATAAATCAGCTAGCTGACTACATGAATGCTGAAGGTAAGCATGGCATACAAATACTGCCAGGTGGTATTGAACTATTTATTCTTCTTTTTGCTGATGATGTGGCGTTGTTATCTACAACTCCAAGTGGCCTTCAAAATCAACTAAATATATTATACAAATGCTGTAAAGAAATGAAATTAAATGTTAACACTGAAAAAACAAAAATCATGGTTTTTAGAAAGGGGGGCTACTTAGGCCAAAACGAGCAATGGATCTTTGATGGTAAAAAACTAGAAGTTGTAAATAATTATTGTTACTTAGGGTTTAATTTTACCACTATGATTAGTATGAAGAAAGGAACCGAACATTTAGCAACTAAGGGCAAAAAGGCAGCTGTGCAACTGAATAAAGCTTTCCAAAAATATAAGGAAATGACAGCTAATACGTTATTTAAAATATTTGACGCTAAAATACAATCTGTTTTACTTTATGCATCCGAAATTTGGGGGTTCTCCAAGCTAGATCATTTAGAAAAAGTACATATGTTAGTTTGTAAAAGGTTTTTGGGTGTTCCAGTAAAAACTCCAAATAAGATGATATATGGTGACTTGGGAAGATATCCTCTGTTTGTAAATTCTTGTGTTTCTGCCTTACGATATTGGTTTAAGTTGTTACAAATGGAAACTGAAAGATTACCCTACAAAGCTTATCAGATGTTGCTTAATCTAGATATAAGTGGGAAGAATTGCTGGGTAACAAAAGTAAGGGAAGTTTTATGCAGGACAGGATTTCAATTTGTTTGGGAGCAGCAAGGTGTGGGGGATGTTAAAGCATTTCTTACGTTTATTTAAGCAGAGACTCGTTGATACCTTCATTCAAGAGATGTTTTCTACAATTGAAGATCGGAATAGATATGAAGATTATAGATCATTTAAAACAATCTTTGAAAGAGAAAAATATATTAATGATGTTGATACCTACTGTTTTAGGGTTGCTATTTCTCAATTAAGATTTAACGTCCTGCCACTAAATGCAAATGTCCATCGTTATAGCGAATCGATGCAAAACAAAAACTGTCCTTTTTGTATGTCAGTAACAGAAGATGAACAGCATTTTCTCTTTGACTGTTCCATGTATTCCGATCTTAGAAATAAATTCCTGAGGAATCTAACTAAAGTCCCCATTCAAGTGTTGCTACAAATGTCAAACATTCACCATATGCACAGTCTCTCCAGATATGTCTTCCATTCAGTTAACAGAAGAAAGAGATGTATTATTTGAATTTGATATTATGTTGCTGAGGTATGTTGTGTTGGTTGAGGTTGGTTGTTGGTATTTTTTTCCTTTTGATGGTGCACTCGAGAAGTTTTGAATTTACAGCCAGGGTCAGGTGCATGTTTGTGTTGCACTACGCTAATTTCTTCTCAGTGTGTCTTGATCTCCGAGTGATATGGGTTTCAATGTTCCATGTCAATTTTTTCTATCCCTGATATTTGACTTTTGTATGTTTTGAAATTTATCAACATGTGCATGCATAACCACGCCCATCCTCAATTGGTTGTATTGTGGCCTAAGGCCGAAGTACCATTAAACCATTTCAGTGTTCAGTGTTCTCTCTCTCTCTCTCTCTCTCTCTCCTCTCTCTCCTCTCTCTCTCTCTCTCTCTCTCTCTTTCTGGTCCTGATTATTTTGCTATTTTTTTTCATCTTCATTAGTATATATTTTTTATTTTTTAATGTATAGAGTTTGATTTAAAACTTGTTTGTATTTATAACCTTACATGTTGTTTCGCTCCTACT
>CM060339.1:23849514-23852014 GCA_030674155.1 Stramonita haemastoma
ACGACATTGTGATCCAGTGCGCATGCCAACCAGACACTGAGCCAGTATGTGTGTACTGGTTTGTCAAACAGCAAGAGAAAAACATGCTAAAAGAGGAACGTGTCAAACTCGCCAGTTTGCGGAATGGGAAGCGTATCCAGAACACACTACACACGGAGACCCTATCGTGTGCTTCAAGGGACTTAGCGACACTTAGAGACCTATTACAGCAGTCTCTTGGCTAGGCCTAGCCTAGACCTAAGGGTGTGTTTGTGACAAAGACTGGACGAAAGAAAGGCTCGGAATGCCGTAACAGTAAAGAGTTTGTGTCTCGATGTACATTACTAATCAATGCTGTGGTTTCCATGGCTTGGAGTAGCGTCGTGTGTCAGCTTAAAGCAATTATCGTTATCGTTATTCGGCAACCCCCTTCATGTATGGGCCAATGGCCTTTTTTCATGAATAAACCTTTCGAGTTCGAGTTCGAGTTCTCTCTCTCTCTCTCTCTCTCTCTCTCTCTCTCTCTCTCTCTCTCTCTCTCTCTCTCTCTCTCTCTCTCTCTCTCTCTCTCTCTCACTCTCTCTCTCTCTCTCTCTCGGCAGCCTTGCTTAATTTCGGTTTTCCCCATTAATGGCATCAGATAACAACAATATTGTGCCTAATCTAGCATGGTACTTTATACAAAGCTTTTCATTTGTGAGATACACTAATGTCCTGATTTTCCTAGAAGTATGTTATCGTGATGTTGGAACTTGCAATGTTTGTTTATTTTTCTTTTACAAGTCGTTCTGTTCACACGACATTTTTGCCTCCTGTCATAATATGGGGTTATGGCCTTGATGAATAAACCATCTGAAGTCTGAATTCCCCCCGCCCCCTCCCCCCCTCTCTCTCTCTCCGAGACACACACACACACACACACACACACACACGCACACGCACACGCACACACACACACACACACACTCTCTCTCTCCATCTTCATACCCCCCCTCCTCTCTCTGTCTCCGTCCCTCTGTCTCTGTCTCCTTGTCTCTGTCTCTCTCTCTGTCTCTCTGTCTCTGCCTCTGTCTCTCTCTCTCTCTCTCTCTCTCTCCTCTCTCTCTCTCTCTCTCTCTCTCTCTCTCTCCCCCCCCTGTCTCTCCCCCCCCCTCTCTCCTCTTCCTCTCTCATACACAGTGGTCCTTACCTCACGGTAAATGAAGGGTCCTTCTTACTTTATGGAACAGTCTCTATCAATGACTATCGAGAGCAAAGTGTCCTCATTAGGGAAATGCTTAAGAAAAAAAAAGGAACTAGAAGAAGAAAGGGAAAAAAGAGAAAAAGAAAAGTGGACAGACAAAGATTGGATATAGGTCATCAGATGAACTGTATGGGAAAATTCTCTGTTTAGTCTTCCGTTCTGTGATTAGTTTTCTTTTTCTTTCTGTCTTTCTTTTTTGTTTGTTTGTTTTTTCTTCCGTTCTTTCTTCTGTCTTTCCTTCTTTCTCTCTCTCATTCTTCCTTCCTTTTTTCCCACCTTTTATTCATTGTTTTCTTTTTTGTCCTTTCTTTCTCCTTCTTCTCTCTTTTTTCTCTTCTGTCTTTCTTCCTTTGTTTACCTTCATTGTCTCTCTGGGTTTTTCCCTTTCTTTTCTCTTTCTTTCTTTGTATTACCTTCTTCTTTTTCATTGTTTTCCTTCTAATCTCTCTCTTTGTGTCTCTTCCTCTGTCTCTGTCTGTCTGTCTCTGTCTCTCTCTCTGTCTCTCTCTGTGTCTGTCTATCTCTGTGTCTGTCTATCTCCGTGTCTGTCTATCTCTGTGTCTGTCTGTCTCTTTCTCTCTCACTCTCTGTCTGTCTGTCTGTCTGTCTGTCTGTCTGTCTGTCTGTCTGTCTGTCTGTCTCTCTCTCTCTCTCTCTCTCTCTCTCTCTCTCTCTCTCCTCTCTCTCTCTCTCTCCTCTCTCTCTCTCTCTCTCTCTCTCTCTCTCTCTCTCTCTCCCTCCCTCCCTCCCTCCCTCTTACCATGTCTTTCATTGTTCTGTTCGTCTTTTTCTCTCTTCCCTTCTCAGACCCCAGTAGTGGTGGTTCTTTCCTCACGTCAGAGGACAGTGTCTGCTTTGCTCACGTCAGAGGACAGTGCCTGCTTTCCTCACACGTAAGAGGACAGTGCCTGCTTTCCTCACACGTCAGAGGACAGTGTTTCCTTTCCTCACGTCAGAGGACAGTGTCTGCTTCGCTCACGTCAGAGGACAGTGTCTGCTTTCCTCACGTCAGAGGATAATGTCTGCTTTCCTCACGTCAGAGGACAGTGTCTGCTTCGCTCACGTCAGAGGACCGTGTCTGCTTTCCTCACGTCAGAGGACAGTGTCTGCTTTCCTCACGTCAGAGGACAGTGTCTGCTTTCCTGACGTCAGAGGACAGTGTCTGCTTTCCTCACGTCAGAGGACGGTGTCTGCTTTCCTCACGTCAGAGGACAGTGTCTGCTTTGCTCAAGGAGCAGTTTCTACCACTAACTATCAGAAGGCTCACTGCCCTCATTA
>CM060339.1:23864514-23867014 GCA_030674155.1 Stramonita haemastoma
TTTTTTCGAGATCATTCTTGTCTTTTTTTTTTTTGGATGCCTCCTCCTCCTCCTCATCCCTTGGGACGTTCCTGTTCTGCTGTTCCAGCGCCACTCTTTGCGTGGACGATTTATCATGTCGCATCCTCAGAGCCAGAAGTCCACAGGGGGCTTATCACTCACTATCAGGCCACTGTCCTGCGATATAATATTCGTTCAAAAGGCCACTAGTATAGTAGGGCTAATAGGAAAGTGTTAAAACCCCTTTTTTGAGTTAAAGAAAGAAGTAAGAAACATGGGTTGAAAAAAAAACACAAGTAAAACACACAAAAAAACAATACGAAAAAGTCGTCCTGTTGTTCTTGAATTATTTTTTTAAAATCTTGTTCTTGTTATTGATCATGTTTTTTTTGTTTTGTATCATCATACTTTTCTTGTTGTTGTTGTTGTTGTTGTTGTTCTTCTTCTTCTTCTTCTTCTTCTTCTTCTTCTTCTTCTTCTTCTTCTTCTCCTTCTTCTTCTTCTTCTTCTTCTTCTTCTTCTTCTTCCTTTATGTTCTTTTCAGGCAATGATTGCATCCACAGTACTGGAAACATATCTGTGGGAAAAAGGATAATGTCTTTATGAAGGAATAAATCATAGGAAAAAAGTTGGGGGATAAGGAGAAGAGGGGGAGGTGCGGGGGAGGGGGTAGGCACACGGGGGAAAAATAGGGAAAAGCATCACTATCTCTATCCCTTTCCACTTAAAAAAACAACTTTTTTTATCAACTCTACAAAATGCAACAATTCAACAAAAAAGATAAAGAAGAAAAATAATCAACCGAACAACCAGGCAACCAACCAACTAACCACCAGCCAAACAAACGACATTCCTTTAAAGAACTCTCCAACTTTTTTCTAACAATGTTGACCTCCCACTCCCACCCCTACACACACAAAAATATTGCCATTGTTCTGGCATCCCTACATCATTTAGTGTGTTCAGCTCTAACAAGATTGATTGTCCACTGACATGCCTACCTGCTGACGAGAACTGAGGCTACCTCTTGCTAACACACACACACACACACACACACACACACACACACACACACACACACACACACACACACACACACAGGGGTGAAGACACTCACTTCACCGCCAGATTTGAAGAGTGGCTACACAGTCAGGGAGAAGCAGGCTCAATGTGCTCTTTAGCAGAAAATGTCCATCAGATGGCTCGCCTCAGGATACATGCTTAAGAAAAAAAAAAACAAAGAAAAGAAAGCTGGGTGATGAGCAAAACGTAGGGGTAAGGTCCAGGGATGGAGTGGGTAGGGGTGTGTGCGTGTGTGTATGTATGTGTGTAGGGGGGGGGGGGGGCAGCGGGGGAAGAGATTACATTAGCTTCAATAGGCAGGATCATTTTTTTGCCATTCCTTCTTTTTATTGGTTTATTTTGAAATCTCTTTTTTTCCTCCTTTTCTCCCCCCTACCCATTTCTTTTGCTCTTGCTCTCTTATTTTTTATTTATTGAAAAGGCCACTAGGGTTAATAGAAGATTGAAAGAAGACTTTCAGAATTGAAGAAAAGAATAAGAGACAAAAAGAAAATGATTAAAAGGAGAGCAGTAAGGCAAACACGAAAAACTGACAGAAACTCTTCTTCTTCTTCTTCTTCTTCCTCTTCTTCTTCCTTCTTCTTCTTCTTCTTCTTCTTCTTCTTCTTCTTCTTCTTCTTCTTCTTCTTCTTCTTCTTCTTCTCCGTGTTGTGGATAAAAGGTGAGGGTAGGGTGGTGGCGTGGAGGGGGCAGGGAAGATTACATTAGCTTCAATAGGCAGGATCATTTCTTGCCATTGTCCTTTTTTGGTTTATTTCGATTTTTTTCTTTCTCCCCTCTACCCATCTCTTGGTCTTGCTCTCTTATTTTCATTGAACAGGCCTCTTGGGCTAATAGAAAAGTTAAAGAAGACAAGTTTCCAGAATTAAAGACAAGAACAAGAAAAACAAAACAAAAACAGGATAGATAAAAAGTTGAACAGTAAGAGGAGAAATCAGAAATTGCAAAGAAATTTGTTCTGTATCTTTTCTTCTTTTTTTTTTTTTTTTTTTTTTTTTCTTTCTTTTTTGTTTGTTTGTTTGTTTGTTTTTTTTCTTTCTTCTTTCTTTCTTTCTTTCTTTCTTTCTTTCTTTTTTTCTTTCTTTCTTTTTTCTTTCTTTCTTTCTTCTTTTCTTTATTTCTTTCTTTGTTTCTTTGTTTCTTTGTTTCTTTCTTCTTTCTTTCTTTATTTCTTTCTTTCTTTCTTTCTTTTTTTTTTTTCTTTTTTTTTTTTTTTTCTTCTTTCTTTCTCTTTCTTCTTTCTTTCTTTCTCTTTTTCTTTGTTTTGTTTTTTGTTTGTTTGTTTGTTTGTTTGTTTTCTTCTTTCTTTCTTTCCTTGAACTGTAATGATGAGAAATTAGAATTGCAAAGACATTTGTTTGTTTTTTTTTCTTTTTCTTTTTTTTTTTCATTTTCTTTTTTTCTTTTCTTTTTTTTT
>CM060339.1:23869514-23879514 GCA_030674155.1 Stramonita haemastoma
TGGTGTGGGTGTGTGTGTGTGTGTGTGTGTGTGTGTGTGTGTGTGTGTGTGTGTGTTGTGTGTGTGTGTGTGTGTGAGGTCGCTGCTTTGGGATTTAATAGGCTTCTGAGAAGAAAAAAATGGGGGGGCGGGATAGCCTGGTGGTCAGAACATTGCACACGTAATTTTACGACCCAGGTTCGATTCCCGTTCGAGGGGATTTTCCCCCTGGACTCAACATCAGTGCTGCCTCCACTCTCCCCAAAAGTCTTTCAGATGAGATTATAAGCCGAAGCCACGTGTGCGAATGCACGTAGAATATCTTGCGCACACGTTAAATCCTGTTCTGCTTTTCGTGAGAGTAGGCCATTGTGTGCCGGCGGGAACAGATGACAAGATTTATAAAACTGCATACACACGTGGACTGGATGTTTAAAAAAACAACACAGGAGTGCTTATTCCATTATCCTCGATACAAAAGAATAAATTAAAAAATAGAATAAAAATGGGGCAAGTTAAAACGTGATTCAGTAGAAAAAGGAATAGGTATAACTACTTTTAGATATTCTTCACTTTTAATTCACGTTTGTGTTTTTGTCCTGATTTACCTTTTTGTTTCTTTGCTCTCTCATTTTCTTCCAGCCACGTAAAAAAAAAAAGTAGTTGAACACTGGAAAAATAATGATGCTTTTAAAGAAAGAGGGAAGTGAAAGACGAAATGAAAGAAAAATAAATTAAGATAAACAAGGCAGAAAGATGAAGCAAATGATAAAGAAAAAAAAAGAAAAAAGAGAAGGTATGAAAGAATGACATATATACCCCCCATCCATCCAAAAAAATGAGAAAAAACAAACAAATAAAGAATAAAAGATGATTAGTTAACAAAAAAAACACCCAGAAATATTGGATAAAATAAAACACAAAAAAGAAAGAAACACAGAACGAGAGATAGAAAAAGAAGCAAAGAAAATAAAACAATTAATAATAATACTTTTTTTTTTTTTAAACAGAAAGAGAAACAAAATACACGAAAGGAGACACAAGCATTCAACTAACTGAGAAAAACAGAAAAGAGATTTTTTTTAACCAAAAAAGAAGAAAATAACCCAAGAAGCATAAAACAAAACAAAAACATATTCACTACCTCGGTAATGCTGCCTCAAAAACCTAACCTCACCAGCCTCTCTCTATACGTTCTGATGACTGCCTGTTACACTTCAGCTGACATTCCTATCTCTGCACAAATGTCATCGTCCACTCCATTTGAACACGGATCGGCATCTTCCTCTTTATAAAAAGAAAACAAACAAACAAACGACCCCAAAAAGCAAGTTCAGACAGCAAAGAAAAAGAAAGCTAAAGACACATCGTCATATAGGTCAAATATTGAAGAAGGCAAAGCACAAAAACACAGAAGCAGGACCTGTTCATCTAAAAACAACAACAACAATAACAATATAACTACACCCCCAACCTAACACCAAAAAAACAATAACCCAAACACAACAATAACAGAAGGAAGAGAAGACCATCCTCAATCCTTCTTCCTTCCAAAATCAACAAAAATAGATATTTTCGTCTCAGATTGTAAGACAAAGAAGGTTCTTCTTCCTACTTGGTCCAAAGATGATATTTCCTGATTTTTATGCTTCTTTCTTTTTCCTTTTCTTTTCTTTTGTTTCTTTTTCCAGCTTGTTTGTTCCGGTCTCTTATCATATCAGGACTGTAGCTCTCTCTCTCTCTCTCTCTCTCTCTCTCTCTCTCTTCTCTCTCTCTCTCTCTCTCTTCTCTCTCTCTCTCTCTCTCTCTCTCTCTCTCTCTCTCTCTCTCTCTTCAGATGACAGTTGCATTCATTGTGCTAGGTACTCTCCCTTCAAGAGAGAAGATACAGTGTTCTCATTTTAACAATAATGAAGACATGAAAAAAGAAAGAAAAAATGAATAAAGAAAATAATTGACAATTGTGGATAAAAATACAGATTTCGTTACATATCAAAGTAGGATGTGAGAGACAGGTGTACAAGATGAGCATGCCAGCCATGGATATTTACGATGTTGTTTACAATGTAATATAATGATGCTAAAAAAAAGAAGCCCTGACACTTCAAAAACAATACAGAAAAAAACAAGAGAAAGAGAAACAAAACCCCAACAAGCCCCTTCAAAAAAAACAAGAGAACAAAATAAAATAACAAGAAGAAAGCCCCAACCAAACCACGACCAAACAAAAGAAAAAACAAACGAAAAGCAAAAAATGTTTCGGCCAGAAACTTATCAATATATGAATTTACTGCGTAACTTAGCAGTAACACAAGCAACAAGACCTACACTGGACATTTTTTTTTACAACAGAATTTCCTTCCAATCCACTTCTGTACTTCATTCCTGCGCTCTGTCTAAGTATTTTTGTATCTTTTGATGATGAGTCGTATCAATATGTCGGTCAGTATTGTGATTGGCCTTCAGGGATAATTAAAGTGTTTTTGACTTGACTTGACTTTATCCTGTATTCATTGATTTTTTTTCTTTTCTTATTTAATTGATTTTTTTAATAAACATGTACTAATTCTCTTTTTATCATTTGTTTTTGGTTATAGGTTTTCTTCTCTTAAAATACCCACCCCTTCCCTTTTTCTTGTTTTGCAACAATGGTTAGGACGATACTATCTATCTATGCCTTCCTTCTTTTATTCAACTTTAGTTTTCTATTCAAATTCGTTATGCTGTAATGAAGAGGGGGGAGGGGAGAGAGAAAGGCATAAGAGTAGGGTAGTCCAGTAAATCTACGACGAAAAGTGCCTTAACCTCAAAAATATTGCAAGAGTTTGTTTTTCTTCACAGATATGTAATACTATGGTAGACAAACAACATTGCAAAAATCGAAGTGAATCTAACGAGAATTATGCAATTTATAAGGGGTTTTATTATGTAATGTATATTCATGTGCTATGCATATGCATGTAGTTGAAACGAAAAGCATTTTGCTTACCTTCTCTGCAGTTTTGTTATTCAGTTTAGTCCAAGCGTTTATAAAAATCAATGGCACATATGTCCGAACATGTGGTCAAGGTCACACCAAGGTCAAGGTCACATGGACCTAACAGTGTTTTTTTCTGGGCTGAAACACTGATCTTTTAATGTCATTCACCTTAAGATATGTCAGTTTTTGTAAGAATCAATGCTCAGTTATTAATTATGTCCTAAACCTTTTAGTCAAAGTCATGTCAAGGTCAAGGTCACCACACAGTTTTTTTCCTTTGGTAGCCAAAGTTCGCAAAACAGGGTCATCGAACGCCACACTACTAACTGTTTGCTTCAAAAGCTTCTTCCTTTTCGAGAGGGTCTCCAACAGAATTGGAGCATTGAAGCCTGTGACAATCACCACAAGCAGGGGAGCAGTCAAGTCCATGCTTCCTGCATGTGCACCTCCTTGTATCACAGTCAGCTTTACAGTTACAGCGGATGACTCGGATGACTCGGAGAAGCTTCGTGGGGGCAGGTGGCAAGTTTGTGGTGATGGGGACAAGTTGGTTGTCTATGCTCTTCCAACCCCAGTCTTCAGGCCGCAGGTTATTATTTCCAATCCACTGCTGGACCTGCAAATACACTCGCTGACTGTGATACCTGGCAGCAGCAGAAGTTGGCGATAGGCCATGAACTTGAAGAAACGTTGTGCCCACTGCCACTTTCGAGCAAAAGCATTGGTATCTGAGACTGTCAAGAGTAGACCCAGACTTTCCATCGTAGAGACACATCAGAATCTGTTGACCAGCATCAGCAACTTCACGTTCTTTGTCTTCCATGAACACCTCAGCCAGCTTGCACAAATGTTCTAAATTCTGAAATTTCCGCAGGCCTGTTCGTTTCCCAATACCAAAAGCACGAGAGGTTGTGTCACATCCTGTCGCTGCATGGATGACTGGCAGAATGTGGCACAATTTGCCAAGAGACAGTTGCATATGCTTGATGTTCCAGCATTTGCTGGGTTTTTCTCTGACCTTTTTATTTTGTTGCAGAAATATATCCTTAGCATCTCTACTGGCATAGTGAATCAAGAGAATCAAGAGATCAGTGTCATCCCCAACAACAACAGTGACCTTGCTTTTTGCGCATTCCAAGGCTTCAGCAACTATCATGCAATCAGCATCACCTTCACAACATGTGGCCATGCACATATTGTTCTGCAGCTCACAGCTGAGCAGATCAATAAAGCGTTGCATGTTTCGGGATTGGCAAGAAACAGGTCTTTCGTAATCTGAAGAGTCATGTCAGGTGTAAAATGGATGTCAGTGGATGATTTCCCTTTTGATCTTCGCAGATGTGTGACATCTTTGGTTGAGGGTCCAGAAGAATATCCATCGAACACTACAGTTGGATTCCCATATCTCTGTTTTACGTGTCGGACGTACGTTTCGATGATGGATGCGTATGTGGACCCACGTGACCAAGGTATCTTTTGTAAGAGTGCTCCACCATCCAGGACAATATGCACCTCGTCAGTAGGCATCAGCTTTGGCATATTTTCCAATGTCAATTTCCATAGTTCATCTGCAAGGATTGCTCTGTTCCGTTGCTGAAGAAAAGTGGGTGACTCAAAGAGAGATGATGGGTAGCTTGACAGCTCATATTTGAAGACTTCACTTTTATCTTCATACATGTTGCCTGCTGCAGAAACAAGTCATTGGAACAACAGCTGGGGATCCACACTGACCACGTCATCATCAATCTTGACCATATTTTTGGATGCCATTGCAATAACTTGATCTGATCTTTTGAAACTGTACTCTGTCACTTTCTGACCTTCCATCTTTTCCAAGATAGTGCTCCCAATCTCCTGTGCTCTGTGTGTATTTATAGATGGATCAGCAATGGCACCTCTGCAGATATTTTTCAGATCAGGTCCTTCAGCCAATGGGCCCCTTTCTTGCAAAAATGTGAGCATAGTCATCAAATCTTGTTCATCTTTCTTCTTTCTGGCAGTAGTCGTATCTTTGTGTTGTTCACTTGTCACGAATGACACACCAGTGAAAGTCTGCATAGCTTCATTCATGTCAGCACACGCTGGCATTGATAGTAGTCATGACAAGCGCTGGGATTCAGAAGATTTGCATCTCTCTCTCTCTCTCTCTCTCTCTCTCTCTCTCTCTCTCTCTCTCTCTCTTCTCTCTCTCTCTCTCTCTCTCTCTTGGCTGCCTGCCTACCTGTCTGCCTCCCCCACACCCACTCCCTTGCTTCTCTCTCTCCCTCTCTTTTTTTTCTTTCTTCTTTTTCTTTTTATATATTTATTTTTTTGTTTTGTTTTTATTCTTCTCTTTCTCCATACCCAATACAAATTCTTCTTCAATTTTTCTCTCTGATTTTTTTTCTTTTTTTATGTGCTCATTTCCTTCATATTTTTTTAAAACAAGATCTCCATTTTGACATGCATTTCTATGATGTTACAACCATTGTTCTTGTTATTTTTCTGTTTTTTTGTGTGTGTTTTCATAAATTTGCTGTTAATTTGTTTTCATTGTTATAAATTTCTGTGATTGAGGGCTGGATGTAAAAAAGCCATTACGGGTGCTTATTCTTTTCCCTTAATCAAAGTTTCAAAGTTTTAAGTTTCTCTCTCTCTCTCTCTCTCTCTCTCTCTCTCTCTCTCTCTCTCTCTCTCTCTCTCTCTCTCTCTCTCTCTCTCTCTCTCTCTCTGGACGGAATAGTGGTCAGAACATTGCGCTGGCAATTTGACGACCCAGGTTCCAGTCCGGTGGAGGAGATTTTTCTCCTGGAGTTAACATCAGTGCTGACTCCACTCTCCCCAAAAGTCCTTCGGATAACACTTTAAAACCGAGGCCCGTATGCGAATGCACGCAGAACATCTTACGCACACGTTAAATCCTGTTCCGCTTTTCGTAAGAGTAGGCCATTGTGTGCCAGTGGGAACAGATGACATTTACAAAACTGCATACACTCGGGGACTGGATGTAAAAAAGCCCAAGAGTACTTATTCCATTATCCTCAATATAAAAGAATAAATCAATCTCTCTCTCTCTCTCTCTCTCTCTCTCTCTCTCTCTCTCTCTCTCTCTCTCTCTCTCTCTCTCTCTCTCTCTCTCTCTCTCTCTCTCTCTCTTCAAGACCAACAAAGCAATCTTTTTTTCTGTTTGTCACTCTTAGCCAACAGCAATATCAGAAGTTAAATTTGAATTAAACTCGCCTTTCACCCCTTTATCAGTTAAAGTGAAGAATGCAGTATCAGCATTGCATTGCTGTTTGCAAATCACACACAAGTGTATGTCGCTCTCCATTGCAATCCTTTTGGAAAGCCTGCAAAATGGTTAGATTTTCTGTAAACTTTTGGAACCCTTGTTTTGACTCAAACAGGTTGCCATAGTTTCCCCTACACACGGAATATAGTGTTGGTGGAACCTGTCTCTAATAACCTCATGGATGCATCTTCTACTTTTTAAATCTTGCCTGTCAGTATTGGTATTATTGTTTCGCATTCTTTCATATCATTAAACTACACTTTCTGATTACTTATGTTAACAAAGGGTCGTTCCTAAGAAATACACTTTAAAATCCACACTGCTAACACAGAACGAACGTGTACACGTCTGTGAAAGCACTGTACGGAAACAACGTGTAGCCTAGTGTGAGAATATAGCAGAGTAAGCAGGCGAGTGCAACAGGTTCCACTCTGTTCTGGAACTAGAGGAGGGGCCTGCTGTTTAATTGTTTATTCCAGGCGATGATAGCCGCCGGGCAGCAGTATGCGGCGAGGATTTTGTATGGTGCCACAGTCGTGCTATTTTGAGTTTAATTATTTTCTTTTTTATTTTCTTGTTGAGCTATTTGACGGTAGATTTTTCTCGATTCTTGATTACTAATAGTTAATACATGTCTGAACTTACCGGTGAAAAAAAAATTCTCTTGCAATTTTTTTGAGGTCATATCACAGTTTTCCTGTACTAGGGGTAGAAAGAACAAAGTAACCATTCCTTTCCTTTTCACGCCTTCACCACGATAATCTTACCCGCCAAAAGGGCCATCAATCTCACCTCTCTTTCAAAGAGTGGACTCCAGGGAGGCAATCCAGCACCTCCCATAACAAAGAGAAAGTAACAGAGACAAAGACACACAACAGCAGCAGCATTGAGGAGGGGCTAAAGGAGCCAAGAGAGGCACGCACAAAACACACACACACAACACACACAACACACACGCACGTGCACATGCACACACACGCACGCACGCATGCACACACAAAAAACAAACACACATACATGCACACACACACACACAAAATAAACACACATATGCACGCACACACACAAAGCGACAGCACACAAACACCCACCCCCACCCACCCACCCACACCCACCCACACACACACACATATGCACAGACACAGAGACAGATAGACAGACAGACATACAGAAAGAGACAGACACAGAGAAAGAGACAGACACAGACAGAGACAGAGAGCGCTATCTGCTGGCCAACAAGACATCTGTCCGCCAGACAGCAGCTTGAGCTCAAGATTCTCTCTCTCTCTCTCTCTCTCTCTCTCTCTCTCTCTCTCTCTCTCTCTCTCTCTCTCTCTCTCTCTCTCTCTCTCTCTCTCTCTCTCTCCTCTCTCTCTCTCTCTCTCTCTTTTCAATGAAAGCAAGTGGAGCGAGCAATACAAGGTGACCATGGATTTCTTCAGTAGACAAGGCGACCAGTCTGAGGAGATGAAGAGCTTCAGTCTGTCTTTCTTCAGGGCTGTTTCAGTCTGGATTCAGTTGACGCCCCCATCTTTTGTTGATCTCTTTCTGGCTGTCTAGTTTAGGTGGGTTTTTTTGGGTGGGATTGTTGAGGGGAGGGTGGGGGTGGGGCTGATAGGAATGAGGAAAGGAAGCAAGAACAAAAGGTTTCTTTGAAGAGAAGGAAAGGGGTGGGAGTTTTTTGTTTTGGTAGAGAGAGTGTTTGATGTAGGGATGAAGGATATGAGGAAGACAGTGAGGATGTGTTTCTGAATTTTTTTTGTTGAGAATTGCGCTTAAACAAAAAGCAGTAGAACTTTGAATGAACAGCCACATGTCAAAGAAAACGAAACATGCACGCGCGTGCGCACATGCACACATGTGCACACACACACTCACACACACACACACACACACCCACACACACACAAACAAACAAACACAAACAGAGACAGAGAGACATACACACAGACAGACACAGACAGAGAGAGCGCTATCTGCTGGCACACAAGACATCTATCTATCAGAGAGCTGCCTCAATACAAGACTCTCTCTCTGTGTCTCTGTCTGTCTGTCTGTCTGCCTGTCTGTCTGTCTGTCTGTCTGTCTGTCTGTCTGTCTGTCTGTCTGTCTGTCTGTCTGTCTGTCTCTCTCTCTCTCTCTCTCTCTCTCTCTCTCTCTCTCTCTCTCTCTCTCTCTCTCTCTCTCTCTGTTCAATGAAAGCAAGTGGAGCGAGCAATTCAAGGTGACCATGGACTTCTTCAGTAGACAAGGCGACCAGTCTGAGGAGATGAAGAGCTTCAGTCTGTCTTTCTTCAGGGCTGTTTCAGTCTGGATTCAGTTGATGCCCCCATCTTTTGTTGATCTCTTTCTGGTTGTCTAGTTTAGGTTGTTGTTGTTTTTTTGATGGGATTGTTGAGGGGGGTGGGGGGTGGGCTGATAGGAATGAGGAAAGGAAAGCAAGAACAAAAAGTTTCTTTGAAGAGAAAAGGGGTGGGTTCTGTTATTTTTTGGTAGAGAGAGAGTGGTAGAGGATGTGTGTCTGAATTTTTTTTTTAGGAGAATGTGTCTAAACAAAAAAGCACCAGAATGTTAGAATGGACAGCGATATATTTAAGAAAACAAAACATCTGCGCATGTGGGCACACACACACACACACACACACACACACACACACACACACACACACACACAAATAAATAAACACACACACACACACACACATGCGCACACACACACGCATACACACACAGAAACTGCTTATGAGGACTACTACACCTATGGTGACACCCTCCCTCTAGGGATAGCACACAGTCATAGAATTCGGCTGTGACTAAAAGTAAGACACAGTACAACACAACACTACACAACACAACACAATGCAACACAATACAACCCAATACAAATCATGATACAAAGGAAGAAACAAGAGAATAGGGAAAAAGAACTGACAGGGTGACTGAACAAGCTTTGTTGTTTTGCTTTTTTTTTTTTACAGATCGAGTACTCAGCTGATGTTCATTCTTATCATTAGTGCATTTTCCATTTCAAAGTAAATCGTGGGAAAACTGTTGTAGTTATTGCACTTAATAATGAACTAAGTGGTTCTTTTTGATTTACGTACAGCCACTGCGTATGGATGTGCTAGAACCTAGAATACAATTATGGTGGCTATAAAATGTGTTATGGTGTACTCCTCATAAGCATTTTCTCTGTGTGTGTGCGTGTCTGTGTGTCTGTCTGTCTGTCTGTCTGTCTGTGTGTGTGTGTGTCTGTCTGTGTCTGTGTGTCCGTGTATCTGTGTGTATGTGCATGCATGGGTGTGTGTGTGCATGTGTATATGTGTGTATTTGTGTGTGTGTGTGTGTGTGTGTGTGTTTGAATGCATGGATGTGTATGTGTGTGTGTGTGTGCATGTGAGTGTGCGCGCGCTCACGCGCGCGTGTGAGTGCGTATGTGTGCGCATGTGCGTGGGCAACAACTCCTTAATAACAAGTTCACAATTTTTTTTTATGTTCATGAATAATTGTCTGCTTTCTGATTGTCATGTTGTGGGCACAGGCAATAACCAGATTGAAGACGGCAGAAGATTCTCCACACAGGACAATATAACCCCACAACAATCTGTGTCTCTCTTTGCTAGTGGCAAAATCCCATACAACTCCATTACCAGGAAAAAGCAGGCTAGGCAGTGTTAACCGTGAACATTATTTTACAACTTTGTTTTTTCTCTGACCTTCTCTCAGATTATTACCTGCTTCTCATATAGGCTTGGTAATAAAGAGCTGCT
>CM060339.1:23892014-23894514 GCA_030674155.1 Stramonita haemastoma
GAATGGAGGAAGGAAGGGAGGAAATAAGGAAGGAAGGAAGGAGGGAAAGAAGGAAGGAATGGAGGAAGGAAAGATAGAAGGAAGGAAGGAACGAAGAGAAGGAAAGAAGGACAGGAGGGAGGAAGGAATACACAATGAATGAGTGAAGGAAGGGAGGAAAGAAGGAAGGAAAGAAAGAAGGAAACAGAATCTGCACCATCAACATACACTTAAAACAAAACCCCAACCCAGTAAAAAAACAAAAAACTGCAAAAACCTCTCAAACATCCCATTGTTTCCCCTAATCAGTCTGAACCACTCTCTCCTTATCCTCACCCCCCATCACACCACACCATAACAATAAACAACCACGTCCATATCATCCAAATAAAAAGGGCTTGGCTCACTAAGCAAAGTGTTCGGGGAAAAAATCTGAACACTTCCACACCCAACCATCCTACCATTTTTTAATGAATAGGGGGGAAGAACATACCACACAGTCTTTATCAGTCAGTCTGTCTGTCTTTGCTTCCTTTTTCGTTGTTTTTTTTGTGCAAGGTATGTGTTTTTGGGACAATGAGCTGCTTTCTTTCTTTACTCGTAGAAAGAAAGGACAGAAGGAAGGAGGGAAGGAAGGAGGGAAGGAAGAGAGGAAAGAAGGAAGGAAGGAAAGAAAGAAGGAAGAAAGGAAAGAAGGAAATAAGGAAGGAAATAAGGGAGGAAGGAAGGGAGGAAATAAGGAAGGAAAGAAAGAAGGAAGGAAGGAAGGAAGGAAGGAAGGAAAGAAGGAAGGAAGGAAGAAAGGAAGGAAGGAAGGAAGGAAAGAAGGAAGGAAGGAAAGAAGGAAGGAAGGAAGGAAAGAAGGAAGGAAGGAAGGAAAGAAGAAAGGAAAAAGGAAGGAAAGAAAGAAAGAAGGAAAGAAAGAAGGAAGGAAGGAAAGAAGGAAGGAAGGAAGGAAAGAAGGAAGGAAGGAAAGAAGGAAGGAAAGAAAGAAGGAAGGAAGGACGGAAGGAAGGAAGGAAAGAAGGAAGGAAGGAAGAAAGGAAGGAAAGAAGAAAGGAAGGAAGGAAAAGAAGGAAGGAAGGAAAGAAGGAAGGAAGGAGAAGAAGGAAGGAAGGAAGGAAAGAAAGGAAGGAAGGAAGGAAGGAAGGAAAGAAGAAGGAAGGAAGGAAAGAAGGAAGGAAAGAAGGAAGGAAAGAAGGAAGGAAGAAAGGAAGGAAAGAAGGAAGGAAGGAAGGAAGAAAGAAGAAATGAAGGAAGGAAGGAAGGAAAGAAGGAAGAAGGAAGAAAGGAAGGAAAGAAGGAAGGAAGGAAGGAAAGAGGAAGGAAAGAAGAAAAAATGAAGGAAGGAAAGAAGGAAGGAAGGAAGGAAAGAAGGAAGGGAGGAAGGAAGAAGGAAGAAAGGAAGGAAAGAAAGAACGAATGAAGGGCAGAAGGAAGGAAGGAAGGAAATTAGGAAACAGAGAATCTGCACCATTAACAGACACTTAAAACAAAAACCCCAACCCAGTAAAAACAACAACAACAACAACAACAACCACCACAAAAAGCATCTCAAACATCCCATTGTTTCCCCTAATCAGTCTTGAACCACTCTCTCCTTATCCTCACCCCCCATCACACCACACCATAACAATAAACAACCACGTCCATATCATCCAAATAAAAAGGGCTTGGCTCACTAAGCAAAGTGTTCGGGGAAAAAATCTGAACACTTCCACACACAACCATCCTACCATTTTAATGAATAGGGGGGAAGAACATACCACACAGTCTTTATCAGTCAGTCTGTCTGTCTTTGCTTCCTTTTTTTTTTTTTGGCAAGGTATGTGTTTTTGGGACAATGAGCTGCTTTCTTTCTTTACTCGCAGAAAGAAAGGACAGAAGGAAGGAGGGAAGGAAAGTAGGAAGGGAGGAAGATAGGAAACAAGGAAAGAAGGAAGGATGGGAGGAAGGAAGGAAGGAAGGAAGAAAGGAAGGAATTAAGGAAGGAAGGGAGGACATAAGGAAGGAAAGAAGGAAGGAAAAGAAAAAGGAAGGAAGGAAAGAAATAAGGAAGGAAGGGAGGAAGGAGAGAAACACACACACACACACACACACACACACTCACACACACACACACACACACACACACACACACACACACACACACACACACACACACACACACACACACACACACACACACACACGCCACCACCACCACCACTACCACAGAGAGAGAGAGAGAGAGAGAGAGAGAGAGAGAGAGAGAGAGAGAGAGAGAGAGAGAGAGAGAGAGAGAGAGTGAACACTGACAGAGAGAGAGAGACAGAGACAGACAGACAGACAGACAGAGACAAAGAGACACAGACAGACAGACAGAGAGAGACAGAGAGATGGGGAACACCCAGAACTCACTTTTAAAACGATAAAGGGAACTTTCAGAAACTCTTGGAAGCAGAACTGAACGAATTTTCAGAGAACCAAGTGTGCGGTATCTTTCCTGCACAATCCACTTAGCGTCTGATGTATTGCCCAG
>CM060339.1:23899514-23907014 GCA_030674155.1 Stramonita haemastoma
AAAATTTTCAAAATACATCCTGAATTAGCATTTTCTTTCTTTTATTGATAGAATGAAAAACATATCTAGACAAACTGTGCCTGTACTCATCATTTGTTCCACTGAACAGATCGTGCAATGGTACATTGATACATTTACTTAAGAATTTTTCTCTCAAGTCATGGTATACGTAACATTCCCATAAAAAGTGGGCTTCATTTTCAACTTTCGTTTTACAGAAGGGACACATTTTTTCTCGATTATTCTCACTATATCTATATACATTATTATTAAGGGGTAGAACATTAAATCTGGCTTGAGTAATTGCGACTCGAAAGCAGTAGACATCAATAGAGTTTATATACTCCTCTTTTACAAAAATACTTTTAAATGATCTGTAATTTTCATACCTCTCTTTATCTCTTATAGTCCCCTCCCATTCTTGAATGAACATATCTATTAATCTTTGTTTAAACATACGTAAGAAAAGTTTTACATCCCCAACACCTTGTTGCATCCAAACTATGTTAAAACCCGTTTCACACAAAATTTCTCTTATTTTGGAAATCCAGCAGTATTTACCATTTCTATCTAACTCTAACAGCATGCAGTAAGCATTATATGGTATTCTATTCTGATCCATTTGCAATAGTTTTAACCAGTATCTAATGGTTCTTGTACATGAGTTGACATAAAGTGGATATCTACCTAAATCTCCATATACCATCTTATTGGGCGTTCTTACAGGTACTCCTAAAAATCTTTTACATGCCATCAAATGAATTTTTTCAATATGTTCTAGTCTGTTTGTGCCCCATATTTCTGATGAATACAATACAATTGGCTGAATCTTAGTATCGAAAATCTTGAAGAAAGTACTAGCATTCATCTCTTTATACCTGTGAAAGACTTTGTTTAACTGAACCACCGCCTTCCTTCCCTTCGTAACTAAATGCTCTGTACCTAATTTACAGCTAACCTTTGTTGTAAAACTGAACCCTAAATAGCAATACTGATTTACAACTTCTAACCTAATACCATTGTAATACCATTGTTCCTGTTTAGACAGATATCCCCCTTTCCTAAAGACCATCACCTTAGTTTTATTAATGTTAACGCTTAACTGTAAATCATTACAGCAGTCTTTCAAAATGTTTAATTGATGCTGCAAACCCCCTGGGGTTGTTGACAATAATGCAACATCATCTGCAAACAACAAAATGAAAATATCTATGATATTGGGTAATAACTGAACTCTGTGTTTTCCTTTTTCATTCACATCATTAGCTAGCTGGTTAAGAGAGAGGGAGAGAGAGAGGGAGAGAGAGAGAGAGAGAGAGAGAGAGAGAGAGAGAGAGAGAGAGAGAGAGAGAGAGAGAGAGAGAGAGAGAGAGAGAGAGAGAGAGAGAGAGAGAACTCGAACTCGAACTCGAACTCGAAAGGTTTATTCATGAAAAAAGGCCATTGGCCCATACATGAAGGGGGTTGCCGAATAACGATAACGATAATTGCTTTAAGCTGACACACGAGGCTACTCCAAGCCATGGAAACCACAGCATTGATTAGTAATGTACATCGAGACACGACACTCTTTACTGTCCAGATATG
Source organism: Stramonita haemastoma (assembly GCA_030674155.1). NCBI lineage: Eukaryota > Metazoa > Mollusca > Gastropoda > Neogastropoda > Muricidae > Stramonita > Stramonita haemastoma. The sequence continues at coordinate 23,901,102 of CM060339.1, forward strand.
TTACGGCACACGCACACCCTTAGGTCTAGGCTAGGCCTAGCCAAGAAACTGCTGTAGTAGTTCTCTAAGTGTCGCTAAGTCCCTTGAAGCACACGATAGGGTCTCCGTGTGTAGTGTGTTCTGGATTCGCTTCCCATTCCGCAAACTGGCGAGTTTGACACGTTCCTCTTTTAGCATGTTTTTCTCTTGCTGTTTGACAAACCAGTACACACATACTGGCTCAGTGTCTGGTTGGTATGCGCACTGGATCACAATGTCGTCTGACTCACACGTCACAATATCTTCACCGTCTGAATGATGTAGCACGGATTTTCTAAAGTGTGTATTTCTTTGTCTGTCTCTTAGCCTTTTCTGTACGGATCTATCAGTTAGAGTAGCCACGTACTGTTTGACATTTCTTGTGTCGAATGCACCAACAATATTATCATCGTTCACCTCAGGCTGCAAAACACACATATCAGCACAGTCACTACAATCAGACATACAGGAAGGTTCTAAATCAACCGATGATGGCAACTTAACTGATGTTTTTGTGTTGATGTCCTGTGTGTGTGTTGTTGGTAGGTCTATTCCATGTGTATCTACACATGCTGTATTTCCCTGTTCTACTCCACTGTCAGGCAGACTCGAGGCACTGAGGACACAGTCACTTTCACACACAACACTTGCCTGCTTCTCTTTATGCTTTCGAGAGCGCTGAACATCTCGTCGTCTTTGAGAAAACGATTTTTTTCTGTAGTACTGTGCTTGTGTGCTGCGATTCACTGTTGGATCCGCCATGTTGGTTGACACTGTTGTGTCCACTGGTTTCAGTCGCAAGACAAAAACCACGCTGTCCCCTTCTCCTGCCACTTTCCAGCTGGAAACTGCATTGTCAGTCAGCAGGGCGCCTAATGTCCTCTCCACAGCCGCTGGAAGTCCCAGTAACTGGCATTTTTGACTGAATTTCTAGTTTTACTGCTGCTCACAGAAAATGTACGCCCTGTCCGCTTCACTTCTCGTGACCGCCCCCGAGAGAGAGAGAGAGAGAGAAGAGAGAGAGAGAGAGAGAGAGAGAGAGAGAGAGAGAGAGAGAGAGAGAGAAGAGAGAGAGAGAGAGAGAGAGAGAGAGAAAGAAAGAAAGAAAGAAAGAAAGAAAGAAAAACAAAAATAAGAAAGAAGGAAAGAACGAAATAAGGAAGAAAGAAAAAAAGGCAGAAAGATATCAGATGGAAGAAAGAAAAAAGTAAGTCAGGAAAGATAGAAACAAAGAAAGAAAAAGGAGGAAGGAAACAAACAAAGAAAGAAAGAAAGAACGAAACAAATATAGAGAGAGGTAAAGAGAGAAAGAAAGAATGAAAGAAAGAAAGAAAAGAAAGAAAGAAAGAAAGAAAGAAAGAAAGGAAGAAAAAAAAAGAAAAGAAAAAAAAAGACAGACAGAAAAAAAGGCAAGAAAAAAGCAAGAAAGAAAGAAAGAAAGAAAGAAGAAAAACAAAGGGAAGAAACAAGGAGAGGAAGGATTGAGAAGAGAAGTATATCTAGGAAGGAACAAACCAAGTAGAAACAAACAGGAGGGGGAGAGTATGAAAGAAAGAAGGAAAAATAAACACAAAACATCATAACCCACCCGTACCTAACACACACACACACACACACACACACACACACACACACACACCACACACACACACACACACACACACACACACACACACACACACACACACACACAACAACAACAAAAAACAAGAAAACAAATGGCATGAACTAAAAAAAACAGTATGAAGGAAAGCAGAATAGAGCAAAAGAAAAACAAACAAACAAACACAAAATGATTGTCAAGTGTTGAAAGAGAGCACCAAGTGACTGACTGCAAGACTTTTTTTTTCTGTAACAACAATCCCCTCTCTCCCACTGCTGAAGAGAAAGTGAGAAATATAATGATGCACAGAAACTGGTGGTATGGGAAGAGACTTAACAGAATGGGGAAGGCAAGGGAGGGGAGAGGGGAGGCGGCGCGGGGGGGGGGGGGGGGGGGGAGGGGGAGGGAGGAAGGGGAGGGAAGGAGGATAGGGGAGGGGGAGGGAGGGAGGGAGAAGAGCAATATTTCATTTCCAGACTTCCCTCCCTCCCTCAAAAGACATATTGCCATGGTAGTAGAAAGAGAAATGGAGAAGAAAAAATAAGGGGGGTGGCGGTGGGGGGGGGGGGGGGGGGGGGGGGGGGGGAGAAAAAACCATAACTCACAGGTTGATCAGCTCTTCATCTCTCTTCACCTACTATCCCATGGTCTAGCAGAGCATTATTAGGCACGCACACCCCTGAAGATTTGGCAACCAGCTTCCTCCACATCTCGCGATTTTCAGCTTTCGGTATCAAAATAATCGTTCCACTCAAGGCCGGTAGTTCGTTCACTCTCTAATGTTGTCTTCCTATACTATCGTTTTCTCTGTTTTTCCCTCCTTGTACTGTTTGATTCCTGTAGGACAGTCTTGGCCTGTCCAAATGTTTGATGACGTGCCTGTATCATTTCAGTTTGCGTTTTGTTTTTTTGTTTGTTTGTTGTTGTTGTTGTTGTTTGTTGTCCTTTTTTTTTTTTTTTTTTTTTTTTTTTTTTTTTTTTTTTTTTTTTTTTTTTTTTTTTTTTTACTGGAGTTAGGAGCTCTTCGTATGGCCCGATGGCGCTTCCATTATTTTCTGGTTTTCACGCTTATATTAGGTATATACGGGGACAGGATAGCCTAGTGGTCAGAAGAACATTGCGCTCGCAATTGGGCATTGCGCTCGCAATTTGACGCCCCTGGTTCGATTCCCGTTCGAGGGGATTTTCCCCCTGGAGTTAACATCAGTGCTGACTCCACTGTCCCCAAAAGTCCTTCGGATGAGACTATAACCGAGGCCCCGTGTGCGAACGCACGCAGAACGTCTTGCGAACACGTTAAATCCTGTTCCGCTTTTCGTAAGAGTAGGCTATTGTGTGCAGGTGGGGACAGATGACAATATTTACAAAAACTGCATACACACGGGACTGGATGTAAAAAAGCACATGAATGCTTATTCCATTATCCTTGATATAAAAGAATGAATGAATGAATAAATAAATAAATAAATAAATAAATAAATAAATAAATATGATCTCTGCATGAAATACCCAAACAATCTGCCCCTCCAAATCAGTCTTTTAGTTCCCTCATAGGAATGCGAGAGGCTTGTCACTATAAATAGCATCCCCACTTTCTAAAAAAAATTCTGTTGCTAGGAATTCCCACCTTTCTATCCCTCTCTTTGTTTTTCTGCCTTATTTTTTTTGTTCTCTTCGAGCCACTTCCTTCTTGTCTATTTTCAGCCTTCTTAAGTCCTTTCTCCTGCTTTTTTTCCCCCCCCTCCACAAAGATTTGAAAGATAACAATTCTCTCTCCCACTCCGACGTCGCAGGCGCTGGGCCTGACTTGTCAGGCGCTTAACGGCAGCGCAACGCGTTTTTTTCTTTCATGTGACAGACAACAATAGCTGTTGTTTGAGTGTTCGACGACGACGACGAAGAGAAGAAGAAGAAGAAGAAGAAGAAGAAGAAGAAGAAGAAGAAGAAGAGAAGAAGAAGAAGAAGAAAAAGAAGAAGAAGAAGAAGAAGAAGAAGAAGAAGAACTCTTTTAGAAGAAGCAATAAAAAAAAAAGGGCTCATGTGTCGTCTATGTCGTCTGGTTCTATGAGTGACTAGAAATATTATATAATTTTATATGTTTATTTTTTGTTATGAAATGCTTTCCTTATTTTCTGCTTTGCGTTTTATTGTTGAGTAGTTGGGTTTTTTGTTTGTTTGGGTTTGCTGGTTGTTGTTATTGTTTTAAAGTTTTTTTGTTGTCCGATTTTGCTGTTTTTTGTTTTGTTTTGTTTGTTTGCTTTATTGTTGTTTTGGTGTGTGTGTGTGTGTGTGTGTGTGTGTGTGTGTGTGTGTGTGCGCGCGCGCGCGCGCGCGCGCACGGGTGTGTGTGTGTGAGTGCGTGCGTGCGCGCGTGTGTGTGGTGTGTGCGTGCGTGCGTGCGTGCGTGTATGTGTGTGCGCGCGCTCGCACGCGCGCACGCGTGTGTGTGTCTAAACACAACACCAGCATCCAAGCATTTTTATTAATTTTCGTTACCCATTCTTACCATCACGCAATGACCTCCTCTCTCGAAAGGCAGACCGTGTTTGCACAAGACGTTCTACGTACAGTTTTTTTTTTTGTACAGGAGGCCTCAGTTATAAAGTCTCATCTGAAGAGCTATGATGCATGTTTAAAAGAAATCAGCCTAGCTACACCTGTCTGGCTGTTTTTGAAGTGTGGGAACAGGTGCTTTTTTTTTCTTATTCTTATTCTGTCATCTGCCACGAGCTTATGAGAATTGAACCGTGTCGGAATAGGAACCTTATGGGAATGGATGAAGGGGAGTAGAAGATGTGTGTGCGTAGGGGAGTGATGAATATGTTTTTTTGACATCACTTGTGATGGTGAGAGAGAGAGAGGGGGTGGGGGTCGGGGTGGGGGTGGGAGAGAGGCAGAGCAGAGAAAGAAGGTTCGTTCAGTTCGTCTGTACTTTCTCTGTCTGTCTGTCTGTCTGTCTGTCTGTCTGTCTGTCTGTCTCTGTCTCTGTCTCTCTCTGTCTCCCTCTCCCTCTCTCTGTCTCTGTCTCTGTCTCTTTCTGTCTCTGTCTCCCCCTCCTCCCTCCCTCCCTCCCTCCCTCCCTCTCTCTCTCTCTCTCTCTCTCTCTCCTCTCTCTCTCTCCTCTCTCTCTCTCTCCCTCTCTCTCTCTCCTCTCTCTCTCTCTCCTCTCTTCACACCTACGCCTGATTTTTGTCCATCTCAGTTACATAAATCACTTTTCTATAGCATTTCTTAATGTTTAATTTCTTTTCTGTGTCTGATTTTTGTCTTTTTATTTTCTGCGATTATTGGTCTTTTTTTTTTTTTTTTTCTTTCTTCCGTCTTGTTTTTGTTTCTTTTTTTCTTTGATTCTTTGTTTCTTTCTTTTTTTTCTTTTCTTTTTTTTCTTTCTTTCTTTCTTTCTTTCTTTCTTTTTTCTGTCTTTCTTCCTTTCTTCTTTCATCCCTGTTGCTTATTTCTTCCTTATAAATTGTATTCTTTCCACATCTCTTTTCTTATCCCTTACTTTTTTCTCCGTTCATCTTTCTGTCTTTATTTCTTCAGCCCAGCTCTTGTTTCCAACTTGGTTTTCTTTTTCCTCTCATATCTTTCTTTCTTTTCTCTTTCTTTTTTTTTAAACTGAAAAAGGTCACACCTCCTTCCCCACCCCCACCCCACCTCCCTGTCTTTCCTAACCCACCCTCCTTCCCCACTCCTATCCCCCCTCCCTTTCCAAATAATCCTCAGAAAGACATCTTCCCAATTAGAACATTTCGAATACGGTTCAAGCCACTGCACGTGTTACCTAGTTAGCTTCATCCTTTCACAGAAAGAGGAGGAAGTTTGATAGGCAGCTGTTAATGCTGAATCAATTTTATTCCTGTTGATCTTTTTTTTTTTTTTTTTTTTTTTTTTTTCGGGGGGGGGGGGGGGGGGGGGGGGGGGGGGGGGGGGGGGGGGGGGGTAATAGTTCTTGCTCATCTCCTGTCTACAATAAATTTTGCAAGAATTTGCAACCAGCTTCCTTGTCCCTAAATCGGAAATCTCCGCTGGGACGTTAGTTTAATCACAACAACAACCACCAGCTTTTCTCATTACGAGGTATAAGTCTCGCTTTGTTGTATTTTATTACTTATGAAAGTGTGTGAGTCTAAAATCTGTTGCTTTTTTATGTTTGTTCAGTTTTTGTTTTAGTATCTTATGTGGCAAGTGTTCGTTTTCGTGAAAAAATACATTTTAGGGGTTAATGTTTAGTGGGTATTTTGCATACCAATCCTATTTTCTGTACTGTTGCTTTCGTAACATTAATTACC
>CM060339.1:23916947-23919447 GCA_030674155.1 Stramonita haemastoma
CATTCTTTTCTTCGCTTCTTTTCTTGCATTCGCTTTCTTCTTCGCAATTCTTAATTTCTTCGCTATTTTCTTCTTTGCAATTCTTCTTTAAAACAAAAAAAAAGTTAAAGTCTGTCCCGAGCCTAAGTCATCGGGCCCGGTGTTTACCCCCGGTTTTTCTGGGGGTTTAACAAACTGAGAGTCATGACCCCCCCCCTGGTTTACCCGTTTATCGCAGGGTTAACCCCCAACCAAGATTGGGTCCCCTTTTTTTCACTTGGGTGGGGTGAGAAAATAGCCGTAAGTCCCTTTTTTTCCAAGGGACAACCCCTTGCCGAAAGCTGGGATCAACCCGAAACCCTTTTAGATTACGAGCCCAACGCCCTAATACTAGACTGCACGGCGGCAATTCTTCAAAAATGATAGTAAAAGGTAAACAGACAGTAAAATCTCACCTTGGTAAACCCTTTGGGAAACCTATCAAAAACGACACAAAAAAAAAACAACAAAAAGCATACCCCCCCTAAAATTAAACCTAAACCTTTCTTTCTCCTTTCTAGTTAGATAGACCCACCTGGTGCTTACCTCTACAACTACTACCGATCTATGTGTCAGATAAAAAGATGTGTGAGGGTGTTTATTTCACCAGCAAGAAGGGACAAAAAAAAAAAAAGGAAAAAAAGAAAAAAGGGAAAAAAAAGAAAGGAAAGAAAAAAAGAAAAAGAAAGAAAAAAAGAAAGAAAAAACAAACAAAAAAAGACAAACAGAAGAAAAAAAAGAAAGAAAAAAAAAAAGAGAAAGAAGGGGAGAAAAAAAAAGGAAAGAAAAGAAAAAGAAAGAAAGAAAAAGAAAAAGAAAGAAAGAAAGAAAGAAAGGAAAGAAAGAAAGAAAGAAAGGGAAGAAAGTGTAAAGAGGGAGAAATAAAGAAAATAGTGGAAACCACAGTAGAGAGAGGGGTGGAGAGGGGGGAGGGGGGACAGGGGGGAGTGGAGGAGGGTGGTAAGTGAAATGACAGATAGAGCAGAGGTGGGGGAGGGGGGAGGGGGGAGGGGGGAGGTTGTGGGTGAAGGGTGAAGGCACACAGACAAAAGGTTGAGGTGTTGATAGAAAATCCCATAAATGAGAGTCTGTTCCACTGCTCTGCCTCTGTGTGTGTGTGTGTGTGTGTGTGTGTGTGTGTGTGTGTGTGTGTGTGTGTGTGTGTGTGTGTGTGTGTGTGGTGTGTGTGTGTGTGTGTGTGTGTGTGTGTGTATGTGTGTATATATGTGTTTGTGTGTGTGCGTGTGTGTGTGTGTGTGTATGTGTTGTGTGTGTGTGTGTGTGTGTGTGTGTGTGTGTGTGTGTGTGTATGTGTGTATATGTGTGTGTGTGTGCGTGTGTGTGTGTGTGTGTGTGTGTGTGTGTGTGTGTTGTGTGTGTGTGTGTGTGTGTGTGAACGAACCTCTTATCTGGTATCATTGTAATTTTATGGTCCTTCTTTTACTGTGGGAATGAAGTTTTCTGAGTGTGGAGATAACAGAGAGAGACAGATGGACAGCTAGACAGATGGACACACACAGACAGAAAAAAAGACAGACATAAAGTCTGATACGTTGAACAGAAACAGACACAGACATAGACACACACAGGCAGACAGACAGACAGACAGGCACACACACACACACACACATTATACACATAGACAAAAAAAAAATCAGATGGACAAAAACAGACACAGATATTGACACAGATATACAGACACTCAAACAAACAAAAAAGAGAGACTGCACATACATGCAGACATAGACACAGATACACAGACACACACAAAAATCACAGATACAGAGACAAACAAACCCAAAAGACAGATCGACAGACACAGACACACACACACACATACACATGCACACAGACACAGACACATAGACAAACACAAAGACAGACTGACAGACACACAAAACACACACACACAGAGTAAAAGACACACAGACAAAATTATACAAAGACAGATTCACACACACACACATACACACACACACACACACACACACACACACACACACACACACACACACACACCACACACACACACACACACACAGATGTACACATACATAGATTAACACAAAAATGGAAGTAGACTATATATAGTTAAGGACTCATGAGAAATCTGTTATACCCCTTCGTCAGTATGGCTATCTGTTGTGCAGAGAGAGGAGAGAGGAGAGAGAGAGAGAGAGAGAGGAGGAGAGGAGGGAGAGAGAGAGAGAGAGAGAGAGAGGAGAGAGAGAGAGAGAGAGAGAGAGAGAGAGAGAGAGAGAGAGGAAGGGAGAGAGAGGAGAGAGAGAGAGGAGAAGGCAAGGCAAGGCAAGGCAAGGCAAGGCAAGGCAAGGCAAGCAAAATTCTTTTATTCGAGGATAATAGATAAGCACTCATGTGCTTTTTTACATCCAGTCCCCGCCCCTTTCAGGGATAACATCAAGATAAAAAGACAGCCTCAACTAAAACAAGAACAATTATAATGATCAAATTACTAAGAGCA
>CM060339.1:23924447-23926947 GCA_030674155.1 Stramonita haemastoma
ACACCACTCACCATATACATCAATCCCTTCACACACAACTTCCACCTCAGTTTTTGAACCTATCAGCCCTTTGTATTATAACCCCAGCCCCTTTCCCTAAAGAAAAATATATATAATTATATGTCAATCTTCACATATCCCGTCTCCCAGCTCAGTCTTTAAATCCTTCAGTACTGTATTCACTTGTCTGGCATCACAGGAGAAATTCAGAGACAATGAGGTGCAATAGACAATGGAAAAGGAGCCAAAACACACATGCACACTTACACAGACACACACACAAACAGACACAGACCACCCACCCCCCCCCCCCCCCCAACACACAGATACACAGACACACAGGTACAAACACTCAGACACACACAGACACACACAGACAGACAGAGACACACACACAGACACACACACACACAGGCAGACAGACAGACAGACAGACAGACACACACACACACACACAACACACACACACACACACACACACACACACACACACACACATACACACCATACATCAATCCATTCGCACACACAACTTTCTTCTCAGTTCCTGAACCCATTAGCCCTTTATAATAACCCAGCCCCTTCCCTAGAGAAAAAAAAAAAGTTATGTCATCCTTCACATTCCGTCTTCTACTTCAGTCCTTAAAACCCTCAGCACTTTATGTTTTTGTCTGGTATAACAGGAGACATTCAGAGACAGAGGGAAAAGGAGTCAAAACTTACACGCACACTGACACACACACACACACACATTCAAACCCCACACACACACATCCCACAACCACACACACACACACACACACACACACACACACACACACACACAACACACACACACACCCCACACACAACTCACACACACACACACACACACACCACCCCCCCCCCACACCCCCTACACCCCCCCACACCCCCACACACCATTATACATAAATCCCTTAACACACAACTTCCACCTCAGTTTTTAAACCTACCAGCCCTTTATATAATAACCCCAGCCCCTTCCCTAAAGAAAAAAAATGTCATCCTTTATATATCCCGTCTCCCACCTCAGTCTTTAAATGCTTCAGGACTGTATTCACTTGTCTGGCATCACAGGAGAAATTCAGAGACAAAGAAGTGCAATACACAAAAGAAAAGGAGCCAAAACACACACGCACACTTACACGCACGCACGCACGTACGCAAACACACAGGCACACAGGTACAAACACACAGACACACACAGACACAGACAGACAGAGACACACACACACACTCATGCACACAGACACACACACACAACACACACACAACACACAGACACACACACAGACACACACACAGACACACACACACAACACACACACACACACACACACACACCACACACACACACACCACACACACACACACACACACAACACCATATACATAATTCCCTTAAACACAACTTCCACCTCAGTTTTTAAACCTACCAGCCCTTTATATTATAACCCCCAGCCCTTTCCCTACGGAAAAATATGTGACGCTCCACCACATAATAAGTCGGAGTGCACCAGAGGTCAATTTTTAGTTATTGACATGTTACTAATGTACAATAAAGTGGCTATCAAATACAAAAAAAAACAGATAGAAAATCGGACAATTCTGTGCAAAGTTATTACAATTTGAAATGATAGACTGTAGGATGTGACAAAATGAGAAACGGGCCAGTTTATTTTCGTAACAGGTTGTCAGAATGAGGGCTTGGGCATTTTCAAAACACATTTAAAAGCAAAAGGAATAAAAATCATGCCTTGATTATTTCATTATAAGGTAGATAAACGGATAGTGTTTAGTAATTAATCAAAATCTTAAAATTGACAACTTGACCCCCAACTACCTTTACTGGCACCTAGCGCAAAATTGGATAACGTGCTAAGCGACTCATTCCGTGGTGGAGCATCACATATATATGTCATCCTTCACATAGTCTGTCCCGTCTCCCACCTCTCTCTTTAAATCCTTCAGCACTGTATTCACTTGTCTGGCATCACATGATAAAATTCAGAGACTAAGAAGTGCAATAGACAAAAGAAAAGGAATCAAATCACACACGCACACTTACACGCACGCACGCACGCACGCAAACACACAGGCACAGACACAGACACAGACACACACACACACATTTGGAGCCGTATCTTTTGATATGCAGGAATGAAAATTATAGGCGCCTATTCAGCAGATTTCGCACCAGCTCCCATGATTTAATGATAGAGCAAGGGAGATATATGAATATACCGAAAGAAGAAAGAAAATGCAAATGGTGTAACAAAATAGAAGACGAGTATCACTTACTTGATGTTTGTACATTATATGATGATTTAAGAAATTTTTTTATATCTAATGTCAATATTAAGGAAATGAATAATATGAATAACTACAAGAATCTGAGTAAGTTTTTCAACAACGAGGACTGTCTGCTAGATATGATCAAATATGTGCATGATTCTTTTTCCAGAAGAGCAAGAACATA
>CM060339.1:23932819-23952819 GCA_030674155.1 Stramonita haemastoma
TCGATAGGTAGGTAGGTAGTAGGTAGGTAGGTAGTAGTGGGTAGATAGATAGATAGATAGATAGATAGATAGATAGATAGATAGATAGATAGATAGATAGATAGATAGATAGATAGATAGATAGATAGACAGACATACAGACATACATGCATACAACATACAACATACAACATACATCATAATATATAATACATACATAATACATAATACTAATAATATATATATAATACTATACAACGTATACAACTACAAGAGCAACAGGCAGACAGACAGACTGACAGAAACATACATACACACACCCGCGCGCGCGTGCGTGTATAGGCACGCGCAGTTGATATCAGTTATACTGCCCAGAGGTTTTAATGAACAGACGTTAAACAGTTAAACACAACAACATACAAACACACGCATGTCCAACGCAAAAATAAACAAACACACAACATACACACACGCACCTACACACATACGCACGCGCACACAACACACACATACACGCACGCGCGCGCACAGACACACACACACGCACACACACGCACACACACAGACACACACAGACACACACAAGCACACACAGACACACAGACACACAGACACACATACACACAGACACACACACACACACACACACACACACACACACACACACACACACACACAGGGAGTGCATTAAAATGTATTTTAAACGTTATTTATTTGTGTTCGCTTTATTCTTTTTATTCATAATTAAGGGGCATGGAAAATGTGTGTATGTGTGCGTGCGTGCGTGCGTCCGTGCGAGCGCGTGTGTGTGTATGTTTGTGATTGTTGTGTGTGTGGTGTGTGTGTGTGTGTGTGTGTGTGTGTGTGTGTGTGTGTGTGTGTGTGTGTGTGTGTGTTGGTGTGTGTGTTGTGGTGTGTGTGCGTGCTCGTGTTGGCGTGTTGGCGTGTTGGCGTGTGTATAAGTGTGTGAGAGTGCGCTTTGAACAACTTTTATCTTAAATAAAAAGTAAAACAAGCAGCAACAACAAAATGTTCACAGGAAATAATATTATCTAAACGCGCTTTGTCAAACAAAGTCACTTGCACTGAAAGTCACAAGGACATGTCACTGAACAGCAACAACAACAAACAACAACAGCAACAACAACAACAAAAATATTTAAAAATCAAGAATTGTCTTGGTCTGAAGGTCTTTAGCACACTTTTCCTTATCCTCTGTAAATGTTGACTCTCTAAATCAGCGGAAATTAACCCATCATTTAACAGCTGCTTGTCAACTTTTCATGACAAAAAAAAAATTAGGGGGAGAAAGCTAACGAGTTTAACATTTTGCACTGAAGTGAACCAACCAACCGTCTATGTAACGCGCTGATTGAGGAAGTGGACGTTATGAGAATAGTACAGTACACCCACGAAAAAAGTATATTATCGAAGATTATTCAGTTTCTTTGTGGGGGAAAATGGTGGAGTGGGTGTACGTGTGGAAAAAGGAGAAAAGGAGTTTAAAATATAATTATATGAACAACAGGATTAATAGTCAAGAAAAGAAAATGGAGGACAATTTTGTTGCCTTTCATTGCTTTTTGTCTCTGCATTTCTGTCTGTCTCTGTCTGACTCTGTCTGTCTGTCAGATGTCTGTCATGTCTGTCTCCTTTCTCGTCTCGTCTCTGTCCCTCTGTCTCTTTTTTGTCTCTGTCTGTCTGTCTCTCTCTCACACCTACCACCACCACCAAGCACTACCACACACCTACACACTCACACACTCCACCTACCTCCACACACACACACACACACACACACACTACACACACAACACAAACAAAAGACAGGCAAACAAGCAAAAAAAATCCAACAAACAAGACAGGCAAACAAACCAACAGTCAGAGGAAATAGAGAAAAAAAAACACACAGACAAAAGAAAAAAGTATATACATAAACAGGTGAACAACAGACTAAAAAAAACCTAAACAACACTGAGAGAAATTAAAGTTATAACATATACACACAACAGTTTACACTGACACGATAAAACCAAAAAAAAAAGCAAACAAACACAGGAGAAATAAAGTTATAGACAACACAAAAGTTTACACTGACACCCATAAACAAAAAACAAACACAGAGAGAAACTAAAGTTATATACAAAATGTATACAAAAGAGTTCACACTGACATTCCCACTTTCTTACTTCAAAAGCCAAACGTGTGTGATGTCTTAAACGTGTTATCACTCCCTCCCCTCCCTCTCCCCCTCCCTCTTTTACACTTTCTTGTCCCCCCCCCCCCCCCCCCCCTCATACTTTCCCAAAGGGTTCTTATTTCAAAGCGGTTCATTCTCATTCCGTGTTGGCAGACGTCACTCACTCAAAAAAACCGAGGCCTGCACTTTTCAAAAATGTTGACAGGTGCAGGTTAAGATTCTGTTGGGATTTCTTTTTATTTTTGCTTGTTGGTAAAGAACCAAGGTTGAACTGGCATGGATGGTGTTTCTTTGTTTTAAAGCCTGAAGAATTGTTTGGGAACCGTGTGTTACAATTACTGCTTTTGGGATCAGCTCAATATTTATTTTGTTTACCTATCTATGTATTTGTTTATAATATAGCATATATATATATAATATATATATATATATATATATATATATATATGATATTGATATTGATATTGATATTCATTTATGTATTTGTTCATTAATCTATTTATCTATCTACTTATTTATTTCTCTTTTCCTTCATTTACTTATTTATCTATTGTTCATTTACATACTTATTCTTTCACTTTTGAAGATAATGGAATAAGCATTTATGTGTTTCTTTACGTCCAGTCCCCCATGTATGTGCGGTTTTGTAAATACCGTCATCAGTCCCCATCTGCACGCATGTTTGTATGTTAAAATCAGAAAGCCAGGCTGCTGTCTATTTTTTGCAATTAATGTATAGGCTACAACACACACTCATGCGTGCGTGGGCCAAGGTTGTGTGCGTGTGCGCGCATGCGCACGTATGCACACACAATACACACACACATACATATACACACTCACACACACACACACACTACACACACATACACATACACACACACACACACACACACACACACACACACACACATACACACACACACACACACACACACGCACACAACACACACACACACACACACACACACACACACACACACACACACACACAACACACACACACACACACAAACGCACACACACACACATACACACACACCTACCTCTTTTTCTCCATTCGGCTTCTGTTTGCCCCCACCCCCACCCTCATCCCACCCCCACCCCCCCAACCCCACCTCCACTAAAACGAAAAAGAAAGCAACAGAGGCGCCATTGTTCTATGATCTACCATTGTCTATACCTCTTCCACCCCCATTCCCTACACGAGACAGTCTCTATTTATTTATTTATTTGTTTATTTATTTTGTTTCTTTATTGATTCATTTTCATTTATTCTATTTACACAACTTTTTAGTCACGTCAGATTTCTCTGCGTAATATTCGGGCTGCTCTCTCTCCCCGGGGAAAGCGCGTCGCCACAAGTGCAGCGCCTACCTATTATTTGTTTTTTTCTGTCTGCATTTGTATTTGTTTCCCTATCAGAGTGGCTTTTTTCTACATATTTTTCCTGAGACAACTCTCTTGTTGCCGTGGGTTCTTTCTTACGTGCGATAAATAATCAACTGTGACACACGGGACCTCAGTTTATCGTCTCATCCGAAAGACTAGCACCCAGACCACCACTCATGGTCTAAAGCTACGGGGGAAATGTTTTGGGCCTAAACGGGATTCAAACCACCGCACACTCGACCCCGCTTTCTAGACAGGCGCGTTACCTCTAGACCACCGATCCACCTACGCGAGACAGTCTCTGCACTCGTTTTGTCCCCTCCCATTCTTCCTCCAACCCCCCCCCCCCCCCCCCCCCCCCTTTGCCATCCCTCCCCCTCTTCTTTCTCATCTATAACTCTGGAAGATGGATTGCAAGACACTTCGGTTCACTTGCACATTTTCTTCACTGAAGCTATTATTTAAGTTACATTTTTTTTTCGTTTTCTTTCTTCGTTTTTTTTGCTTTTCATAGCATGAGGAGTTTTTGTACTTTATTTTTAGGGTGTTTTTTTTCTCTTCTCCTTGCTAGTCTGTTTGTGTGTTGTTTTTGTTTGTTTGTGTACTTGGTTAGTTGGATTGCTTTCTTTGTGGTTGTTTGGGGGGATTTTTTGGTTCTGTTTTTCTGTGTCTTTCTTTCTCTGTTCTTTTTTTTTTTGCAGTTTCTTTTCAGGATTGTATTTTTGCTGCTGTCATTACTAAACTATCGTTGGACGGGACAGGAATGGCTGGTGGTTAGAGCAAAACTCTGGTGTTCTGACGGTCTGGATTCGAGCCATCACCGAGACACACAAGGGGATTTTGCCCCCGAAGATAACACCACTGTTGACTCCACTGCCCCTGAAAGTCTTTCCGAAAGAGACTACATATATATATAGATATAGATATAGATATAGATATAGATATATAGATATATGAATATAGATATATATATACATATATATAAATATATATATAGAGAGAGATATATATCTGTGTGTGTGTGTGTGTGTGTGTGTGTGTGTGTGTGTGTGTGTGTGTGTGTGTGTGTGTGTGTGTGTGTGTGTGTGTGTGTGTGTGTGAGTACAGTTCTTATTACCCAAGAAAGTGAACAATGACATAGTTGTATGTGTGATTGTGTATTATGTTTTTGTGCGTGCCTGCGTATGTGTCTATGCATATATGTGTGTGTGTGTGTGTGTGTGTGTGTGTGTGTGTGTGTGTGTGTGTGTGTGTGTGTGTGTGTGTGTGTGTGTGTGGTGCATGAGTGTGCACTTGCGTGTCTGTGTGTCTGTGTACGTTAATGTCTGTGTTAGTGTGATCTCTCTACACTTCAAAGCTATAGAAAATTATGTAACAAACAAAGAACTATAAAAAAATAAACAAGAGAGAATTATAATGGTCAAGTAAACAGCATCACAAAACATCACTCTAAAAAAAAACACCTCCAGGAAAGAAATTTGGCAGATCGATATCGAAAAAAAAAATCAACAAACATGGAAAAAAACAGTAATGTTTGCTCTAAAGCATTCTTCTCAATAACGTGTGTGCCCATAAATCAAGCAACATTTTAATCTATCCAAAACAGCTGCCCGTAAAGCTTCTTTTCTTCTTTTTCTTTCCACGAGGCAAAAGCTAACAAGTTGTACGTGCGCATGACCGGAAACTTTAAGCCAACTTCAAACTATGCTAATTGGGAAGATAGATGAATGTTTTTGAAAATCGTGAACAAAATATCAAAATATTTCCTGGTAAAAAAAGATGCATGAGGTGAGAGGACCAGTGTGAAATGGCGGGGAGGGGAGGGGGGCGGGGTAGGGGGGGTAGGGGAGGGGGGAGGAGGAGGAGGGTTGCATTAGCTTCAGCAGTTAATCTTAACACAAAATAGAATCGTAAAGCAAGGCCAAAATAAAAAAAAGTAGAGAGAAAAAATGATTGAGTTCTCTGTCTCTGTTTGTCTCTGCCTCTGTATCTCTCTCTCTATCTTTCTCTCTCTCTGTCTTTCTGTTTCTGTTTCTGTCTCTCTCTGTCTCTCTATCTGTCTATGTCTCTCTCTCTCTCTGTCTTTCTCTCTGTCTCCCACTCTCTCTCCCCCTCTCTCCCCCTCCCCCTCTCCTCTCTGAAAAGTTTTATCGTACTTCAGCCTTGGGCCACTATACAAAACATGTTTGGAGAAGGGGGAAGTACACATCCCAGGAGCCTTGGTTTATGGTCTCATCGGAAAGACTTGTGGGGAGAGTGGAATCAGCATTGATGTTAACTCCAGGGAAAAAATCCCCTTGAATGGGAATCGAACCCGAGTGGTCAAATTGTAATTGCTATGTTTTGACCCTGTCTCCAAAAGAGAGAGAGAGAGAGAGAGAGAGAGAGAGAGAGAGAGAGAGAGAGAGGAGAGAGAGAGAGAGAGAGAGAGAGAGAGAGAGACAGACAGACAGACAGACAGACAGACAGACAGACAGACAGACAGACAGACAGACAGACAGACAGACAGACAGACAGACAGACAGACAGACAGACAAACAAACAGACAGACAGACAGACAGACAGACAGACAGACAGACAGACAGACAGACAGACAGACAGACAACAGAAAGACAGACAGACACAGAGAGAGACACAGAGACATAGAGAGAGAGAAAGAAACAGAGAGACAGAGACAGGGACAGGCAGACTCTAAAAAACAGACAGACAGAAAGAGAAGCACTAGAACCTGAAAAAAGACAGGAATAGGGAAAAAAGAACAACAGAGGATGGTCATCATAATAAAAAACAACAACACCTAAATCTGAAATCAGCTTCATCAAAAGATAGTAAACTGGCTAGCAGATGTTTGTTTTGAAAAGAAAAGAAAAAAATACCCAACACCACCTCCCCCCCCCCTTCCCCGCCCCCACCCCCAGTATGAAAGCTTAAAATCTGTGAAATCCAGGGAAATTGATCCATCATTACCAGCTGCCTATCTGGCCTCTCTCCTCTTGCAACAGGATGCAGCTAACTAGTTAACACGTGCACTGGTGTGAACCATCTTCATCACACACTGAGCAGGAAGAGAGTAAAGGTTTGGCTGAGATACAAAATTGAAAAGAAAAGAAAAAAAAGGAAAGAAAAAAAGAAAAGCACAGACAAAACAATATATGTGGGAAAGAGCAGGAGAGAGAGAGGGAGAGAGGGAGAGAGAGAGAGAGAGAGGGAGGGAGAGAGAGAGAGAGAGAGAGAGAGAGAGAGAGAGAGAGAGAGAGAGAGAGAGAGAGAGAGAGAGAGAGAGAATAAGAAAGAATAAGAGAGAGAAACAGAAAGAGACAGAGATAGGCAGACAGACAGACAGACAGATAGACACACAGACAGAGGGAGATAGAAATAGTGACAGAGAGACAAAAACAGAAAGAAAACTCTGCACCATCCCCTTTCAAACAAAATAAAAATAAACTCACAACTCACAATCATGAAATAGCATAAACTAACTAGGAGAGCATGAAACAAAAACAAACAAACAAAACGAAAACAAAAGCCTTTTGAAAAAGAAAACACACTGACAAGAGAGAAAAAAAGTTGGCCACCCAAAAAAAAGAAAACACCCAACCCAAAATCTATCTAAAAGCATCCTGGATGTGTGAAATCCAGGGAAATTGATCCATCATTACCAGCTGCCTATCTGGCCTCTCTCCTCTTGCAACAGGATGAAGCTAACTAGTTAACACGTGCACTGGTGTGAACCATCTTCATCACACACTGAGCAGGCAGAGAGTAAAGGTTTGTCTGAGATACAAAATTGAAAAAAGAAAGAAAAAAGACAGAACAAAGAAAAGCACAAACAAAACCTTACATGTGGGAAAGAGCAGGGAGATAGAGAGAGAGAGAGAGAGAGAGAGAGAGAGAGAGAGAGAGAGAGAGAGAGAGAGAGAGAGAGAGAGAGAGAGAGAGAGAGAAGAGAGAGAGAAGAGAGAAGAGAGAGAATGAGCCAGAGAGAGACAGAGAATGAGTCAGAGAGAGACAGAGATAGAGACAGAGACAGACAGACAGACAGAGAAACAGAGACAGACAGATGAATGGACAAATTGAAAGAAAGAGGGAAAAAAATCAGAGACAGAGACTGACAGAGAGAAGAAAAAAAACAGGAGAAGGGATGAAGGAAGGCAGCAAAGAAAGACAGAGAGAGAGAGAGAGAGAGTTGAAAGAGAAACCTTACATTAGCCTCAATGAATAAGAAATAAAAAATCTTTAAGAATGTATAATCAAACAGCTTTAACAAACTAACAGAGTAAGAACAACAAACAAACAAACAAACCAAGAACAAATCAAACAAATAAACAAACACCAAAACCTTTAGCTAAAGAAAACCCTAAAGAAAGAGAAAAAAGCGCCGTCTCCCCCCCCCCCCCCCCCCCCCCCCCCCCCCACATCCAGCTAAAAGCATCCTAAATCTGTGAAATCCAGGGAAATTGATCCATCATTAACAGCTGCCTATCTGGCCTCTCCTCTCGCAACAGGATGAAGCTAACTAGTTAACACGTGCACTGGTGTGAACCATCTCCATCACACTCCGAGTAGGCAGAAGGTAAAGGTTTGGCTGAGATACAAAATTGAAAAAAGAAAGAAAAAAGACAGCACAAAGAAAAGCACAAACAAAACCTTACATGTGGGAAAGAGCAGGGAGAGAGAGAGAGATAGAGAGAGAGACAGAGACAGACAGACAGACAGACAGACAGAGGGAATAGAAATAGTGACAGAGAGAGACAGTGAGAACAGAAAGAAAACCCTGCTTCATCCCCTTTAAAACACAATTTTAAAAAAACCCACACAACTCATGATCATTAAATAGCATTAACTAACTAGCAGAGCATGAAACAAAAACAAACAAAACAAAACAAAACAAACACCAAACCCTTTAGCAAAAGAAAACCCAAAAGAAAGAGAAAAAAATTCGGCCACCTCCCCGTAAAAAAAATTTCAGCTAAAAGCATCCTAAATCTGTGAAATCCAAAGAAATTGATCCATCATTACCAGCTGCCTGTCTGGCCTCTCCTCTTGCTACAGGATGAAGCTAACTAGTTAACATGTGCACTGGTGTGAACCATCTCCATCACACTCTTAAAACGTGAGTAAATTGGGGGGGGGGGGGGGGGGGGGGGGGGGCTGGATCCCTGGGGCACCCCTGGGGCACCTCTGAAGGGGCACCCCTGAAGACTTCACAACCAGTTCCCTCCGTTCCTCTCTCTGTTCTGCCTGTCTCAGGGTTTTTGTCGAGGTCTAGGCCTGTCCATTTGCTGATGTTGTCCTCCCATCTCTTCCTTGGTCTGCCTCTTTTTCTTCCTCCTTGGACAGTGCCTTGCAGTATTGTTTTTGCTAGTCCTTTTGATCTTGTTACATGCCCATACCATTTAAGTTTAGCCTTCTTTACGATAGATAGAAGATTTCCATAGGGACCAATGGTTTGCTGGATTCTGTTGTACTATCTTACCAGTTCATTTTCAATAGTAAGTATGAGGCTACGTTTCAGGGACGAGATAGCTCAGTGGTCATAGCACTGGTTTACCCAAGCTAAGATTAAGCAGCATTGAGCGAGCTTATCTAGTGGATAGGTGACCGTTCATGTGCCTTGGCTTAAGTTCAGTCCTCCTGTTCACCCAGCTGTGTAAATGGGTACCTGCCCTGTTTAGGGACAGGAAAGTTATATACAACAGTGAGGGAGAGAAGATGGGTGTCGCCCTCAATATGCTGTCCCCCTAGAAAAGCTGAGGTCTCTAATACCTTGCTCCATAAAGACAGTATGATTTATGGGAAAGACTTGACCTTTTTCAAAGAGATTTCAAAACATGCGAGGTCATAATTTTAAAGTAAAGATAAAGAAGGGGGAGGACAGAGAAAAAGATACAGAGATTTAAGTTGACAGAAAGACACTGACAGAAAGAAGATGAACAATCCAAAAGACCTAAGAAAATTAAACCTGGATGGCTTTTACAGCTTAGGTAATTGCAAAAAATAAACAAAAAATACTAAATGAAAGCAGCTTGCCTAAAGAAAATCGTTAACCATTTTCTCGAAAGATCCACTATTAAACTGAAAAAGAAGCAGAAAAGACAGGAGAAGGGAAATAAACAGAAATTGATGGCAGCAGAACATTTGAGGTTTCTGTAATTAGGTTTTTTGGTAGTTAAATCTAATTAACGTTTTGGTAATTAGCTTTAATGAAATTATCTGTATAATCAAGCTTCGCAGCTTGCGAAAGGATGAAGCTAATTAATTACTGTGAGCACTGGTGTGAATTTCGTCTAAACAGGAAAGGTTTCTCAGGATTGTGTAACTTGTTTTCAGGCTGTAATTTCGTCCAGTTCTGTGTAATCTTGTCTGTGCCTGGATTAGTTTGTTTGTTTGTTTAAAAAAAAAAGTACTAGCAGTCTGATTTGTCAAAGTATGTTTTTCAAACACACACACACACACACACACACACACACACACACACACACACACACACACACACACACACACACACACACACGCACACATGCACACACACACAACACACAACACACACACACGCACAAACACACACAACACACACACGCACACAGCACACGCACACGCACACACCACACCACACAGACATGCACACGCATACACACACACACCACACACAACACACAAACAACACATCACACACACACATCACACACACACACACACACACACACACAACACACACACACACACACACACAACACAAACACACACACACACACACACACACACACACACACACACACACACCACACACACACACACACATACAGAGTCATTCAGAAAATAAAACTTGAGTTCACACACTTGGTACCCTGACCTGACGAGATAAAACAACATAGGATGTCATAAATGTGTCCTCACTCCCTCCTTCCTTCCTCTCTTCCTTCCTTTCTTCCTTCCTCGCACCCTCTGTTATACCCTTCTTGAATTCCCTTAGGCTTCCTGGTTTTGAAGATTCAGTCTTTTTCCCAAAAGGTTACACTTCTGTGTTAGCTTGCAGGTCATGTAGTATTTTTGTGTGTATAATACAGAGTGCTGGACGGAAAATGTTTTGGTGATTTTCATAATTTTTTTTGGGTCAAAGTATATAAAAAAAGCACTTTGAACTTGTTTTCAGAATTGAGGATATAAAGCAAAACCAAGTAGTCATGAGAAAGTTGGAAATTATCATCAAATGAGGACTGTTTGTGTTCTGTTCAAGTTGACCCCGCGCATGCATATTGCAGTTAGGAAACTAGCAGACAAAAAAAATTGACCTAGGGGGCTACAGTGTTTGCTAAAAAAAAAAACCCCACACACACACACAAAACTTCAAACCTACCAAATTTGTACGAAATCACATAAGTTTTGAGTCAGAGGTTTGTCTTTTACAAAAAAAGGTTTATTTTTCTTTATTTCTGTGGATGTCTTAGTACTGTAGTAGGAATGCAAGAGTACTTTTATTTTGGTGATTTTATTTTGATTTTATCTTTATTTTATACCACTTAATGTCACAGCAGATTTCTTTGCATAAAATTCAGGCTGCTCTCCCCGGGGAGGGCACGTCGCCACAAGTGCAGCGCCTACCCATTTTTTTTCTCCTGTCTGCAACTGTATTTGTTTCTCTATCAGAGTGGCTTTTTTTTTTTTTTACAGAATTTTGCCAGGGACAACCCCCTTGTTGCAGTGGGTTCTTTTACGTGCACTAAATAATGATGTGTAAGACACAGAACGTCAGTTTATCATCTCTTCCAAAAGACTACCACCCAGACCACCACTCATGCTCTAATGGATAGGGGGAAAAGTTGTGGACCCAAACAGGATTCGAACCACCGCACACACTCCGACCCGGATTTTACGCTTTCTAGGCAGGCGGCGTTACCAACTAGACCACCGATCCATCAGGATATTTACCCCAGGTCTATGGAAGTTTTTTTTTGTTTTAAATCAACACTGAGACCAGCAGTACCTCTAGACCACGGATCCACCAGAGAATATAAGGAAAAAACAGAAGGAAAAGTTGCAAAAGCTAATAGTGGTGTGTAACCTGTGGCCAGACTATGGGTTTGGCAGATGCCACTCACAGAATTCCTGTTCACACCCTTTTGGGTAGAGAGAGAGAGAGAGCAGGGTGACAGGTGCAGGTTGAAATGTCTTTCCAAGTGGGGTTGTTTTGTTGTTGTTGCTGTTGTAGTTGTAGTTGTAAGGGGTGAGGTGGGAGGGATGGGGGGGGGGCAGTTTTGCTCAACTTTTTGTTTCTTTTTACATTGTTGTTGCTATTTTTTATTATTGTTGTTGTTTTTTGTTACGTTTGGTCTTTTTTTTTTGGTTTTGTATTGTGGAATTACTCATTTTTAATAGTTATGGTATATTTGAATGTTGCTTGTGTCAGCCTTGTTTCACCCAAAATTCTCTGTCTCTGTCTGTCTGTCTGTCTGTCTGTCTCTCCTCAAAATGAAATAATAGCAAAATACAGATAAACAATTTACAACTTGTTATTTAATATGTGTGCATGCGCATGCATTGTGTGTGTGTGTGTGTGTGTGTGTGTGTGTGTGTGTGTGTGTGTGTGTGTGTGTGTGTGTGTGTGTGTGTGTGTGTGTGTGTGTGTCTGTCTGTCTGTCTGTCTGTGTGGGGGGAGGGGGTTGGCTGATTTTTTTTCTCCAAAACTTGTTGACATTGCAATAACCTTTGAACTATGAAAACACGCTTCACAAACAATCTAATATCGCTGCATGGTCCCTGCTATATAAAATGAAAAAATAAAAGTTTTAAAAAAATGTATGTGAGTCTTATACTTTACTCATTACTACTGTATGTTTGTTTGTTGTTAGTTTTGGGGGATTTTTTCATGACAGCATGTGTTTTTGATAGACTGCAATTGAAGTATGTTGGACACCTTCTCCCCTCTTCTATCTTCTTGCACTGCTGTCTCCAGGCTGTCCTAATCTTCTTGTTCTTGTTCTTGTTCTTCTTCTTCGCAATACTTCTTCTTTGCAATTCTTCTTTTCCTTCGCTGTACTTTTTCTTCGCAATTCTTCTTGTTCTTGGTCTTGTTCATCATCTTCTTCTTCTCCGCAATTCTTCCTCTTCCTCTTGTTCTTGTTCTTGTTCTTGTTCTTGATCGTCTTCTTCTTCTTCTTCTTCTCACTTATTCTTCGCAATTCTTCTTCTTCATCTTCTTCTTCTTCTTCGCAATTCTTCTTGTTCATCGTCTTCTTCTTCTTCTTCTTCTTCTTCTTCTTCTCCTCCTCCTCCTCCTTCTTCTTCTCCTCCTTCTTTTTCTTCTTCTTCTCCTCCTCCTTCTTCTTTACATTCTTCTTCTTCTTCTTCCTCTTCTTCTTCTTCTCTTCCTCCTCCTTCTTCTTCTTCTCCTTCTTCTTTGCAATTCTCCTTCTTCTTCTTTGTCTTCTTCTTCTTTGTCTTCTTTCTTCTTCTGTCACTGCGAAGACTGTAAAATGGACTACTATTTCAAAGGACTCCTAGTGCTTTAGTGCATGTTTTTCTACACTTGGTAATTACTTTTCCTTTCCTCTTAAGTCTCCATCTCTTGTCCCATTGCTGTTGATAGTGTAGTCTGATGGATCATTTTGTTTCGTTTTAGGTTTGCTTTTAGACTTGTTCCTTTATTTATGTGTTTTTGTTTTTGCTTTTCTTTTTGTTTGTCCCTCTTTTGTTGTTTGTTTTTTTTTTTGTATACATTATTCACTCATATTGTTTGGGAGGGGGGGGGGTGCTCTTTTGTCTATCTTTCTTTTTGGTCTATATATTTTTTTTCTTTTCTGTCTTTTCGTAGCTGTCTTTCTTTCTTTCTTTTCTTTCTTTCTTTCTTTCTTACTTTCTTTCTTTCTTTCTTTTTTTCCTTCTGTCTTTCTTTCTTTCTTTCTTTCTTTCTTTCGGTCTTTCTTTTCTTTCTTTCTTTTCATTCGTTTCATTTCTTTTCATATGCTTTTATTATTTTTGCTTTCTTTTCCTCCAATTGTTTTTGTTTTGATATTATTTTTGGTTCTTAGTTCCCTCCTTTTCTGTTTAGATAGTTTGTTAATATCTTTTTTGCATTGGTTATTATGGTACTAGGATGATCATATGATGTCATGCATTGATTTGTACATTCTGCTCCATTTTTATGTCTTTGAGAGAGGAAGAAATGGAAACTGTAGAAGCAAACAGAGACAAAGAAAGAGAAATAAGACAAAGATATTACACACGGATGTGTGTGCATGTGCATGTGTGTGCATGTGCATGCACACACAGACACAAACGCACACACAATACACACACAGACACCAAACACTAACGCACGCACACACGCACGCACGCACACACACACATATTAATGGTGATAAGTTTGAGCATTATCAGTGACAAACAAAAACAGACAAAAAGAGAAACAGAAAAAAAGAAGAGTGAGGAAAAGAGAGAGAGAGACATCGAAAATGAGACAGACACAAAACAGACACCAGGAAAACAGAAGGTGAATGAAGACAGTCAAATCAATAAGAAAAGAGAGAGAGAGAGAGAGAGAGAGAGAGAGAGAGAGAGAGAGAGAGAGAGAGAGAGAGAGAGAGAGAGAGAGAGAGAGAGAGAGAGAGAGAGAGAGAGAGAGGCTTGGAAATGAGGACACTAAGCCTAAGTGATAAGGGAAAACCTCACTCCCAGACATAGTCATATTATCATCTATCTCATCTATCTATCTATCTATCTATCTATCTATCTATCTATCTATCTATTCTATCTTTATCTATCTGTCTGTCTGTCTGTCTGTCTGTCTGTCTGTCTATCTGTCTATCTATCTATCCCTTAGTCTGGCAACTGTGGGGGCACCCCTGAAGACTTGACAACCAGTTCCCTCCATTCCTCTCTCTGTTCTGCATTCTGTTCATTCGCTGATGTTGTCCTCCCATCTCTTCCTTGATCTGCCTCTTTTTCTTCTTCATTGGACAGTGCCTTGCAGTATTGTGTTTGCAAGTCCTTTCGATCTTGTGACATGCCCGTACCATTTTAGTTTGCGCTTCTTTACGACAGACATACCTTTAGAAAGACAAAGATACATCAGACAGATAGACAGACGATACAAAGACAAAAAAGGGGAGCCGAACAGACAACAAACAAAGGGAGACCAGACAGCAAACAAACAAAGGGAAACGACAACAAAGGGAACCAACAGCAAACAAACAAAAGGGAGACAAAAACAACAAACAAACAAAGGGAGACCAAACAGACAAACAAACAAACAGCCAAAACCAAACACAAGTAGACACAAAGGCAAAGCACTGAGTTCACACACACTTCTGAGCTACTACCCCCCCCCCCCCAACCACCACCACCACACCCACCCCTCCTGTATGTATAGACCAGATAAACCAACGTGTGATGTCATAAACTTGTTATCACTTCCTTCAAACAACCTCGGCTTTCTTCCTGACTTATAAGACACATTCAACATATTCCCATGGGGGGCGGGTTGTTCCTTCTTCCCTCCTTTTTTTTTTTTTCTTTTTTTTTTTTGCCAAAGGGGTTCAGTTCTCAGGCCGCGTTGGCTGCCAGACTAGACATACGTCACTCACACACTATACTACACTACAACTCCTGTGTCTGCACTCTTTAAAGTAAAGAGACAGGTGCAAGTCTGAATTTGTGTTTTTCCTCGAAGAAGAAGAAGACCCTGTGTAGTGGTAGTGGTAGTGAGTTTAGTTTGTTTTTTGTTTTTTGTTGTTGGGGTTTTATATATGTTTGGGGAGGGGGCGGGGGGGAGGGGGGAGATGGAGGAGGTAGGGGTTGTTTTTTGAGGGGTTTTGTTCATGTTTTTATTTCTCTGTGGGGTTGTTTTTTTTTGGTGGGTTTTTCTTTCAAGGTGTAAGGGTTTTTTTCAGTTCTGCTTTAATTTTGTTTGCTTTGCTTTGCATTCCCTTTCCTCCAGTTTTTACAGTTATGGAGAGACTGAAAGACTAACAGACTGACAGGCAGACAGACACACACACAGACAAACAGTGAGATCCTCAACAAGACAAATGAGGGACACCACAGCCTGGTGGGTAAGACTTTTTGACTTCCATTCCATGTGTCCATGAAGTTATGGGTTCGAATCTTGACCGGGATGTAGCCAATTAAGAGTGAGGATTTTTAACAATCTCTCAGTGCAGCTTCAAATGCAGACATGCTAGTGCCTTAATTTCCTTCTTGTATATATGATAAAGAAGATCAAATAGGCATATTAAAGATCCTGTAATTCAAGTAAGTTTGGTAGATGGGTTATGAAAACACAATACATCAAACATACACCCCCACAGTCAGAGATTGTGGCTACATTCATAGGGGATAAAAATGGTCATATAAGAAAATCTCACCATTGGTGAACCTCGAAGCTCTAGCCAAAGAATGAACAAAGAATAAAGAGGCAAGGCAAGGCAAGGCAAAGCAAGGCAAGGCAAGGCAAGGCAAGGCAAGGCAAATTCTTTTATTTCATAGATAATGAATAAGCACTCGTGTACTGTTTTACATCCAGTCCCCACTT
Organism: Stramonita haemastoma; assembly: GCA_030674155.1. Lineage (NCBI taxonomy): Eukaryota > Metazoa > Mollusca > Gastropoda > Neogastropoda > Muricidae > Stramonita > Stramonita haemastoma. The sequence goes on from CM060339.1 coordinate 23,948,920, forward strand.
TTATCAGGGATAAGATCAAGTTAAAAAAAAAAAAAATTAATACAAAAAACTCTAACTAAACAACAACAATAATAATGATCCAAATACCAAGAACAAGAAACCATACCAAGTATCAAACAACAGACCCGAAATAAGACAGAAATACAAAAATAATGTAGTAAAAAAAAAAGGGGGGGCACTCATTTAGAAACGAAATTAAAAAGTAAGAATCAAATGATGAGTTTGATTTAAAACCAAAAAAAGAAGAAAACCAGGTAGCCAGAGAGGCAAAAAGTGGAAAGATCAGGTTGAAAAAAAAAGAAGTTGTAAGTATCCTGTACAGCTGAAATAGGTTTTTAAAAAAAAGATAAAGGTGCCCCATAACCTGCGTGGTTGTAGGGCAGCGAGGCATCAGAGAACTCAGCTTCTCTCTTCTCATATTGAGGGCAGCGCCCATCTCCTCTCCCTCACTGATTTACCTTCCCTGACCCTAAAGAGGGCAGGTACCCATTTACACCTGGGGGAACTGTACTGTAGCCATGGTGCGCAAACGGTCACCCATCCAACTGGTAACCACGCTTGATGCTGTTTAACATTGACTGGGGGAAAGCGAGTACTCTGACCACTGAGCTATCCCGTCCCCTACAGCTGAAATAGCCTTTAAGAATAGAGGAAAAAAAGAAACAACCCTATTATAGTTAACCAGCCTCATCATTATTTTTCTGATTAAAAAAAAAAAGCAGAATAAATAATCAAAAATGGAACAGGAAAAAATCCCCCCCCCCCCCAAATCAATGGTCACAGAAATCTAGAGGCTACTGTAATCCCCTTTTTTGTATTTTGTTTATTTTCGGTAACTGACCTTCATTAAGTAATCTGCGTAATCGCAGCTTGCAGAAAAATAAATGGATAAAATAATGAAGCAACCTACTTATTATGTGCACTGGCATTAACTGTCTAAGACAAGAGAGGTTTTGTTCTTTATTTTTTTTAATTCATTTCTTTCTGTCTGTCTGTCTTTCTTTTCTTTATTCATTTGTCTTTTTTTTGCTTCTTTGTTTATTTGTTTTTTTCTTTCTTTCTTTCAATCTCACTTACAAACATTCTTTTTCTTTCGTTCGTTCTTTCTTTCTTTCTTCTTTCTGTCTTTCTTTCTCTCTTTCTGTCTTTCTTTCTGTATTATGTCTTTCTTTTTTTCAGTCTGTCTTTCTGTCCTTCTGTCTTTCTTTCTTTCAGTCAGTCTGTCTGTCTGTCTGTTTATTTGTCTGTCTATCTTTCTTTCTTTCTGTATTATGTCTTTCTTTCTTTCAGTCTGTCTGTCTTTCTTTCTTTCTTTCTTTCAGTCTGTCTTTCTGTCCTTCTGTCTTTCTTTCTTTCTTTCTTTCAGTCAGTCTGTCTGTCTGTCTGTTTATTTGTCCTTTCTTTCTTTCTTTCTTTCTGTATTATGTCTTTCTTTCTTTCAGTCTGTCTGTCTGTCTTTCTTTCTTTCAGTCTGTCTTTCTGTCCTTCTGTCTTTCTTTCTTTCTTTCTTTCTTTCTTTCAGTCTTTCTGTCTGTCTGTATGTCTGTCTGTCTATCTTTCTTTCTGTGCTAGTGTTTTCATCATGTGAGAAAAATCTCACAGACCATTTCATTTTATCTGAATCTCAACAACGTAAACAAGAGAGAAAAAAACAGTTGGAAGGGGGGGGGGGGGGGGGTGGGGGGGGAGGTGAACAATACTATACTGAATGGAAACAAAATATACAGGAACAAAAGTGGATGTCAAAGGGTGTAATAAGAGTAGGTGTGAAGAAAGACAGGACAGGTAAAAAAAAAAAAGAAATACTAAGAATCAAGAAAAAAAGAACAAAGAAGAAAGGAATAGAAGAAAAGAGGAAACAACACACACACACTCGCACGCACACACGCACGCATGCACACACACACACAACCACACAAACACACACACATACACACACACAAACACACACACAGACAAACACAACAAGAATACAGACAGACAGACAGACAACAACAACAACACACACACACATATGCACACATGACCAAACCCCACATGTATGTATGTATGATATATGTATGTAGTAGTGTATGTAATTTGTATTATTGTAATGTATATAGTATGTATGTATGGTATGTATCAGTATCGATATGTATCGTATTATTGTATTTTATTTGTATAAGATAGATAGATAGATAATAGATACTACACAGAAGACAAGACAGAACAGATACAGACAGACGAAGAGACAGAAACAACACACTCAAACAGAAACAAGAAACACAGACACAGAAAACAGAGGGACCAACAGATATATTCAGAAAAGAAAACAGCTTAGACTTCAAGCAGACTTTACTCTGTCCTCAGCGAAAAAAAAGGGAAAAAAGTAAAGACAGAGAAAGACAGAAATAAAGACAAGCAGATCAAAACACACCCACCGAGACCCAAAAACAGAAGGACCAACAGAGACATTCAGACAAAAAACACACCAAAAACCACTTCAAACAGACTTTTTACTCTGTCCTCACCAAAAAAAAAAGCAACAAAAAAAAGCAAACGATGTCATAAACGTGTTATCAGTTCCTTCTCACACTTCGTCTTCCTCACTTCAAGTCTTCCCTTCCCATGGGTCCTGTATTTGATTTTCTGAACAGTTCAGCAAGTTTTCTCCAATACTCCATAGGCAGACGTCACTCACAAACTTTTTGTTGGTACACTCTTTGGGTGGGCCGACAGGTGTTGCTGGAGATTGTTTTTAAAAATAATTTTTTGGGTGGTGGTGGTGATAATATGTGCTTCTTTTATTTATTTATTCATTTATTTATTTATTTTATTTATCCTTTTTATATCGAAGATAATGGAATAAGCACTCATGTGCTTTTTTACGTCCACTCCCCGTGTGTATGCAGTTTTTGTAAATCGTGTCATCTGTTCCTAACCGGCACACGATGGCCTACTCTTACGAAAAGCGGAACAGGATTTAACATGTGCGCAACATGATGTGTGCGTTCGCACATGGGGCCTCGGTTTATAGTCTCATCCCATGTGTGTGTGTGTGTGTGTGTGTGTGTGTGTGTGTGTGGTGTGTGTGTGTGTGTGTGTGTGTGTGTGTGTGTGTGTGTGTGTGTGCAAATATAATAAGCTTCATTTTTTGTGCACATGTCTGTTTGCACTGACGGGTGGGGCGTGTGTGTGTGCGAGTACTAGATTAGGACTGAAAGATTCAAGAAACTTTTTTTCCTGAGTCATAGTTTATGTCCCCGAATGTCTAAAGTAGTGTAATACAATGCTGACAATTTAAAACTTTGTTACAATTTTCTACAATGTCTTTTTGTAAAAAGTAAAGGGTAAATGTGTTTCATAGCCTATGAGGTCATTGGGGAGTAAGATGTCCCAGACCTCAGCTTCTCTAGGGACCAGCATATTGAGAGCGGCATCCATCTCCTCTCCCTCGCTGCTTTACCTTTCCTGACCTTAAAGAGGCAGGTACCTATTTACAGCTGGGTGAACTTGGGGACTGTACTGAAGCCAAAGCGTGCAAACGGTCACCCATCCAACTGGTAACCACGCTCGATGGTGCTTAACTTTAACTTGAGGAAAGCGAAACACTCTATCCCATCCCTCTTCTTGTAATAATGCTATTTCCTATAATTTTGTTATCGTTCTCTTTTTGGATTTTTAAAAAGGAAATATTCGTAAATGAATAATTAATGTGGATTTTTTTCAAAGTTCCATAAAACAAAGAAAATAACACGGTCAAACAATACGAATGAACGGAAACCAAAAATAAAATCATATAACGAGAACCACAAGCATTACAACAAGTCAAGTCAAAAACTCTTTATCCATCCCATGAAGTGCAATTACAACACTGACAGGCATATTAATAAGAATCATAATATACAAAAAACCCACACT
>CM060339.1:23955319-23960319 GCA_030674155.1 Stramonita haemastoma
TCCCCGTGTCTGTCCATTTCAGCCATATATCATTTTGTTCGAAAGATTATTAACTTCAAGGACAAGTCTGGAATATCCCAATTTCTTTGAAAAAATAAAATAAAATAACCAGCTCTACCCCCCCCCCTCCCCCCCAAAACAACAACAACAACAAAAAAAATCCCCAACTAACAACAAACACACAATAACAAGAAACAAACAAACAAGAAAAACAAACACTCACAAGCACACACATAAACACACACCACACAAGCACGCACGCACGCACGCACATACGTACACACACCAACACACACATATATACAACTGATTTACACACACACACACACACAAACTCACACACATACACACACACATACACACACACACACACACACACACACACACACATACACACACACACACACACACACACACCACACACACACACACACACACACACACACACACACACACACACACAGGGGAGGGGATTTTTACCCTGGTGTTAAAATCAGTGCTGACTCCACTCTTCCCAAAAGTCTTTCGGATGAGACTGTAAACCGAGGCCCCGTGTGTGAACGCACGCAGAACATCTTGCGCACACGTTAAATCCTGTTCCGCTTTTCGTAAGAGTAGGCCATCGTGTGCCGGTGGGAACAGATGACAATATTTACACAACTGCATACACACGGGGACTGGATGAAAAAAAAGTACATGAGTGCTTATCCCATTATCCTCGATATAAAAGAATAAAATATAAAATATTAAAAAAAAAGATAAAACACACATACACACACAAAACCCAACACCAACAACAGCGCCAATACTACCCCCACCCCCACCCCCACCCCCACCCCCACACCACCAAAAAAATTTTTTTTTTCAATAAAAAAAACACCTAATACTAACCAGAAAACAAAAAGTTAAAAAAAAAAAAAACGAAAAAAAGGAAACTAATTTATCGTTGACAGCGGAATATCATGCATTTCCTCTTGGCGACGGATGAAGCTAACTAGTGAACACGCGCACTGTCTTGAACTTTCTGGGGAGATTACCAGTTGAAGATGAAATGATTTAAAGATTCTTCTCGATAAATCCTTGCAAGGCGAAGCTCAAGTTGATGTTAATTATTACACAGTGGAATTAGATATGAGCAAAGAAAAAGGGGAATTGAACATTTGAGAAATACGCACACACACACAAACACACAGACCACACACACACACACACACACACACACACACACACACTTCAACACACTTCAACACAATACAACACAACATAACACTACACAGCACAACACAACACAACATAGCACATTACAACACAACATACACATAAAAACACGCGCGTACACACACACACACACACACACACACACACACACACACACACACACAACACACACACACTAACACTAACACTAACACTAACACACACACTCCCCCATCCACCCACCCACACACCCTCACACATACAACACACACACACACATACAACACACACACACACACACACACACACATTCACACACACACACACAAACTAACACACACACACACACACTCCCTCCCCCCCACGCACCCCCCCCCCACCACCACCCATCCCCCCCCCCACACACACACACACTACCCCCCCCCCCCCTCACACACACACAACACACAACCCACACAGAGTAAAAAAAATAGCTACAATTCTCAGACTGTCAATCAACCATGCTGTTTATAGCCATGCATACCTCGGAGGTCATATTCAAGAGGAGGGGAGGAGGAGGAAGAGGAGGAGGAGGAAAGGAGGAAAGGAGGGGAGGGGTGGGAGGGGTAGGGTAGCTGGCACCCCGGTTTTCAACATGTACTGATAGTAAGAGACAAGATGTCATGGCATAAACATGTTATCATAGCTTTCGTCCGACATCTTTTGCACTCCCTATGCATTCCCCTGGCGTCTGTGTTCTAGGATGGTTCAGTTCCTTCTTATACGGACGGTGTTGGCAGATGCCTCTGAAATAAATCACCCACGTTCGCTTACATGTCAGAAAAGGCCGCACTTTCATCGTAATTTATTCTTTGTTGCTTAGCTCATTTCCTTGTACTTTCTAAGTTAAGTTACACACACGCACGCGCACACACGCACGCGCGCGCACACACACACGCGCGCACGGACACGCGCGCACATACACTCGCACGCACACACACACATCTCTCTCTCTCTCTCTCTTCTCTCTCTCTCTCTCTCTCTCTCTCTCTCTCTCTCCTCTCTCTCTCTCTCTCTCTCTCTCTCTCTCTCTCTCTATATATATATATATATATATATACACATATATATATACACATATATACACACACACACGCACGCACGCACACATCACATCACATCACATCACATCACATCACATCACATCACATCACATCACATCACATCACATCACATCACATCACATCACATCACATCACATCACATCACATCACATCACATCATAATTATGTGGTCGTGGTCGGTAAGGCTATAAACAATATCATAAATATGATTAATATTAGCTTTCCATCGTAGGTCTTTCAACTCAAGGCCAGTCCAGTCCACTCTCTGATGCTGTCTTCCCATCGTTTTCTTTGTCTGCCTCTTCGTCTCCATCCATGTACTGTTCCCTGCAAGACAGATTAGACAAGTTTAGAATTTCGTGTGTTATGACGTGAATATACCACTTCAGCTTGCGTTTTAATAATGATAATAATAATAATGATAATAATAATAATAATAATAATAATAATAATAATAATAATAATAATAATAATAATACATGGAATTTGTATAGCGCTATATCTTGTAAAACAAATCAAAGCGCTTGCATTCGACCTATTACAACACAAAAAGCAATCAACAACAATTTACAGTTTCAGCAAATTCGAATGTGCACACACACACACACACACACGCGCGCGTTTTTGTCTGTTGTCAGTTCTTTATATGGTCCGATTGCGTTTTCAATCCTGGTTTTTAACTTCCTCGTTAGTAATAAAGGTAAAAGGTGTCCCATAACTTGCGTGGTCGTATGGGAGCGAGGCGTCAGAGACCCCAGCTTCTCTAGGAGCCAGTCCAGTAGATTTGAGGGCGGCGCCCATCTCCTCTCCCTCACTGTTTTTCCTTCCCTGACCCTAAAGAGGGCAGGTTAGTAATGTGATCTCTGAATGAGATTACCAAGAGGTTTGCGGAAGCATCTCATCTCATCTCCATTGTCTGTATCCTTCTTACAAAGTCTGCTGTTATGGGCCAAGTCTCACGAGTATACAATAATAGAGGAATATATCACTTTATAAAAAAGACCCAAAGAAACACCATTTATTATTCATCCTGAAGCTAAATGTGAAGTGTGGCCAAAAACCCAACAGTTTCCGCGAGTCAGAAAGTAAGACTGGTGCAGGTTTAAGTTTAGGATTTAGAAAGATAAGATAGGGATTGATAAAAAAAAAATTTTAAAATCTCTCTCTCTCTCTCTCTCTCTCTCTCTCTCTCTCTGTCTCTCTCTCTCTCTGTCTCTCTCTCTCTCTCTCTCTGTCTCTCTCTCTGTCTCTCTCTCTCTCTCTCTCTCTCTCTCTCTCTCTCTCCTCTCTCTCTCTCTCTCTCTCCTCTCTCTCTCTCTCTCTCTCTCTCTCTCTCTCTCTCTATATATATATATATATATATATATATGAAAATCTACACTTTAAGATTGTTGCTGTCAGATTTATTTTCATAAATATATCTAGAAATAAAAACCCTTTCATCAAAACAGACAAACAGATAGACTCTCTTTTTCTCTCTGTGTCTCTGTTTCCATCTCTGTCTCTGTCTCTGTATGTCTCTGTCTGTCTGTCTGTCTGACTGACTGTCTGTCTGACTGTCTGTTTGTCTGTCTGTTTCTCTCTCTCTCTCTCTCTCTCTCTCTCTCTCTCTCTCTCTCTCTCTCTCTCTCTCTCTCCTCTCTCTCTCTCTCTCTCTCTCTCTCTCTCCCTCATTTGTCAAGATATATTTTTCACTCTATTAATAAAAGGAAGACAATGCTAATTCAAGATGTATATTGAAAAACTGTTATGATTCGACACGTAATTGATGTGCATGATTTCCACAATTTTCCTAGACATCATCTTTTTGTGATTAGAATAACGTGTGTTTTGCTTCTTTGACCAGTTATGAATCAAACCTTTTGTGCATTTGGTTTGCCAGTTATATGAATGAACCCCAAGCCCATGAAATGTATTGTGGTCCATGGCCAATGTACATTAAATCATTTCAGTGTTCAGTGTTCAGTGTTCAGTGTTCTCTCTCTCTCTCTCTCTCTCCTCTCATCTCCTCTCTCTCTCTCTCTCTCTCTCTCTCTCATCTCTCCTCTCTCTCTCCTCTCTCCAAAAGTCCTACGGATGAGTCTGTAAACCGAGGTCCCGTGTGTAAACGCACGCAGAACATCTTGCGAACACGTTAAAACACGTTCCACTTTTCTAAAAAAAAGTAGGCCATTGTGTGCCGGTGGGAACGGATGACAAATGTACAAAACTGCATACACACGGCGACTCTGTGTAAAAGCACATGGGTGCTTATTCTATTATCCTTAAAAAAAAAAAAAGAATAAACAAATAAACGAATAAATAAATATATCTCTGACAGACTTAACATTTCTGTCGGTCTGTCTGTCTGTCTTTCTGTATTTGTCTGTCTGTCTTTGTCTCTGTCTGTCTGCCTGTCTGTTCTTGCATAATTATGTCTCTTTGCTTTTTTCTTTCTTTTTGTTTCTTTTATTTTTGTCTGAAACTTTCTGCCCACACCCATGCCTGTTTACTTATTTGTTTCTTTGTTTGTTTTCTTCTTTCTTTCTTTCTTTCTTCCCTCCTTCCTTTCTTTCTTTCTTTCTTTCTTTTTTCTTTCTTTCCTTTCTTCCTTTCTTACTTCCTTTCTTCTTTCTTTCTTTCTTTCTTTCTTTCTTTCTTTCTTTCTTTCTTTCTTTCATTTTTTTTCTTTCTTTCTATCTTTCTTTTTTCTTTCACTCT
>CM060339.1:23972732-23975232 GCA_030674155.1 Stramonita haemastoma
TCCTTCCTTCTTCCTTCCTTCCTTCCTTCCTTCCTTTTCCTTTCTTCTTTCCTTCCTTTCTTCCTTCTTTCCTTCCTTCCTTCCGTCCTTCCTTCCTTCTTTCTTTCCTTCCTTCTTTCCTTCCTTCTTTCCTTCCTTCCTTCCTTCTTTCCTTCCTTCCTTCCTTCATTCCTTCTTTCTTTCCTTATTTCTTTCTTTCCGTCCTTTTTCCTTTCTTCTTTCCTTCTTTTCCTTCCTTCCTTTCCTTCCTTCTTCTTTCCTTCCTTTCTTCCTTCCTTCCTTCTTTCCTTCCTTCCTTCCTTCCTTCCTTCTTTCTTTCCTTTCTTATTTCCTCCCTTCCTTCCTCCCTCCCTTCCTTCCTTCCTTATTTCCTTCCTTATTTCCTTCATTTTTTCCTTCTTTCCTTTCTTCCTTCTTTCTTTCCTTCCTTCCTTCTTTCCTCTCTTCCTTCCCTCCTTCCTTCCCTCCTTCCTTCTGTCCTTTCTTTTACGTGTTAAGAAAGAAAGCAGCTCATTGTCCCCAAAACACATACCTTTTATTTTTTATGGCTTTATTTTTTAACTTTGTTATCTGGCATTGGTTTCAGCTATTTTTCAATTTTTCTTGTTCAGGTGTTGTTGTTGTTTTTTGGGGGGGGTTTGGTTTTTTTTGTTGTTGTCTAAAATCACTTAATGTGAATAGACGTTAAACTGAAGAACACATACCTTGCCAAAAAAAAAAAGGAAGCAAAGACAGACGGACTGACTGATAAAGACTGTGTGGTATGTTCTTCCCCCCCCAATCATTAAAATGGTAGGATGGTCGTGTGTGGAAGTGTTCAGATTTTTTTCCTAACACTTTGCTTAGTGAGCCAAGCCCTTTTTTTATATTTTGGATGGACGTGGATGTTTATTGTTATGGTGTGGTGTGATGGGGTGTGAGGATAAGGAGAGAGTGGTTCAGACTGATTAGGGAAACAATGGGATGTTTGAGATTTTTGAGGTTGTTTTTTTTTTTTTACTGGGTGGGGTTTTTGTTTTAAGTGTATGTTGATGGTGCAGATTCTGTTTCCTCCTTTCTTTCCTTCTGCCCTTCATTCCTTCTGCCCTTCATTCCTTCTTTCCTCCCTTCCTTCTGTCATTCCTTCACTCATTCATTCCTGCATTCATTCCTCCCTCCCATCCTTCTTTCTTTCCTTCCTTCTTTCCTTCTTTCTTTCCTTCTTTCTTTCCTTCATTCTTTCCTCCCTTCCTTCTGTTATTCCTTCACTCATTCATTCCTGCATTCATTCCTCCCTCCCATCCTTCTTTCTTCTCTTCCTTTCTTCCTTTTTTTCCTAATTCCCTTCCTTCCTTCCTTCCTTCCTATTTTCCTTCTTTCCTTCCTTCCTTCCTCCATTTTTTCCTTCCTTCCTTTCTTCTTTCTTTCCTTTCATCTTTTCTCCCTTCCTTCTGCCCTTCCTTCACTCATTCGTTCCTGCATTCATTCCTCCCTCCCATCCTGCTATCCTTCCTTCTTTCCTATCTTTCTTCCCTCCTTCCTTCTGTCCTTTCTTTCTGCGTGTCAAGAAAGAAAGCAGCTCATTGTCCCAAAAACACATACCTTGCAAAAAAAAAAAAAAGGAAGCAAAGACAGACAGACAGACTGACTGATAAAGACTGTGTGGTATGTTCTTCCCCCTATTCATTAAAAAAAATGGTAGGATGGTTGGGTGTGGAAGTGTTCAGATTTTTTCCCCGAACACTTTGCTTAGTGAGCCAAGCCCTTTTTATTTGGATGATATGGACGTGGTTGTTTATTGTTATGGTGTGGTGTGGTGTGATGGGGTGTGAGGATAAGGGGAGAGTGGTTCAAGACTGATTAGGGGAAACAATGGGATGTTTGAGATGCTTTTTGGGGTGGTTTTTTGATGTTGTTGTTTTTTTTTTACTGGGTTGGGTTTTTTGTTTTAAGTGTCTGTGGTGGTGCAGATTTCTCTGCTCAGTGTTTCTTTGTTGGTTTTTGTGTTTTTGTGTGTCTGTGAGTCTGTGTGTCTGTGTGTTTGTGTGTCTGTGTGCCTGTCTGTTCTGTCTGTCTGTCTGTACCTGCCATTGTCTCTCTGCTTATCTCTCTCTCTCACCCTCACACACACACACAAACACACACACAAACACGTGCGCATGCACACACACACACACACACACACACACACACACACACACACACAAACACGTGCGCATGCACACACACACACACACACAAACGTACACAAACACACACAAACACGTGCGCATGCACATACACACACACACTCACTCACTCACTCACTCACTCACTCGCGCACATGAAATAAAAGAATTTGATTTGAATTTCTTACGCTTATTGCAAACAGAACCAGTGGAGAACCAAAAAAAAGCATTTTCAGTGCACTATGCCCATGACTCATGATCCAATTTATCCATAATCCAAACATTCCCCCTTTTCTCTCCCAAAGCTAATCTTCTTCCCTGCACAGACAGCAAAAACGTTCATCTTTGTTCAC
>CM060339.1:23982732-23985232 GCA_030674155.1 Stramonita haemastoma
TGATGGTGATGGTGTGGTGGTGGTGGTGGTGGTGGTGGTGGTGGTGGTGGTGGTGGTGATGATGATGATGATGATGATGATGATGATGATGATGATGACGACGACGACGACGTCGCAACAACGACGACGATGTTAGTTATGATGACAACAATGACAACTATACCTAGAGTTAGATGTGCATGCTAACATCTGGCTCTTAAAACGACAATACTCGTTTTATTAGATGTATCAAATGTTGTTTTGATATAAAAAATAAATCAAAGACTATACGCACAAGATGTAGCATCAGCAGACAAACAGATGTGAAGACAACAAGAAAAAGAAAAAACACCCAACAGCAAATTGAAACAAAACTAAAAATACACTCAACTTATTTTCATCTGCTGTTTTACCCGAAAGAGTCCAGAGAGAAAGGACACAGTTATTTCTATCTTCATTTTAGCTATTACCATCAAACTGTTCACTTCTTATTGAATGAAATCTGTAGATTGGGGAAAATAGAAAGAGGATTTAAATGTGAAAAGGCACCAGCTGTTTTATTTTGCTTTTAATCCTAGTTACCTGCTAATCACACTATAAGGGTACCGTCTTATCTTTTAGTAACACAGAACAAAACCTAGTCTCTTTTTATGTGCTGCACGTGCTATATTAGAAGTGGGTCAGGAGAAAAAAAAACACAACAATAAGGACGTTTCTCAGTTTCAGACTGTCCATGTACCTGATAACTTTCTGGGGGGTGGGGATGGGGGGTTTGGTAAGATTTTTCTTATTTCTCTTATCCCCCCCCCTCTCCACGCCACTGGAATGATCCATTGGAAAGGCAATAACCGATACGAATGGTTCCAGTGCCGTCGCAGGAGCCACCAGAACGTTGCCATATACAGCCCCGAGCCGCCCTGGGAATTCCAACTCCCCGATTTTTCTTCAGGGATGGTGTCTAAACACGACACCTGTGTGCATGCTGGGTTATTTTTAAAAAAATAATTTTGTCATCCGCTCCTAACGGCACACGATGGCCTGCTCTTCCAAAAGGCGGAACGGGGTTTAACGTGTGCACAATATGTTCTATATGCAATCGCACACGGGGCCTCGGTTTATAGTCTCATCCGAATGACCTTGACATTCAGTTCAATCTTTTTTCTCGTCAAACTGGGAAGAAAGGGCTACGAGGCCGGGAATCGAACCCAAGAACCCCATGGTTTACTTGTTAGGCAGGCAAACGTCTTAACCATCCTGCCACCTTCCTCCTGTGTCTAATCAATGCTTGCAATAATATAGAAGTGGGGCCACTGACATCCCCACAACAATGGACTTTGTTTCACAGTGTATACCCCTGTCTCACATCTCAAACGGATTAAGAGAGAGAGAGAGAGAGAGAGAGAGAGAGAGAGAAGAGAGAGAGAGAGAGAGAGAGAGAGAGAGAGAGAAGAGAGAGAAGAGAGAGGGAGAGAGGGAGCAATCCTGTTTTAAACACCCAAACCTTCCCCCCCCTTCCGTCACCCACCCCTTCCCTCTCTCCCCATCCCTACACCTACCCCCCCACCACACCACACACACACCTACCCCCCCCCCCCCCCCCCCTTCTTACAGTATTTACAGCATGAAACAAAGTTCTTTGTTGCTGGTGTCGCAAGTCAGTGAAAGAGGTGAAAGGAAGAGGAGGAGGAGGGGAAGGATGAGGAGGAGGAAGAAGAAGAGAGAACAATGAGAGATTTGTACGTGCGAGTTCTTTTCTCTTTGAAAATGGCGGCTACCCTCTTACTTTCTTACAGTCAGACGTGATATTTTGGCGATTTTCTGCTGATTGTTCTTCGCCATGAACAAAGTCAAGAACGTGCCGTTTGTGTTTGAGTTATAATGCTTTCTTTTTTTTGTGTGTGTGTGTGTAAAAATAACAAAGTGTGTTTCGAAGCTAGATAGATGAAGGTGAGAGAGGTTGTGGTGGTGGTGGTGGTGTGAGGGTGTGGTGTCTTGTTTTATTTTAAGTGAAATGAATAATAATACTTTTTTTTTTTCGTTCAGACTTTATTGTGGATTGGCGTCGGATGTATATCTATGTATGTTATGTTATGCTATGTGTGTATGTGTGTGTATGCGTGTGTGTATGTATGTATCTATGTATGTATGTATGTCTGTCTGTCTGTCTGTCTGTCTGTCTGTCTGTCTGTCTGTATGTATGTATGTATGTATGTATATTTTTCAAGGGTGACAGAGCATATATATATATATATATATATATATATATATATATATATATATACATACATACATACATACATACATACATACATACATACATACATACATACATACATACATATTTATATTTATATATATAATATAATATAATATATATATATATATATCGGAGGGCATAGCCCCAAGCTAAGGTCAAGTAGCATTGAGCATGGTTACCAGTTGGATGGGTGGATGGGTGACCGTTTGCGCGCCTTGGCTTCAGTACAGTTCACCCAGCTGTAAATGGGTACCTGTCATCCTT
>CM060339.1:23992732-23995232 GCA_030674155.1 Stramonita haemastoma
ATTCTTTATTTGCTTTTTTTCTCCTCATTTTTTTGGATGGATGGGGGTATATCTGTCATTCTTTCATAATTCTCTCTTTTATTCTTTTTTTTCTTTATTATTTGCTTCATCTTTCTGCCTTGTTTATCTTAATTTATTTTTCTTTCATTTCCTCTTTCATTTCCCCCTTTCTTAAAAGCATCATTATTTTTCCAGTGTTCAACTTCTTTTTTTTTACGTGGCTGGAAGAAAATGAGAGAGCAAAGAAACAAAAAGGTAAATCAGGACAAAAACACAAACGTGAATTAAAAGTGAAGAATATCTAAACGTAATTATACCTATTCCTTTTTCTACTGAATCACGATTTAACTTGCCCCATTTTAATTTTATTTTTTTAGATTCATTCTATCATTTTGAGGATAATGGAATTAGCACTCATGTGTTGTTGTTGTTTTTTTTACATCCAGTCCACGTGTGTATGCAGTTTTATAAATCTTGTCATCTGTTCCCACCGGCAAACAATGGCCTACTCTTATCAAAAGCGGAACAGGATTTAACGTGTACGCAAGATGTTCTGCGTGTATTCGCACACGGGGCCTTGGTTTATAGTCTCATCTGAAGGACTTTTGGGGAGAGCGTGGAGTCAGCACTGATGTTAGCTCCAGTGGAAAAATCCCCTCGAACTTGAATCGAACCCGGGTCGTAAAATTACGTGCACTATGTTCTGACCACCAGGCTATCCCCAAAGCAGCAACCTCACACACACACACACACACACACACACACACACACACACACACACACACACACACACACACACACTACACACACACTACACACACACACACTACACACACACTACCCCACACACACTACACACACACACACCACACACACACACACACACACACACACACACTACACACACACTACACACACACACACTACACACACACTACACACACACACACACTACACACACACACACACACCACACACACACACACACACACACACACACACACCACACACACACACATGTTCAGGTTAGCCTAAGGGCCATCTTGGGTCTTGATTCTACCTTGCCTTTGTGCCCAGTCTTCGAAGCTAGCTAGCACTTAAGTTTGTTTTTTTAACCAAAAATTGTCTGGCAGTTCACAGGCCGCCTGATTTCTGTGCTACAGGCAGATCATCTCCCTGGAGCTAAGGAGTTAATGCTGAGAGGGTCAGAACATTACGCTGGCAATTTGACGACCCCGGTTCGATTCCCGTTTAAAGGGGATTTTTCTCCTGGAGTTAACATCAGTGCTGACTCCATTCTCCCCACAAGTCCTTCGGATGAGACTATAAACTGAGGTCCCGTGTGCGAACGCACGCAGAACATCTTGCGCACACGCTAAATCCTGTTCCGCTTTTCGTAAGAGTAGGCCATTGTGTGCCGGTGGTAACAGATGACAAGATTTACAAAACTGCATACACACGGGGACTGGGTGAAAAAAACTCATGAGTTCTTATTCCATTATCCTCGATATAAAAGAATAAATAGATGAATAAAATAACACACACACACACACACCTGTTCAGTTTAAGGGCCATCTTGGGTCCGATTCTACCTGCCTTTGTGCCCAGTCTTTCAAAGCTAGCTAGCACTTCATTTTCTTTAACCAAAAATTGTCTAGCGTTCACAGGCCGCCTTATTTCTGTTCTGCAGGCAGTTGATCTCCCTGGAGCTAAGGAGTTAATGCTGAGGGGGTCAGAGTAATGCCCCCTTTTTGATGGACGTAATGGGGAAGGTGATAGAGGTTGAAGGAATGTTAATGTACAGGACTACCATTAATTTTGGTGTTGCCTGGCTGATAAGTTAGTTGGCAGGTTGGCTGGCTACCTTGCTGGCTCGTTGGTTGGTTGGTTGGTTTGTTAGTTTGTTAGTTGTTTGGCTAGCTGACTGACTTGCTGGTTAGTTGTTTGGTTGGTTTGTTGGTTGGTTGGTTGGTCGGTTGAGTGAGTGAGTGGGTGAGTGAGTGAGTGGGTGTGGTTTCCACAAAGGAGCATCTTATGCCTGCTTTCCCCCTTATGTGATTAACCAGACTTTTGAGATCCTCTCAAATGTCTTCACTTAAAAGCTTGTGAAGAATTCACAGGCCGTCTGTGTTTGTGTTCTGCAGGTGAGTTAAATTCCCTGGAGCTAAAGAGTTAATGAAGAAAGCATGGAACTAAAGGCTCTTTTGAGGGACATTACTATGCAGGTTAATTATTTCATGACTTGTTTTTGTTGTAAAGACTTTTCATTAATCCACTGATTGTTTTGTCTCTTTCTAATTCCTTTTTCTTTTGGGAAGGGGGGGAGGGGGGGCTATATTTTCAGGGCAAGGGGTGGGGGTTGTCTTGTTTTATTTTGTCCTTTACCTTTTACCATCATCCCCTCGCCCCATATCTCTTTATCTCTTGTTTTTACTTTATTACTAAAGACATTTGCCCCTTTTTCCACCTAAACATTTTGGATTGATACAATTGTTTTATT
>CM060339.1:24000232-24002732 GCA_030674155.1 Stramonita haemastoma
TAAATAAAATGTAGGGAGGTCAGAGCAATGACCATAATTTGTGTGTGTGTGTGTGTGTTGGGGGGGGGGGGGGGGGGAGAATCAGCATTTTTTTTGCTGCCTCATCTTCTGCAACGTCCAGGTCCTGCTGTTCCCACACCGCTCATTTCAATTCCTCCCCCACCACAGCCGTACTCAGATTTGCTATGTCTCCTCCCCGGGGTTTGGAATCCACAGGGAGTCCATCAGTATTTATTTATTTATTCATTTATTTATTTATTCTTCTATGTCAAGGATAATGGAATAAGCATTCATGTGTTTTTTTTCATCCAGTCCCCGTGTGTATGCAGTTTTGTAAATCTTATCATCTGTTCCCACCGGCACATGATGGCCTACTCTTACGAATAGCGGAACAGGATTTAACGTGTGCGCAAGATGTTCTGCGTGTGTTCGCATACGGGGCCTAGATTTATAGTCTTATCTGAAGGACTTTTTGGGGGAGTGGTGTCAGCACTGAAGTTAACTCCAGGGGAAACTGACCACTAGGCTATTAGGCCACTGTGGGGCCACCAGCCAGAGGGGCCCTGCACTTCTGCTGGGTCAATTTGGTGGTGTTCAGTGGTGCCTGTTCTGAGCTAACATACGCAGGACACCACCTACTAAGGGCTGGGGTGGGGGGTCAACATTGTTAGGAAAAGTTGGCGAGTTCTTTTAAGCAATGAAGTGTAAATGTTTGTCCCCATGTGTTGTTTGGCTTGTTGGCTGGT
This sequence comes from Stramonita haemastoma, assembly GCA_030674155.1. Taxonomy (NCBI): domain Eukaryota; kingdom Metazoa; phylum Mollusca; class Gastropoda; order Neogastropoda; family Muricidae; genus Stramonita; species Stramonita haemastoma. The sequence goes on from CM060339.1 coordinate 24,000,979, forward strand.
TGGTTCGTTGACTGGTTGTTTGGTTGGTTGGTTGGTTGTCTGGTTGATTGATTATTTTGCCTCTTTATCTTTTTTGTTGAGTTTGGTGCTTTTTCTAGAGCTGATGTAATTTTTTTTTAAGTGGAAAGGGATAGAGATAGTAATGCTTTTCCCTATTTTCCCCATATGCCCTCTCCCCTCCTCTTCTTTTTCCGTCTTATTTCTGTGTTTTCTTTTCCTTCATAAAGACATTATCCTTTCCACAGATGTGTTTCCAGTACTGTGAATGCAATCATTACCTGAAAAGAACATAAAGGAAGAAGAAGAAGAAGAAGAAGAAGAGAGAAGAAGAAGAAGAAGAGAAGAAGAAGAAGAAGAAGAAGAAGAAGAAGAAAAAGAAGAAGAAGAAGGAGAAGAAGGAGAAGAAGGAGAAGAAGAAGAAGAAGAAGAAGAAGAAGAAGAAGAAGAAGAAGAAGAAGAAGAAGAACAAGAACAAGAAGAACAAGAAGAACAAGAACAAGAACAAGAACAAGAAGAAAAGTATGATGATACAAAACAAAAAAAAACATAATCAATAACAAGAACAAGACTTTAAAAAAAAAATAATACAAGAAAAACAAGAACAACAGGAAGACTTTTTCGTATTGTTTTTTTGTGTTTTATATGGGTGTTTTTTTTCAACCCATGTTTCTTTCTTACTTCTTTCTTTAACTCAAAAAGGGGTTTTTAACACTTTTCTATTAGCCCTACTATACTAGTGGCCTTTTGAACGAATATTACGTCGCAGGACAGTGGCCTGATAGTGAGTGATAAGCCCCCTGTGGACTTCTGGCTCCGAGGATGCGACATGATAAATCGTCCACGCAAAGAGTGGCGCTGGAACAGCAGAACAGGAACGACCCAAGGGAGGAGGAGGAGGAGGCATCCAAATAAAAAAGACAAGAATGATCTCGTAATAAACCAAAAAAGACGAATGACAGTAAATAATTCTATCTATTGAAGCTACTGTTATCTTTCCTGACCCTCACCTCACCTTTACTCTGGGGGGATGGGATGGCCTAGTGGTCAGAACATTGCGCACGCAATTTGACGACACGGGTTCGATTCCCGGTCGAGGAAATATTGTTCTTCTCGAGTTAACATCAGTGCTGATTCCACTCTCCTCAGAAGTCCTTCGGAGGAGACGTTAAACCGATTTGATTTATTCTTTGATTTATTCTTTTATATCGAGGATAATGGAACCGAGGCCCCGTGTGTGGACGCACGCAGAACATTTTGCGCACACGTTAAATCCTGTTCCGCTTTTCGTAAGAGTAGGCCATCGTGTGCCGGTGGGAACAGATGACAAGATTTACATAAAAAACCCTGCATACACACAGGGACTGGATGTAAAAAACCACAAGAGTGCTTATTCCTTTATCCTCGACATGAAAAGAAGAAAGAAAGAAAGAAAGAAAGAAAGAAAGAAAGAAAGAAAGAAAGAAAGAAAGAAAGAAAGAAAGACCCTACCCCGACCTTTCACCCCCACTCCATGCTTATCTTTTCTTTTTTTTTCTTTCTTTCTTTATTTTTCTCCTGAGTATGTATCCTGCGGGGCTAGCTTGCTGCCTGATAGATATTTTTCTGCTGTGGAGCATCTTCAATCTGGTTTGTTTTGTGTGCTTCGTTTTGCTCAATTTTCAAAGTTGCCCTTCAGTGTTCTGCGTGTATGTTGTGTGTGTGTGTGTGTGTGTGTGTGTGTGTGTGTGTGTGTGTGTGTGTGTGTGTGTGTGTGT
>CM060339.1:24005232-24007732 GCA_030674155.1 Stramonita haemastoma
CTTCCCACCCTTTTCTTGTGTGTGTGTTTTGTTTTCATGTTTTTTTATATATTTTTTCTTGTTTTTTTTTTTTAGTGGAATCATTCTCATGGCAACCACGCGACAGACAAACGTTTATTGTTTTGCTTAGGAGCATCTGGAATGTTTTGTTGTTGTTTTTTTTTATTAGTGACTTTTCTTTAAAGCTGCTCTCGAGAGTGTATCTGAATGAGGGAGAAGGAGGGGTGATAGCCTCTGATGGTTAGAGCGTTTGCACTCGTGATCTGTCTCCACTATTATTGCAATTCTCTTTTGGCTGGTCTGCCAGCATCATCTCTCCACTCCCTTCAACGTCTAACATACAAAACTTTTGCAGCTCGACTAGTCCTCATAAAGAATTCAAATTCAAATTCAAATTCAAAATACCTTATCATCTCTAAAACAGAGAAATTCTGAAAAAAGTCTGAGCACAGAACTCCTCTCTTGCGACCTCTCCACTACACTGGCTGCCTGTGCCACAGAGAGTAAAACTATAAGATCAGTACTCTCTTGTTATAATAAATGTTTCCACAAAACAGCATAGAAGAAGTCTGTCTGTATGTCTGTCTGTATGTACGTCTGTCTCTCAGTCGATCTCTATGTAATTCTCTGTCTCTGTCTCTCTCTCTTGGAGTTAACATCAGTGCTGACTCCACTCTCCCCAAAAGTCTTTCGGATGAGACTATAAACAGAGGCCCGTGTGCGAACGCACGCAGAACATCTTGCGCACACGTTAAATCCTGTTCCGCTTTTCGTAAGAGTAGGTCATCGTGTGCCGGTGGGAACAGATGACATTTACAAAACTGCATGCACACGGGGACTGGATGTAAAAAAGTACATGAGTGCTTATTCCATTATCCTCGATTTGAAAGAATAAATCAAATCAAATCATTCAATCAATCAATCAATCTATCTCTCTCTCTGTCTCTGTCTCTCTCTCTCGCACTCTCCCCCCCCCCCCCCCCCCCCTTCCCCCCTCTCTCTCTCTGATGTGTCCAGAAGCTTGTTGAACACTTAGTTTATTTTTTGTTTGTTTCTATTTAGGAATGGGGGTGGTTTCGATAGTGAGTGGTTGGCTTACTTTGCTTCGTTTAATTGGAGGCAGGAGGGGGGGGGGGGTGTCTGTTTCTGTCCTCTATTTTCTGTCTTTTCATGGGTTTTCTTTTCGTGTCTAAGACAAAAAGAGAGACGAAAAGCCAGGGGAGATGCTTAGAGATAGAAACAAAAGTTTTGTGCAGGTGAAGGGATGCTTTGCTACGTAGACTGGCCATGGAAAAAAAAACAAACCCCAGCTGGTAAAAGGGTTTATTTTGGGGGGTTAACATTATAGAGGTGGTAACTTTTTTGCTTTTTCTTTCGTTGTTTCTTTCTTTCTTTTTTCTCGTTCTTGTTTTTGTTCTTCCTTGTTGTTGTTGTTGTTGTTGTTGTTGTTGTTGTTGTTGTTGCTGTTGTTGTTGTTGTTGTTGTTGTTGTTGGTGTTGTTGTTGTTGTTGTTGTTGTTGTTGTTCTTCTTCTTCTTCTTCTTCTTCTTCTTCTTCTTCTTCTTCTTCTTCTTCTTCTTCTTTCTTCTTAATTCTTCTTCTTCGCCATTCTTCGCAATTTTCTTCTTCGCCATTCTTCGCAATTCTTCCCCTGTACCTCCTTATCCTTCTCCTAATCTTCCCTCCCCATTCTCCCCCTCCTTTTTCTCTCCTTCATCTATCTATCTATCTATCTATCTATCTATCTATCTATCTATCTATCTATCTATCTATCTATCTACCTATCTATCTCTCTCTCTTCTCTCTCTCTCTCTCTCTCTCTCTCTCTCTCTCTCTTTCTCTTTCTCTTTCTCTATCTCTCTATCTCCCTATATCTCTCTATCTCGCTATCAATCTCTATCAATCCATCCATCCATCCATCCATCCATCCATCTATCTATCTATCCATCTATCCATCTATCTATCTATCCCTTAGTCTGGCGACCATGGGGGCACCCCTGAAGACTTGACAACCAGTTCCCTCCATTCCTCTCTCTTCCTCATTTACTTCTTAGTTTTTATTCAATTTGTTTGGGTTATTTTTTTTGCTATAGGACAACATGATGACACACCACACAAAAACAAAAAAAGCCATTATTATCCTACCAGCACAAACAATACCACCACCTACACTTCGGAAGCACTCCCCTTTTTATCCTTCGACATAATGGCCCTGCTGTTGATGAGAGAGCGAGAGAGGGAAGAAGCAATACGAAAATAATGAAGTGGAGGAGGATTATAAATTCTTAGATAATTCAATACGTTCCTATTACGAACTTTCTATATAAAAAAAATCTGAGGAAGCGTCTGATTCCTGCCCACTAAACGCTCTTTTTAAAAAAAAAATTTTTTTTATCTCACCATGACCTAAACTGAACTAAATTGCTGTCTCTGAGCAACTACGTAGCAGCAGATCTTTGGGGATCAAGAGCATTCTGTGGCTGAAACTTTAAACCTACGCT
>CM060339.1:24022732-24027821 GCA_030674155.1 Stramonita haemastoma
AGAGGGAGGGAGGGGGGGGGGGGGGAGGGGAGAGAGAAGAGAGAGAGGGGCAAGGCAAGGCAAGGCAAGGCAAGGCAAGGCAAACATCATTTATTCGAGGATAATAGATAAGCACTCGTGTGCTTTTTTACATCCAGTCCCCGCCCTTTTCAGGATACATCAAGTTGAAAATAGTGGGGGAGAGAGAGAGAGAGAGAGAGGAGAGAGAAGAGATGAGAGAGAGAGAGAGAGAGAGGAGAGAGAAGAGAGGAGAGAGAGGGAGAGAGATAGAGAGAGAGAGAGAGAAGACAGACAGACAGACAGACAGACAGACAGAGAGAGACAGACAGACAGACAGACAGACAGACAGACAGACAGACAGACAGACAGACAGAGACAGAGACAGACAGACAGAGACAGACAGAGACAGAGACAGAGACAAACAGACAGACAACAGACAGATAGATAGACAGAAAGACAGACAGACAGACAGACAGACAGAGACAGACAGAGACAGAGACAGAGACAAACAGACAGACAACAGACAGATAGATAGACAGAAAGACAGACAGAAAGACAGACAGAGAGGCAGACAGACAGACACACAGTCAGACACACAAAACACACAGACACAAGACAGGCAACGACACAGATACAAAAGGAGACAGACAAAGACAGCTGACACAGCAAGAAGAGAAAAAGACACAGAGAGAGACAGAGACAGAGAGACAGAGAGAGATAGAGAGAGAGAAAGAAAGAAAGAAAGACAGACAGACAGAGACAGAAACAGAGAGAAATAGACAGACAGACAGGACAGACAGACAGACAGACAGACAGACAGACAGACAGGCAGACAGACAGACAGACAGACAGACAGACAGACAGACAGACAGAAAACACTGAACACTGAAAAGTGTTATTCTACTTTGGCCTTGGGCCACTATACAAAACATGTTTGGAGCAGGGGAAAAGTACACGTCATAGCAGAGAACCGTTTTAGCCATTTTGCAATACCCAATTCTACAAGTAAACAGAATCACACTCAATATCTTCCAGTTATCGTCATCCTCATCGTATCTTCAACATCTGCATAAACATCACCATCAGTATCTCATTATCTACAGCGAAAGCCGCAGCAAGAATGTCAACACCACTATCATTACTTCTATCATCTACATTATCATCATTCATCAATACCATCGTCTTCATCATCTACACTACCATCCCTCTTCTTCAACCTGTATATCATCGTCACGATCATCATCTCCACTATCTAAAAAGTTGGTCACAATCATCATCCTCATCATCTACGTAACAGTTTTCATCGTCATCTTCAACATATACTTACTTGTTCCACCACGATCTTCAATATATACATCGTTGTCACCATCGTCATCTTTAATTAAACAGATATATCACTGTCACCACCCCTATCATCAAAGAGATCAAGAGATAGAGAGACAGACAGACAGACAGACAGACAGACAGACAGACAGACAGAGAGAGCGAGAGAGCGAGGAGAGAGAGAGAGAGAGAGAGAGAGAGAGAGAGAGAGAGAGACAAGAGACAGAGAGAGAAACAGAGAGAGAAACAGAGAGAGAAACAGAGAGAGAAACAGAGAGAAACAGAGAGAAACAGAGAAAGAAAGTGAAGCCACAAGCAATCTATGTTCATATATAATAGGAATGTAATATGAAATATTCTGAAGGAACAAAGTAAAGACAGAAATAAAATAGAGAAAAGAAAAGAAAGGGAGGAATAAAGAAAACAATATAAAAAAGAAGAGAAGAGAAAGAAGAAAAAAGAAAGAAAAAAAGTTAGAAACTATAAAAGTTATGAAGAAAAGACAGAGAGTTATAAAGAAAAAAATGGAAAGACAGAAGACAAACCGACAGAAGAAGAAAGAAAGAAAAGAAAGAAAAAGAAAGAAGAAAGAAAGAAAGAAATAAGAAAGAAAGAAAGAAAGAAAGAAAAGAAAAAAAGAAAAAAAGAAACAGGAAGACAGACAGACAGACAGACAGAAGAAAGAAAAAAAGAAAGAAAGAAGACAGACAGAAAGACAGACAGACAGACAGACAGACAGACAGACAGACAGGACGGGACAGAAAAACAGAAAGAAAAGAGAGAAGGGGGAGAGAGAGACAGAGCCAGAGCCAGAGACAAAGGACACAAGAGAGAGAGAGGAGGGAGAGAGACAGACAGAGAGAGAGAGGAGAGGAGAAGAGAGAGAAGAAGGAGAGAGAGAGGAGAGGAGAGAGAGAGAGAGATGAGAGAGAGAGAGAGAGGGGAGAAGAGAGAGAGAGAGAGAGAGATGCAAACAGAAGAAAAGATCCAAAGAAAAAAAAAATAAAAGAAAGTACAAAGTTAGAAAACAGACAAACAAACAAGCAAAACAGACAGAAACCAAGAAAACCAAGAAACTAGGAAAAAAGACCAACAGCAACAAGAAAAGAGTTCAGCTAACAAAAAAGGAACAGAAATAGAAATATGACATCCCTCACTCCCCCCCCCTCCCCCCCGCCCCCGCCCCCAACTAATAACCACACCACTCAGCAAATAACATATCTCTCTACCTTTTTTTTGTCTCTCTCTCTCTCTCTATCTCTCTCTCTCTTCTCTCTCTCCTCTCTCTCTCTCTCTCTCTCTCTTCTCTCTCTCCTCTCTCTCTCTCTCTTCTTTTTTCTTTCTTTCTTTGCATGAAAAAAGCTTAAATAGAGCAGCAAGGTCAGTTCATTTGCGCGCATTGTTTTATCAACAGAGAGAGAGAGAGAAACATCATTAACCTTTTTCCTTTTTCTGTCTGTGTTTTTCAATAATAAGAACATTGTCCTTCTTCTTGATATGGAAAATCAGCTCATTCGGCAAAGCTAATATGCTACCATTAGAAGAGGGGGAAAATGGTCTTTAGGTGCTGAAAATATCTGGCAGCAAAAAGAAAATAGAATGACACAGAATCGAGCAGTCAGACAGAGAGAGAGGGACAGGGAGGGAGAGGGGGGAAAGGAGAGAAAAGAGAAAGAGAGAACACTGAACACTGAACACTGAAATTGTTTAATGTACATCGGCCTTGGGCCCCACAATAACAAAAAGAGTGGTGGGCAATAGAGTGTGTGCATATGACATAGGTGTTATTAAACATATTACCATCAACGTATATGTATAAGAAATATTGTATGAGTAATAACAAAGCAAGAAAGTTATATAAGCCATTTCTTAACCGTTAATTACGGAACAATTCACACGTATCGTAAACAAGACTGTTGTAGATGTATTATTCATCAATACAAATATCAATTCTAGAAAGTTATCCTATTTCTTCTATTGGTTGCATGAAAGATAAAACGTGATAAATTGTATCTATCAGTAGGTACAGTGGCTTTGAGTAGTACATAGAAAGGAAGTCCTTTGGATCTTTAAGAAAAACTTAGTTCTTAAGTCTTCATAGATAGGGCAATTCAGTATAAAGTGTTCTTCATTTTCTATTTGATCTTTACAAACAGGGAATTGCTTAAAACTTCGTTTAAACTATTATACCGCTGTGTATTATTGTTCAATGGTAGAAATTAAATCGAACTTGCGTAACTGCAACTCGAAAACAATATGTATCCATTTCGGTTATATCTTTTCTTTTTCAAAAAATAGTTTTAAAGTTTCTATAACCATCATATCGCTCACGGTCTCTAATGGTGCCTGCCCATTCCTGAGGCAAACCAATCTACAAGTCTTTGTTTAAAGGCACGCAAGAACATTTTTATGTCTCCTACACCTTGGTTTAACCAAACGATATTTTTACCCCGTTAATACATAATATTTCCCTGAGAAAGAGAGAGAGAGATGAGAGAGAGAGAGAGAGAGAGAGAAGAGAGAGGATGATGGGGGGGAGAGGGAGGAAGAGAGAGGGGAGAGAGAGAGAGAGGAGAGAGAGAGAGAGGAGGGGGGAATGGGGAGACAGAGATAGATAGATAGAGATAGATAGATAGATAGAAGACAGACAGACAGACAAGACAGACAAGAAGACAGACAGACAAACAGACAAGACAGACAGACAGACAGACACAGATAGATAGATAGATAGATAGATAGATAGGCAGGCAGGCAGGCAGGCAGGCAGGCAGGCAGGCAGGCAGGCAGGCAGGCAGACAGACAGACAGACAGACAGACAGACAGACAGACAGACAGAGATAGAGAGATAGATGATAGATAGATAGATAGATAGATAGATAGATAGATAGATTAGATAGATAGATAGATAGATAGAATAATAGATAGATAGATAGATGGATGGATGGATAGATAGATAGATAGATAGATAGACAGACAGACAGACAGACAGACAGACAGACAGACAGACAGACAAGACAGACAGACAGACAAATAGATAGATAGATAGATAGATTAGATAGATAGTAGATAGATAGATAGATAGAAGATAGATAGATAGATAGTAATAGATAGAGACAGGCAGGCAGGCAGGCCAGGCAGGCGGGTAGGCAGGCAGAAAGGCAGGCAGGCAGGCAGGCAGGCAGACAGAGAGAGAGAGAAAGAGACAGACAGACAGACAGACAGACAGACAGATAGATAGATAGATTAGATAGATAGATAGATAGATAGATAGATAGATAGATAGATAGATAGATAGATACAGAGACAGAGATACAGAGAGAGAGGGGAGAGAGAGTAGGTATGGAGGGAGGGAGAAAGAGAGAGGAGAGGGGGGGGGAGAGAAGAGGAGGGAGGGAGAGAGAGAGAGAGAGAGAGATGAGAGAGAGGGAGAGAGAGAGAGAGAGAGAAGGGAGGAGAGAGAGAGAGAGAGAGAGAGAGAGGAGAGAGAGAGAGAGTCACACAGACAGACAGACAACCCTTCTCACACACACACACACACACACACACACCACAACACACACACACACACACACACCACACACACACACACACACACACACATATTCAAGGGAATAAAAAAAAAAACAATGATTGGTACTTAGTAGAGAACTGGAATCTAAATTGAAAGCAGAGCAAGTGGGGGGGGGGGGGGGTAAGGTCTGAGATAGAGACAAAGTTTGCTATGTGCTGCTACTGCTGCTGTAAAGCTATTAAAATTTTGTTCGAA
>CM060339.1:24027921-24030421 GCA_030674155.1 Stramonita haemastoma
GGATGGTAAAATTTCAGTCCTTGTTAAAATATATGAAACAGATTTTTATTGTATAAAAGAAATTGTTTCTCTGGCTTGCAGATGGGAAATGAACTGTTTTAAAAACAAAAATGTTGGACATGTATCTTGCATAATGTGGACATAGTATAACTGTTGATCAAAATATTGATATGCAGCATGCTGAAAAGTTATATACCTGTTCTTACCTCATCATCCTCATCAGAGAATTCAATGATCCATTACTGAGGTATACATTTTTTCAAATCATTATGCACTGTCCTATGGTTTTCTTTATTATGATTATTACGGACTTAAAAGTCATTTCCCATTGTTGATTAGATTTTTCTCTTGTTGGTTATGGTTGTAAATAGTTTTATTGTTCATGGGTTAGATTCTGTTCAAATTTGGAATTTTTACTTTTTTGTATTCAAGAATTATATACATTTGTGTTTATTTTTATTTTTATTTTTTTTTTTTTCTTAACTGTTCTGTGTAGATTTTGTGAATTAACCCCTTCCCCACTTCCAAAACTCCTCCCCCCTACCCCCACCCCCCCCCCCACATACACACTCACACACATTTTTTTTTTTTTTTTTTTTTTTTTTTTAAATGTCTTAATATCACATTTTGTGAAAAGACGTAAAATGAATCGAACACACACACCACACACACACACACACACACACACACACACACACACACACACACACACACACACACACACACACACACACACAGAGCCTGCTCCTGTACACCAGAACCCCTATCCAGTTTCAGAAATCCAGGGGACGTCACCATGAAAGACGAGAAAGGACCACAGCCCCAATCCCATGATGCATGAGTGATTTGTGGCTGGCTGGCAGGGCATCCTTTTCCCACAGCTGGGCGGCAAAGGGTTAACAGCGATGACAGAATAACTGAGGGGTAAGCCAGCAGACAAGGGGTTAATTGCTAATCGGGGCATTTTCATCACTGTCAAAATGGCGGACCCTCAGACCCTTCACACTGTGAGGACTAAACTCTTGGCTGTACCACCAACTCAGTAGAGAGGAGGTTTGGGCCATTGTTGTCCAGTGTACCCCCCCCCCCCCTCACACACACACACATACACACACCCTCTTGCCTAGTCATGAGACGGTGGTGTTACCATTTAAACAATTTGTTTTCAGTCAGTAGAAGAGGTAGAAGACAGACAGGGGTTTGGGAGTTAAGGAGTGGAGATAGAGAGGTTGGTATGTAGAGCAAATGGCGGAGAAAAGATTCATGAGTGTTTACTGGGCCCTGGTAGTGACTGTTTCTGCTCCCAGTAGAACCCTTCACTCAGTCTGGGTGGGTCTCCAGAGGAAAGGATGAGTTTGTGGTCTGGAGGAGACAGATTAGGTAGGTTGTGGTGTGATGTGCATGCTCAATCAGCCTGAACTCTTCAGGAGGGCATTGAACAGTTCAGGAAATAGCTCTGGTAGCCTAGCTAGAGGTCATGAGGGGTACAGCAGGATCTCCACGCTTGTGTGCCTGGCCCGGGAGCGGCCACTATAGGGCTCTATCATATCATTCTTTGTACTTTTGACATCACAAGTTTTAACAGAACAACCTGTCAGTGGTTGGTGATGGACCAGTCAATTCATTCTTTTTTTATTGTTATTTATTTATTTATCTATTTATTTGTTTTTTTTTTTATTGATTCATTCATTTATTTATTTATATCCCGGTATGTCACAGCAGATTTCTCTGCGTGAAATTCGGGCTGCTCTTCTCGGGGAGAATGCCACGCCACAAGTTCAGCGCCTACCCATTATTTGTTTTTCTTTTTCCTGTCTGCAACTGTACTTGTTTCCTATCAGAGTGGCTTTTTTCTACAGAATTTTGCCAGGGACAACCCTCTTGTTGCCGCGGGTTCTTTTACGTGCGCTAAAAAATTATGCGTAACACACGGGACCTCGGCTCATCCGAAAGACTAGCACCCAGACCACAACTCATGATCTAATGGATGGGGGGAAAAGTTTTGGGCCCAAACGGGATCAAACACTTGATAAAGCCTTCCAGTTTGCATAGCATGAAACAATCCGTAACATGTTTTAAAAAGTGATAACAAAGATAATTTCTTTACAACCCACACAATCGGATTAATCCTGAATAAACTGGAAAAGTCATTGAAAGGTTATTCGTCTCCCTTACACAAGCAAGAGGGGTGCAAAGAACACAAACAAAAAAATCTCAGCAACAAACAACTTGATCAAACAAAGAATATACAACAGACCGCAACAATAACCACAACATATTGCACAAAATAATAAGTTTTGAAACAAATCGAGAAGAAAAAAAAAACAGAACAATACTGTCATTCAAGATAAGAATATACCATTGTGTAAAATTGCACGTGGGTAGAAAATTGTCTAGACTATATCAGATAAATTACAGTGGGGAAAAAACCCCATAAAAACTAAATATTCTGTGGGTCTGTTGACATTTTGAAAGGTAGTGTTTCTGAACAGGTGCTTGA
>CM060339.1:24042921-24047921 GCA_030674155.1 Stramonita haemastoma
CAGACACACACACACACACACACACACACACACACACACACACACACACACACACACACACACACACACACACACACACACACACATAATCCCTATTGTTATAACATGACTGTCATCATCATCATGATGTTGATGATAATCATAATAAGTATTCTCTTCCCCACCAACCTATCCGTATTATTTTCAGCTTTGCGTGTCAGGCAAATAGTTTTTTTTTTGTTTTCTCTTCCACTATCTTTCTATCATTTATTTTCTGAATCTTCTTTCCTCCTTTTTTTCCTTTCTTTTATTTTATTGATGGCAATATCGTATTCACTTCATTAGTGTACACTTCTGAAAGTTTTGAACAGTTTTTTATAACAGTATCAAAATTCATAAAATTCGCCAGTATCTGTTCACAGGTTGTAATTATATTCTGTATGGCAAATTGCCACGTGCACCTCATAATATCTAGTTTCGTTTTTTTTTTTCCATTTTTTGTTGTTTTTTTCCTTTCTGTTTTTACAAGTGGGTTTTTTTTTCTAATTTAGCTGTGAGAAGTCTGCACTGTTTCCTGTTTATGTGTAATTGTACTCTGCATTATTCTAAGTTATTGGTTTTTTGTTTGTTTTTTTGTTTGTTTGTTAGTTTGTTTCAGTTTTGTTGTTGTTGTTGTTGTTCGTGTGTAATTTTTTTGTTCCTGTTATTTCTCTTGTTTGTTCCTGTTGAACAGGGTTACTTTTGTTTCGTTTGTTTGTTGGTTTATTCTTTGGTTGTTTATTTGCAGGTGTTTATTTGTTTTGTTTGCTTGCTTATATATTTTTGTTGGTTTGTTTGAAAAGTTTGTGAACTCTTCGTTTATTTGTTCCCTGCTTCACCCATGGTGAGAGTTTTACGTATGCCACTGTTTTTCCCACCATTAAAGCAGCCCCATTCTGACTCAGTGGAGGGTTGGTTCTATTTTAGCTAGCTGAAACTCAGTATATATCTATATTTATCTATCTATCTCTCTATCTATCTCTCTATCTCTCTGTCTATCTATCTCTCTCTATATATAGATAGATAGATAGATATATAGACAGACAGACAGACAGACAGACAGACAGACAGACAGACAGGTAGGTAGGTAGGTAGGTAGGTAGGTAGATAGATAGATAGATAGATAGATAAATAGATAGATAGATATAATATATATATACATATATATATATATATATACATACATATATATATATATATATATATATATATATATATATATATATATATATATATATATATAATTTTGGTTTCGGAGATGCAGGGTGGGGTGTCCAAATCAAAATGTAAATTGCATGATTAGACGAATCGATGGATGGATGGATGGATGGATGGATGGATGGATGGATGGATGGATGGATGGATGGATGGATGGATGGATGGATGGCTGGCTGGATGGATGGATGGATGGATGGATGGATGGATGGTTGGATGGATGACTGGCTGGCTGGCTGGCTGGCTGGCTGGATGGATAAATCAAGATAATCAATTAGTTGTTTTATTCTTACAGTCACAGCGTCATCCACACAAGGACATAACCAGTACTGTTGCTACCAAATGGCCACCCGCAAGAAGAGATCCAGCATCCCATCAGACAATCCACAGGATCCTCTACCCAACGTTCAACACCCCCCTCCCCTCCCAACCCCACCCCCACCCCTTTGTTCAGGCTGATTGAGCATGCACATCACACTACTACCTAATCTGTCTCCTCCAGACCACGAACTCATCCTTTCCTCTGGAGACCCACCCAGACTGAGTGAAGGGTTCTACTGGAGCAGAAACAGTCACTACCAGGGCCCAGTAAACACTCATGAATCTTTTCTCCACCATTTGCTCTACATACCAACCTCTCTCTCCCCGTCCCTTAAACTCCCAACCCCCTGTCTGTCTTCTTCTCCTCTTCTACTGACTGAAAACAAATTGTTTAAATGGTAACACTGTCTCAAGACTGGGCAAGAGGTGGGGTGGTGTGTGTGTGTGTGTGTGTGTGTGTGTGTGTGTGTGTGTGTGTGTGTGTAAGTGTGTGTGTGTTTGTGTATGTGTGAGGAGGGGGGGGGGTTACACTGGATAACAATGGCCCAAACCTCCTCTCTACTGAGTTGGTAGGCCTACAGCCAAGAGTCTGTAGTCCTCACAGCGTGATGGGTTCGCCATTTTGACAGTGATGAAAATGCCTGGATTAGCAATTAACCCCTTGTCTGCCGCTTACCCCTCAGTTATTCTGTCATCGCCGTTAACCCTTTGCCGCCCAGCTGTGGGAAAAGGATACGCTGCCAGCCAGCCACAAATCACTCATGCATCATGGGATTGGGGCTGTGCTCCTTCTCCTCTTTCATAGTGACATCCCCCTGGATTTCTGAAACCGGATAGGCTTCTGGATTACTGTGACAATGTGTGTGAGACATTTCTCCCCCTTTTTATTCTTCCCAGTCCTGTTTTTCTTCTTCTTGTAAAGTCAGAATGATCAGGTTCTAGTCATGTACAGTCATTCTGATGTAAATGCCATGAAGGATGCTCCTAACCCATGAATAAATAATTCCAAACATTTTTGTTTTTATTTTCTATAAAGAAATAGGATGATAATTATATAAAGATTTGTGTAACTGTGACGGATTCTGTGATTTAGTAAACTGATTATAAACACTTAAAACACCCACTGTTCTTTGGTAAAAGATAGTTGATCAGTTTATTCTTCATATCATGTCAATATGACCGATTAAAGAAAAGAAAGTAAGGGCTCAAAATTGTACCAAGAAGAAGAAGAAGAACAACAACAACAACAACAACAAGGAAGGGCAGAGGTACGAATCTGAAAAACAAGTAAATGGACATGAACCTACATCCATGGCACAGTAAATAGCACCATGGCTGAAACAGTAAGAGTCATAGAGATTTTTCTGAATCTGGCTGGTTCTTACCCAGAGTGAGTTTGCAGTGTACTCAGTGGGAAGACTGGGGATACACAAACCAAAGTCATTCACACAATGGATGCGATTAGCTGACAAACTAGACAGTTGTCTGTATTTGTCATGCCTAATTATTTTCCTGGAATCTTTAATGCTAGAAAAGTTTTAAAGTACAGCCCTATCATAATATTTTCAGAGCATGTGCCCTTCTTTGGCAACATCAATATTTCATATTCATCCTGACCTTATTGATCATCTTTTAATAAAAGAAATTTGTCTCTGGTTTCATGTCTTTTAACTGCTCTGGTCTCATGGTGACATGACCTCAGTTTCAGTTTCGCATACACGTGGAGAGAGAGAGAGGAATGGAGGGAACTGGTTGTCAAGTCTTCAGGAGTGCCCCCACAGTCACCAGACTACGGGATAGACAAAGATAGAGATAGGTACACTTCTGTGCCTGTGTTGAGCTTATGTGAGAACCTTCATGTCACCTCCTTCTTGTCTAGTTTCTGTCTTCCTTAATGATTCTCTCACATGCCAAAGTCAGCTGCGCTGGGACCGATTGTCATGCCCTTTATGACAGCACAATGCATCATAATTATACCAGACAATAGTAGCTGTTGATTCAGTGAAGTATTCAGTGAAGAAGAAGAACTCAGAAGATTAGCACTAAACACCATGAACCAGAATCTCCAGAACTAGGGGAAGACAGAGAACAGAGACCCAGCATCAGAGTGATTGGAACCAGAATCCTCAGATTTCCTGGCTTCCTAGCTGAATTGTCTCACCCCCAAGGCTACTAGGCCTACCAGTCTGAACTGGTTCCTGAACTGCCAGACTCTCAGCTAAGCTAATTAGCCACTCTCATTCCTTCCAAGCCTTTACACAGACACCCAGACCACTCCCCACCATCCCCCAATGTCTCCTATTCCCTTCCCACTCTCCTTAGCAGTCATTCCCCCCCTTCTCCCCCCCTCCCCCCTCCCCCCCCCCCCCTCCCCCCCTCTCCCTCCCTCCCTCCTTCCCAGGTTCTCTCAACAATGGAGCCAGCCTCATCACACCTGAATCCAATAAAAGGCCAGTGAAGGGAAGTGAAGTGAAGTTGTTCCCCTCCAGGGATGTTATACAGGTCCAAGTCAGATTGCACCAGGCCTGAGGGGTGATGAGCCTGTGTTCTCTGACACTGGGAACAAGTGGAAGCAGAAATGAAAGGAAGGTGACTCAGTTCTTTCCAATAAGGGGTGGGTGTGTCTGGGGCAGGATGTTGCCAGGGTTCTTCTCCATATCTCTTCTGCTTGAGTGTTGAGTTTTATATTCCAGAAGTTGGGAGTTTGAATCCTTAAAGGTCACATCAATGTTCATTTTATGGGCTCATGTGAAGTGCATGTTTATGCTGTGCACAGGGAAAACACACACACATGCGCACACATGCAGACGCACGCACATTTGCACACGCACACACACATGCACACACACACACGTGCACACACACATGCACGCACACACATACAGACACGCACATGCACACATACACACATGCACACACACATGCACATGCACACACGCACACATGCACCACCACAAACGCGCACGCACACACACACACACACACACACACACACGCACACATACACGCACACACACACAAAATTGGAACATGTCAATCATTCACCGAAAATGTCTTCCATCTCCAAATTTGACCTCTTTCAAACTAAAAGTATGTATCATTTATTGCACTTTTCCACCGTTCTTTTTCTTTGAACTCACTTCAAAGCAAATGTCAAAAGACCTGCTGTACTGCAAAACAGCAAACTAGCAAACAGATCCGAAAATATACCAGCATAGAGGAGAAGAGATATGCAGCAAATCAAGGTGGATAAACATTCACCCTCTCCAACGTGGAGAAGAATGACTTAGTTTTTAAATTTGATTTATTTTTTTTTAATTTTATTCTTTTATATCGAGGATAATGGAATAAGCACTCATGTGCTTTTTACATCCAATCCCCGTATGTATGCAGTTTTCTTTTTTGGTAAATCGTGTCATCTGTTCCCACCGGCACACGATAGCCTA
>CM060339.1:24068966-24073966 GCA_030674155.1 Stramonita haemastoma
CTCTCACAACTGAGCTATCCTATCCCCGTAATCCATCTAGTGTTATTAAAAATTAAAATGATGAATCTGACTTAAAAGACAAATATCAATTACACGTGACTAAGGTTAACTTTTACTCTCTTTTTGGAGAAAATAAAAGTTCCTTTTGAAAGATAACGCAAAACGTTGACCTTTAGACAGAAACATTCTACCATAGCACGGAAGAGATTTTACACCTGGAAGTGAAGTGGCTCATCTGCAACTGATTGATTCCTGTGCTTCCCCCTTCCCCTGGTTTTAAACAACAGTACACAAACATGTCCATACTCCTAGTCCTCTACAGAGCGAGTCATTCATCTGCACGTTGGAGAGGGTGAATGTTTATCCCCTTGATTTGCTTCCGATGAGACTATAAACCGAGGCCCCGTGTGCGAACGCACGCAGAACATCTTGCGCACATGTTAAATCCTGTTCCGCTTTTCGTAAGAGTAGGCCATCGTGTGCCGGTGGGATGCACGCAGAACATCTTGCGCGCACGTTAAATCCTGTTCCGCTTTTCGTAAGAGTAGGCCATCGTGTGCCGGTGGGAACAGATGACACGATTTACCAAAAAAGAAAACTGCATACATACGGGGATTGGATGTAAAAAGCACATGAGTGCTTATTCCATTATCCTCGATATAAAAGAATAAAATTTAAAAAAATAAATCAAATTTAAAAACTAAGTCATTCTTCTCCACGTTGGAGAGGGTGAATGTTTATCCACCTTGATTTGCTGCATATCTCTTCTCCTCTATGCTGGTATATTTTCGAATCTGTTTGCTAGTTTCTTGTAGTTTTGCAGTACAGCAGGTCTTTTGACATTTGCTTTGAAGTGAGTTCTTTGTAAAAGAACCGTGGAAAAGTGCAATAAATGATACATATTTTTAGTTTGAAAGAGGTCAAATTTGGAGATGGAAGACATTTTCGGTGAATGATTGACATGTTCCAATTTGTGTGTGTGTGCGTGTGTGTGTGTGTGTGGTGTGTGTGTGTGTGTGTGTGTGTGTGTGTGTGTGTGTGTGTGTGTGTGCGTGCATGCGCGTTTGTGTGTGTGCATGTGTGCGTGTGCATGTGTGTGTGCGTGTGTGTATGTGTGCATGTGCGTGTCTGTATGTGTGTGCGTGCATGTGTGTGTGTGCACGTGTGTGTGTGCATGTGTGTGTGCATGTGCAAATGTGCGTGCGTCTGCATGTGTGCGCATGTGTGTGTATGTGTGTGTGTTTCCCCTGTGCCTGAGCATAAACATGCACGTTCACATGAGCTCATGAAATGAACATTGGTGTGGCCTTTAGGATTCAAACTCGCAACCTCTGGAATATAAAACTCAACACTCAAGCAGAAGAGATATGGAGAAGAACCCTGGCACATCCTGCAGACCCACCCACCCCCTTATTGGAAAGAACGGAGTCACCTTCCTTTCATTTCTGCTTCCACTTGTTCCCAGTGTCAGGGTACACAGACCCATCACCCCTCAGGCCTGGTGCAATCTGACTTGGACCTGTATAACATCCCTGGAGGGGAACATCTTCACTTCCCTTCACTTCACTGGCCTTTTATTGGATTCAGGTGTGATGAGGCTCCATTGTTGAGAGAGCCTGGGAAGGAAGGAGAGGAGGGAGAGGAGGGAGGGAGAGGGGGGAGGGGGGGAGAGGGGGGAGGGGGGGGAGAAGGGGGGGAATGACTGCTAAGGAGAGTGGGAAGGGAATAGGAGACATTGGGGGATGGTGGGGAGTGGTCTGGGTGTCTGTGTAAAGGCTTGGAAGGAATGAGAGTGGCTAATTAGCTTAGCTGATAGTCTGGCAGTTCAGGAACCAGTTCAGACTGGTAGGCCTAGTAGCCTTGGGGGTGAGACAATTCAGCTAGGAAGCCAGGAAATCTGAGGATTCTGGTTCCAATCACTCTGATGCTGGGTCTCTGTTCTCTGTCTTCCCCTAGTTCTGGAGATTCTGGTTCATGGTGTTTAGTGCTAATCTTCTGAGTTCTTCTTCTTCACTGAATACTTCACTGAATCAACAGCTACTATTGTCTGGTATAATTATGATGCATTGTGCTGTCATAAAGGGCATGACAATCGGTCCCAGCGCAGCTGACTTTGGCATGTGAGAGAATCATTAAGGAAGACAGAAACTAGACAAGAAGGAGGTGACATGAAGGTTCTCACATAAGCTCAACACAGGCACAGAAGTGTACCTATCTCTATCTTTGTCTATCCCATAGTCTGGTGACTGTGGGGGCACTCCTGAAGACTTGACAACCAGTTCCCTCCATTCCTCTCTCTCTCCACGTGTATGCGAAACTGAAACTGAGGTCATGTCACCATGAGACCAGAGCAGTTAAAAGACATGAAACCAGAGACAAATTTCTTTTATTAAAAGATGATCAATAAGGTCAGGATGAATATGAAATATTGATGTTGCCAAAGAAGGGCACATACTCTGAAAATATTATGATAAGGCTGTACTTTAAAACTTTTCTAGCATTAAAGATTCCAGGAAAATAATTAGGCCTGACAGATACAGACAACTGTCTAGTTTGTCAGCTAATCGCATCCATTGTGTGAATGACTTTGGTTTGTATATCCCCAGTCTTCCCACTGAGTACACAGCAAACTCACTCTGGGTAAGAACCAGCCAGATTCAGAAAATTCTCTATGACTCTTACTGTTTCAGCCCATAAACCATGGTGCTATTTACTGTGCCATGGATGTAGGTTCATGTCCATTTACTTGTTTTTCAGATTCGTACCTCTGCCTTTCCTTGTTGTTGTTGTTGTTGTTGTTGTTGTTGTTGTTGTTCTTCTTCTTCTTCTTCTTCTTCTTCTTCTTCTTCTTCTTCTTCTTCTTCTTCTTCTTCATCTTCTTCTTCTTCGTCTTGGTACAATTTTGAGCCCTTACTTTCTTTTCTTTAATCAGTCATATTGACATAATATGAAGAATAAACTGATAAACTATCTTTTACCAAAGAACAGTGGGTGTTTAAGTGTTTATAATCAGTTTACTAAGGCACAGAATCCGTCACAGTTACACAAATCTTTATATAATTATCATCCTATTTCTTTATAGAAAATAAAAACAAAAATGTTTGGAATTATTTTTCCATGGATTATGAGCATCCTTCATGGCATTTACATCAGAATGACTGTACATGACTAGAACCTGATCATTCTGACTTTACAAGAAGAAGAAAAACAGGACTGGGAAGAATAAAAAGGGGAGAGAATGTCTCACACACATTGTCACAGTAATCCAGAAGCCTATCCGGTTTCAGAAATCCAGGGGACGTCACTATGAAAGAGGAGAAGGAGCACAGCCCCAATCCCATGATGCATGAGTGGTTTGTGGCTGGCTGGCAGCGTATCCTTTTCCCACAGCTGGGCGGCAAAGGGTTAACGGCGATGACAGAATAACTGAGGGGTAAGCAGCAGACAAGGGGTTAATTGCTAATCCAGGCATTTTCATCACTGTCAAAATGGCGACCCCTCACGCTGTGAGGACTACAGACTCTTGGCTGTAGGCCTACCAACTCAGTAGAGAGGAGGTTTGGGCCATTGTTATCCAGTGTAACCCTCCTCCCCCTACACACACACACACCACACACACACACACACACCTCACCCCACCTCTTGCCCAGTTTTGAGACAGTGTTACAGTTTAAACAATTTGTTTTCAGTCAGTAGGCCTAGAGGAGGAGAAGAAGACAGACAGGGGTTTGGGAGTTTAAGGGACGGGGAGAGAGAGGTTGGTATGTAGAGCAAATGGTGGAGAAAAGATTCATGAGTGTTTACTGGGCCCTGGTAGTGACTGTTTCTGCTCCAGTAGAACCCTTCACTCAGTCTGGGTGGGTCTCCAGAGGAAAGGATGAGTTCGTGGTCTGGAGGAGACAGATTAGGTAGTGGTGTGATGTGCATGCTCAATCAGCCTGAACAAGGAGGGAGGGGGTGGGGTTGGGTTGGGAGGGGGTGTTGAACGTTGGGTAGAGGATCCTGTGGATCGTCTGATGGAGTGCTGGATCTCTTCTTGTGGGTGGCCATTTGGTAGCAACAGTACTAGTTTTGTCCTTGTGTGTGGATGACGCTGTGACTGTAAGAATAAAACAACTATTTGATTGTCATTGATTTATCCAGCCAGCCAGCCAGCCAGCCAGCCAGCCAGCCAGCCAGCCAGCCAGCCATCCAGCCAGCCAGCTAGCCATCCATCCATCCAACCATCCAGCCATCCATCCATCGATTCGTCTAATCATGCTATTCACATTTTGATTTGAACACCCCACCCTGCACCTCTAAAACCAGAATTATATATATATATATATATATATATATATATATATATATATATATATATATATATATATATATATATATATATATATATATATATATATATATATATATAAAAATATAAAAATATATTCTATCTATCTATCTATCTATCTATCTATCTATCTATCTATCTATCTATCTATCTATCTATCTATCTACCTACCTATCTACCTACCTACCTACCTACCTACCTACCTACCTGTCTGTCTGTCTGTCTGTCTGTCTGTCTGTCTGTCTGTCTGTCTATCTATCTATCTATCTATATATAGAGAGAGATAGATAGATAGAGAGATAGAGAGATAGATAGAGAGATAGATAGATAGATATAGATATATACTGAGTTTCAGCTAGCTAAAATAGAACCAACCCTCCACTGAGTCAGAATAGGGCTGCTTTAATGGATGGAAAAACAGTGTCATACATAAAAATCTCACCATGGGAGAAGCAAGGAACAAATAAACGAAGAATTCACAAACTTTTCAAACAAACCAACAAAAATATATAAGCAAGCAAACAAAACAAAGAAACAAACATGCAAATAAACAACCAAAGAATAAACCAACAAACATACAATACAAAAAGTAGCCATGTTCAACAGGAATAAACAAGAGAAGTAACAGGAACAAAAAAATTACACACGAAGAACAACAACAACAAAACTG
>CM060339.1:24078966-24081466 GCA_030674155.1 Stramonita haemastoma
AAAATGCAATGATTTTTGTCACATTTTTTAATTGTAAGTCAAAAACTACGAGTTAGGACCAAAAACTGTAACGCCTTGGTCACATTGTTTTTCCTGCACATAATCCCCACAAAATACTGTGCGCATTTATGAATAAAAGGGCTAGTTTTTTATGTTTTTGTTGTTGTTGTTGTTCTAGGGGGGTTATTTTTTGTGGTGTTTTTTTTCTCGGATTTTGTTGTTGTTTTTGTTTCTTTGTTGTTGTTTTTTTCTTTTTTAGGTTTTTGTTGTGTGGTGTTTTTTTGTTGTTTCGTTTCTCCGCTAGAGTTCCAATGGTAAGATTTTGCGTATACAGACCGATTTTACTCATCATGAAGGCAGCCGCATTCCGACTTCGGGGATGTATGCTGGGAATGTTCGTGTTTTCGTAACCTATCGAATACTGGCATGAACTACGGAACATTTAACGTGCATATTAATTTTGACCTTATGCATGAGTATTTTTTCACAAAGGGAAGAAATTGAGGCACTGGCAGGTCTGCACTTAAAGTTGACCCGGGGGATCGTAAAATGTCCCTCCAGTAAGTAATTCGGCAGACTCGGACGCCCATATTCGAACCTACGACTTCATAGACTCGTGGGATTGAAGTCGAATGCTCTTAGCCACTGGGATATGCCATCCGTCGAAAAAGAAAGAAAGAAAAAAAAAACGCAAGGAAACTGTAGTCAAACAGTTCGTTTTTTAGTCGGTACAACAAAAAGAGAGAGAGAGAGAGAGAGAGAGAGAGAGAGAGAGAGAGAGAGAGAGAGAGAGAGAGAGAGAGAGAGAGAGAGAGAGAGAGAGAGAGAGAGAGAGACAGACAGACAGACAGACAGACAGACAGACAGACAGACAGACAGACAGACAGACAGACAGACAGACAGACAGACAGACAGACAGACAGAAGGCAGAGACAGAGACAGAGAGAGAGACAATGACAATGACAATGACAATATTTTATTGTCTATAGCATTACAGCCCTTAGACAAGGGGGATAATAAAAAAACAAGAATGGAATCAATTATTTCACACACACGCACGCACGCACGCACGCACGCACGTACGCACGCACGCACGCACACACACACACACACAACACACACACACACACACACACACACACACACACACACACACACACACACACACACACACACACATAGTCAAACAGTTCGTTTTTTAGTCGGTACAACAAAAGAGAGAGAGAGAGAGAGAGAGAGAGAGAGAGAGAGAGAGAGAGGAGAGAGAGAGAGAGAGAGAGAGAGAGAGAGAGAGAGAGAGAGAGAGAGAGAGAGAGAGAGAGACAGACAGACAGACAGACAGACAGACAGACAGACAGACAGACAGAACAGACACACAGACACACAGACACACAGACACACAGACAACACAGCAGACAGACACAACAGACACACAGACACAGACACACACACACACACACACACACAACACACACACACACACACACACACACAGACAGAGGGACAGAGAAAGACAGAGGGGTGACGGGAGGGAGGGAGGGGGGAGGAAGAGGGAAGAGGTCACTGTACGGTATAATCATAGTAAAATGGTGGAGAAAAGATTCCAAGACTATATTAGTGAGGCCCTGGGGTGTGTGCGTGTTGTTGCTTCTCTGTCTGTAGAACCAAACCGTTCACTCAGTCTACTGGGTGTGTTGTGGAGCAAGAGATTAACTAGTTCGTGGTCTGGAGGAGACAGATTAGGTAATAGAGTGATGTGCATGCTCAATCAGCCTGAACCAAGGTGGTGTGTGTGTTTTGTGTGTGTGTGTGTGTGTGTGTGTGTGTGTGTGTGTGTGTGTGTGTGTGTGTGTGTGTGTGTGTGTGGGCGGGGGGTGTTGAACGTTGGGCAGGTGACCTTATGGAGCATTTGATGGGTGCTGGATCTCCGCTTGTGGGTGGTCATTTGGTAGCAACAGTACTGATTGTGTGCTGGCATCTATGACCCTGTGACTGTAATAAAAAAGAAAGAAAGTAGGAATTGGGTTATCTTTTAATGAATGAATCAAATAGTCAACCTACTACTCCATCTATCCATCCATCTAACCAGCCAGCCAGCCAGCCGTCTAGCCACTCATCCATCCATCCTTTCATCCATCCATCCACCCACCCACCCACCCACCCATCCAACCATCCATCCTTAATCATCCATCCATCTATCTATCCACCCACCCACCCACCCATCCATCCATTCATCCATCCATCCAGTTAATCAGTTAATCCACATTTTAAAGAGTAGACACAATCTTCCTCTCACGTTGCACATCTAAAAGCCAAAAACACCATATCGACATGTTTCACAATAATACAAAAAGAATTTTTCAAACAGACAAACCAACCATTAAACAAACAAACAAACAAATCATCAAACAAACTAGAAACCGTGTTAAATAAGAACAAACAAGGAAATAACAGATTAAAATGAAAAGGTATCACTCCAACACATTTCACACTAAAACAA
>CM060339.1:24086466-24091466 GCA_030674155.1 Stramonita haemastoma
CTGATCCGATTGCTCAATTTCTCGTGTTGTGATTTCTTGAAGTCTAGTATTTTATTTTGCATTTAGGTGGGGTTTTTTTGGCATTTGTTTAGTTTGTTGTTGTTGTTGGGGGTTTTTTTTGTGTGTGCAAAGAATCGTCCTTTTTTTCAATAGGTCTTTAACACTGAATTTTATTTTGTGTTGCAGATTGATAACACACACACACGTATATACATACATACACACACACATATATATATATATATATTTATATATATATATATATATATATATATATATATATATATATATATATATATATATATATCATATCTATATCTGTTGTGTGTATGTGTGTGTGTGTGTGTGTGTGTGTGTGTGTGTGTGTGTGTGTGTGTGTGTGTGTGTGTGTGTGGTGTGTGTGTGTGTGTGTGTGTGTGTGTGTGTGTGTGTGTGTGTGTGTGTGTGTGTGTGTGTGTGTGTGTGTGTGTGTGTGTGTAACAGAGTGGACATCTGTGATGTCCCATCTCAGTACAGCTTTTCGGGTGAGTACACACACACATACACACACACACACACACACACACACACACACACACACACACACACACACACACACACACACACATACACACACACACAGACAGATAGATATATATCTATATATCTATATATATATAATATATATATATATATACATACATATATGTATATATCTTTCCCTTTATAAATGTTCAAGCACCTGTTCAGAAACACTACCTTTCAAAATGTCAACAGACCCACAGAATATTTAGTTTTTATGGGTTTTTCCCCACTGTAATTTATCTGATACAGTCTAGACAATTTTCTACCCACGTGCAATTTTACACAATGGTATATTCTTATCTTGAATGACAGTATTGTTCTGTTGTTGTTTTTTTTTCTTCTCGATTTGTTTCAAAACTTATTTGTGCAATATGTTGTGGTTATTGTTGCGGTCTGTTGTATATTCTTTGTTTGATCAAGTTGTTTGTTGCTGAGATTTTTTTGTTTGTGTTCTTTGCTCCCTCTTGCTTGTGTAAGGGACGAATAACCTTTCAATGACTTTTCCAGTTTATTCAGGATTAATCCGATTGTGTGGGTTTTAAAGAAATTATCTTTGTTATCACTTTTTAAAACATGTTAGGGATTATTTCATGCTATGCAAACTGGAAGGCTTTATCAAGTATTTGATCCCGTTTGGGCCCACAACTTTTCCCCCTATCCATTAGATCATGAGTTGTGGTCTGGGTGCTAGTCTTTCGGATGAGCCGAGGTCCCGTGTGTTACACATAATTTTTTAGCGCACGTAAAAGAACCGCGGCAACAAGAGGGTTGTCCCTGGCAAAATTCTGTAGAAAAAAGCCACTCTGATAGGGAAACAAATACAGTTGCAGACAGGAAAAAGAAAAAAAAAAATCGGTAGGCGCTGAACTTGTGGCGTGGCATTCTCCCGAGAAGAGCAGCCCGAATTTCATGCAGAGAAAGCTGTTGTGACATGAAGGGGTATAAATAGATAAAAGATAGATAAGAAAGTAAGTAAGTAAGTAAGAAAGAAAGAAAGAAAGAAAAGAAAGAAAGAAAGAAGAAAATAATTAATCAATCAATTAAATAAATTAATTAATTGATTGGTCCATCACAAACCACTGACAGGTTTGTTCTGTTAAGACTGGTGATATAAAAAGTACAAAAGATATGATAGAGTCCTAGTGACCACTCCAAAACGGGCTACACACACACAACACACACAAGCATGGAGATCCTGCTGTACTCCTCATGACCTCTAGCTAGGCTACCAGAGCTATTTCCTGAACTGTTCAATGCCTCTGAAGAGTTCAGGCTGATTGAGCATGCACATCACACCACTACCTACCTAATCTGTCTCCTCCAGACCACGAACTCATCCCCTTCCTACACTCCCCCACTAGCCTACACCCAGACTGAGTGAAGGGTTCTACTGGGAGCAGAAACAGTCACTACCAGGGCCCAGTATAAATAAACTCATGAATCTTTTCTCCGCCATTTGCTCTACATACCAACCTCTCTCTCCCCGTCCCTTAAACTCCCAAACCCTGTCTGTCTTCTACCTCTTCTAGGCTACTGACTGAAAACAAATTGTTTAAATGGTAACACCTCCTCTCATGTCTGGGCAAGAGGGGGGTGGAGTGTGTGTGTGTGTGTGTGTTGTGTGTGTGTGTGTGTGTGTGTGTGAGGGGGGGGGGGTACACTGAATAACAATGGCCCCCAAACCTCCTCTCTACTGAGTTGGTGGTACAGCCAAGAGTTTAGTCCTCACAGCATGAAGGGTCTGAGGGTCATTTTGACAGTGATGAAAATGCCGGGATTAGCAATTAACCCCTTGTCTGCGGCTTACCCCTCAGTTATTCTGTCATCACCGTTAACCCTTTGCCGCCCAGCTGTGGGAAAAGGATGCACTGCCAGCCAGCCACAAACCACTCATGCATCATGGGATTGGGGCTGTGGTCCTTCTCGTCTTTCATGGTGACGTCCCCTGAATTTCTGAAACAGGGATAAAGGTTCTGGTTTACAGGGACTCTCTCTCTCTCTCTCCTCTCTCTCTCTCCTTCCTCTCTCTCTCCTCTCTCCTCTCTCTCTCTCTCTCTCTCTCTCTCTCTCTCTCTCTCTCTCTCTCTCTCTCTCTCTCTCTCTTTCTCTCTGTGTGTTGTGTTGTGTGTGTGTGTGTGTGTGTGTGTGTTGTGTGGTGTGTGTGTGCATGAGGTATTCTCTCCTATCTTTTCCTCCCTCTCCTTCTCTTCTTTTCTTTCCTAAAACCAGAATGATAAAAAATTCAGTCCCTAGCAAATTTACTTCGAAGCAAACCATCATCAATGGCATTCTTAATTGATAAACCACTACTATGAAAGACTATGATTTATTTTCACATACCAGAAACGTATGTGAGTATAGATATAGACCACTGCAAATAAAACACTGTGAGACTAAGTAAATAAATATTGAACCTCAATGAAACTCTAACCTTTCCAGGGAAATCTATAATTTATTCCTGTATATTGTAGAAAAATAATCAAAATGTTCGTTTTCCCACTAAATTGATCTGATGAATCAAACATTACAGGAAGGAAGGAGCAATAGAATAAATGATGACAGAATGGAAAGACAAATTGACAGATAAAAGGAAAACTTGAAACACAAACATAAAACAGAAAAAAATAACAACAAAAACCAACCCCAGTTGAAAGACAATAATCACCCACAGCTTAGTTGTTTCAAGTGTAGGAAAATAATTCATGGGTCGATGGAAAGATACATTCAATCCTGATGAATATACCAATCCATTGATTGAGTTATGGACTGTTGAGTGAGTGAGTGAGTAAGTGAGGTAGTGAGCGAGCATTTGGTGTTGCAGTTTATCACATCATCAAAAAAAAATTAGCACTAAACACCATGAATCAGGATCCCCAGACTTAGGGGGAAGATAAAAAAAAACCAGAGACCCGGCATCAGAGTGATTGGAACCAGAATCCTCAGATTTCCTGGCTTCCTAGGTGAATTGTCTGACCCCCCAGGCTACTACCAGTCTGAACTGCTTCCTGAACTGCCAAACTCAGTTAAGCTGGTTAGCAACTCTTAGGCTATTTCTTCTAAGCCTTTACACAGACACCCAGACATTCCCTTCACCCACATTGCCTGGCAATTTGACACCCCAGGTTCGAGGAGATTTTTCTCATGCACATCAGTGCTGACTCCACTCACCCCAAAAGTTTTTCGGATGAGACTTAAAACCGAGGCCCTGTGTGTGAACGCATGCAGAACATCTTGTGCACACTTTAAATCCTGTTCCGCTTTTCGTAAGAGTAGGCCCTCATGTGCCTGTGGGAACAGATGACATTAACAAAACTGCATACACATGGGGATTAGATGTGAAAAAAAGCACACGAGTGCTTATTCCATTATCCTGGATATAAAGGAATAAATCAAATAAATAAATAAATCAAAATCAAATCACTAGTCTCCTATTCCCTTTTACTAGCCTACTCTTTAGCAGCCAGTCCCCCCCACCCTTCTCCTCTCCTCTCTCTCCCTCCCTCCTTCCCAGGTTCTCTCAACAATGGAGCCTCATCACACCTGAATCCAATAAAAGGCCAGTGAAGGGAAGGGAAGTGAAGTGAAGCTGTTCCCCTCCAGGGATGTTATACAGGTCCAAGTCAGATTGCACCAGGCCTGAGGGGTGATGAGCCTGTGTTCTCTGACACTGGGAACAAGTGGAAGCAGAAATGAAAGGAAGGTGACTCAGTTCTTTCCAATAAGGGGGTGGGGTGTGTCTGGGGCAGGATGTGCCCAGGGGTTCTTCTTCTTACTATTTCTGCTTCTAAAGGTTGAAGGTTCAAATCTTGATGTGGCCACACATTTTGGATGTAATGAGCACAAAATAGAATTTTCATACACTTATGCAAAGCATGCATGCACACATGTACAGATGTACATAGTTGTACATGTATGTATGCATATATACACACACGTGGGTGTTTACACATGTACACACCACACACACACACACACACACACACACACACACGCCACACACACACACGCACACACACGCACACATACACATGCCTGTTTGCACACACACACACACACACACACCACACACACACACACACACACACACACACACACACACACACACACACACACACACACGCACACACACGCACACACACACTTACACACTTACACATAGGGATGGATGGTTATGCTGACACAGAGTAGATGGACATGTTTGTGTAGCATTGTATGTAAACCAGTGGAAGGGGATGTACAGGAGTCAATTAGTTGCAGATGAGGCATGTCACTTCCAGGTAAAAAATAAAAAGTCAGAGTATGGTAGAGTGCTTTTGTCTAAAGATCAACATTTTTCACACTTCAGCAAGGAGTGGTTTGTTTGTTTTTTTGTTTTGTTTTCTTTTTCCAGATGAAATGATCACACATTATCATTTACGTTTATTTTCGTATGAAAC
>CM060339.1:24116202-24118702 GCA_030674155.1 Stramonita haemastoma
GACTCTTCAGCTCTCTAAGAGCCGGCACACACTTCATTGAACACACCCAGGGAGTCGAGTCCTTCGCGGTTACGACTTCTGAAAGATGTTTACAATCTTCATTCAAGTTCAAGAACCCTTGTCCCCCCCCCCCCCCTCACTCACTCACTCACTCAGTCCCATGTCCCAAAGGACGTAGGGGGGACATGAGAGAAGACGCAAGAGAGATCTTTTTCCATGCTTCACGATCCTGTGTGGCTAGTAGGAGGTGTTGCAGGGGTTGGGCGGTCCAGTCTTTGATGTTGTCAACCCATGATTTCTTTTGGCGGCCTCTTCTTCTCTTGCCCTCGACTGTTCCCCGCCCCTACCTTACTTAAATTAAAAGTCCAGTCTCCAGGTGTTTATAAATCCTAAACCCAAACTGCTTTGTCTTCAAAGTTGATTTTGTGACGTCACTACCGGTGCGTTACGCCACTTCCTGTCGTTAGGACCACTAAAGGAAAGAAGGGGTAAGGGCCTAGTAGGCCTAACTTGTTTTCTTGCCTAAAGCAAAAAAAGTCTGTGAACAAGGGTTTTGGAGGGTGACAGTAAACGGAGGAAGATCATTAGTGCCGCCTTGGTTTGAGAAAAAAAAAGTGGCCAGGCTTTAACAGTAGAGTGCTGGCGTGTTCTATCAAGATCAGTAGCCTAAGGGTAGGAAGCCAGCCAGGCAGTCACGGTCAGTTGATACCACCGGTCAGTTGATACCACTGGTCACGGTTCACACTTAGGTGGCTGGACCGCCCAGCCCAACGGTAACTAAATCAGTCATGGTCCCAGGGGGACGGGATAGCCTAGTGGTCAGAACATTGCGCTCGCAGTTTGACGACCGGAGTTCGATTCCCGTTTGAGGGGATTTTTTCTCCTGGAGTTAACATCAGTGCTGACTTCACTCTCCCCCAAAGTCTTTCGGATGAGACTATAAACCGAGGCCCCGTGTACGAACGCACGCAGAACATCTTGCGCGCACGTTAAATCCTGTTCCGCTTTTCGTAAGAGTAGGCCATTGTGTGCCGGTGGGAACAGATGACAAGATTTACAAAACTGCACACACGCTGGCAGTAGATGTAAAAAAGCACATGAGTGCTTATCCCATTATCCTCGATATAAAAGAATTTATATATATATATATATATATCAAGTCCAGCACTAGTAGGAAGCCAGGCAGTCACGGTCAGTTGATACCACTGGTCGCGGTTCACACTAAGGTGGCTGGACCGCCCCGCCCAACGGTAACTAAATCAGTCATGGTCAATGAGTTGTATTGGGTCTTGGGTAGGCCCCAGTACAGTAGGCCTAGTGTCGCTGGGGCGTTGATAATGCTGTGGGTGGGTTGGTAAAAAGGCGGGGAGGTTAGATATTAGCGTTGAACAAGAAGGAAGGATTAGTTGTCAAACAGTTTTCGTCACCATCAACAAGATTTCTGAGAATGTACCAAGAGATAAAATAACAACGGTACATTGATCAGTTATAAATGGTGTAATGGTTATGTCCTAAGAGATAACAGTTAATAAGAGTATAGTGATCAGTCATAAATGGTGTCAGTATATGTTCTAAGAAATAAATAACAACGGTATAAAGGTGAAGGTAAAGGTAAAGGTGTCCCATAACCTGTGTGGTCGTAGGGGAGCGAGGCATCAGAGACCTCAGCTTCTCTAAGGGGCCAGCACATTGAG
The DNA here is from genome assembly GCA_030674155.1 of Stramonita haemastoma. NCBI lineage: Eukaryota > Metazoa > Mollusca > Gastropoda > Neogastropoda > Muricidae > Stramonita > Stramonita haemastoma. Next base: position 24,117,897 of record CM060339.1, read on the forward strand.
GGCGGCGCCCATCTCCTCTCCCTCGCTGCTTTACCTTCCCTGACCCTTAAGAGGGCAGGTGTCCATTTACAGCTGGGTGAACTCGGGGGACTGTACTGAAGCCAAGGCGCGCAAACGGTCACCCATCCAATTGGCAACCACGCTCGACGCTGCTTAACCTGGCTGGGGGGAAAGCGAGCGCTCTGACCACTGAGCTATCCCGTCCCCTCTCGGATATGTTCTAAGAGATGAAATAACAACAGTATATTAATCACTCATAAATGGTGTTATGATATGTTCTAAGAGATAATATAACAACGGTATACTGATCAATAATAAATAGTGTTATATGTTTTAAGAATCCAATCCAATCATGTTGCTTTTCGCCCCGCCGACCACACAGGTATGGTCTAAGAGATAATATAACAACGGTATACTGATCAATAGTAAATAGTGTTGAGAAATGATTGTTTTGAGAGATAACTGAATAGGAACGATAGATTCATCAGTCATACAATTGATAATGCTGTGAAATGTTCTAAGAGATAAATGAATAACAATCATACATTTCTCAGTCATCAAAACTTTTAATTTTTTTATTAAAAAAAAAGCATCCCTGAGCTAGGGGCAGTAATATCAACAATGACAAAAAACCCAGATGATAGTGAAGTATATACTGAATCATTTTGAGAAGGAAGAAGAAGACATTAGTTGAGTAGACATACTAGACTATATATTTTTTTCTCGTTCCTCGGTTAGATATGGAGCCTTCTTACCAATGATGGAGCCTTCTTACCAATGGTGAAATTGAAATATGTGACGGCTTT
>CM060339.1:24141202-24146202 GCA_030674155.1 Stramonita haemastoma
ATGGCATCCAGAACGTGTCCCTGCTCAGCCACACCAACCTTGATGCTGGCTTCAGAACGCTGAAGGATGACCTTCACCCCACTGCAAAGGGAGCCAGCATTCTGGCAGGAAACATCGGCAGACATGTCAGGGGACTCTTCTGGGAGAAGCCAAAGAAAACGAGAAGGATCCCCCAACAGCAGCCCAGGGTCTCCCAGCCTTTCTACAAACCTCGTCCTAGTGATAGGGATCGTATGGGGCCATGGCAGAACATTTATTCATTCCTCGATAACTGGTATTAGCCAAGTAAACATTCTGCTATACATTCTGCGGTAACTTAGCCCGCAAATTCGGATGAACAACTATTCCGTCACTTGGAAACCCTTATTATTTGAGTTATTACTTTTCAAAGACCGAAAAATTATTCTATTGTATTAGCCCATTACTTGTGTTCCTTGTCCAGTCAAATCAACCACCCCTACCCTCGCACACTCGCACGCACGCCCAGAGATACACGTGTGCCGGCACACGCACAAACACACACGCACACTTACGCAGCACACACGTGCACACACTCACGCTCGCACACACACACACTCACACACTCACTTAGTGTTATCATTGTTGTAATTATTCCTTAATTCTAGTACTGAATTGTGTACCTGTCTCACCATAAGAGCAATAATGTGTAAGGTACGTACGATAAAAATTCTGCAGTGGAATTGCAGATCTATTAATACTAACCTGCATTATCTAGAACAGCATATTGTCTCAAACAGTTACCAAGTACTTATGCTTCAGTCACTGAATGTGACCAGGCACAATTTGCCCAAACTATCGAAATTTTTCTATCCACCTGTGACCGAAAACGTAGATCACAGTGCGAAAATTAAAACAGCTATATATGTGCATGAAAGTTTAGAATATAAAATGTGTGTTTCACCAGCTCCAAATAACATCCAGAATTTATATACTTGTGGTGCTCAAGTAAAATTTAGCAAGGATAACGTGATGAATTTTGTCTCTGTGTATTTGCCCAAAGGCCCCAATGACGAGAACACAGAATGGGTTCGTTCTTTACAAATGTCAGGGGATAAGTGGCTTGTCGCTGGTGATTTTAATGCCCATTCCCCTTTTTGGGACAAGAATTGTCAGTCCATCACCAGTAGACGATTTGTAGAAAATATTGTGGATTCCTCTCTGTATCTGCTTAATGATGGCAGTATCACAAGAATCCCCGATATTTCTACTCAGAGACCTAGTGCTATTGACCTGTCCCTAATCTCTCCCATTCTAGTTCCTTACTGTACATGGGAAACGCAGAGTGACACGCTGGGAAGCGACCATGTACCAGCTGTTATGACATTGTATGATGAGTCAGACCAAACAAATGACGTCAAAGATTCTGTTTCAAAATATAACTATAACAAGGCTGACTGGGATAAGTTTCAGTCTCTCTTAAGAATGCAAGAGACTAGCACTTTAAAAGATGATGATATCGACATATTTTATCTAAGATTTACAGAAGGTATTCTGAGGGCTGCTGATAATTCTATACCCAAATTTTCTTCCTTGAAATCTAAAAAACACACAGGTAACGTTTGGTGGAATGAAACGTGCCAGAAAGCAGTAGACAAAAAGAAAATAATGTTCAAAGCCTACTTGAGACATAGATCCTCAGAAAACCATGCGCTTTTGAAGAGGGCTAATAAAGAGGCTGACAGAGTTATAGCTGAAGCTAAGAAAGATTTCTGGTCTGCTTTTTGTAATAGAGAGGTTAGTAGTCATAAAGACATGCAAAAAAATATGGAAAAAGTTTAATGACATGAAGCATGGTGTAAAAGTACCCATCTATCCAATTAAATATAAAGATAAAGATTTCCCTACTAACTCAGACAAAGGGGAAGCTTTTGTGGATATGTTTGCACACACAATGAGTGATGCAGGTCTCTCTCAAGCACAAACTGTCTTCAGAAGTACGGAAATGCAGAAAGATATATATAAAGATCCCATCTCTGATAATTCACACATAATAAACGCTCCGATTACATTGCAGGAGGTCAGTGATGCTATCCAATCGGTAAGCAATAAGAAAACATCGGTGGGAATCGATGCTGTATCTAACGAGATGATGAAACATTTGCCAGAAAACTGGATTTCTTTGCTTCTTGATCTATTTCAGCAATGCTGGGCTAAAGGTTTGCTCCCCATGGTGTGGAAACAATCTATCATAGTTCCAATTTTAAAACAGGGAAAACCCAAAGAAGACAAAAATAGTTACAGGCCCATTGCACTCACTTCACACGTAGGAAAACTTATGGTAAGGATTATATTAAACAGATTAGTGCATTACTGTGACAAAAACAAAATACTTCCTGTTGAGCAGGCAGGCTTTCGAAAAGGCAGATCCTGTATAGATCACCTGGTAAAATTAACCACACATGTCAAGCATCAATTTGCCCGTAGAAAAAACGTTCTTGCTACTTTTTTCGATGTATGTAAAGCATATGATCAAGTCTGGCATACTAGATTACTTTTTAAACTTAAATCTATTGGTTTGTCGGGTAACATGTACTTCTATGTCAAAAATTTCCTATGGGGCAGAAGCATTCAAGCTAAAATTGGAAACACCTATTCCACCCCGAGATTCCCGACAATGGGAATCCCACAAGGATCTGTTATCGCCCCTTATCTTTTTAATCTTCTACTCTATGACCTTCCGAGATCCCTGTCAAATAACGTTGTCCTCGTTCAGTATGCAGATGATCTGTGCATGTGGATGAAGACAACAATGAAAAAGGTAACCCCCAAGAGACAGTTAAGCTACATTAGAAAAACTTACCAGCTTGAACTTGATAAGCTTAGTATTTACATGACAGAAAATGGATTACTGTTGTCTCCAGAGAAGACCAACATTGTTCTCTTCAATAATGGGGCTGACCCTCAGGGTTTGCCTACTTTTAAAATGCAGGATAGGCACCTTGAATACAAACCAATGGTAAAGTTTCTGGGTATTTATATTACATCAAAACTGACATGGAATTATCATGTTGAATATTTATTAACTAAAGCTAGAAAAACCTTAAATTTTATAAAAGTAGTAAGCAAACAGCATTGGGCTCAAGATGTATCAGTCTTAAAGCATCTGTCATTGGCATTAGTTCGATCTAAACTGACATACGGTCATGAAGTCTTCTTTAATGCCCCAAAGTATTTATTAGATAAACTTAGAAGCATAGATTGTAAAGCTTTTCGCATTGCCTTGGGAGTACCCTTCCATGCTTCATCCTTGGGAACATATAAGGAAGTAGGAGTTTTGCCTTTGGATGACTATCGAGAGGCAGCAGTCGCAAAATACGTTCTTAGAAGTTCAGCAACTGTAAATAATCTAGAAAATGAACTCAGTCTAAGATCTGACAAGCAATTTCCTAAAAGAGCTAAAAATATCCGCTCACTCACCACAATCAGCACCTTCACAAATAGTCTTTTTGAAAAGTCAGGAGTTAATCCCAGAGAAGTGCAACAGCTTATACCTCTATTATCTCCTTGTCCGTCATGGGAGCTTCAAAGGGCTCAATTTGATTTGGAATGCTCCATCTATAAAAAAAGATAATGGAAGTAATATTCTTAGCGCGTATGTGAAAGAACATATTATAAACAAGTACTCATCACATCTTCAAATATACACTGATGGGTCTCTACTCAATAATACTGAAGGAGGTGCAGCTTTCATCATTCCTTCATTACATGTTGAAAAAATGTACCACATTGGGAAAAATCACTCAATTTTCACAGCAGAGCTGACAGCCATCCTGATGGCTTTAAATTATTTACTTGATTTTCCCAGGACCATTGTGAAGGTGGTGTTATGTGTTGATTCAAAATCAGTGCTCCAATCCCTTAAAAACTCCGGATCAAAAGTAAGACAAGAACTTATCACTGAAATATTACATCTTATACATTTTCTAATCCTAAGAGGCACTGATGTCACCTTTTGCTGGGTACCTTCTCATTGCAATATAATATTCAATGAAAAGGTTGATAGAGCTGCTAAAAATGCGGCAATGCGTTATGATTGTGCTGATACTTTGAACATACCAATGTCTGTCGATGAGAATTATACTTTGATCGAACATGCATGCTGGAAACATGTTAGAAAAAAAACAAGAAGACGCTGGATTTTCTAATCATCACGTTTCCTTTTCTGACCTTAACCATATTCTCTGTGTACGTTTTGGGCTGGATAAATTGCGTCTTAGATCGGTCATTTGTCTCATAAATAGACTTAAATTAAATGCCTTCCGAACGAAGTATGCTAAAAATGTGCATTGCATATGTGATGGGACAATTTCAGTCAGTCATATTCTTTTTAACTGTCCCGTTTTAAAACAGTGTCTTCCCATCACACGTGAGAACTCTCTGGACAGTATTTTAAGTAACTGTGTGATGCTGTGTGAACTCGCCTTATCGCTGAAGAAGAGTCCAATTGACAGTTTACTATAGTGCTTTTGAACATGTTAGTAGCTTGTTTAGAGACAGAGATTTTAATCTTGTGCTCTTTCTTAATTTTCTAAAAAGTTCTGATTGATTGTTCAGGGTTTAGTGTTCACTTTTTGTGTTTTTTGTTTCTACCATTGGTTTAAAAGTTGGGGTGGGGGGGGTGGGGTTGTTTTTTGTTGTTGTTGTCTAATATCACTTATGTGAATAGACATTAAACTGAAGAAACAACACACACACACACACAACACACACACACACACACACACACACACACACACACACACACACACACAACACACACACACACACACAAAACACACACACACACACACACACACATTGATATAGATGCACAAAAAAAAACAAAAAACAAAAAAAATCCAACTTGATATTAATAAATGTACAAATCTAGTCTTAATCAACATCGCAAAATGTATTTCTCTCAATTTCATTAAATAGACAGTAAAAAAAAAAAAAAAAAAAAAAAAAATCCCACACAAAACAATGATTCAAAAGTCAAG
>CM060339.1:24155544-24163044 GCA_030674155.1 Stramonita haemastoma
AGAAGAAGAAAGAAGAGAGAGGAGAGAGAGAGAGAGAGAGAAGAGAGAGAGAGAGAGAGAGAGAGAGAGAGAGAGAGAGAGAGAGAGAGAGAGAGAGAGAGAGAGAGAGAGAGAGAGAGAGTAGAGAGAGAGAGAGAGAGAGAGAGAGAGAGAGAGAGAGAAGAGGGAGAGAGAGAGAGAGAGAGACAGACAGACAAAGACAGACAGACAGACAGACAGACAGACAGACAGACAGACAGACAGATAGACAGACAGACAGAGATGACAGACAGACAACAAAGAGACAGACAGACAGACAGACAGACAGACAGAAATAAGAGAGAGGTGGGAGAGAGACATACATATTTTAGAAAGAGACAGAGCCATATTATACCATAGCAATATTTTTAACGTTGTGTTTTGCTGGATTGTATGGTATGGTACGGTCTCTCTCTGTCTCTGTCTGTCTCTGTCTCTGTCTGTGTGTTTGTGTGTCTGTGTGTCTGTGTGTCTGTGTGGTCTGTCTGTCTCTCTGTCTCTGTCTCTGTCTCTCTCAGTCTGGTCACGGCAATATCCCTCGAGGTCTGGATGTACAAAAGCACATGAGTGCTTCTTCATTATCCTCAATAGAAAAGAATTCGATTTGTTTCATATGGTTTGATTGATTTGATATGATTTGATTTGATTTGATTTAATTTGATTTGATTCTCTCTCTCTCTCTCTCTCTCCTCTCTCATCTCCCTCTCTCTCTCTCTCTCTCTCTCTCTCTCTCTCTCTCTCTCTCTCTCTCTCTCTCTCTCTCTCTCCCTCCCTCCCTCCCTCCCTCCCTCCCTCCCTGTGTCTCTTTCTCTCTATTCTGTTTCTGTTTGCCTGTCTGCCTGTCTGCCTGTCTGTCTGTCTGTCTGTCTGTCTGTCTGTCTGTCTGTCTGTCTGTCTGTCTGTCTCTCTCTCCTCTCTTCTCATCTCTCTCTCATCTCTCTCTCCTCTCTCTCTCCTCTTCCTCTCTCCTCTCCCTCGTCTCTTCTCTCCTCTCTCTCTCTCTCCTCCTCTCTCTCTCTCTCTCTCATATCTTGCTCTCTGGCTGTGAAGAGGTGGGGCGTGTTTTGATTGCTCTCCATATTGTGCCGGATTGTGAGTGCTATATGACAGATATCCTTATGATTTTTTGCATACGTCTTCATCAACGGTATGTGAATGCAAAGATGTAAATTGATTGTTCCTGAAAATAGTATATCGATTGTTATTATCGTCAGATGTATCGATATGAAACAAAGAACAACTTATTTAGTTGATGTGTGTTCACCAATATCTACTGTTTTGAATCGGACAAATGCGTTGAGTGCACGTGCAGTTAAACAACCTGTGTGAATAGTGGAGTTTTGTTTGTTGACACTGTGCCAAGCAGGTGAGTGTGAACATTATGTATTCACGTTGACCTCCCTTTGGTCCCCTGTCCAGGTCAACATGCATAACTAATGACTGCAAGCACTGTAACTGTTATACGAACTGTGATGTCATAGACCAATGTTATGACTACCACCCCACCTCTGCCAGATAATAAACTGCAGCCCACTTTGGACTGTCTACAAAAGACATTTTCCTGCACAGGAAAAGAAATCCTTACTTGGAGAAACTGCCTTTTTTATCGCTATACTGCCATACCAATGACCTAATCCACATTCAGAAAGATGACTATGATAATAAAGATAACGTCCTTTCCCCATCTCTGTGCATTGATGAACCTTCATGCTTGGCAAAGTCAGTTGTGCGCATCTTTTTTCAGGGATCAAAACGTATAACTCTTTCCTGTATTTTACATGTCAAAGCACAGGAACTCTGTTGTGCCAGGGTGTTGATTGTTGAAAACTGGGACAAAAAAGAAATTTGAAGTTCTGAAAGACTTTGTGACAGAGTATTCCAGAAACCCAGATTTGCAGAACCTGAAGAAAGCTCTGCTTTCAGCGCCATTTACCTTTTTAAAAGATGAAGACAAGAACATTGTGTTGTCCACTCCCAGTGAAGATATCAGTGCAACTGCTGTTTCTACCTTTGGCATCTTCTTTTCCACCATCAAACCAGTGGTACTTTGATGAAGACATTTTGGAAGCGCACAGAACTGATGCTTCCTATGCATCGCCATTTATTACAACCCTTACAAACAATGACAACTAACTCAAGTGAGACTGACAATGTGTCTAGCCACGATGACAAACAATGTGCTTCCAACTTATCAGTAACTCCAACTTCTACTAGTTGCGTGGGAAAAAGTCCAAAAAGTAACTTTAAAAGACACTCCAAAAGCAATCAAATCAGCAAAAAATCGGAGGCGAACACTGTGTCCTCCTCTACATAATAACAAGACTGTATCCGACAAACTAGGAAACATCGAATCAACCCTAGAACTTATTCTTAGTAATCAGTCTGACTTAGCATCTAATTTCCTTATAAATCAGGAAGATTTAAAAGTTTCACTAAAAAAGGAACTTAAGCATCATATTGACCTCAGGGAAGAATCCTTAGGGTCTATGATTGCTGATTTAAAGGCTAGTGTTACTAACTTAAACACAGCTTTTAACAGCCTGGCAAAAGAAACTCAATCTCTGAAAACATGTCTGGGTTCTCTTTCCTCCAGTTAAAACAAAACAAAGCAAAAGCCATGTATACTAAAGGATGTTTTCACTCAATGTGAACCTTCTGACATGTGTGACAATTGATAAAGGCACCAAGGTTGAAGAGGAATCTGGTGCATGTCCCCAGTCACTCCTCCATGCCCGCCATCACATGCACACTCCACAGTGACTGACCCAAAATTCCCAACCATTCTACTGACTCTCATGTTGACTGTGATGACAGTGACAAACAATGTGATGAGGTCATCAATGTGTCTGTCAGCAACCGATTTCAGACTCTGTCAGATCTAAATCAGGGGCCAGATCTTTCAGAGAGCAGTAAACCCCATTCCCTTTCACAAAAGGAAACGCCTGCCTCATCTAAACAAACGGATTCAGCCCAAAATGAAATTTCATTGACCAAAACAGAAGTAGAACAAACTGCTAAGCAGATACTAGATAAACTGAACATCCCTGCCGAGGCTTCATCGTGTTTTGATAGGAGACTCTGTGATCAGACATATCAATCCAAAAAAGACTGGATAACCAGAGTAACTCTCTATATAAAAATATGCATTCCAGGACTATCTGTAATTAGACATTATTAATTGGCTGCAAGATCTAGCTAAACATGAACAGGTAAAAACCTTATCATACATACAGGAATAAACGATTGTCCCAAGAGGACCCATGTCCACTCAAAATTGGACCAAGCTTATATCTTTGAGCAAAACATGTTTCCCTGCAGCTTGTATAGTTCTCAGTTGCATTCTTCCTGCCCGTGGTAGACACCATCTAAACAATACCATAGCACCATCTAATATAAATATGCACACAGCCTGCACTAACATGCAGATAGACATGATTGACAATCATGGAAGTTTTCTCACTGAAATGGTGCCCCCACTCGGCTTTATACAAAGATGCCATTCACCCCAGTCCAAAGGGAACAGCCCGCCTAGCAATTAATTTTAACAATTTCTCCCCCAGACTCTCCATTCACGTTACTCAAAACCCTCAGACAATATAGTCAGGCTTATTGGCAAGAGACATGATTCACGTATTCAGCCTATTTCAGATAACTCCTGGATCACCAAAAAACATTTTGGTTCAGGTCCCCAGGTCTTTATCCAAAACATGAAAAGGGAGGGAAAGAATACAGGGGAAGCCACTCCTGTCTGTCAGTAAAATTTCCACCATTAAACCATTGGTATGAGAATCGCCGGTGGTTCAGAACAATACTGATCATCCTGGTGATTCTCTCCAGGGATCCCGTCATCAAGATTCCACCAGGAATGTATCATTCCTGGATGGAAACAATCAGCCTCAGACTGGTGGACTGCAGTCATCTGTTCCATGTCCACCCTCCATTCTCCTACCCAGACTATAGGATTCCCATTTGCCCCTCATCCCAGATTCCCCTTCTCACATACACTACCCTCGCAGGATGCACAAAGTCCCTGACTTCAGTAAGGACAGTCCAACTTTCCCATGGGTTCTGCTTCCCTTGGGTTTAATCCCCCAAACATGCACAGCCCGCTCTCACAAAGCTGGACCCCAACCATCCCTGCAGGTCAGTGTGCACAGCAACTTATGCAGCTTGCCTCACAGCTGGTAGCCCAGCAATGACCAAAGGCAGTGGATATGGTGATTTGGTGATCCAGTTGAGAATTTTATAATGCTTTAGAAAATTTTCTTATTCACTTTTTTAATTAGTATGCAGGGCATGTGGAGGTGTGTGTGTGTGTGGTGTGTGTGTGTGTGTGTTTTGTGTGTGTGTGTTGTGTGTGTGTGTGTGTGGTGTGTGTGTGTGTTTGTGCTATGGTTGTTATGCAGGACACATGACCGAGTGGACAAGGGGACTGAAGATTTTTAATTGCATTTTTGTTCTGCACGGTATTTTCCTACCACTACTTTCATTTGAGGTGGTATACCGGGTTTTGTTTGTTTCATTTCTTGCTTGTAATCACATTGGTTTACCTTTGGATTGTGCTTGTTCACAGCATTTACCATTGCATTTCTTGACTATTTGTTCATCCAGCTAGTTGGATTACTTTTTCTTCAGTAAATTTTTTACCAGTTGTTTTCCTCGTGTGTAAATGTTTAAAGTTAAAGTGTGTAGTTACTATGTTAGTATAGTTAAATAGAAAAAGGTTATTAATTGTATGTGTGTTTCCAATTATTTGTCATTTTGATTTTGACTGGTTGTTTGCAGTAAAATGGCAAATAATTTCAAAGTGGAGAAGTGGTTGTCCAAATTTGGTTTTAAAGTAGGATATCTAAATATATGCCACCTATAAACAAAATATCTGACATGCACCCCATTATTACTAACGAAAATGATTGCTTTCATGTTTTTTTGTTTTTCTGAAACTAGATTGTCAGAAAAAGTATCAAATAATGTTTGTATACAATTCCTGGATACAATATCATTAGAAGAGATGCCAAAGCCACTCTTGAAACAGACTAGTAGTATATGTACACCAATCAGTTAGTTTATAAACAGATCAGCCATTTTGACAAATATGGTATTGAATTTCTTTTACAGAAACTCCAGACGAACGAGTTGAATGGTTTGATCGTTTTGAACTCCTGATAGGATGACGTATCAAGCCATTCAACAGAACTAATTTTACTTGGTGACTTTAATATTGATTTACATAAACCCCACAACAAATGGAAAAGCCTTTATGAATCATATAGTCTATCACAATTAATTAACACCTCAACAAGAAAAGTGTCATCTTCTGAAACATTGATTGATCACATTTATGCAACTAATCCATCTGATATAATAGAAACATCTGTACCTATATTTGGGCTCAGTGATCACTTTTCCGATTTGTTTAACTTGGTCAAAAAAGGGTTATAAAATTCCCATTTGTAGGCACAAATGCATTTCTTTCCGAAGTTACAAATCGTTTGATACAGACAAATTTCTGTTTGATTTATGTATGGCCAATTTTTTCAAAAGTTTATCAGTATAATGACCCTAAAGATGGCTCTTGATGTGTGGTACAAAACTTTTCTCTCTGTTTTATAACAAGCATGCACCACTCAAAACAAACGGGTCAAATTTCAAAGAAAAGCCCCCATGGCTTTCTGATGAAATTAAAACAGCCATAGCTAAACGTGATTTCCTATTGAAAACAACAGGTAAGATGACACCTTCAAAAAACAACGGAACAAGGTAACAGTATTAAAAAGAGCAGCAAAAAAAGAAATATTTCAGTGAGTCTCATTTCATCAAAAAAGGATGTTAAATCACTTTGGAAAGCCATAAACCAGTTATCTGGTAAACCTTTAATATCTATAGCCCCGTTAATCAAACAACTTATCAGTTGAAGAAATGAATAAACATTTCTATAACTGTAGGAGAAAAAATTATTCCAGATGATTATACTAAATTGTAACAATTTACTTCTGTTGCAGGATTTTTGCAATTCCAAAAAATGTCAATCAAAGCTGAAATTTGGATTCATTGGTGTTCATGAGGTTGTACAAGGAGCTGTGTTCATCAAAACAGTCAAAATCGCGGGGCATGGATGACATTGACAGCAAAATTTTGAAAATTTCTGCACCCATAATATCTGAACACATTGCTTATATTTATAACCTTTGTATAGAAAAATTAAGCTTTCCTCAATCGTTTAAAGACGCTAAAGTGCTACCACTTTATAAATCTGGTGATTCCAAATGAACCCTCAAACTATAGACCAATTTTCAATCCTGTCAACGTTATCTAAGCCACTCGAAAAAACATCTTAAACACCACCTCTTATCCCATTTTACTAATTATAACTTGTTTCATGCAAATCAAAGTGGATTCAGAAAAGATCATTCATGCCATACTTTACTCACGAATCTTATAGAACAGTGGCATGAAAACATCAATAATGATATGTTTACTGGGACCATATTTGTTGATTTTGCTAAGGCTTTCGATACAATTGATCATGCTCTCATTATTAAGAAAACTACACATGTATGGTTTTACACCCAGAATCAGTTGAACTTATATCCTCTTTCCTTATAAATAGAAGACAAGTAGTTTACCAGGACCGTCTCACATCCACTTATATGCCAATTACCTATGGTGTTCCACAGGGATCTGTCCTAGGTCCCATTCTCTTTTCAATTTATGTAAATGACTTGCCTTTAAGTGTATCAAATAAGTGTGAATTGTTTGCTGATGACACCACAGTTCATAATAAAGCTAAAGATGCCAGTGTTGTATGTACTGAATTACAAAAAGATATTGATAACGTTATTAGATGGTCTGAAATTAATCACATGGCTCTCCACCCTGAAAAGTCAAAATTCATGCTAGTTACAACAAGGCAAAAAAGACAAAATATAAAATCTCAACTACCAGATATTAAAGTATATCACAAAAGTTTAGAAGAAGTGGATTCTCATAAATTGCTTGGTTTAAATATTGATAATCATCTGTCTTGGTCAAGTCATAGCTTCTATTCTGTCTAAGAAGCTAGCCCAAAAAATTTTTCAGCTAAACAGAATAAAACATTTGCTAGATCAACATACTCGGAAGTTATTTTTTCATGCTTACATACAACCAGATATAGATTATGCCTCTACCTGTTGGGACTTAGCTAGTAAAAACTGCCTTAAGCGACTAGAGAGTTTATATAGACGTTCATTAAAAATTGTACTCCTTAAATCAACATCTTTGGAAGATACAGATTACAAAGAACTTAACATTTTTCCTTTCAAATTACGATGTCGCTTTAACAAAGGTGTTTTTTATGTACAAAATTATAAATAATCTTGCTCCAGAATATCTTTCTGAAAGATTTTTGGAAGAGAAATATTCGGGGCAAGAGTACTTTTTGTATCCCCCGTCCAAGAACGGATCTTTTCAAGACATCCCTCATCTATTCAGGTAGCAAAG
>CM060339.1:24170544-24173044 GCA_030674155.1 Stramonita haemastoma
TAAACAGAATAAACAAACACAGACATATAGAGCACTAAACAGAATAGACAAACACAGCAAAATAGAGAACTAAACAGAATAGACAAACACAGCAATATAGAGAACTAAACAGAATAAACACTAAACAGAATAGACACACACAGCAGCATATAGAGAACTAAACAGAATAGACAAACACAGCAAAATAGAGAACTAAACACAATAGACAAACACAGCAATATAGAGAATTAAACAGAATAGACAAACACAGCAAAATAGAGAATTAAACACAATAGACAAACACAGCAATATAGAGAATTAAACAGAATAAACACTAAACAGAATAGATAAACACAGCAATACAGAGAACTAAACAGAATAGAGAAACACAGCAAAGAGAAAACTAAACAGAATAGACAAACACAGCAATAAAGAGAACTAAACAGAATAGACAAACAGCAATATAGAGAACTAAACAGAATAGACAAACACAGCAATATAGAGAACTAAACACAATAGACAAACACAGCAATATAGAGAATTAAACAGAATAAACACTAAACATAATAGACAAACACAGCAATATAGAGAATTAAACAGAATAAAACACTAAACAGAATAGACACACACAGCAATATAGAGAACTAAACAGAATAGACACACACAGCAAAATAGAGAACTAAACAGAATAGACAAACAGCAATACAGAGAACTAAACAGAATAGACACACACACAGCAATATAGAGAACTAAACAGAATAGACAAACACAGCAATATAGAGAACTAAACAGAATAGACACACACAGCAATATAGAGAACTAAACAGAATAGAAAAACACAGCAATATAGAGAACTAAACAGAATAAACACTAAACAGAATAGACACACACAGCAAAATAGAGAACTAAACAGAATAGACAAACAGCAATACATAGAACTAAACAGAATAGACACACACAGCAAAATAGAGAACTAAACAGAATAGACACACACAGCAATATAGAGAACTAAACAGAATAGACACACACAGCAAAATAGAGAACTAAACACAATAGACAAACACAGCAATATAGAGAACTAAACAGAATAGACAAACAGCGATATAGAGAACTAAACACAATAGACAAACACAGCAAAATAGAGAACTAAACACAATACACACACACAGCAAAAGAGAGAACTAAACACAATAGAAAAACACAGCAATATAGAGAACTAAACACAATAGACACACACAGCAAAAGAGAGAACTAAACACAATAGACAAAACACAGTGATATAGAGAACTAAACAGAATAAACACTAAACAGAATAGACAAACACAGCAAAATAGAGAACTAAACAGAATAAACACTAAACAGAATAGACAAACACAGCAAAAATAGAGAACTAAAACAGAAATAAACACTAAACACAATAGACAAACACAGCAATATAGAGAACTAAACACAATAGACAAACACAGCAATATAGAGAACTAAACAGAATAGACAAACACAGCAATATAGAGAACTAAACAGAATAGACACACACAGCAAAATAGAGAACTAAACAGAATAAAACACTAAACAGAATAGACAAACACAGCAAAATAGAGAACGAAACAGAATAGACAAACACAGCAAAATAGAGAACGAAACAGAATAGACACACACAGCAATATAGAGAACGAAACAGAATAGACACACACAGCAATATAGAGAACTAAACACAATAGACAAACACAGCAAAATAGAGAACTAAACACAATAGACAAACACAGCAAAATAGAGAACTAAACAGAATAGACAAACACAGACATATAGAGAACTAAACACAATAGACAAACACAGCAATATAAAGAACTAAACGGAATAAACAAACACAGCAAGATAGAGAACTAAACAGAATTGAAAAAACAAAGCAAGATAAAGAAGTAAATTGAATAAACAAACACAGACAGATAGAGAACTGAACAGAATAGACAAACACAGCAATATAGAGAACTGAACAGAATAGACAAACACAGCAAAAGAGAGAGCTAAAAAGAATAAAAAACTAAACAGAATAAACACTGAATAGAAATAGACAAAACACGGACTGATAGAGAACTAAACAGAATAAAACAAATACAGACAGACACTGAGACAGACAGACAGAGAACTAAACAGAATAGACAAACACAGCAAGAGAGAAAACTAAACAGAATAAACAAACAAAGCCAGATAGGAAACTAAACAGAATAGATAAACAGCAATATAGAGAACTAAACACAATAGACAAACAGCAATATAGAGAACTAAACAGAATAGACAAACACAGCAATATAGAGAACTAAACAGAATAGACAAACACAGCAATATAGAGAACTAAACAGAATAGACAAACACAGCAATATAGAGAACTAAACAGAATAGACAAACACAGCAATATAGAGAACTAAACAGAATAGACAAAAACAGCAATATAGAGAACTAAACAGAATAGACAAACACAGCAATATAGAGAACTAAACAGAATAGACAAAAACAGCAATATAGA
>CM060339.1:24178044-24179891 GCA_030674155.1 Stramonita haemastoma
AAAATCAAACAAAAACAAAAAAAAAATCCTAACCATTCTTCACCAACACTCTTAACAATACGAATTTACCCTCAGATCTCCTAACTAAAAGAGCTAAATTGTAAAATCACCCCCCAAAAAAAAAACAAAAAAAAACAAAAAAAAACTAAAACAACCCACACAAACAACCCCCCACCCCAAAAAAGCACACACACACACACACACACACACACACACACACACACACACACACACACACACACACACACACACACACACACACACACATACACTCACACACACACAACACACACACACACACACACACACACACACACTCACACACAAGCACCCCCCACCCCCCACCCACCCCCCACACACATACCCACACACACACACACACACAAAACCCCAAAACGACTCAGCACTCAATGCCTTCATTTCCCTTTTCTCTTTTTCTCTCCCACACAAAACCAACAACGCAGCATGCTCAAAAGTCTTCCCCTCGCATTAACACCGAGGGAGGTCACTCACTCCACGCTTCAATCTCATCCCGAGCAGCAGACGAGCATTTAATGGTCAGGGGTCAGGACAGTCAGGACAGATCGATGACAGAATGACCACCGTGGCTGGAAGCTGTGTCAGAGGATGAGTGGACCTCCAGCGGTGCTAAGTGTCTCTGTCTGGGGGATGCGAGGGGGAGAGTGGACAGTTGGCACGTGAGGCATTAATATGGCTCTGATGTAGTAGTACTGATGTTGTTGCTATGGAATAATTATTCGGAGCACTGGCCCTGGTTGGTGTTTTTAGCTTGGTCATATAGAATGAAAACGACGAAAAAGCAAAGAATGCAAATAGTAATGCTAAGAATAATGAAAAAAAAGAAAAAAGAAAATGCAAAGAAGAAGAATGCAAACAAAAAAAAGGACTGCAAAAAAGAAGAATGCAAAGAAGAAGAAGAACGCAAAAAAGAAAAAGAATGCAAGAATAATGCAAAGAAGAATAAAAATGCGAAAAATGCAAAGAATGCAAAGAATGCAAAGAATGCAAAGAAGAAGAAGAATGCGAAGAAGAAGAATGCGAAGAAGAAGAATGCGAAGAAGAAGAATGCGAAGAAGAAGAAGAAGAAGAAGAAGAAGAAGAAGAAAGAAGAAGAAGAAGAAGAAGAAGAAGAAGAAGAAGAAGAAGAAGAAGAAGAAGAAGAAGAAGAAGAATGCGAAGAAGAAGAATGCGAAGAAGAAGAAGAATGCGAAGAAGAATGCGAAGAAGAAGAATGCGAAGAAGAAGAAGAAGAATGCGAAGAAGAAGAATGCGAAGAAAGAAGAAGAATGCGAAGAAGAATGCGAAGAAGAAGAATGCGAAGAAGAAGAAGAATGCGAAGAATGCGAAGAATGCGAAGAATGCGAAGAAGAATGCGAAAAAGAAGAATGCGAAGAAGAAGAAGAATGCGAAGAAGAAGAAGAATGCGAAGAAGAAGAATGCGAAGAAGAAGAATGCGAAAGAGAAGAATGTGAAGAATGTGAAGAATGCGAAGAATGTGAAGAATGCGAAGAATGCGAGGAAGAATGCGAAAAATGCGAAGAAGAAGAAGAAGAAGAAGAAGAAGAAGAAGAAGAAGAAGAAGAAGAAGAAGAAGAAGAAAATCCAAAGCCTTCGCAGTCAATGATGAAAGCAAAGTGCTAGTGCCAATGTATTGTTACAGAAAGCTGGATGCAAAAAAATAGATAAATGAGAGCAGTTACCATGCTTTTCTATCACCTTTGAAAATAAATTGGAATCAATTGAATTCATCTCTCTCTCTCTCTCCTCTCTCCTCTCTCTCCCTTTCTCCCCTCTCTCTCTTCCCTCTCTCTCTCCTCTCTCTCTCT
>CM060339.1:24187491-24189991 GCA_030674155.1 Stramonita haemastoma
TGCACTAATAAATGTAATTTACACCCTGGTGTTCTTTTCTTTTTATTTGTTTTTTTTTTGTGTGTTTAGTGTCGTGTTTTCGTTGGTTTGTTTGTTTTTAGTATTATGTTCTACTTTAGCATGATTATTTCTTTGTAGTTGTGTATCGTTGTTGTTTTTTTATAATGTGTTTGGTATTCTATTTTGTTTTGTTTGTTTATTGTCTTAAAGTTTGGTGTTTCCTTGTCTTGTGTTTTTGTGTGTATCATCCTTTTTATTAATAGCATTGATTTATTTGTAGGGTTTCTTTTTCTATTTGGCTGGGATTTGTTTTTTCTGCTTTTGTTTTCCATCTTCTTGAGTTTCTCAATTTTTTTCTCTCTTGCCTTTTTTTTCGGTTTTGTTTATCTTGTTTAATTTTCATTATATTTTGTTTTGTTGTGTTGTGTTTTTTTTTTCGTTTTGATTTATTTGTTTCAAATCGTGTTATGTTTGATCTTGTTTCGTTTTCTATTTGTTTTTTTCTGGCTGTGTTGTTTTATCTGGCATTGTTTTTATGTATCCTGTTAAGTTTTCTACCTTCCTTTGTTTACCTGTCCTCTTTCGTTTTTGGTTTTTTGCTCTTTTTTTGTATGGCTTTGTTTAGCGTGGGGTTTTTTTTGTTGTCATTATGGTATTTCTTTCTATGTACACTTTTCTGTCTTGCCGTGTTTGTCTGCCATGTTTGGCTCTCTATCTGTCACTGTTTGTCTGCTCTGTTTAGTGCTCTGTCTTGCTGTGTTTGTCTATTCTGTTTAGTTTCCTATCTGGCTTTGTTTGTTTATTCTGTTTAGTTTTCTCTTTTGCTGTGTTGATTTATTCTGTTTAGTTCTCTGTCTGTCTGTCTGTCTGTCTGTCTGTCTGTCTGTCTGTCTGTATTTGTTTTATTCAGTTTAGTTCTCTGTCTGTCTGTCTGTCTGTCTGTATTTGTTTTATTCTGTTTAGTTCTCTGTCTGTCTGTCTGTCTGTCTGTCTGTCTGTCTGTCTGTATTTGTTTTTATTCTGTTTAGTTCTCTGTCTGTCTGTGTTTGTCTATTCTATTCAGTGTTTATTCTGTTTAGTTTTTTTATTCTTTTTAGTTCTCTCTTTTTCTGTGTTTGTCTATTCTGTTCAGTTCTCTATCTGTCTGTGTTTGTTTATTCTATTTACTTCTTTATCTTGCTTTGTTTTTCAATTCTGTTTAGTTCTCTATATTGCTGTGTTTGTCTATTCTGTTCAGTTCTCTATCTGTCTGTGTTTGTTTATTCTATTTACTTCTTTATCTTGCTTTGTTTTTCAATTCTGTTTAGTTCTCTATATTGCTGTGTTTGTCTATTCTGTTCAGTTCTCTATCTGTCTGTGTTTGTTTATTCTATTTACCTTTCGTTTATTCTTGCTTTGTTTTCAATTTCTGCATTGTTTTGTTATATTCTTATCTTGCTGTGTTTTTTTCTATATTCTGTTCAGTTCTCTCTATCTGTCTGTGTTTGTTTATTCTATTTACTTCTTTGTCTTGCTTTGTTTTTCAATTCTGTTTAGTTCTCTGTATTGCTGTGTTTGTCTATTCTGTTCAGTTCTCTCTATCTGTCTGTGTTTGTTTATTCTATTTACTTCTTTGTCTTGCTTTGTTTTTCAATTCTGTTTAGTTCTCTGTATTGCTGTGTTTGTCTATTCTGTTTAGTTCTCTATATTGCTGTGTTTGTCTATTCTGTTTAGTTCTCTGTTGCTGTGTTTGTCTGCTTTGTTTAGTTCTCTGTTGCTGTGTTTGTCTATTCTGTTTAGTTCTCTATATTGCCGTGTTTATTTATTCTGTTCAGTTCTCTATATTGCTGTGTTTGTTTCTTCTGTTTACATCTCTATATTGCTGTGTGTGTCTATTCTGTTTAATTCTCTATATCGCTGTGTTTGTCTATTCTGTTTAGTTCCCTATATCACTGTGTTTGTCTATTCTGTTTAGTTCCCTATATCACTGTGTTTGTCTATTCTGTTTAGTTCCCTATATTGCTGTGTTTGTCTATTCTGTTTAGTTCTCTATATTCCTGTGTTTGTCTATTCTGTTTAGTTCCCTATATTGCTGTGTTTGTCTATTCTGTTTAGTTCTCTATTTTGCTGTGTTTGTCTATTCTGTTTAGTTCTCTATTTTGCTGTGTTTGTCTATTCTGTTTAGTTCTCTATTTTGCTGTTTATCTAATCTGTTTAGTTCTCTATATTGCTGTTTGTCTATTGTGTTTAGTGTTTATTCTGTTTAGTTCTCTATTTTGCTGTGTTTGTCTATTCTGTTTAGTTCTCTATATTGCTGTTTGTCTATTCTGTTTAGTTCTCTATATTGCTGTTTGTCTATTGTGTTTAGTTCTCTATATTGCTGTGTTTGTTTATTCTGTTTAGTTCTCTATATTGCTGTGTTTGTCTATTCTGTTTAGTTCTCTATATTGCTGTGTTTGTTTATTCTGTTTAGTTCTCTATTTTGCTGTGTTTGTCTATTCTGTTTAGTTCTCTATATTGC
>CM060339.1:24214118-24215928 GCA_030674155.1 Stramonita haemastoma
GTGTGATGGGTTACAAACGCACTTTGGCATGACAGATGGAGAAGATTTAAAGATGACAGCACCACAGGATTTTCAGATTTCATCTGTGGGGGGATTACTGATTCTTTGTTCTGGCACACAGAGAGGGGAGGGAGAGAGAGAGAGGGGAGAGAGAGAGAGAGATGGAGAGAGGAGTGAGGAGAGAGATGAGAGAGAGAGATGAGAGGAGAGAGAGAGAGAGAGGAGGAGAGGAGGGAGAGAGAGAGAGAGAGAGAGGAGGAGAGAGAGAGAGAGAGAGAGAGTAGGAGAGAGAGAGAGAGAGAGGAGAGAGAGAGAGAGAGAGAGGAGGAGAGAGAGAGAGAGAGGAGAGAGAGGAGAGAGAGGAGAGAGAAGAGAAGGAGAGAGATGGAGAGAGAGAGAGAGAGAGAGAGAAGATGAAGAGAGGAGAGAGAGAGAGAGGGAGGAGAGAGAAAAAGAGAGGGAGGGAGGCACAGAGAGAGAGAGGGAGGGAGGGAGGGAGAGAGAGAAGAGAGAGAGGGAGGGAGGCAGAGAGAGAGAGGAGACACAGAGAGAGAGAGAGAGAGAGAGAGAGAGAGAGAGAGGAGACAGAGACAGAGACAGAGACAGAGAGAGAGAGAGAATAGAGAGAGAGAAAGAGAGAGAGAGAGAGAGAGGAGAGAGAGATGAGAGAGAGAGAAGAGAGAGAGGAGAGGAGAGAGAGAGAGAGAGAGAGAGAGAGAGAGAGAGAGAGTGAGAGAGGAGAGAGAGAAGAGAGAGAGAGAGAGAGAAGAGAGGAGATGAGAGATGAGAGAGAGGAGAGAGAGAGAGAGACAGAGGAGAGACATACATAGAGAGAGAGAAAGACAGAGAGAGAGACAGAGAGAGAGACATACACACACAGAAACAGAGACAGAGGGAGAGAGAGACAGAGAGAGACAGAGACAGACAGACAGACTGACAGACTGACTGACAGACAGGCACGTATGCACCTACGCACGCACACAAACACACCACATACGCGCGCGCGCACACACATGTTTAGATGTAATTAATGAATACATGTGATCAATCTGAGTAATGACTCAAGTTTGCAAATCATCACTTTACCATTATGTACAACGCTTAAAAAAAGAACTTGAAATAACAAAAAACCCATAGCAATAATGTATTCAATATAATTGCCAGCATTGTGTTTCTTAACACACACACACATACACACACGCGTGCACGCACGCACGCACGCATGCACATCCCCCCCCCCCCACACACACACAACCACACACACACACCACACCCATCTCGCCCATACCAGCAATAAACTGATGCTCTTTCTACTAGCTGATAAAGTAGAAACACTGGATCTCTTTAAACACAAATATCAAGCAACACAACATTCAGCGCAAATATTCACTATCTTAAAAGAGTTGTCCTTAATCTACCTCTTAACGTATATACCTAGATATTTTATATTTGTTTAGGAATGAAATAGAGAGAGAGTAGAGGAGGCTGGTTGCAGAATCTTCAGTTGTGCCCCACAGTCCACGGGACTACGGGACAGGTGAACGTGAAGGTGAAGGTGAAATATCAGTTTGTCAAAACAGATGCCACTAGCTTTTGGATGAGAACTCGGATTATCATCTGCCATGATCTTTATCAGAATGGTTTAGAACAGAATTGGGGATGTGTACCCCTACTGCTGTCATACTTTATCGCTAGCTGCTGTTGGAGTTGTTCTGTTTGCTGATGAGGAGGAAGAGTACGTTTAATGCTCCCCATCAACATTCCCTGATCTCCATGAGGGTCATATGTTATTGAGACGGACGCTATAAGC
>CM060339.1:24221028-24226028 GCA_030674155.1 Stramonita haemastoma
TTTAATCATTCTGTTCATTCTATTCCACCCTAGTCTTCAAACCTGAGCTAATTTTTTTTTTTCCTATATAAAATGTTCAATTTCGTTGTGTGTGTTGTTGTTGTTGTTGTTTTTTAAATCATGCTTCTTGCCACCTTTTTGATCATTATTATTTTCAGTGTATGATGGGATCTCCTGAGTATTGCCCTCTACATTATTTTTTTTTATAATTATTATTTTACTTTTGGAGCCTCAAAATGGGAGATGGTTTTGTTGTCAGTGTTGTTGCTGTTGTTGTTTTTTGTTATTTCTCAAACATTTTGCGGTGTTGCTTGTGTTTCTTAGGGCAATTCTTTGTTTATTTTCTTTAGGTTCTTTATTTCCTTCGTCAGCAGGGTATCAATTGAGTTGTTGTCTGTCTGTCTATCGTCTGTTTTGTCAGTGGCTTGATGGTTATACATAGGAAGGTTTTCCTCTGCTCATTTCTTCATACAGTTTATTGGGGTTTTTTTTGTCTCTCACTTTTCTGCTTCTTTCTTTTTCTCCAGTCCCTTCAGCCTCATCCCCATCTGAATTTCTTCGCTCTCTCTCTCTCTCTCTCTCTCTCTCTCTCTCTCTCTCTCTCTCTGTCTCTGTCTCTGTCTCTGTCTCTCTCTCTCTCACTCTGTCTGTCTGTCTGTCTGTCTGTCTGTCTGTCTGTCTGTCTGTCTGTCTGTCTGTCTGTCTGTCTCTCTCTCGCTCTCTCTCTCTCTCTCTCTCTCTCTCTCTCTCTCTCTCTCTCTCTCTCTCTCTCTCTCTCTCTCTCTCTCTCTCTCTCTCTCTCTCCCCCACCCTCCCTTTGTCTTCTGAAT
Source organism: Stramonita haemastoma (assembly GCA_030674155.1). NCBI lineage: Eukaryota > Metazoa > Mollusca > Gastropoda > Neogastropoda > Muricidae > Stramonita > Stramonita haemastoma. The sequence goes on from CM060339.1 coordinate 24,221,859, forward strand.
CTTTTATGGCCATATCAGCTTATCAACAAAATTGGTTTTCCTTCCTGTCTATTTTCCCTTCAAAAGCCCGTCAGGATTCTGGCTTTGCATGTATAGAATGTTTTGCCGATTAAAAAAAAAATTGTTTATGTATTCTTGCCTGCTGTACTGTGTCTGTCTGTCTCTTTGTCTGCACGCTTATGTTTTTTGACGTCTTCCAGCTTTTTTGTCTGTTGTGTGTTTGTCTGTGTGTGTTTGGTGGATCCGTGGTATAGAGGTAACGCACCTGCCTAGAAAGCGAGAAGTCCGGGTTGGAAGTATGTTGTGATTTGATTCCCGTTTGTGCCCGAAAAGTTTCTTCAATCCACTAGACCGTGAAACTGGATGCTAGTCTTTTGGATGGGATGACAAAGCGAGGTCGCGTGTGAAAAACACATTTAGTGTCCGTAAAAGAACCAACAGCAACAAGAGGGTTGTTCCTTTAAAAAAAATTGTAGGAAAAAGTCAGTCTGATAAGAAAACAAATGCACATGCAGACAGGAAAAAGAAAATAAATAAAGGGTGGTGCTGCTCTTGTGGTGACACCCGCTTTCACAGGGAGAGCAGCCCAAAAGTTCACGCGGAGAAATTAATGGTAACTTAAAGTAGAAATCAATACAGCACAATATAAAACATATGTCTGTTTGTCTGTCTGTTTGCTTGTCTGCTAATCTTTCTGTCTGTCTGTCTATTGTCTTTTTTGTAAGCTTATCATCTTCACCTTTACCTATCCCGTAGTACCGAAGACGTGGGGGCACCACTAAAGTTGGATGGGCTGGTTTGTCAGGTGCTTAGCGTCTCATCTCCATTGCCTGTATCCTTCTTTCAATGTCTGCTGTTATGGTCCATGTTTCACAGGCGTACAAAAAATATGGACATGATCAGGGAACGCATCAGTCTGATTTTGAACCTGATGGCAATGTTCTTATCATTCCAGAGGACTTTCCGTTTTGGTCATTGCAGCTGTGGTCTGCGCTATCTTGGAGAGAATTTCAGGTTTTGATCCTTCATCTGATACTAGAGCTCCCAGATATTTTGAAGCTATGGACGGTCTAGATTTTTTATACCATCTATAATTATGTCATTGGAAAACTTCAAAGCTCTATTGTCATTTGTTTTTGGATTGTTTTGTTTGGGGATGGGGGTGAGGTGGGGTGGTGGTGTTTGTTTTTATATGTGTGGTTATTTTGTTTTTTTCCGATTTGTGGTTATTTATGTATTGATTTATGAGCAGAATCATTTACTTTTGAGTGTGTGTGCGTGTATGTGTTTATCTATTTATTTATGTATTTATTTAGTTATTCATTTATTCTTTTATATTGAGGATAATGCGCACACAGGCGCTTTTTTACATACAGTCGCCGTGTGTATGCAGTTTTGTAAATCTTGCCATCTGTCCCCACTGGCACACAATGGCCTACTCTTACAAAAAGTGGAACAGGATTTAACATGTGTGGAAAGGGCCTCGGTTTGTATTTTTTGGTGTGTTTTTTTTCTCCATCATCACTATCTTCATCATCTAATACCATCCTCTAAAAGTTGCTCATGGTCAAAAATGGTCGCAAAAATACCACCATTGGAAAACTTCAAAGCTCTAGCCAAGGATCAAACAAAGAAACAAACAAACAAAGAAAGCCTTTAAAAACTCCCGTCATCTTCCATTTCTCTGCATCTCTCCATCATCACTATCTTGGTCACATGTTGTGATCCCCTGATCGTTGCTCTCTGAAGGGTTTACGTGAGGGGCGAAAAGTATGGGGAGGTGTTATGTTGTCATTTCTGTTTCTTGTTGATTCTTTTGTTGGGGATGAGGGGGGGGGGGGGCTGGTGTTTGTTTATGTGTGTGTGGCTGTTTTGTTTGGGTTTTCTTCCTCTTCTTTTTCCAATTTGTGGTTATTTGTGTACCAATTTATGGGCAGAATCGATTCCTTTTGAATGTGTGTGTGTGTGTGTGTGTGTGTGTGTGTGTGTGTGTGTGTGTGTGTGTGTGTGTGTGTGTGTGTGTTTATTTATTTATTTATTCATTTATTTTTTATTTTTTTTAATTATTCTTTTTTATCGAGGATAATGGAATAAGCACTCATGTGCTTTTTTACATCTAGTCCCCGTGTGTATGCAGTTTTTGCAAATCTTGTCATCTCCTCCCACCGGCACACAATGGCCTACTCTTACGAAAAGCGGAACAAGATTTAACGTGTGCGCAAGATGTCCTGCGTGCGTTCCCACACGGGGCTGCCTCAGTTATTTCTCCTTCATCACTACCTTCATCATCTGCTATCATCCCCTAAAAGTTGCTGACTGTCGAAAACGGTCCCATACGCAAAAATACCACCATTGGAAAACTTCAAAGCTCTAGCCAAGGATCAAACAAACAAACAAACAAAGCCTTTAAAAACTCCCGTCATCTTCCATGTCTCTGCATCTCTCCATCATCACTACCTCGGTCACATGCTGTGATCCCCTGAGAGTTGCTCTCTGAAGGGTTTACGTGAGGGGTTAAAATATGGGGAGGTGTTTTGTTGTCATTTTTTTCTTGTTGATTGCTTTGTTTGGGATGGGTGGTGGGGGTTGGTGTTTGTTTATGTGTGTGTGGCTGTTTTGATTTGGTTTTCTTCTTCTTTTTCCAATTTGTGGTTTTTGTGTTACCAATTTATGGGCAGAATCGATTACTTTTGAATGTGTGTGGTGTGTGTGTGTGTGTGTGTGTGTGTGTGTGTGTGTGTGTGTGTGTGTGTGTGTGTGTGTATGTGTGTGTGTGTGTGTTTATTTATTCATTTATTTTTTTATTATTTTTTTTTAAATTCTTTTTTATTGAGGATAATAGAATAAGCACTCATGCGCTTTTCTTTTTTTACATCCAGTCCCCGTGTGTATGCAGTTTTGTAAATATTGTCTTCTGTTCCCACCAGCACACACAATGGCCTGCTCTTACGAAAAGCGGAACAGGATTTAATGTGTGCGCAAGATGTCCTGCGTGCGCTTGCACACGGGGCTGCCTCAGTTATTTCTCCATCATCACTACCACCATCATCTGCCACCATCCCCTAAAAGTTGCTGACTGTCGAAAACGGTCGCATACACAAAAATACCACCATTGGAAAACTTCAAAGCTCTAGCCAAGGATCAAGCAAAGAAATAACAAATAAAAAGCCTGTAAAAACTCCCGTCATCTTCCATTTCTCTGCATCTCTCCATCATCACTACCTCGGTCACATGCTGTGATCCCCTGAGAGTGTCTCTCTGAAGGGTTTACGTGAGGGGCTAAAGTATGGGGAGGTGTTATGTTGTCAGTTTTTTTTCTTTATTGTTGATTGCTTTGTTTGGGATGGGGTGGTGGGGGTTGGTGTTTGTTTTTTTTGTGTGTGGCTGTTTTTTTCCCGATTTGTGGTTATTTATGAATTAATTTATATGCAGAGGCAATTACTTTTGAAGGTGTGTGTATGTGTTTATTCATTTATTTATTCTTTTATATTGAGGATAATAGAATAAGCACTCATGCGCTTTTCTTTTTTTACATCCAGTCCCCATGTGTATGAAGTTTTGTAAATATTGTCTTCTGTTCCCACCAGCACACACAATGGCCTGCTCTTACGAAAAGCGGAACAGGATTTAACGTGTGCGCAAGATGTTCTGCGTGTGCAGTGCACACGGGGCTGCCTCAGTTATTTCTCCATCATCACTACCACCATCATCTGCTATCATCTCCTAAAAGTTGCTGACTGTCGAAAACGGTCGCATACGCAAAAATACCACCATTGGAAAACTTCAAAGCTCTAGCCAAGGATCAAACAAAGAAACAAACAAACAAAGAAAGCCTTTAAAAATTCTCGTAATCTTCCATGTCTCTGCATCTCTCCATCATCACTACCTCGGTCATGTGTTGTGATCCCCTGAGAGCTGCTCTCTGAAGGGTTTACGTGAGGGGCGAAAAGTATGGGGAGGTGTTATGTTGTCATTTTTTTTTCTTTATTGTTGATTGTTTTGTTTGGGGATAGGGGTTTTTGGGTCTTTGTTTTTTACGTGTGTGGCTGTTTCCCCCCCCCCCCCCCCCATTTGTGGTTATTTATGTATTAATTTATGTGAAGAATCATTTACTTTTGAGTGTGTGTGTGTGTATGTGTTTATTTAAATATATTTACAGCCACAGCCGAC
>CM060339.1:24235573-24243073 GCA_030674155.1 Stramonita haemastoma
GTGAGAAACAGTTTCCACAGAAAGTATCACACCACATAAACAGTGTGGGGTTCTGCCCACAAAACACCCATAAACCAACACAGCCAGCGGGGGTAACACAATCATGAAAGAAAGGGGCCATGATTGTGAGTATAGGCCCCTGGTTTGATCATAAACACAGCAATAGTCACTCCAATAGTGCGCAGTTTTACTGTGGTGGGTTTAGTGTATTTTCGTGTATAGGTTTCACCCTAAAAAAAAGCTACACCGGCTTTTGTTATCTCACCACAAGTTCAGTTCGGTGAATGCTAGACCGTAAATTTGTATTGAGGTCAGTGACCTATTGCTGTGATTTTGTGTGTGTTTTCCAAATCTGACTATATATATATATATATAATATATATATATATATATATATATATATATATATATATATATATATCTATATATATATATATATCTATATCTATATCTATATATATCTATATCTATATCTCTCTATATCTCTCTATATCTATATCTATATATCTATATACATCTAGATATATATATATATATATATATGTATGTACGTATATGTATATATATATATATCTTTTTCTTTCTTTTTTTTTCCCAAAGCTAAAAGAATTCGTGTGTGTGTGTGCATGCGTGTGTGCGTGCGTGCGTGTGTGTGTGTGTGTGTGTGTGTGTTTGTGTGTGCGTACGTGCGTGTGTGTGTGTGTGCGTACGTGCGTGCATGCGTGCGTGCGTGCATGTGTGAGTGTGTGTTGTGTGTGTTGACTTGTTTAAAATTGATGAAACTAAATATAGAGGGATCTCAGATATTCCCACACTTGAATTATTGTTCATACTATGCTGGAAATGGGACAGCTATATCTCGTTTTACAAGAGTTTGACAGAAAAAAAAAGCCTGGACGTACATCACAGGACCATGCAAGGTCCTGAATTTCATAGCGTCGACATCACAGGACATGCTAGATCCTGAACATTACAGCTTGAACATCACAGGACCATGCTAGATCCTGAACATTACAGCCTAGACATCACAGGACCATGCAAGGTCCAGAACATTACAGGCTGAACATCACAGGACCATGCAAGGTCCAGAACATTACAGGCTGAACATCACAGGACCATGCAAGGTCCAGAACATTACAGGCTGAACATCACAGGACCATGCAAGGTCCAGAACATTACAGCCTGAACATCACAGGACCATGCTAGGTCCTGAATATTACGGCCTGGACATTACAGGACCATGCTAGGTCCAGAACATTACAGCCTGCACATTACAGGACTATGCTAGGTCCTGAACGTTACAGCCAGAACATCACAGCCTGAACATCACAGGACCATGCTAGATCCTGAACATTACAGCTTGAACATCACAGGACCATGCTAGATCCAGACCATTACAGCCTGAACATCACAGGACCATGCTAGATCCTGAACATCACAGCCTGAACATCACAGGACCATGCTAGGTCTTGAACATTACAGACTGGACATCACAGGACCATGCTAGATCCAGACCATTACAGCCTGAACATCACAGGACCATGCAAAGTCCTGAATTTTATAGCCCTGACATCACAGGACCATGCAAGATCAGGTAGAACAGTGAGAAAACGTCCATTATTGGCAAAGTTTATGTGGAATAAGTCCTTAAAGGCTACATACACTGAGAAAAGACAGGAAATGTAGACTATCATAAACTGCATTTCTTATACCTTCTTCATGATCATCCACATTATGATGTAAAACCAAGAATATGAATATGTTACTAGTGTAACATGATACAACATTTATTTCCAACCACCCCACTCCCACCCCACCCCAACACCCACCCAGGATACCGAGGATCTGGGAGTATAACTAGCACCCCCACCTTCTACAAATTTTGTACTAGGAATTCCCTCTTTTCTATTCCTCTCTTTCTTTCTGCCTTGTTCCTTCTCTTCCTGCCACCTTCTTCTCATCTTTTATCTACCTTCTTGGTCCTTTTTTTCTCAACCAGAGAGACTGAGAAGATACCAAAGTTTTTATTCCCATTCTGAAGAAAAAAGCACTGGGCCTGACTTGTCCCATACGACAGCCCACACATCATTTTTTTTTTTCTTTTTAGCTCACATGACAAACAACAGTAATGGCTGTCTGAGCATTTGATGACAAAGAAGAAGAATATTCTCAAAGGTTGTTTCTCTATGGGGCAAGGAGAGAATACTACAGCTGTTTTTTTTTTATATCGCCCCTAAAAAGCCTTGCCCTGTTTTCAGCGAAGCAGGATGACTAACAAACGAAATTATACAGTCAGCTCTTCCCAAGCAACTATAACTTAGCAGACAACTAACGCTCTAATACAATAATGAAAGAGCCCATGCTGTAAAAAGGCTTTTGATTGGCTCTTAAACACTTCAGTCGAACCAGTCAAATCTAAGAACACTGCATGTTGGATGGCTATAATAAGCAGAGTTTAAAAAAAATGAAACATTCACCAGCCATCATACAAATAAAACAAAATACAGGACATAATAGGATGCAGGAGAGAGAGAGAGAGAGAGAGAGAGAGGAGGAGAGAGAGAGAGAGAGAGAGAGAGAGAGAGAGAGAGAGAGAGAGAGAGAGAAGAGAGAGAGGAGATCACAAAAACACCAGTAAGAAATAGGTGGGATATTTGTCTTTTAAAGACATAGAAGAACAACATCAGATGAACCAAATTGCAAAATAGAACACCCTGCTCATTAAGCCTGGCCAAACGTTAACAAATCAAACACTGCAAAAGAAATGCTTGTGTGTGCCAGTAACACACACACACACACACACACACACACACACACAATGTTAAATCCTGATTAAAAACCTCAAATCAACCATTACCTAATGTGCACACACGTTAAATCCTGTTCTGCTTTTCGTAATTGTAGGCCATCGTGTCCCTGTGGGAACAAGGTACAATTTACAAAAAAATGTATACACACGGGGACTGGATGTAAAAAAGCACATGAGTGCTTATTCCATTATCCTTAATATAAAAGAATAAAATACATAAATAAATGAATAAAACACACACATACACACACCCTTCTAATCAGACAGACTTACATACATACAGCAACTGCAACAAAACAAAGAGACATACAGGTCAGTTGACCTTTCTCCCATTTTCCTCTTACCTTCCTCTCACTGACTTGAACAGACTCAAGCGGACAACACTGCAGACCCGCAAAGAGACATCACGGTGGTTGACTGTTCGCCATCATTGGGCCTGACTATAGGCTACGACACACTGATGTAAGAGACTAATTTCAAATAACCCCCACCCCCCAGCCCAACAGATTCCAGTTACCTCATTTTCTAATAACACCTCCTCTCCCCCCCCCCCCCGTACCAACCATCTTGGTCCAGTCTACCTCATCATATCCCCTCTCACGGTCCTGTTCCTCCATTCTGGGTCCCTCTGTACGTGATCAATTGACGTCTGTAGCCGATTGAACTCGTCCTCTCTGTCTGTTCTGTTGTCTTTTCTTTCTGATCTGGCTCTGTCTTCTCTCTGTTCTTGTCTCTGTCTCTCTGTATTCTCCTCTATCTCTCTTGTATCTGCTCGTCCCTCTCTGTTCTCCCTCATCTCTCTGTACTCCTGTCTCCCCTCTCTCTCCTCTCTTCTCCCTTCCCTCTCTCTCTCCCCTCATCTCCTCTCTCCCCTCTCTCTCCCTCTCTGTCTCTCTCTCGATTTATTTTATCTGATTTTATCCCTGATAAGGGCGGGGATTGGATGTAAAAAAGCACAGGAGTGCTTATTCACTATCCTCGAATAAAAAAATGTGCCTTGCCTTGCCTTGCCTTGCCTTGCCTTGCCTTGCCTTGCCTTGCCCTCTCTCTCTCTCTCTCTCTCTCTCTCTCTCTCTCTCTCTCTCCTCTCTCTCTCTCTCTCTCTCTCTCTCTCTCTCTCTCTCTCTCTCTCTCTCTCTCCTCTCTCTCTCTGTGCTCTTCACCATCCGTCCATTTTCTGTCTCTCTTTTTCTCCCCTGCTTTTCTTTTTCATTGTGTGACATAATAAAGACGATAGTTGATGTTTTACATATTACACTCTCAATCTCTATAGTTACTACATTAACAGCTGCCACTTGATAATAAAAAGATGATGATGATGTTGATAATGTTGATGAGGAGGAGGAGGAGAGGAGGAGGAGGAGGAGAAAGAGGAGGAGGAGGAGAAAGAGGAGGAGAAGGATAGAGATGATGAGGACAACGACGATGATGTGTTCGGTCGTTTGAATGCAAACACTTTGATTCATTTACTTTATAAGATTCAGCGCTATAAAAGTTTCATATAATATAATCATTGTTGTTGTTATTGTTGATATTATGATTTTTTATCATTGTTTTTATTACAGTTGAGGCTGTTAATATATTTCACGCTTGTCATTGTTTCTTTCACCACTTTCTTGATCTTGTTCCAGCTCATGACATAGCTGAAACCATACAGTAAAACAAAAAATCATGATAATAAAATCATACTGACGCAACAAGTTCAATGATACTGGTACTGTACTTTTTACTGTTTTTGTTGTCGTGGATTTTGCTCATAAAGGTTATGGGTACGAGGAGTTTTTGACATTTATATCATTCAAATGAAAAAGAAATACAGTAATTATTATGTTCGGTTTTTTGTTTTACTTCATTATGTGATTCCGATATTAGTTATATCATTAAAAATCAAAAGGACTACAGAAATATGTTTAGGATTTTTGTTATTTCGTATCTTTGTTATATCTTTGTGTCATTTAAATTAAAAAGAATGACAGAAATATGGTTACGTTGCTTCATTTCATATATGAACAGTATCTTTATGCTATTAAAATCAAAAGGAATACAGAACAAAAGTGTGTTTTGTTTTATTTATGTTCTCAACTACTGTCAAATTATTCCGTTGTTGTTGTTGTTATTGTTATTGTTGTTGTTTTGTTGTTGTTGTTGTTGTTGTTGTTGTTGTTGTTGTTGTTCTTCTTCTTCTTCTTCTTCTTCTTCTTCTTCTTCTTCTTCTTCTTCTTCTTCTTCTTCTTCGTCGTCGTCGTCGTCGTCGTCGCATTCTTCGCATTCTTCTTCTTCTGCTTTTCTGTTTCCCAGCTTAAAACACTGAAAATGACCACAAACTATGGATTGTGATTAACTCATCACACATGAATAACACATCATCAACGTCAAACCATATGCACAGGGGACGAGAAATTTGCTTTAATGACTCTTAGTCAAGTACCAGGACATATGGGCAGCCATACCCCAACTTCAGAGGATACTTTTCTTCATTAAAATTAATGAGAGTACAAAATGTTATGCTAATTGTTTATGTGATAGTTGTAAAAAAAAACAATCTCAATATAACGTTTTCAAACAAAAACCTTATTTTTTTTAGGTGGGCTTTGACCCTTACACTATACATTGATAAAAGCTTTTGGACTGGACCAAACGTACAGAGAAGTAAAGACCTTTTTATTACCCGAAGTTGTTAACAGTCAACAGCAAAAATTCCACACCATTGTGAGATCCACGACCATCCTTAAATCTAGTTTCCCCCAAGCTATCTACAGCATTCAGGGTTGGATAATCGGTTTTTCACGTTGGTGCTAATCTCCCTTTACCTCTGAGGCAGCCAGAGTTTCCTTTTCATGGTTTTGTAGCTCGAGGGGTTTGTCTTTGTGCACTGGATCATGCTAGCGGTGGTGTCAAGTCTCTGCTCGGTTTTTATGATGATCTCTGCACACTGAGATTGATTCTGCATTATTTCGTAAGCGCAGAGCTTGATTCATACGCGTGCAGTGAAAAGAATCTTGGTAACTAATCAAGATAAGGAAGCTGGGATGAAAAATCGTTTGCTGTGAATAATATTTTTGTAGTTTTGTACCATAGTGACTTGAAAAGCTATGGAGAAAAGTCATCCATAAACTCAGTTGGACGGGTTTTTCGAGAGTTGCTTACTTTTAAGAAGTGCAAAGGGTATGAATGGCGTGTTGGCCTGCGATTGAAAGTTAAAGTTCTATCTTTAATTCTTTTACTGATGAGATGACTGGAAAATGCAGATCATATAAGAAAAAAACATTTTCCTTATTTAATGTCCACAGTGTATACGGCGACAACTTTTTTTTTTTTTTTTTAAAGAATTGACTATAGAGCAGATTTGTATATTCACATTTATTCATATACACATATACAATCATGTTCACAACACAACGGCACACATATATTCACTTCCTCCACACATCTGCACATCCACACATTAACACTTTGAGCCTCCCCTTCCCCTCCCCCCCACACACACTTCCATACACTAATGCATGCATGTTTGTTTGAGAGTGCGTATGCATACACACATACACATACATGCACACATGCATATGTGTATGTGTATACACACACATACAGGCATGCACACTTGTTTTTTGTGAAAATGTGTGTGTGTGCTTGTGTGAGGGCAGGATGAAAGAAAAAGCATGTAAGCTTACCACTCTTTTGACTTTAATAAAGATCATTTTGACTTGACTGGATGTTACACACACACACACACACACACACACACACACACACACACACACACACACACACACACACACACACACACACACTAACACTAACACTAACACTAACACTAACACACACAGAGGCGTGCACATGCTCCCCCCCCCCTCTCTCTCTCTCTCTCTCTCCTCTCTCTCTCTCTCTCTCTCTCTCTCTCTCTCTCCTCTCCTCTCTCTCTCTCTCTCATAACTTTTATAATTAGCCCCCTTTGACTGATGGGCTTGTAACTTATGTCAAATAAAATTCATTCATTCATTCATTCATTCATTCATTCATTCATTCATTCATTCATTCATTCATTCTCCTCTCTCTCTCTCTCTCTCCTCTCTCTCTCTCTCTCTCCTCTCTCTCTCTCTCTCTCTCTCTCTCTCTCTCATCTCTCTCTCTCTCTCTCTCTCCTCTCTCCAAACACCTGCCTCCATCACTACTACAGATGAAAACCTATACCATACACACAGTACAGGGTTCTAAAGAGAACAAAACCAACGACATAAAGGGGGCAGGGAGGGGAGGGGAGGGGAGGTGGCTATAGTGTTTCACACAGTGTACTGGAAAAGGGGCAAATTCAGGCTCTGTGCTTTGTGTACATATAGGCCTATGTACACTACTTTTGTTTGGACTGAGTTGTGGGTTGGTTGAGAGAGAGGGCAAGGCAAGGCAAGGCAAAATTCTTTTATTCGAGGATAATAGATAAGCACTCATGTGCTTTTTTACATCCAGTCCCCGCCCTTTTCAGGGAAAACATCAAGATAAAAAGATACTAAACAGTAAAACTATATGCAGTACCAAACAACATAAAGGAATAAGGACGTTATACATAATAAGATAATAAAAATGCACACTTTCAGAAGACGAAAATCAGAAGCCACAATAAAATGATTTTGATTATAAAAGAAAAGAGAAGCGTTAATAGATAAAGAGCAACCAAAGAAACATAATGAAATAAA
>CM060339.1:24265806-24275806 GCA_030674155.1 Stramonita haemastoma
GATAAATCTCAGGTACTATTTATCACACCCAGAGTGAGCTCCCCTCCCTTAGCACACTGACGGCTGTGTCGTCTTAATACCGCAAGTACACCAAACAGCGTTGTTATGTTATCGCGTATTAGGGGTGGTTGGAGTTGCTGGGTTTCTGGGTAAACAGCGAGTGACTTTGTCACGCAGGTTGTCTGTGTGGGAAAAGGGTACAGTGGTGGTGGAGATGATTAAAGACCGAGCAGGGGTGGAATTATAAAGACCGGAAAAAAAGCACTCTGCCGAACACACGCACGTGTGTATTACTGTTCGAATTGCAACGGTCGAAAAAGGTAATGCTGTTAAAATAATCACAGTACAGATCTCTTGCACTGACGGATAGCCTAGTGGTCAGAACATTGCGCTGGCAATTTGAAGACCCGGGTTCGAGTCCGGTCGAGGAAATTTTATTCCTGGAGTTAACATCAGTGCTGACTCCACTCTCCCCAAAAAGTCCTTCGGATAAGACTTTCAACCGAGGCCCCGTGTGCGAACGCACGCAGAACATCTTGCGCACACGTTAAATCCTGTTCCGCTTTTCGTAAGAGTAGGCCATCGTGTGCCGGTGGGAACAGATGACAATATTTACAAAACTGCATACACACGGGGACCGGATGAAAAAAAGCACATGATTGCTTATTCTGTTCTCCTCGATATAAAAGAATAAATAAATAAATAAATAAATGGAAAAAGAACAAGGCTGGTATTTTTCACGGAATAAAACCACAGAAAGGGCTTTTACTATATTATGATCTTTTACATTAATTTACAACAACAACAACAAATAGCTGTAGGGTTATTTTATCAAGAAAATAAGATTTTGAACTGAAAGAGCAGAGGCAAAACTGATGACATTTGTGACGCTCCACCACGAAATGAGTCGCTTGGCACTTAACCCACTTTTCTGCTAGGAGTCATTAAAGGCAGGTGGGGTCAAGTTGGCAGTTTTGAGATTTTGATCGATTATAAAAGTATAGCCCATATTCTACCTCATAATGAAATATCAAATCATAATTCTGTCTCCTTTTGCCTTAAAACGGTTTTTTTTTTCCAAAATACCCAAGCACTCATTCTGACCACCTACTACAACGGTAAACTTGTCAATTTTTCATTTTGTCATTTCCTGTAGTCTATCATTTCAACTTGTTATAACTTTTCACGGATTTTTTTTCTGATTTTCAACCTGGTTTTTTTTGGGTATTGTATGGCCATTTACTTACAGCTTGATAACATGTCAATAACTAAAAACTGACCACTGGTGCAATGTGACTAACCATGTGGTGGAGCATCACATGTAACTGACAAGTAGGGCTAGGGGCAGCCTCTCTTTCTGTCATGCAGATAAGCCACCCCTACTCTTGCATCCTGGATCCTGATTCCTGGGATCGGAATCTGTGGATTCTAAGATCCTCCGCCCATCTGTTGCTCTGATAATTATCTCACTGTGTGTTTACTTGCTTGCCTGCCTACCTGTGTGTGTGTGTGTGTGTGTGTGTGTGTGTGTGTGTGTGTGTGTGTGTGTGTTGTGTGTGTGTGTGTGTGTGTGTCTGTGTCTGTGTCTGTGTCTGTGTCTGTGTGCGTCTCTCTCTCTCTCTCTCTCTCTCTCTCTCTCTCTCTCTCTCTCTCTCTCTCTCTCTCTCTCTCTCTCTCTCTCTCTCTCTCTCTCTCTCTCTCTCTCTCTCTCTCCCTCCCTCCCTCCTCCCTCTCTTTCTTCTTTTCTTTCTTTCCTCTGTCTATCTTTCTGTTTCTCTGTCTCTATCTCTCTCCGACACTTACACACATACACACACATGCACACACATATACACACCCACACCCACCCACACACACACATCCCCCCCCACACACACACACCAGGAATCCTGTGAAACAAAGACAGAGACAACAAAAGGCAAAGAGACATACAGACACTAAAAACACAGACAGTGAATTATAAAGTAACGAAAGGACATCACGAAACACATAAATCAAATACAATTGTCAACCGATTCTGTAACAAAACTGAAGCCCACAAATCGATAATGATGACAGCAACAACAAAAAACATTAACAACAACTAAAATGCTTACTTAATTCAAAATACCCCAAAGTACAAATTTACCCTCGCATTCATCGCACACCCATCCTCACCCAAACCCTCTCTCCATCATCCTCCACCCTCTCCCCCCACCACCTCTCCCCAAAATACAGCAGCAGATGATGTGATATTCACCCCCTCAGTCACAGAGTTTGAGGGATTTAGCCGACACAAAGGACATGGCATCATCCCAAAGGGACCACTGATCCGGGTGGATTAGTTCCGGGTGGCGAGATCACAGACACTCCACCCTTCAACAGAGATACAGACAATGATAGTCAGTGAATGTTTGGTGGAGGGTGGGATGGGTGGGTTGGTGGGTGGGTCATTTTCACTACAGGAGAGAGATAGCTTGATGACAGTTTTTTGTTGTTCAGTTGTTGCTGTCTGTCTGCATGTCAAAATCTCTGAATCTCAGGGATGAAATATGGCTTGTGAAAAAGTGAATGGTGTTAGGACTGTTGTGTTTGGGAACAATGAATTATGTCAGTGGGAAATTGTGTGTGTGTGTGTGTGTGTGTGTTTAAGTATGTCATGCAAGCATTCTATTGGTAGAAGTAGAGAGGAGAAGAAGGGATAAGCATGAATGCACATGTGCACATGTGAAACACACACACCTAATTGCCTGATATAATTTTTAGTGAACATACCTATCTACACACATGCACACACACATGCACGTGCATGTGCATGAATGCATGCACATGCACGCACATGCAACACACACACACACACACACACACACACACACACACACACACACACACACACACAGATCAAAAGACAGAAAAACAGGAGAGGTCAGATAGGTATTAAGATGAAGCTAAGTCAAACAAATAAAATGTGCAGGAAAAAATGCCTTTTCATCTCAAGATGGCCCAATCACAAATTTTACGCACTACACACTGTCTCCATTCTCACCCAAACCCTCCCTCCATCATCCTTTACCCTCTCCCCCCACCACCTCTCCCCAAATACAGCAGCAGCAGATGATGTGATATTCACCCCCTCAGTCACAGAGTTTCAGGGATTTAGCAGACACAAAGGACATGGCATCATCCCAAAGGGACCACTGATCCCGGTGGATTAGTTCTGGGTGGCGAGATCACAGACACTCCATCCTTCAACAAAGATGCAGACAATGATAGTCAGTGAATGTTTGGTGGAGGGTGGGATGGGTGGGTGGGTGGGTGTGTGTGTCGTTTTCACTACAGGAGAGAGATACCTGGATGACAGTCTTTGTGTTGTTTAGTTGTTGTCCTCTGCATGTCAAAATCTCTGAATCTCATGGGATGAAATATGGTTTGTGAAAAAGTGAAGGGAGTTAGGAATCTTCTGTTTGGGAACAATGCATTTTGTTGATGGGTAATATTCAAAAAAAATTAGGGAGATCAAGGGAATTGAATCTTTTTTTTTAAAAAGTGCACGAACTCCTCTCCAAATACAAACCGATAAAGAAAAATCAACAGTAACCACAACATCCACTCAGCTTGTGTGCATGTGTGTGTGCGTGCGTGTGTGTGTGTGTGTGTGTGTGTGTGTGTGTGTGTGTGTGTGTGTGTGTGCGTATGTGTGTGCGTGCACGTGCATGTGAGCAATGTGCACATGTGCATACATACACAAGTGTGCAAACAGCCATATACTCTTATACACATGCATAAATTGTGTACTTCCATGCAAATATAACCCTCCTCTCTCTCTCTCTCTCTCTCTCTCTCTCTCTCTCTCTCTCTCTCTCTCTCTCTCTCTCTTTTCTCTCTCTCTTCTACCACCCACCTCCACATCACCTTTCACATTCACACAATCACCACCACCCTACCCCCATCCTTCCTCATAAACCTACCTGCCTACCCACTAATGATGACCATTTACAGCCTAACCCCATCTCCCCCCCCCCCCCCCAAACCGATACCGTCCCTCCCTCTCATCAACATCCCCTTCCCCCTCTCTCTCAACAACCCACAACTCAGTCCAAACAAAAGTAGTGTACATAGGCCTATATGTACACAAAGCACAGAGCCTGGATTTGCCCTTTTCTTCAAGTACACTGTGTGAAACACTATAGCCACCTCCCCTCCCCTCCCCTCCCCTCCCTGCCCCCTTTATGTCCGTTGGTTTTGTTCTCTTTAGAAGCCTGTACTGTGTGTATGGTATAGGTTTTCATCTGTAGTATAGTGATGGAGGCAGGTGTTTGGAGAGAGAGAGAGAGAGAGAGAGAAGAGAGAGAGAGAGAGAGAGAGAGAGAGAGAGAGAGAGAGAGAGAGAGAGAGAGAGAGAGAGAGAGAGAGAGAGAGAGAGAGAGAGAGAGAAGAATGAATGAATGAATGAATGAATGAATGAATGAATGAATGAATGAATGAATGAATTTTATTTGACAGAAGTTACAAGCCCATCAGTCAAAGGGGGCTAATTATAAACGTTATGGAGAGAGAGAGAGAGAGAGAGAGAGAGAGAGAGAGAGAGAGGAGAGAGAGAGAGAGAGAGAGAGAGAGAGAGAGAGAGAGAGAGAGAGAGAGAGAGAGAGTGGGGGGGGGGAGCATGTGCACGCCTCTGTGTGTGTGTGTGTTAGTGTGTGTGTGTGTGTGTGTGTTAGTGTTAGTGTTAGTGTGTGTGTGTGTGTGTGTTAGTGTTAGTGTTAGTGTGTGTGTGTGTGTGTGTGTGTGTGTGTGTGTGTGTGTGTGTGTGTGTGTGTGTGTGTGTGTAACATCCAGTCAAGTCAAAATGATCTTTATTAAAGTCAAAAGAGTAAGCTTACATGCTTTTTCTTTCATCCTGCCCTCACACAAGCACACACACAAATGTACACAAAAAAACAAGTGTGCATGCCTGTATGTGTGTGTATGCACACACACACAATGCATGTGTGCATGTGTGTATATGTCTGTGTGTGTGTGTGCATACGCACTCTCAAACAAACATGCATGCATTAGTGTATGGAAGTGTGGGGGGGGGGGGGGGGGGGGGGGGGGGGGGGGGAAGGGGAGGCTCAAAGTGTTAATATGTGCAAATGTGTGGAAGAAGTGAATATATGTGTGCCGTTGTGTTGTGAACATGATTGTATATGTGTATATGAATAAATGTGAATATATAAATCATCTCTATAGTCAATCCTTTATAAAAAAAAAAAAAAAAAAGAAGTTGTCGCCGTGTACACTGTGGACATTAACTAAGGAATTTTTTTTTTCTTATATGATCTGCATTTTCCAGTCATCTCATCAGTAAAAGAATTAAAGATAGAACTTTAACTTTCAATCGCAGGCCAACACGCCATTCATACCCTTTGCACTTCTTAAAAGTAAGCAACTCTCGAAAAACCCGTCCATCTGAGTTTATGGATGACTTTTCTCCATAGCTTTTCAAGTCACTATGGTACAAAACTACAAAAATATTATTCACAGCAAACGATTTTTCATCCCAGCTTCCTTATCTTGATTATTTACCAAGATTCTTTTCACTGCACGCGTATGAATCAAGCTCTGCGCTTACGAAATAATGCAGAATCAATCTCAGTGTGCAGAGATCATCATAAAAACCGAGCAGAGAATTGACACCACCGCTAGCATGATCCAGTGCACAAAGACAAACCCCTTGAGCTACAAAACCATGAAAAGGAAACTCTGGCTGCCTCAGAGGTAAAGGGAGATTAGCACCAACGTGAAAAACCGATTATCCAACCCTGAAGGCTATAGATAGCTTGGGGAAAACTAGATTTAAGGATGGTCGAGGAATTCACAATGGTGTGGAATTTTTTGCTGTTGACTGTTAACAACTTCGGGTAATAAAAAGGTTTTTACTCCTCTGTACGTTTGGTCCAGTCCAAAAGCTTTTATCAATGTATAATGTAAGGGTCAAACCCCACTTTAAAAAAAATAATAAGGTTTTGTTTGAAAACGTTATATTGAGGTTGTTTTTTTACAACTATCACATAAACAAATAGCATAACATTTTGTACTCTCATGTAATGAAGAAAAGTATCCTCTGAAGTTGGGGTATGGCTGCCCATAATATGTCCTGGTACTTGACTAAGAGTCATTAAAGCAAATTTCTCGTCCGATGTGCATATGGTTTGACGGTGATGGTGTGTTAATCAGGTGTGATGAGCTAATCAAAATCCATAGTTTGGGGTCACATTCAGTGTTTTAAGCTGGGAAACAGAAAAGCAGAAGAAGAAAAATGCGAGGAATGCGACGACGACGACGACGACGAAGAAGAAGAAAAAGAAGAAGAAGAAGAAGAAGAAGAAGAAGAAGAAGAAGAAGAAGAAGAAGAAGAAGAAGAAGAAGAAGAAGAAGAACAACAACAACAACAACAACAACAACAACAACAAAACAACAACAATAACAACAACAACAACGGAATAATTTGACAGTAGTTGAGAACAGAAATAAAACAAAACACACTTTTGTTCTGTATTTCTTTTGATTTTTAATACCATAAAGATACTGTTCATATATTAAATGAAACAAAGTAAACATATTTCTGTCATTCTTCTGGATTTAAAGGACACAAAGATATAATTCAGATGTGAAATAAACAAAATGCCAAACATGTTTCCGTAGTCTTGTTGATTTATAATGACATAACTAATATAGGATCCACATATGCAGTAAAACAAAAAACCGAACATAATAATTTCTGTATTTCTTTTTGATCTGAATGATATAAAGATACGGTGTCAAAAACTCCTTGTACCCATAACCTTTATGAGCAAAATCCAAGACAACAGAAACACAGTAAAAACTACAGTACCAGTAGCATTGAACTTGATGCGTCAGTATGATTTATAATAATGATTTTTTGTTTTGGTTTTACTGGTTTCAGCTATGTCATGAGCCAGAACAAGATCAGGAAAGTGGTAAAAGAAGCAATGACAAACAGGACATATACTAACAGCCTCAACTGCAATAATATCAATAAAAAAAATAATAACAACAACGAAAATTAATAACAATATCAACAATAACAACAACAATGATTATACTACATGAAACTTCTATGACACTGAACCTTGTAAAGTAAATGAAACAAAGTGTTTGCATTCAAACGACCGAAAACATCATCGTCGTTGTCCTCTTCATCTCTATCCTCCTCCTCCTCCTCTTTTCCTCTTCAGCCTCCACCTCCTCCTCCTCCTCCTCCTCCTCCTCTTCCTCCTCCTCCTCCTCACCTTTTATTATCGAGTTGACGTTATTAATGTTGTAGTTGAGAGACTGAGAGTTATAATAGGTAATACATCAACCATCATCTTTATTATGTCACACAATGACTAAAGAAAGAAGAGGAGAAAAAGAGAGAAAGAAAATTAAGGGATGGGGAAGAGCAAACAGAGAGAGAGAGAGGGGGGGGGGGGGAGGAGAGAGAGAGAGAGAGAGAGAGAGAGAGAGAGAGAGAGAGAGAGAGAGAGACAGACAGACAGACAGACAGACAGACAGACAGACAGACAGACAGACAGATACAGAAAGAAAGAGAGATAGATGGAGAGAGAGAGAGAGTGGAAGATACAGAGAGAGACAGAGACAGAGAGATAGAGTCAGAGAGACACAGAGACACAGAGACACAGACAGAGAGAGACAGAGCTCTCATCGCTTCAGCACGTCCAAATTGATCACACGATACAGAAGAGGACCCAGTAATTGGAGGCACAGACCGCATAGGGAATAGTAGACTGGGACCACAAGAAGGGATGGATACAGGGGTGGGGAGGGGGAGTTATAGAAGATGAGGGTAGACTGGGGATTGTTGGGGGGGAGGGGAGGGGGATTTGAAATTAGTCTCTTACATCAGTGTCGTCTGCTATGTCAGCCCCAATGATGGCGAACAGTCAACCCCAGTGATGTCCCTTGCGGGTCTGCCGCTAGAGTTGTCCCGCTTGAGTCTGTCACAGTCAGTTGAGGGGACAGGTTAAAAGGAACATGGGGAGAAAGGTCAACCTGACCTGTTTGTCTTTTTGTCTTTGTGTGCTGTTGGCTGTATGTATGTACTGTTAAGTCTGCCTGATTGGAAGGGTGTGTGTGTGTGTGTGTGTGTGTGTGTGTGTGTGTGTTTATTTATTTATTTATTTATTCTTTTATTTATTCTTTTATATAGAGGATAAAATGTGTGTGTGTGTGTGTGTGTGTGTGTGTGTGTGTGTGTGTGTGTGTGTGTGTGTGTGTGTGTGTGTGTGTGTGTGTGTGTTGTGTGTGTGTGACTGGCACACACAAGCATTCCTTTTGCAGTTTTTGTTTTGTTCACGTTTGGCCAGACCTAATGGGCAGGGTGTTCTATTGTTCAGTTTGGTCCATCTAATGTTTACTTCTATGTATTTAAATAATAAATACCCCCCTTGTTCTCTCTCTCTCTCTCTCTCTCTCTCTCTCTCTCTCTCTCTCTCTCTCTCTCTCTCTCTCTCTCTCTCTCTCTTTCTCCTGCGTCCATTATGTCTGTGTTTCTTGTTCTATTTGTAGGATGGCGGGTGAATGCTTCTTTTTAAAACTCTGCTTATTATAGCCATCCAACTTTCAGTGTTCTTAGATTTGACTGGTTGGACTGAAGTGTTTAAGAGCCAATCAAAAGCCTTTCTACAGCACGGGCTCTTTCATTATTGTATTAGAGAGTGAGTTATCTGCTAAGTTGTGGTTGTTTGGGAAGAGCTGACTGTATAATTTCGTTTGTTAGTCATCCTGTTTCGCTAAAAACAGGGCAAGGCATTTTAGGGACGATAAAAAAAGGCTGTAGTATTCTCTTTAACCTTTGTGAATATTCTTCTTCTTTGTCATCAAATGCTCAGACAGCCATTACTGTTGTTTGTCATGTGAGCTAAAATATAAAAAAATTGATGCGTTGCACTGCCGCATCGGACAAGTCAGGCCCAGTGCTTTGTTCTTCAGAATGGGAATAAAAACTTTGGTATCTTCTCAGTCTCTCTGGTTGAGAAAAGGACCAAGAAGGTAGATAAAAGATGAGAAGAAGGTGGCAGGAAGAGAAGGAGCAAGGCAGAAATAAAGAGAGGGATAGAAAAGAGGGAATTCCTAGTGCAGAATTTCCAGAAGTTTGGGGTTCTATTTACACTCCCAGGCCCTTCGTATCCCCGATGGGAGGTGAGGAGGGGGTGGGAGGGGTGGTTGTGGAAATATATGTTGTATCATGTTAACTAGTAACATATCCATTTTCTTGTTTTTACATCGTAATGTGGATAATCACGAAGAAGGTACATGAAATGCTTTTAATATTAAGTAGTGCAGTTTCTGATAGTCTACATGCCCAATCTTTTCTCAGTATATGTAGTTTTTAAGGACTTATTCCACATTAATTTTGCCAATAACGGACGTTGTCTCACTGTTCCATCTGACGTTGCATGGTCCTGTGATGTTCAGCCTGTAATGTTCTGGACCTTGCATGGTCCTGTGATGTTTAGACTGTGATGTTCTGGACCTTGCATGGTCCTATGATGTCTAGGCTGTAATGTTCTGGACGTAGCATGGTCCTGTGATGTCTAGGCTGTAATATTCTGGACCTAGCATGGTCCTGTGATGTCTAGGCTGTAATGTTCTGGGCCTAGCATGGTCCTGTGATGTACATCCAGGTTGTAATGTTCTGGGCCTAGCATGGTCATGTGATGTCCACGCTGTGAAATTCAGGATCTTGCATGGTCCTGTGATACCCAGGCTTTTTGTTTATGTCAAACTCTTGTTAAACGAGATATAGGTGTCCCAGTTCCAGCATAGTATGAACGATAATTCAGGTATGGAAATAATTATGAGATCCCTTTCCATTTTTTAAAAATCAATTTTAAACAAGTCACACACACACACACGCACGCACGCACGCACGCACGCACGCACGCACGCACGCACACACAACACACACACACACACACACACACACACACACACACACACACACACACACACACAC
>CM060339.1:24285806-24298306 GCA_030674155.1 Stramonita haemastoma
TACTGTTACAATAAGCTGTGTGGCTGTGATTGATTTTTAAGTAGTTACTTACAAAAACCATTCCGGTTCATCAAAGTTCTCACCCATCCCAACCCTGCCTGAAATGCCCCGAACACGATAGCCGTTGCTCGCAGTACAAGATTACTACCAGTATTGATTCCGTTTACCGCCAGAACCGGACATATAAGGAAGGCCGCTACTGGCAATGCACATTCATCTACTTCTGATTTCAACTTTCCTGCCCAAAATGTCTATCTAGGGATGATCGAAGCAGGTAGAGGCAAAGTGGCTACAGGCTGCATTGTTTTGACCCTGCACAAACCGGCCAGTGGTACATGATTACTGCTGGCAATTGCGAAAGAGGGGGGTTCTGTAAATCCTAGTCTGTCATCTAATATCAGAGGGATGTGGCAACGACATCCTGTTTACAGAGGAACTATAAAGGTAGACAGAATTTTCAGACTTTCATTTTCATCTGCATTTGCACGGGAAGAAGACTGCTGGTAATGTTTTAATTAAGGACTTTTAATACCATAGTTTGTTTAACTCTTGTTTATACAAACAAAAGTCGAAATATGATAATACTCATCGTTACAGGCGCAAATTGCGCAATATAACGTTTGGAAATTAATGTCATTTGGACAAAATATTGCTTAACAATGCGATTATGCTGGAAATAAATAACAATTAGTAAGAAGATTTTTTGGCAAACTTTTGTATTTTTTCTTGTTTTAGTTTGAGTTGTTCAGTTCCCTTTCCATGATAAATAAATGCGCATGGGTTGCATGCAAGCGTCAGTGAACTTAACGGATCTGACAGATCATGAATATTAGGGGTGAAGGTGGTTTTTGTTTTGTTTTTATGTTTGTGTCGTTTTTATGTTCTTGTTCATTGATGATCGTAAGTCTTGAAATCCATAATCACACAACACACCACACAGGTGCACGCACACAACACACACTACACACACACACACACACACAACACCACCACACACACACACACACACACACACAACTCGTACACACACATACACACACACAGCATAACGCACACAACTACACGCACACACAATACCACACCACGTACACACATCACACGCACACACAACACTCAAATACACACACAGCATGAACGACTACACATAACACACACAAAAACCACGTCACACACAACACACCACACACAACACTCAAACACACACCACACCACACACTCGAGAAAATACAACACAAAAATAATACAACACACAGAATAATCAAATAATACACACACACACACCACACACACACACACACACACACACAACACACACACCAGCGAACAGATAAGAAAAATTATGCAAGCGTTCTACTATGAATCATTGAATGTGGTTGTGGTTCATAAATACTGCTTCTTGATCTAGTCCAGTGTTTAATGCAAGGGTATTGGGCAAAACCTGCAAATAATAGTGACAGCCTGTTTCTCAGCATATGCATACTTTGGACACTCCTGTACAATACTGGCATAGGAAACGCCATGTTGTCCATCTGTTTCCCCACTTTTTTTGTATTTTGTACCACTTTATGTCACAGCAGATTTTTCTGCGTGAATTTCGGGCTGCTCTCCCCAGGGAGAGTGCATGCCACAAGTGCAGTGCCTACCCCCTTTTTTTTTCTTTTTCCTGCATGCAACTGCATTTGTTTCCCTATCAGAGTGGCTTTTTTTGGACAGAATTTCACACCCCTACCACCCCCCCCCTCCTTCACCCTCCCACCCCTCTCCCTCCCTCCCATCCCCCCCCTCCCTCCCCCCCCCCTCCTCCCTCCCCTCCCCCTACCCCCTCCCCCCCTACCCCCCCCACCCCCCCTCCCCCAAAAATTCCCCACTTCCTTCCTCCCTCCCCCATCTCCTCCCCCTTCCCCCTCCACCACATTTCCCCTCAATCCAGGCACGAACACGGAAGATAGACAACACATCTCCTCCAAAGCTCAGAGGATTAGAAGTTAGGGGTAGATCTCCATAGAAATCTGCCATTTCTAACTCAGCTTAAGTTACTTGCAATCTAATTTGTAGGGCATGTTATCAAACAAACAATTCCAAACTTCGAAGGTGTTTTCCTGTATTAGTTTAAAATGAAATAATATATATATATTATATCATTAATAATATAATATAAAATTTATAAAAAAATATATTTACATCATTTACTTCATCTTGTACTTGTTCAAGACAGGTAAACAACAACTCCTACAAATTCATATACAAATTGTTGCTTCTTTTCCATAGTATGGCAAGTTTTATCTGGACTACTAAGCAACATTAAACAATTAAAAGGGATTGAATTGTTTAGGATAGTCTGTGAAGGGGAAGTAATATTGACATGAAAAGCCACACAGCATGTGTGTGTGTGTGTGTGTGTGTGTGTGTGTGTGTGTGTGTGTGTGTGTGTGTGTGTGTGTGTGTGTGCATGCATGCGTGTGTGTGTGTGTGCATGTGTGTGATGTGTGTGTGTATGTGTGTGAAAATCATGATATTTTGAAAAAAAAAGATCTTGCAGCATGCTTAATATGTTGGAAAAACTTTGGAATTTGTTAACTATTTTAAACATTTAGGAATTATTTTCAGTAAGAGTGGCAGTTTTGCAAAATATAAGGAAAAATGCTTAATCAAGCTACCAAAGTCATGTTTAGTCTGATAAGGACTGCATGGCAAAAAGAACTACTTATGCATGTGACACTTGATTTCTTCGATAAAATTGATTTACCCATTTTGTTGTATAGGTGTGAAATTGGGGTTATGAAAATATAGTAATAATTAAAAAGTTCCTGTTATTTTTTAAAATAAATTTTTCGTTTGAAAGCGTGTGATGTCAAATTCGTTAGTATATGGAGAAGGGGGCATAAAGTCCTTGTCTATTTCTGTTCCAATGGTTTGTTTCTGGATGCAGGCGCTTGACTTTCATCCTGGAAAGCTATCGTCACATGTTTACCAGAAGATGAAAGATTTACATGAAAATCTCGGATTCAATCAGCATGGCTAAATAAGATACAGAACATTTTAGTGCAAAGCAGATTTTGACTTTGTGGGAGAGACAGTTTTGTTCAACTATCAATTCTACTAGTTCATGTAATTATCAAAACTTTCTTAATAGAAAAGTTTGTTAATGAATGGAGAGCTGAGCTGTGGGATAATAGTAGATGCAGTTAGTACAAAAACTATAAAACCACTTTTAGTATGGAAAAATATATAACTTGTTTGCCAGATGTATATGTTTACACTCTTATGAAATTTAGTTGCAGTTGTCACAAGCTTTCTATTGAGATTCGATGTTTTCATAACATACCACAGGAAGAAAGAGTATGTTTAAAATGCAATATGTCTGTTTTAGGGATAAATTCATTTTTTATCAGGGACTGTTTCCTACTTTAAACATTTAAGACAAGATTTTATTCCTCAGCATTTTCTTCAACCCATGTCCAGTTATGATTTTTGCAGTCTGTGAAATGTAAATCTTGAAAAGTTCTCCTGTCTCCCTCAAAGCTCATAACATTTGAAGGTTTTTCTTGAAATTTCATTTTTTTCGTCTTTCACAAGTGAAGATTGTGTCTTTTACAGAAATTTATATACTTTAAAATGTCTGGAGTCTGTAATATTGTTTGCTTATCATGTTGCTTTCCAGTTCCTGTTAGTATTGATAATACTAGTATCAGTACTGTTGAATTTGTTTGTTACCTTCCATGCCCCAAAAGGGGTAAAAGGAATTAAATCTTGAATCTATTGTGTGTGTGTGTGTGTGTGTGTGTGTGTGTGTGTGTGTGTGTGTGTGTGTGTGTGTGTGTGTGTGTTTCTCTTTCTCTATTTCTGGTCCATTGGTCTGGAATGACCCCCCCCCCCCTCTCTCACTTGCTGAAAGCCTACTTATGACAGTTTTCAATCCAGTCTCAAGATATACTTATTTCAAAAATAAAATTTTCCCCTCATGTTTCATTTATCTATCCCTGCATTGCCCCCATGTAAAAACCTGTAAGTTGTTTAACTGTGTTAATTCATGCTGCATGTATTTAGAGTTTCTGACACATTATATATGCGTGATAAAACGTTTATTTTTAAGGCAATATTACCCCCCTTCAAAGGCTGTCTAACAGTTATGTTCCTTTTTATTGTTTGAAGTTACTCAGAAGTCCAGAGGAAAATCTGTATCTAATGTAAATGAAGCAGCAATCTTTTTTTGATAAAATTGTAAACTGTGCTGTTTTACCTTTTTCAAATAGACATGGTGATAAGAAATGTTTAAGATTAAACTTTTTCTTTCAATTTCTGAGCAGACATGGGAAAAGAACCTTTTAAAGTGTGGAATTGTTAGTGTAGTAATATGCTACAAAACTATGAAGGTAACAACTTAAGCTTAGAATTAGAAATGGCAGATCTCTATGGGGATCGCCCCCAAACTTCTAATCCTTCTGAGCTTTGGAGGAGATGTATGGTCTATATTCCCATGTTTGTGCTTAGCGGAGGGGGATAGGTTGGCGGAGGGGGGAGGAGAGGGGGGAAGAGTGGGGAGGGGAGGGAGGGAAGGTGGATAGGTGGGGAGGGAGAAGAGAGGGGATGGGGTAAGGGTTGAATAGGAGGGGTGGATAGGGGAGGGAGAGGTGGAGTTGGGAGGGGGGAGGAGTAGGGGGGAGGGGGGAGGGAGGGTTAGGGAGAGTGGGGGAGGGGGGGGTAGGAGGAGTGGGGGAGGGGTGGGGGGAGGAGGGGTATAGGTAGAGGGGGAAAGAGGGTGGTTATTAAGGATTTAAAGTATCAAAATAACCCATTTCCAAGAGTTCTGCACAACTTTACTGTTTACCATAACTCCCAGGGAGCACAGATTCATTGTTTCCCACGCTAATAGTGTTCACTGTGATAGCAGTATCTGTGTACAAACTGACTTGCTGTCACTCTTCATGTCAGAATTTAACCCTTGGCGGCTGTGCTAATCTCCTGTGTTATCTGATAGCAAACTTTGTTTCAATGTTCTGAAATAGCCGCTTCTCGGTCCCTGATTTATATAGTCAGTGATGTAAAACGACGGTAACAAAGATTTAAACCACATTCCATGGTCCCAGTCAGAGGGAGAGCTGTCCAGCCTAATTGCCCAATGCCAGGTCATTTTTGTAAAGCAGCTGGCAGGCTGGACGCTTACCCAACACACTCAAGTAGACGGCCCCTTCAGGCATCCTTAGTTAATTTTACTTTCCCTCACAGCCCTTTGCCTGTGCCCCCTTAGGCGTAGCAGGTTCGGCAATCAGGGAGGGCTATTTTCGTTTCACTTATCATCTTTCCAACTTGGCTAGCTCCTACTGTGGTTGATCAAGAAGGTGTTATTCAATAAAAACAATACTTGTTGCCATCAAAACTTCAGATATGAATGGTGAATATATGTGACAAAATAATTCTCACTGGCTAAAGGATACAGCATAAAAGGCACAAAGCTCACAGCAATGTGAAACTTTCAAACGTCATTTTCTCGAAACTGCGTGGAACCACAATAGCCCTTCTGGCAGGTAACCCTTGATATGTAGACATGAGTGTTAATATCCAGCCATTTATAAAGAATTTGCAGGCATAAGTGTACATATACTGTTGTAGTTTAGTGATGTTGATGATGAGAATGCTAATTATTCTGTTCTTGCTGTTGGCAAAGAGTGATGATGATGATGGTGATGTGTGAGTGATGAGGATGGGATGAATGTGACATGTGTGTGCTAAATCTGAGTTTGCTTGTGAGTGTACATGTTGTATGTTTGATGTGTTGTGTGTGTGTGTGTGTGTGTGTGTGTGTGTGTGTGTGTGTGCGCACACAATGCAATTTTTCTCTTTTGACAAAGAACAATAGTTAGCTCTTAAAATTCAAAGATGTAAATAAAAACTGAAAAATACCTACACATATCAAATCACAACATTTCCCCTATCACCACACAGATGGCAAGATGCACATCGTTGTCACACTTCCTTTAACAAAACCATCCTAATCCCTTCAGCAAACTTCCACACTCTGAAATAAAAAATCACACATGATGAAGTAATTCAATAAGAAAGACAACTTTGTGCGAACTTTTCCTCCCAGTTTCCTAATGGCACTTGAGACACCAGGCCCTTTGTGTGTCACTCAGAACTTTCAACCACCCAACTCACCCACCTACCCCCCCAAAATAGAACTAGCTGTCAGGACGTGGCTCTTTACGCCCCTCCTCGTCCTCCTCCCCCTTGCTAATGGGGCCCTCTTGTCACTATCAGGGTGTCGCCACTCAGGTGTGGGTGGGGTACCATGCTGATAGGGTTACCAGCTCAGGAGAGTGAGGGAGGTTTGTATTGTGGAGGGATGAGGAGTTGTTAAAGAAAAGAGGAAAAAAAGTCCAAGTTTGGTGCGGTGTGGTGTGTTAAGGTGGAGGTTTGGAGGTTGTAGAGTAGAAATTTGTTGGGATGGGGGGGGGGGGGGGGGGTTCCCTCTCCCTTTTACTTGGTAGAGGTCTGAGAATACCAATGTAGAGTTGTGTGTGTGTGTTGTGTGTGTGTGTGGCTGCGCTGTGGGGTGCGCGTCGGTGTTTGTGTGTGTGTGTGTGTGTGTGTGTGTGTGTGTGTGTGTGTGTGTGTGTGTGTGGTTTGTCTCTTATCAAGGTAACTGCATTTTGACTTCAGGGATAGTTTGGGTTTGAGGTTTTGTTTTGTTTTGTGTGTGTGTACTTTTGTCTGCTTTGCGTATTATTGAGCATGTATGCATGGATACGCAGATGTATGCATCTAATGTCTGAAGTAACAAATGTATGTGTATGATTTGTGGTCTGGGTGCTAGTATCTTTAGAAGATATAAGACACCAAGATCCCATATGCAGCACGCATGTAGCGAACGTAGAAGAATCCATGATAGTACAAAGTTGTTCCTGGGAAAATTCAGTAGAAAAAAGCCACTCTGATAGGGAAATGAATCCTCATGCAGACAGGAAAAGAACAATTTAAAAAAATTTGGTGGATCTGCTCTTGT
The DNA here is from genome assembly GCA_030674155.1 of Stramonita haemastoma. NCBI lineage: Eukaryota > Metazoa > Mollusca > Gastropoda > Neogastropoda > Muricidae > Stramonita > Stramonita haemastoma. The sequence continues at coordinate 24,292,810 of CM060339.1, forward strand.
GGCTGTGCTCTCCCAGAGGAGAGCAGCCAGAATATGATGCAGAGAAATCTGCTGAGACTTAAAGTGGTATACAATACAAACAAACACAACACACACAACACAACACAACACAACACAACACAACACAAACATACAAACAACAACACAACACAACACAACACAACACAACACAACACAACACAATACAACACAATCTAAAACAACATAATACAAAACAACACAAAAACTGCAATGCATGTTTTTTATTTGTTGCACATTTTTTTACACATTAGGGCTCTATTTTTTTAGTTGTCACTTTCGCGTAATATCATTTAAACAAAACAGAGTAACATCCTAAAGAATGCCTTTCTGTTTTTTTTTCTCAATTTATTCTTAAACTAACCAAGCATCCTGATTTCCACCCACCCCAACCCCACCACCCCAACAGACAAACGAAAAGAAAAGTTAGAAGCAATGAGAAAACCGTTGGCTGTACCCCATTCCTGAGCCCTTTACAGGAGAAGTCACATAACGTAATGACCTATGTGACAGTAGGTGGGCAGTCACCTAACTGACCCCCACACGCTGTTTAGCGGGTCATTAGGACAGAGAGGAAATGGCCGGAACAGTGAGAGACATGTGGTCAGTGGGTGTCAGGTTTTAAGTAGGGGTGGTAAGTTTAATTTATGAACCCTCAAGTTTTGCATGGTAGGTAGCTCGAACGTAATGTCTAAAATTGCCTATTCTTGTAATTCTCTCCTCTCTCTCTCTCCCTCTCTCTCTCTCTCTCTCTCTCTCTCTCTCTCTCTCTCCTCTCTCTCTCTCTCTCTTCTCTCCTCTCTCTCTTGCAGGGCTAATGCGATAAGAATGGGGATCCGATAGACCAACATTGTGCCTCTCCGCATTTGAGCTTTACCAGCTGAGTTTGACTCCTGTTGGAGGGGATTTTTCCCCTGGAGTTAACATCAGTGCTGACTCCACACACACCCAAAAGTCTTTCAGATGAGACTGTAAACCGAGGCGCCATGTGCAATGCCGGCAGAACATCTTGCACACATTTAAATCTTGTTCCGCGTTTTGTAAGTTTAGGCCATTGTGTGCTGGTGGAAACAGATGACAAGATTGACAAAACTGCATACACATGGGGACTGGATGAAAAAAAGCACATGAGTGCTTATTCTATTATCCTCGATATAAAAGAATCTCTCTCTCTCTCTCCTCTCTCTCTCTCTCTCTCTCTCTCACTCTCTCTCTCTCTCTCTCTCTTGCATGTGTGTCCCTCTGTCTCTGTGTGTATTTGTCTGTCTGTCGTCTGTCCATCTGTCTTTTTTTCTTTTGTCTTTCAGTGTCTGCTGCACAGTATGAACTCACCAACCTCATCTTCCATCCATTCCCCCTCTTTCCTCTCTTCTCCCCCTTACCCATTGTCACGGTTCCGGAAGTCGTTCTCTCACGCGCATGCGCGCCAGTAGTTGACAGCTCATTGGCCAGCCGCCTGAAGAAAGCACGTGCAGTTAATGACTCCTAATTCCGCTCCACTTCTGTCGGCTCATTCCGGAGCAAAGCGGACAGAAGCAGGACTAACGGAATTAGATCTCCCTCCATTATGTCTGCAGCAGCGTGGTGAAAAGGGACAAAGGGAGGGAGGGAGGAGGAGGAGGAGGAGGAGCAGTCGATTTTCTTGGCTGGTGAATTCCCTTCCCTCTTTTTGATGATGTGAGGGTAAATCAGTTTTTGAAGTGATCAGATTAGCATGGAACTGAATTTGCCTGTCCTGGGATTTCCTCTTTTTTCCCCCTTTTCCCCCCTTCTTTTTTATAGATTGATGTGGCTTTTGGGTGTGCATGTGGGGGAGGGGGGTCCGTCTGTTTGTTGGTCTGTGTGAGTCTGATGCTCTCTGTGCTTTTTTTTTTTGCTTATGGTGTTCACTGAATCAGTTTTGGAATCTTTCCTCATGACTTTCTCTGTCTCTGTGTGTATATTGTCTTTTCTGCTTTTTCTCTGTCTGTTTGTGTGCCTGTCTCTGTCTCTCTCTCTCATCCCATCTCATTATAGCAATACCCTTCAGAAAAAACATTGAAACTTATGATGCAAGATGACAAAAGCCTTCATGACTTAGGAAGATTCATATATCATTCCAACAAAAGGCGTTCTGCTTTAGAATGATGGCTGTAGCAAAATGATTAACTATTTCTCAAGTTGTTTCAGTGTCTTATGCTACTCTGTGTACAATTTGTGCCCTAATTATCAATTCTCTAATCAATCTTTGTTATTCATTCATTTATTTATTTAGTTACTAAATTTATGTTTAGTCTAAAATGTTGCAAACATTCTAATCAGATGTATGCTAATACCACAAGTGAATGTTATAATCGTTGTGCTTGGAAGTGTTTTCAGGTGCATTCTTGGAAAGGATTGAGAACGAAATTAATGTGTGGGGGGAGGGGGGATAGCGAGTGTGTGAAATTGTAATGGGTCCGGTGGCCTTCTACAATAAAATCGTTCAGAGTTCAGAGTTCAGAGTTCTCTCTTAAAAGATAAGTTCCCAATGAATCATTCCAGAAATACTGAAAAGCCAAGTTTCCCCATCCCGAGAATCACTTCACCTTCACCTCCACATATCCTATAGTCCTGTGGACCGTGGGGGCACAACTGAAGATTTTGAAACCGGCTTCCTCCACTCCCCACAGTCCTCCGCCCTCCGTAGTAGGTCGTTCCATCCAAGGCCTGTCCACTCTCTGATGTTGTCTTCCCATCGTTTCCTCTGTCTGCCTCTTTGTCTCCCTCCCCTGTAAGACTGTCTTGGCCAGTCCAAATGATCCTGTGACGTGCCTGTACCACTTAAGCTTATGTTTTTTCACTGTAGTTAGGAGCTCTTCAAATGGACCAATAGCATTCTTTATTCTAGTTTTCACTTCTTTATTAAAGATGTGATCTCTGTATGAAATGCCAAGGGGTTTGCAAAGCATCTCATCTCCATTGCCTGTATCCCTCTTTCAATGTCTTCTGTTATAGTCCATGTTTTACATGCGTACGAAAATATGGACATGATCAGGGAACACATCAGTCTGATCTTGAAGCTGATGGCTATTTTCTTATCATTCCAGAGGACTTTAAGTTTGGTCATTGCAGCAGTGGTATGGGCTATCCAGAGAATAGACTTGTTCAAATCTAGTTTACTGTACTCAGGCCCCATGCTATGGAACTCTTTTCCTGATTCAATTAAACAGCACCAATCATTAACAACCTTCGAAAATTACCTTCTAAACCACTTGACCACCAAAAAGAACAACAGCTAAAGCAGCAACTACGAATTATCTACTATCCCAATTTTAATTTGCCTCAAGATCGTAACAGACAAAAGGGGTTTAGTATGGAAAATATTTTAGGAAAAAAGAGTACGTCAAAAAAACAGTTATACATAGAGAAGTAGGAGAGAGAGAGAGAGAGAGAGAGAGAGAGAGAGAGAGAGAGAGAGAGAGAGAGAAGAGAGAGAGAGAAGAGAACTTGAACTTGAACTTGAACTCGAAAGGTTTATTCATGAAAAAAGGCCACTGCCCATACATGAAGGGGGTTGCCGATAACATAATTGCTTTAAGCTGACACACAACACCATTCCATGCCATGGAAACCACAGCATTGATTTGTAATGTACATCGAGACACGACACTCTTTACAGTCCGGATATGTTACGGCATTCCGAGCCTTTCTTTCGTCCAGTCATTTTCACACACCCTCCACCTAGGCTAGCCAAGAAAGCGTTGTAATAAGTTCTCTAAGTGTCGCCAAGTCCCTTGAAGCACGCGATAGGGTCTCCGTGTGTAGTGTGTTCTGGATTCACTTCCCATTCGCAAACTGGCGAGTTTGACACGTTCCTCTTTTAACATGTTTTTCTCTTGCTGTTTGACAAACCAGTACATACATACTGGCTCAGTGTCTGGTTGGCATGCGTACTGGATCACAATGTCATCTGACCTCACACGTCACAATATCTTCACCGTCTGAATGATGTGGCACAGACTTTCTAAAGTGTGTATTTCTTTGTCTGTCTCTAAGCCTTTTCTGTAGGATCTATCAGTTAGAGTAGCCACGTACTGTTTGACATTTCCTTTGTCGAATGCACCAACAATATTATTATCGTTCACCTCAAGCTGCAAAACACACATATCAGCACAGTCACTACAATCAGACATACAGGGAGGTTCTAAATCAACCGATGATAGCAACTTAACTGATGTTTTTGTGTTGATGTCCTGTGAGTGTGCTGTTGGTAGGTCTACTCTATGTGTCTCTGCGCATGCTGCATTCTGCTGTTCTACACTACTGTCAGGTGGACTGGAGGCACTGAAGACACAGTCACTTTCACACACAACACTTGCCTGCTTCTCTTTATGCTTTCTAGAGCGTTCCAGATCCCTGCGGGTTTGGGCGTAGGATTTTTTCCTATAGTATTGTACTTGTGTGCTGGGATTCACTGTTGGATCCGCCATGTTGGTTGACACTGCTGTGTCCACTGGTTTCAGTCGCAAGACAAAAACCACGCTGTCCCTTTCTCCTGCCACTTTCCAGCTGGAGACTGCATTGTCAGTCAGCAGGGCGCCTAAGGTCCTCTCCACAGCCGCTGGAAGTCCAGTAACTGGCATTTTTGTATGAATTACAAGTTTTACTGTAGCTCACAGAAAATGTGTGCCCTGTCGGCTTCGCGTCTCGTGACCAACCGAAGAAGAGAGAGAGAGAGAGAGAGAGAGAGAGAGAGAGAGAGAGAGAGAGAGAGAGAGAGAGAGAGAGAGAGAGAGAGAGAGACAGCCAGCCAGCCAGCCAGCCAGACAGACAGACAGACAGACAAACAGAGACAGAGACATTAACGGAGAGGAAGAGAAAATTTCGCAGAACTGCTTTAAAGGGTAACAGTCTTCAGTTATTAAAGCAGCCTTAGCCTTGGCACTAATAACAGAATATTAGAAAGAGGGAAAAACAGCGTTACAGAGATGCAATAAACAGCTAAGGCCAGGCTTTGAAATGGAAGAAAAGTTAAGAAAAAAGAACGAAAAGAAAAGAGAAAGAAGAAAGTGACAATAATAAGTTAAATGATAAGGATAAAATAGAATATAATTAAATATATAAAAATTAAACGAAATAGAAGAACATGAACTTAAACGAGATAAGATAATATATATATTTTTTAATTGAATGTATTGAAATGCAATAATGCAGAGTGATAGAGTATGAAATAAAATAAAATCAAATAGAATAGAATTTAGACAAAAAGTTAAAATGATAGATAAAGTGACAGAAACAAACCAAAAGGAGTAAATAAAACTATACTTTTCAATATATGCATGCATATTTTTTTTAAGTTACTCTTCTTTTTTTTAAAAATTCCATTCCTCTTAGCCATTTCAATGCCTAAAGCCATATATACAGATATAAAAGGGAACAAGTTTTCAAAGCAGGAAATGAGTGTGGAAAGAGGGAGAAGACAAGGCACTCACTCATACAATGGAGAGATGCAGAGAGA
>CM060339.1:24313306-24318306 GCA_030674155.1 Stramonita haemastoma
TTTTCCTTGTTGGGACTGAGGGCACCCTGAAGACTTGACACCAGTTCCTATTCCTTGTTGTTCTGCTTCTCAAATTTGTTGAGGTTAGCTGCCATTCGCTGATGTTGTGTCCTCCATCCTTCCCTTGTCTGCTCTTTTCCTCCTCCTTGGACAGTGCCTTGCAGTATTGTTTTTGCAAGTCCTTTTGATCTTGTGACTTGCATACCTGTCTTACATTCACTAAAATAACACGAAAGTTAACTGTTTGGTTGCTTTGATGTCTGGTTGGTTGCTGGTCGGCTGGTTGGTGAATTGGATAGTTGTAACAAAATGAAAGTAAGAGGGAACAGACACAAAGACAGAAAGAAGGAAAGAAAGAAAGAATGAATGAAAGCAAGAAAGAACGAATGATGAATGATCGAACGAACGAACGAACGAACGAACGAACGAACGAACGAACGAACGAATGAACGAATGAACGAATGAATGAATGAATGAATGAATGAATGAATGAATGAATGAATAAATGAATGAATGAATAAATGAATGAATGAATAAAATGAAGAATGAATGAAAGAATGAATGAAGAAAATGAATGAATGAATGAAAAAGAAAACAACCACAGAAACGACAGAAAAACAGAAAAAAACAACTAGAACTCAAAGAGAGAAACGCTGACAGAGAGAGGAGAGAAGATCAAAACAAAATTGTCAAAAAGAGAGAGAGATAGATAGAAGAGAGAAGAAGAAGAGAGAGAGAGAAGACAGACAGAAGAGAGACAGAGAGAGAGAGAGACAGAAGACGAGAGAGCAGAGAGACAGACAGACAGACAGACAGACAGACAGACAGACAGACGACAGACACAGAGAAACCAGAGGAGCGGTTTTGGAAAAAAATAAAAAAAGTAAATAAAACAAATTAAAAAAACAAGAAAAAAACAACTAAGCTAAAAACACAATTCCAAACTTTAGATGATAAAAAAAAATCCAATTATGTAACTGAAACAACAAACACAACAGAAAACGAACACCAAACAAACGATAAAAACCTTGAAGCACACAACAAAAAAAGAAAACAACAAACCACCACCACCAAAACATAAGAAACCTAACAAAGCCAGCTAAAACGAAACACAACAAAAACAAACCACCTAGGAAATAGCAGAAACAAAAACAAAACAACTGTATTATCCTCACTTCCAACCCAAAACCAAACACATGTTACTGTATGTAAAAAAAATTTGAACGTACGCAAGAACAATTTTTCCATGAATTTATATATGCTGTGCAGGTGTACGTGTGTATGCATGTGTATGCTGTGGTGTGTGTGTGTGTGTGTGTGTGTGTGTGTGTATGTGTGTGTGTGTGTGTGTGTGTGTGTGTGCGCGCGCATGTGTGTTTACGTTTGTGTGTTGCATGTCCATACGTACGAGCGCAGGTACGTATGTACACAGATGTGTGTGTGTGTGTGTGTGTGTGTGTGTGTGTGTGTGTGTGTGTGTGTGTGTGTGTGTGTGTGTGTGTGTGTGTGTTTGGACGCACGCGCATGTGTATCTAAATGTGTGCGCATATGTTTTTATGCAAGTGTACATGTGTATGCATACGCGCGTATGCAGGTGTGTAGGCATGCATGCATATGTGGGTATGTGTGTGCGCGTGTTGCTATGGATGTGTGTACATGCATATGCACATGCACACAATATTATTATATAATATATATACATATATAAATATATATATATAATAAAATATATATATATATATATATAATATATATATATATATAATATATATATATATATATATAACTATAAGTATAAATGTGTATACGGGCACGCGCGCATCCGAACACGTGTGTATATGTGTGTGTAAGTGTGTGTGTAAGTGTGTGTGCGCGCGCGTGCTCGCGCGCGTGGGTGTGTATGTGTGTATGTAGGTGTGTAGGAAAAGGAAGGGGAAGGGTTCAGAGGTATCGTTTTTCAATTATCATGGCTGTGATAGCTAGCAGGGAACAGTGGCAGTCTCAAGGTCCCTAGGGCCCTTGTTTGTGATATGGAGATAGCTCAGAGGAGATGGGATCCCACCTCCAAAAAAAAAAACTAACAGGAAAAACTGAAGAAAAAAAAAGAGAAAAAACAAGACAGAGAGAGAGGGGGGGGGAGATGGGAAAAAAATAAAGGAAAGAAAGAGGCAAATGAACGACAAAATAGAGAAAGATAGCGTCAAATTGTAGGTCAACCAGAAACTGAATTGAGAGAGAGACAGACAGACAGAGACAGAGTGACAGACAGACATAGATGTGCGAGTGTGTTTATTTACGTTATTTATTTGCTTTTTTTATATCGAGAATGATGGAATAAGCACTCATGTGCTTTTTGTTTACATCCAGTCCCCGGTTGTTGTTTTTTTTAATGTATTCTTTTTAAATCGAGATAATGGAATAAGCACTTATGTGCTTTTTTACATCCAGTCTCCATGTGTATGCAGTTTTCTGTGTGTATGTGTGTGTGTGTGCGTGCTCGCGCGTAAAATGCATGGTATGTGCACACATGCATGCTTGCATGCAAACCCATGTGTTGAGTCTAATGTTTGTGTCTATGTTTGTAGTTGCTAAAGCGGTGATCGTTTTTGTTTCTTTCATGTGACAGTTTAACTGTGAACGAACATTCTGTTTATATAGGACTGTGGTTGGGTTTTTATTCTTCAGGTTTTTCCTGGTTTGTTTTTATTTTTATTTATCTTAATCATTTATTCTTTTATATCCAGGATAATGGAATAAGCACTCATGTGTTTTTTTTTTTTTTTAATCCTTTCCCCGTGTGTATGTTGTTCCCACCGGCACACAATGGCCTACTCTTACGAAAAGCGGAACAGGATTTAACGTGTGCGCAAGATGTTCTGCGTGCGTTCGCTCACGGGGACAGTCTCATCCGAAAGACTTTTGGGGAGAGTGGAGTCAGCACTGATGTTAACTCCAGAGGGAAAATCCCCTCAAACAGGAATCGAACTCGGGTCGTCAAATTGCGAGCGCAATGTTCTGACCACTAGCTGTAATTATCCCGTCCCCGAAAACTAATTTTTTTTTTTTTTACATAAAAAAACCCGGAAACTAACTAAATTTGTTTGTTTTAAGTGCGAGCCTAGCTTGGCTAACCTCTGAGCTTCTCCGACGGTGAACTGTTTTGCTCATGTGACGGTTTTAGCCCACCATTAAGGTAGCCGCATTTCGTCTTCGGGATGCTCTCTACACAAGACACCAGTGTGCATGCAGATGTTTCATTTTAGTTGTAGTTATTTGTTCTTACTGGCACGAATGACCGATATTCTCCCGAAAGGCAAAACTGGTTTTGACGTGTGCAGTTATTTTTATTTTCCTGTCTGCAATTTTATTTGTTTCCTTTTCATATGGCTTTTTTTTTTCTTCTACAAAATGTTGCCAAGGACAACTCTTTTGTCACCGTGGGCTCTTTTCCGTGTTCTAAATGCGCGTTACTACTACAGGGCCTTAATTTATCGCCTCATCCGAAAGGTTAGGACCCAGGCAACCACTCATGGTATAGTGGATGGGGAAAAGTGTCGGGCACAAAAAGGGAACGAATCAGGACATACCCTGATTGATTCCGGACTTCCAGCTTTTTAAGCAGGTACGTTACCTTCTGGGTGACCGTTTTACCGCGCCTTGGCTACAGTACAGTCCCCCCACTTCACCCAGCTGTAAATGGGTACCTGCCCTCTTTAGGGTCAGGGAAGGTAAAGCAGCGAGGGAGAGGAGATGGGCGCCACCTTCAATATGCTGGCGCCTAGTAGAGAAGCTGAGGTCTCTGACGCCTCGCTCCCCTACGACCATACAGGTTATGGGACACCTTTACCTTTTACGTTACCTCTAGACCCCTGATCTACATGATGGCAGATTATAATTATGTCGGGTGTTCATCAACCTCTCCCTCTTATTCCATTGGTTCACGTTATTTACAGTCCTAACGACCACAAAAGCCATAATTATAAGCGCTATCACTTTATACCAATGTCTAGCAACTTCAATAAGATCCACATAAAGTTCAAAATCAACACCATCTCATTCCTTGTAATATCTAACACGGTCAGTCTGAAAATATTTATTTATCTATTTATTCTTTTATAAGAAGACAATGGAATAAGCACTCGTGTTTTTTTTACATCCAGTCCCCGTGTGCATGCAGTTTTGTAACTTTTATCTGTTCTCACTGGCACACAGTGGCCTTCTCTTACGAAAAACGGAACAGGATTTAACGTGTGCACAAGACGTTCTGCGTACATTCGCACACGGGGTTAAAGTCTCATCCGAAGGACTTTTGGGGAGAGTGGAGTCAACACTAATGTTAACTCCAGGAGAAAAATCCCCTCGAATGGGAATTGAACCCGGGTCTTCAAATTTCGAGCGCAATGTTCTGACCACTAGGATATCCCTAATCACTAATTGACTAAGCATCCTATCTATTTCGTTTATTATGACCGATAAAACCATGCCGCATTTGATTTATCATGATGATGCTACACAAAGAGCGTAAACAAGGGACTACGATCACTTCAAAGTACTGCAAACATTTCAGAAAAAAATGCCATTTGGGCAAATAGCACTGCAGGCCTGAGAGTGCCTTAATTTCTTTTGTGTATATACAAATACGAGAGAGGAAGAGGAGATGTGCGCCGCCCTCAACGTGCTGGCCCCTAGAGAAGCTGACGTCTCTGTCGCCTCGCCCCCCCGACGACCACACGGTTATAGGACACCTTTACATAACAGATACAGCAACGTAAATAATTATGTAGTTGAAGAAACTGTAATTTGTCATGGTTCGGTGAATTACGGAAACACTAACATACGCAGCATGCAACCACCCCGAAATCAGAATGCTGCTACCTTCATGGGGAGTGAAAATGATCGCATACACAAAATCTCACAATTGGTGAGCCACAAAGCTCTGGTCGAGGAATGAAAAAAAAGAACCAAACCAAAACAAACTATAAAAAAAATCCACAAAAATT
>CM060339.1:24323306-24348306 GCA_030674155.1 Stramonita haemastoma
CATCAATTATATATTTTATAAATGGTGATACTAACATTGATGCCCATTTTAGATACATCAATTCTTTTTACATATCAGTCAAGCCTACATTACTGCTGATTTAAGGAGGTGACCCTTTTAGTACCATTTCACAAAAAAGCGATAAATCTTTTAAAGACAACTGGGATATTCGAACCCCACCCCCACCCCCCACCCCCAAAAAAAAAGAAAAAAAAGATTAGAAAAACGTATTAATTATCAAACTAGGAAAAAGCACTTCCTCAGCTTCAGTCATCCATCTTTCTCTCATTCCTACCAATTTCAACATGCATTATATGTATACTACTCCTCCAGTCCAAAACTCCGATTTAACCGTAAAATATCTTTAAAAAGGGCATATTGATAGTACATTGCACGCGTGCACACATGCACGCACGCACGCACGCACACACACGCACACACGCACACACGCACGCACGCACACACACACACACCACACACACACACACACACACACACACACACACACACACACACACACGTCTAATATCAATATTTTGTGGAGGGACGTTAAACTGCACACACACACACACACACACACACACACACACACACACACACAACACACACACACACACACACACACACACACCATTTTCCTTCACCTCAAAATCACTAAACATTCATAAACCTTTTTTTGTGAAGAACATTGGTATTGGAATAGTTAAAAGTTAAAGTCTGTCCCGAGCCTTAAGGCTCATCAGGCCGGTGCTTATCCCGGTTTCTGTGGCGTTAAGCGACTGAGAGTCATAGACTCCCCCCAGGATAGGACGCCAGTCTATCGCAGGGTTAACCCCCAACACGAGGTTGGTACCCCTTTTACACCTGGGTGAGGTGAGAAAATAGCCGTAAAGTGTCTTTTCCAAGGGCACAATGCCATTGCCAAAAGCTGGGATCGAACCCGCAACCTTTAGATTACGAGTCCAACGCCCTAACCACTAGACAGGTAGATGGCCCCATATAAATTCGCTTCACAGATCAGTGGACTGGAATATTTCTGTAAAATCCGCCAGCAACCCAATCTCATATTCTCACTACATCAGGCAATTACACATCCCCAATGTTTTTCAGCCGACATCTAGTGCCATTTACAAGACAACCAACCAAGCCGTTCACCTTCAAAAAACAATACGTTTCACACAGACGCACGCACGCACGCACGCACACACACTCACTCACACGCACACACACACACTCACTCACACGCACGCGCGTACACACACACTCACACACACACGCACGCACACACGCACACACGCACGCACGCACGCGCGCACACACACACACACACACATACATTAAAAGAAAACTAAAACGGTTAACATCGTTATTATATACAGCACTAACCATCCATGTAATTGAACTATTCACTGAAAATAGTGCTCACACAAAAATCAGTCACATGTAAAATTAAATTTCACTTATTCAATTTAGGACTGATGCAAAAAAAAAACCCTTTTCTTTTAAAAGACCCGCGAATTTTGTTATTGTAATCACCAAAAAAAACAAACCCCACAACACACCAAAAACAAAAACAAAAACCCCAACGGAAAACGCACAGAACAACAAAGCAAACAAGACTATTCGACCAACAAAAAACCCTTTTGGACCATTGTTTATAGCACACACACAAAAAAAATCAAAGAGAAATTAACCAAGTCTTTAAAGGTTAAAACAATATTCAACGCAAAACTCATCTCACAAATTCAAAGCTAATATCAATTATTTTCAAGGAGTATTTGAAACATGTACTCAAATACAACAGCTTTGATCACATACACAGCTGCACCCCCCAAAAAAAACAAACAAAAAAAACAACAACAGCAAACAACAAAAACAACAACAAACAAAACCAAACAAACAAACAAAAAACAAACAAACAAAGAAAACAAAACAAAAAAACAAACAAAAACCACCGCAAAACAAACACAAAAACAAACAACAAAAAACAACTAGCAAACAAAAAAACAAACAAAAAACTCAAGCAAAAAGCAAAAATCTATTTTTAAAAACACCACTGGTAGACCTAGAAGCTCTAGTCGAGAATGAATTTTTTTTAATCTGTCATCAGCTCAATATAGCCAAAATCAAAGTTAACTTTGGGACATTTGCTTCTATTTTTTGTTGAAAAAAGACAAAAAGGGACACAGAATACAAACAAGCACATCAAAAGGTCTGTCAAATCAGCATACAAGTTTTGGTGTCATTCAAAAGCATTTACAGTTAAATAAATATCAAAGAGTCATTTCTTGTTTCTTTTTTTCTTTTCTTTTTTTTTTTTCTTTTTTTTTTGGGGGGGGGGAAGGTGGATCCCTTGTTTTAAGTATCAAAAGATTTTTTTTTAAAACAGTCAAACTGAAGCTTTCACTTTGTGAGCAAATGCATTTCCAACCAATAGCATGGCATGACTGCCCGTATTTTTGACAACATTATTGGATCCTATTAAAAAAAAACAAAAAAAACTACATAATAATACTTCAACATCAAACATTTAAAAACAACACTGCACTCTTGTAAAAAACAAAAAAAAGTTGTATCATATTTACACACATCTGTATAATATGCAAAAATCCCACTATCTTTTCGGTGATGTTTAGGGGCATTGGTGTGTGGCTGTAAAAGCTGCAGCAGTCTTCATAAGGAACATCAGTTCAGATTTTACATCCACACAGATCAGTATCATTCATGCTATCAAAGGACATTACACATGATTTCTTTCAACTGAGTCTAATTCATGAACTACTGAAGCAAAAAACACATTCAAGAATTGTAAATAGTGCATAATATGATGCACACACAACTGTAAAAAAAAAAAAAAAAAAATCACAAAGTAAAATACTATTTTTTTCGTACCTACACAACTTCACGTAAAAACCATGCTTGCCCAAACTCACAGATGCATATGTAAAATATGGAACATTTCAATTAGCATTTGAAGCAAATTCACAAATGCAGAAAAATCAAATGTTTGAATAAATGAAAAACACAACCCCACCCCCCCGAAAAAAAAATCAAACACAAACACACACCACTATCACCAAGTCATTCAATCCAGTATAACAGCATTACAGGTAATTTCAAAAACAGGGATTCAAAGAAACAAACACAAACTTTAACAAAGAATAAGTTCACACAAAATTGTCACGCATCCGAAACTGGTTTCAGTAATATTGAGTACGTAAAACAAATAATTCGTCACCAAACTTTTACTCTGGTCGTTTACTGACAATATGTCTGTTGGTATTACTTGCATATAATAACATATACCTTTTTTTTTGGTCAAGCAACAACGTAGAGATCAATCACTTTTTTTTCAATCTCTCTCTCTCTCTCTCTCTCTCTCTCTCTCTCTCTCTCTCTCTCTCCACACACACACACACACACACACACTCACACGCACGCACGCACGCACGCACGCACGCACGCACGCACGCACGCACGCACGCGCGCGCGCGCGCGCGCGCATTCTTGCGCACACGTTAAAACCTGTTCCACTTTTTGCCATATATGTGCCGATGAGAACAGATGACAAAATTTACAAAGCTGCACACACACAGGGACTTAATGTAAAAAGCACACGGGTACTTATTCTATCATCCTCGAAACAAAACCAAACAAAAAGGAATAAACGCTACCAATGATTATTCAGTACTCCTAATTTGATGCAGGTAAGACCGCTAGCCGTTTACAATAGCAAAGATATTTTTTTTAAAAATACAACCCCCTCCCCCCCCCCAAAAAAAGAAGAAAAATACCAAAACCCTCATTCAAGTCAGCCAGTACGAAAGATGGATTTGCAACTTTTGCTCTTAGTAATAAACACAAAGAAAAAGCAATGAAAGAAAAACAATTTAAAAACCCAAACAAATCAAAACAAACTATAAGCAGTCAAATCAAAACTCCAAGTATACTTTAGGTGGGTTTTTTTTTTAATTACTCAAACTCACTAAATTTGTTGTTTGTTCTTTTAGCTATCTTACACTAAAACATGCTGTCTAGCAAACGTTGCAAGCTATTTCAACTTTTGATTTAAGTTCTCACTTTAAAAGGAATTCTGTCCAGTCAAGGGCAATAGTACTTTCAAGACTACCGGTATAGTTGACTAAAAAAATCATTTAATATGATTAAAAGCAACAACTCAAAAAAAACACACTCAACAAAATCAAAACAAATCTTCGCCATTCTTTCTATCTACCTTTCTCTTCATTCCGTTCAGTCCTCTCTCTCTCTCTCTCTCTCTCTCTCTCTCTCTCTCTCTCTCTCTCTCTCTCTCTCTCTCTCTCTCTCTCTCTCTCTCTCTCTCTCTCTCTCACACACACACACACACACACACACACACACACACACACAGTTTGAGATAAATCAAAAACAAACATTAAATCTATTCACACACACACACACACACACACACACACACACACACACACACACACACACAAAGTGGCACCCCACACACACACACACACACACACACACACACACACACACACACACACACACACACACACACACACACACACACTTCTCACTTTCGCAGAAAATATTCTAGCTGTCACATGTGGGAAAAGTTCGTTTTTAAAACATCTTGATCATACTATACTACAAACAAAAGTATCTCGCAAAGTATCAAATACAAGAAAACAAAAACGAAAAACCGATGCATTATACGTACACATCCCTCCTATTCTAGCACGATATATTTTAGCGATTGGATGGTAAATTATTCAGTTTTCAAAATTTGTGCTCACACATAATATATGTGACGCTCCACCACATAAGGAGTCGCATTGCACAAGAGATAAATTTTTAGTTATTGGCATGTTATTAATTTGCAATGCACTTGCTATATAATACAAAAAACAGATTGGAAATTGAACAATTCTACCAAAAGTTATTACAAATTGAAATGATAGACTGCAGGAAATGACAAAATGAGAAACAAGTTTATCATCCTGATAGGCAGTCAGAAAGAGGGCTGGGCTATTTTTAAAACACGTTTAAAGACAAAAGGAAACAAAAGTATGCCTTGATATTTCACTAAAAGGTAGAAAGAGTACTATAGTTTTACAATCCTTCAAAATCTTAAAAATCGACCACTTCACCGCCACCTGCCTAAAATTGCTCCGAGCGGAAAAGTGGGCTATGTGCTAAGCGACTCATTTCGTGGTGGAGCGTCACATATTTGTCAAATAATTTTCATATGTTTAAAAAAAGGGCACATACAGTAACCTATAAAAACCCCTACATTTTAGTCATTGAAATAATTTGAACCAACAAATCAATTACATAATCATACAAATATGCATACACATTGAAGGTTATTCCAGGCTTTTTTTTTTTTTTACTGGCTACAAAAAATACAATAGTCCTGCTAAAATCAGATTTAACGACCTTTTTTTTTTTTTTTTGGGGGGGGGGGGGGGGGGGGGGGGTTACACCAAAGCAACGGAAAAGAAAATTATGAGTCGAAACTTACACGATATCATTTTTTTTTTTTTTTTTTTTTTTTTATAGATCTGAGACAAAAGAGAAACGAGCCCAAAATAGCTATCTGACATAACAGACATTCTATTGTACAAAAGGAATCCAAGATTTCAATACATCATTTTAGAAACAAAAGTTCAGATCAAAGGTATGGGGTCTATACAAATCATTGTAACCAACAGGAAAGTCAACTTTACATCCCCTAAATCATTCACTCTAGCATAAGGTTGTTTTTTTTTAAACTAACTTCAAATTTTCCTGGGAAATGTGACTGCTAAAAATGGTAAAATGGCCAAACGCTTTTGTGAATAAATCTAACACAAGAAAAATAGAATAAACTCACACTTCCCCACACTCCTTGAGATAAAAAGTACCCCCCCCCCCCGAAAAAAATCCAACAAACCCCAAAAAAAGAACAGACTAGATTGATATAATACTTTCCAACACCACATGATTCTGTGATGTTCGTTTTTGGATTTTCCTTTTTAGTTGGTTAACATTTCGTTTGATCCACAATGATAATTCCCAAAAGACAGAAAAAAAGAGAAAAAAAACCCCAAAGAACCCCACCAACTCACACATACGTCTTGCCAGCATCAAGAGGTGCCCTTGTTCCTAACTATACTTCAAAAAAACCTATTCAAATTGCTATTTTTAAATGCACATATTTTCCCTGTCTATCCAACTACCAACTCCCCGTCACAAAAGTGTTGAACTTGCACAACTTTGCCAATAAATGGTATTTGTTCTGGGACATACGTTTCTATAACAACTAAATCTTGCCATTACAAACAAAAAAATATTCAGGATTAATGGGTTGTTTTTATATCTGATGCCAATGGAGAAAAACAGCCGAATCAAACCAGCAAATGTTTAGATGAAGCTTTTTTCTATCAGAAATTCAGCTTTTTGCCTTATTTCCTTTCATCTAAGGCAGTGTTCTTTCCTCTGGCCCCATATTTCCATTTCTTCCCCTCTTCTTCTCCTTCCACATGAACATCCCTCACAAAAAAGCAACAAAAGAACAAGTAACAAATATTGCATCCCTATGCCATTTTGGTAACTATAATTTTTATTGATAAAAAACAAAAATGAAATCAATCTCTTATCCCACACCCACACGCTAGTTTGCAATGTTTGCACTGGTTTCATAGCAGTATGCATTGATGATGATGGAATACCAGAGGAATGCCTTTGCATGGTTATGCCTGTGCCAAAAATTTTCCTGTTATCCCCATTCACCCCCCTACCCCCCCCCCCCCCCCACACACACACACACACACACAGCCCTCTTTCCCCATTTCAATACAGTGCCTATCTTTTCAAAACCCCTTTCGTAAAATGTGTGTTCACTTTCTACGTTCATGTCCTAAGGGAAAAAGGTTAGGTCTCCGTCGTCTCCATTCCTATTCTTTTTTTCTTTTTTTTTTTTTTTAGATAACATTGCCATCCCTAATTTTGAACTGTTATAATCGGTAAGTGTGCCTCCTTATGAAACCATTTCTTTTAAAAAAATTTTCGCTTGTTTTTGTTTTTTTACACACACACACACACACACACACACACACACACACACACACACACACACACACACACACACACGCGTACACACGTACACACGTACACACGTACACACACACACACACACACACACACACACACACACGCGCGCGCGCGCGCGCGCGCGCGTAAAGTTAGGAAATGAATTAAGGCTTTGATTTCGCTAACTTTTCCTACTACGTTGTCACAAAAACTTACGGACTGCAAAGCACTTAACACAGACTTAGAGTTAACACATATCAGAGCTTTGAAAACAGAAACAGGTAAATCTAAAAGCAAATTCAGTGCCATAGAAATTGCCACAAGCTCTGCAATGAAAATGGACCTATTTTTTCCTATATAGAAAGATTTTTTTAATCTTGAGAGCTGGAATTACATATCCCGCTCCTGCTTGACGATTTTCCAGCAGTGATCCATCAGTGTAAACTTGCAAGTGTTCAGAATATTGCTCATAAAGACGACTTTTAATGTTAGAAGCTAAGATATGTGGATAAGATATGTAACTTTACGTGGTACTTGTGTTTCCTTTCTATGGATTCCATCCCATTGTGGTATATCTGGAAACGATCTTGCTGATCAGACTGCAAAACAGGGAGCTAAACAATCTAATGGGTCAATCAAGTTACATGTTCCATATACGGTACAAGAGTGTCACTGCTTGTTAAGAAAAATCTCTTGTAATCGCTTTAACCAAGTTCCACAAAACAAAGATAAATCTGTCACGAAATGTCATAATAAGTCACAATTCTTAGATACAACAGCAGTTTTATATCACTATTTCCATCGCAATAAGACCCCTTTACACATTTGTAGAACCATCACATCCTTGTTTTACAGGGTAAAACTGGACGCTTTTAAAACAAAATTTAGTAAGAATGCTTTGTGCCCTTGTGGCAAAAGATTTACAAATCAGCACATACTTTTTAAATGCCCAGGTTTTAAAGATATTTTACCACCTTTTGAAGGCAAGAAACATTATCGCACATTCTCCCTGATGCTGAGTTAATGCTAGAGATTACGTTATGTTTATTTTATTTTGTGTTCAGTAGATTCCTTTAAATTCCTTTAATCTTGCTTGTTTATAGGTAGTTATTTGTTTGTACTTGATTTGTTTGCTTTGCCGTCCAAATCACAAACTGTGCATGGACGTTAATTTAAAGACTACTACTACTACTACTACTACTACTACTACTACTACTACTACTCTCCTCACACACACACACACACACACACACACACACACACACACACACACACACACACACACACACACACACACACACAAACACACACACACCCCTACCTCTGGTCATTTCATTTCCATCCTTACCCCCCCTTCCCTCCACCTAACAAAGTTCACATTAAATTTTACTTTAAAAAAAGATTTAAAAAAAAAAGAATTCTTTACTGAAACAGATTTATGCCATTGTGTGGGCAAACACCATTTTGTCCACAGTGCCTTTGCGTTCACATGTCGGGCCAAGATTAGGAAAACGGTTAGTGCTTAAAGTTAAGGTTACGGTTAGGTTAAAAGAGTTAGCATGAAGGTTAAGGGAATTGGGGGTTGGTTTGTCATGCAGTCTTGTTTTCATGTGGACACATCGGCACATTAACACATTGGTAGTTTTTGCACAAGCCCTACACTATTACTCTTGCCAAGAGCAAACTGTTTTTTAAAGTAAGTGTTTTAATTTTTGATTTGATAAATCACGAGTCCTGCAATTCGTGAGGCGATTTCAGGCTTCTAACATTTTTTTTTTTAGGAGAAGACCATTTTAGAAAGCTTTTATATCCAAAAAGAGGTGATTAAAATTCATATACTAAACTGTTCAGAAGAAAAAAATATTCCTCTTTCGATCTCCTGGCTTTATTAAAAAAAATTATATCATTCCCATTATGATTCTGTCCCCTCATCTAATACACTTCTTGCCTAATATATCTCCTCTGAAAAATCGGATGTTCTACCACCATCCCCATAACACATGCACACACACAGACACACCCACACACACAGGCACACAAACACACACACACACACACACACACACACACACACACACACACACACACACACACAGAGGCGCGCGCACACACACACGCACACGCACACGCACACACACACACACACACACACTCTCTCTCTCTCTCTCTCTCTCTCTCTCTCTCTCTCTCTCTCTATCTATATCTTTATCTATCTATCTTATGTTTTGCTTTGCATTTTTTTAATGACCCCTTATAAAAACGTAACTACCAATTTAAGATAGTGCATTTTCTCTGTTAAGGAAGGCAACTTGCAAAGACATACCAGCGGCAGACCAGCATATAAATAATTATGTTTTCAGTATTGTGCAATGTTTACAATTCCTACAGACACTATCTTAGGACTATGGTAGCTGTTAAACTCTCCGAAGAGATAAAACAAAACGCAATCAAATTCAATTTATACTGCATCTAGTTTTAAACTTTCAAAAGAAAAGAAAAATACTGCAATTTATATTGCACCTAGTTTTTAAACTCTTACAAGAATAAAACCTCGCAAAACTACAATTTATACTGCACCTAGTTTTTACACTCTCAAAAGAAAAGATAAATACTGCAGTTCATATTGCACCTAGTTTTTAAACTCTCACAGGGGAAAAAAAAAAACCTCGCAAAACTACAATTTATATTGTACCTACACTTGGCATATCCCCAACTGTATTTTTCACTGATAATACCCACACACACACACAAAAGAGATCATGCCCTGATTTAATATACACCCTTTCTCTTATATTTGAGAAAATCAGATTAAAAACTAATCACACCCATGCATACAGCCTTGGCTTATAAACATCTCTCTCAGTCCCAGCTCGTTCATCTTTTTTAAAACAAAATTTCTTGGCATTGTTCCAGTCCAGTCTAAATCAGAAATTCCATAAACTAATCCCAAAATTCATAAACTGCCAATATCTTGAAGCTGTTTCACGTATTTTCCCTCTCGAATCCAAAATGTTTACCCTTAGCTAACAAAATACAGTATACGAACCATTGCTTTAATTGTCACAGTCACAATTGAGAGTATAATAAATTTTATTCAGGAGCTAAGTTTATTTCACTTCCTAAATTATTTTCATACTAATTCAGTCTTATAAGTATCACTATGCTTTGGACATATAACTGTATTCTATGTACCTTTTCTTGGTATTTCAATCGAACAGATTGCAGAAAAATGCGCGAAAATTTTAGAAGCGTCTAGTTCAAGTACTAACAAATTAAATATACTCAAGCAACAGACTTTTCTCATAAGAAAAATAACAGAAATGCAAGTGAAAAAAGAAGCGCCGAGAAGTGCTAAATCTATTGTATACAAGTGACTGATAATCATACATTTCTAACGAGGAAAGAAAAAAAACGATCTAAGATAAAAACATGTTCAGCATCCTAATTGATCTGGTCTTCAATATGGTCCTCTTGATTTTCTCTATAATGATCCGGTCCTAAATGATCTGGTCTTCAATATGGTCCTCTCAACTTGCTCTATGTTGGTATGGTCCTCACTTATCTGATCTTCAATATGGTCCTCTTAATTTGCTGTGTTGATCCGGTCCTGATTGATTTGATCTTTGATATGATCCTCTTGATTTGCTCTCTGCTGATCCAGTGCAGGCTGTCTTGGTGATGCTGACGTATGTAGGAGCTGGTGATAAAAAAAGAAGAATGAGAGGAAAATTAATAACAGTAGTAAGTAATCATCTTAATTTATTTTTAGCATTTAATCAACTCCAGCAAATTATCTTTTAAATAAAAGTTCATGAGTAACTTTCTTTTCTTTTTTATTCCAAAACTTAGATATTGCGGTTCCAGGCTTCATTCAATCCTTTGGGGCGGGGGGGGGGGGGGGGGGGGGGGGGGGGGGGGGGGGGGGGGGTGGGAGGGAGGGGAGGGGAGAGAAGGGACTGGGAGGGAGGGGAGGGAAGAAAAGTGAGGAAACTGGGGGAGGGGGAGGGTGTTGAAGGGGACAATGTCCCGCTTACAGGCTACAACTGATTTGAATCCTGCAAACTAGTTTGATGCTTTTTCTTATTTATTTTTTTAAAAATTCATTTATTCATTCATGTATCTATTTATTCATTAGTTGTTGTTTTTTTAAAGTAAATCTTGTTTAGTTAGTTATTTACAGATTTATTTAATCATTCATTCATTCATTAGTTTTTTTTTCATGTTTATAGTCTCACTGATGCTGAAAACCATACGTTGCTATCATTGTCGTACGTTTCCCAGCTTAACACTATGGGGGTCACCCAGAATGTGCACTCTGACTCACTTAGCCCGCACTGAATGAGACGTTGGTGTGTGTGTGTGTGTGTGTGTGTGTGTGTGTGTGTGTGTGTGTGTGTGTGTGTGTGTGTGTGTGTGTGTGTGTGTGTGTGTGTGTGTATGTGTGTGTGTGGTGTATGTGTGTGTGTGTGTGTGTGTGTGTGTGTGTGTGTGTGTGTGTGTGTGTCTGTCTGTCTCTCTGTCTGTCTGTCTGTCTGTCTGTCTGTCTGTCTGTCTGTTTTCAAGTACCTCGCCATAATATAGGCAACTGTAGTCCGACTTCAGAGAGAACCATAACAAGGCTTTCACCTCGTCTTTTGGTGGTTTTCTTTCATTCCTCAGCCACAGCTCCTGGAGTCCAAATATAATGTAAGATTTTGCAGATGCCACCATTTTTTTTCCCACCATCCAGGTAGCCATTTTCAGGCTTCTGGAAAAAAATTGTATAAACACGACACCATTGTGCATATGTCTTTGTTTATATTTTGTCATCTGTTTCTACCGGCATTGTAGTGGCCTAATCTTTGAAAAGATAGAAGGGGTATACAGGTGCAACATTTCTGTATGCATGCATGTATATACAGAGAGCTCGGCTTGTAAGTCTCATGCGAAGGACTTTCAGGGGAGTGGAATTGGCATTGATGTTGATTCTGATTCTGATCATCAATTCTGATGCTAAATCAGTGCTGACTCCACTCTCCCCAAAAATCTTTCGGATGAGACTGTAAACCCGAGGCCCCGTGTGCGAACGCACGCAGAACATCTTGCGCACACGTTAAATCCTGCTCCGCTTTTCATAAGAGTAGGCCATTGTGTGGCGGTGGGAACAGATGATATTTACACAACTGCATACACACGGGGACTGGATGAAAAAACCATGAGTGCTTATCCCATTATCCTCGATATAAATCAGTAAAATTTAAAATATATAAAATAAATAACAAATAAAATTTCAGGAGAAAAATCCTTTCAAACCGGCGTCCTGGCAGTGGCTCGAACCCGCGATCGGCAGATTGCAAACTCAATGCTCTATCCACAAGGGCACCCCGCTCCTGTCCCCTGATTCAAATCCGCAAAAGTCCAATAACATTCCCCTTCACGCTCAAAATCAACATCACTTATAAAAGTGTAACATCGTCAATCTATAAAAAAAAAGAAAAAAAAAAGAGGTCATCTCATTAAATGAGAAAGTGCCTTAGTTATTTCATTCCTTAAGGCCATTTAAACCAAGTTGTGCTGAGGTCACGGGGTACTCTACATCCCCCCCGGGTTACAAAAACGGCGTAAAAGAGGACAGTGAACAGTTTTAAAGTTTTTAATACTTTAAAACGCTATGTGAACAACCTTTTTTTCATTATTCTTTTATATCGAGGATAATGGAATAAGCACTCATGTGCTTTTTTTTTTTTTTTACATCTAGTCCCCGTGTGTATGCACTTTCGTAAATCTTATCTGTTCCCACCGGTACACACTAGCCTACTCTTACGAAAAGCGAAACAGGATTTAACGTGTGCGCAAGATGTTCTGCGTGAGTTCGCACACGGGGCCTCGGTTTATAGTCTCACCCGAAGGACTTTTGAGGGGAGAGTGGAGTCAGCACTGATGTTAGCTCCAGGGGGAAAAATCCCCTCGAACGGGAATCGAACCCGGGCCGTCAAATTGCGAGCGCAATGTTCTGACCACTAGGCTATCCCGTCTCATTGAAGAATGGACATATCCAAGCTAATCTCAATGTTCTTTTATATACAGGGGTCAATGCTGCTAGTGTTTTCAAACTACCATTAATTTGACAGATACTACAGCCGAAGGGTCAATACCCTCCGACTACAATCCCATGGGTCTATGAAGTCGTGGGTTCGAATCTAGGCGCGTGCCACATACATACACGCACACGCATACACACGCAGGCATGCACACAAACAACACACACACACACACACACACACACACACACACACACACACACACACACACACACACACACACACACACACACACACACCAAACACACAGGGCACACAGCACGCACACACAGCACACACAAAGCACACATACGCAACCTCTTTACCTCATATGTTAGAGTGAACGTGTCATGAAGACTTTCATCAGGGGTCAGATCATTGATACTTGATTTCAGTATCTGGTAAACGTGGCACTTGATTCCATAAGGCAGGTCACTGGCACTTGGTTTCAGAAGCCAGGTCATTGTGGCACTTGGTTTCATAAGTCAGGTCATTGGCACATGAATTCTTAAGGGAAGTCATTGGCACTTGAACTCTTAAGGCAAGTCATTGGCACTTGATTTCTGAAGTCAGGTCATTGGCACTTGAATTCTTAAGGCAAGTCCTTGGCACTTGGATTTCATAGCCAGGGTCACTGGCACTTGAATCCACCCCCACAGCTTGTCCTGAAAGTGTCAGAAGTCGCAATTAGTAACATCGCAAATCCTAGTACTTTTAATCGCTCAACTATGACACTAGCTTTATCGCACCACCTTATCCATCCCATTTTACAATTCTTTTCTACTGAGCCTGCAACTTTCACCCAATTTTCAATACAGTCAACTTTGTGTTTAACATTCACTTATTTAGCAATGGTCTACGAAACCGTTCTAACTGTATAATTTGTTCCGCAAATTTGCAAACATGAAAAGACACTCTTTCAAAGTGATATTCGTGTGTGTGTGTGTGTGTGTGTGTGTGTGTGTGTGTGTGTGTGTGTGTGTGTGTGTGTGTGTGTGTAGATAGGAGATGAGTTTCACTTCATAATGGAATGTCCAAAGTTCTCTGAGCTTAGGAAGAATGTCCTACCTCATGAATATTTGTATCCAAGATCTGTGTTCACATTTTGTAATTTGTTCTCTTCTGATAAAAATGTTATTAAAACTGAGCAAATTCATACTTAAGAGTAAAGTTGCATGGCATTAATGAAAGGGTTGACTATATTTTTATTTCTGTGAAATTCTGTGTATGAACGTATTCTGATCAATGCAAATTATATATGTTACAGTTGATTTTGTTTGAAATCCTCCATGCCCCAAGAGGGGTCAAAGGCGAATTAAATCTTGAAATCGTGTGTGTGTGTGTGTGTGTGTGTGTGTGTGTGTGTGTGTGTGTGTGTGTGTGTGTGTGCGCGCGCGCGCGCGCGTGCTTGCGTGTGTGTGTATTGTCGGGATGGGGGAAGGGGGACAACTGCTATATTGCAATAACAACAAACCATACAATATTCACATGTGTAAAAAAAAAATAAATAAATAAAATAAAGTGAAATAATTTTCAGGAATGTGAACTACTTCCTAGACCCAAGCTTCGTTAAAAACAAACCCCTGTAGCCAAGTAGTTAAAACAGTTCAACTTCAACACCATAGATCTGCACAATCGTGGGTTCGAATCTTGGCAGCGTTTGGTGAATCAAGGGTGGCGATTTTCCTGATCTCCCAAATCTGCCAACACCTTAATTCCCTTCGTATATATAGATATAGATATATAGGCAGAAGACCATCTATGCACGTTAAAGATCCCGTAATTCGTGTCAGCGTTCAGCGAATTACGGAAACACGAACATATTACCAAGCATACATCCCTGAAGTCAGAATGCAGCTACCTTTATGGTGGATAAAAACGGTCTCATACACAACATCTCACCATTGGTGAACCTCGGAGCTCTAGCCAAGGAATGAAAACCATCATCCTCCCTACCCCCCACCCCACCCCCCCCTTCCCAACCCATCCCTCTAAAGCAGGTTATAGTTCAATAAAAACAAATCCGTAGCATCACAGTAACAAAATGCGCTTACATATTATACGCACAGGTCTTGATGCAGTAGATGTCTGAAGATGGTAGCCACACCCCCTGAACAGGCTTTCCGGATCGGAGACAGAGAACTACTATATGAACCACATGGTATAACTTTCAACCTCTTGATGAGGCCCTCCCCCTATGGCTTTAAGGACAGGAGGAAAGGAGGGAGCAAGGATACTTCAACTTAGGAGGGAGTGACACCAGTCACTGTCCCCAACGAACACTGTGTCATTGCCTTTAGGTCGGTGGTGGTGGCGGTAGTGTTAAAACAACAAGATTGCTGTCATTGTCTTTAGTGCGCTGTGGTGTTAAAACACCAGGATTGCTGTCATTGTCTTTAGTTCGCGGTGGTGTTAAAACACCATGAATGTTGTGGCGGCGGTGGTGATAAAACACCATGAATGTTGTCACTGTGGTGGTGGTGGTGGTGTTAAAACACCATGAATGTTGTCACTGTGGTGGTGGTGGTGGTGGTGGTGGTGGTGGTGTTAAACACCATGAATGTTGTCACTGCTTTTTGTCGGTGATGTTGGTTGTGTTAAAACACCATGAATGTTGTCACTGTGGTGGTGGTGGTGGTGGTGGTGGTGGTGTTAAAACACCATGACTGTTGTCACTGCCTTCTGTGGGTGGTGGTGGCGGTGTTACACCACACCATGATCACTGTCACCAAGATTGCTCTCCTTTCATTTTTTTTTTTTGGTTAAGGTTTAAGCTCATTGGTTTTATTTTTATTTGAGTTCTTAGGGTTTATTTTTTTTATCAGTACCTTAGGTTTTTGTTTTATATTTTTTAAGTTATTTTTTTCTAAGTTATTTCATTTTAGTCTACTTTACTTTTATTGTATGTTTTTAAAAGATATATTTATTTTATTTTATTTTATTCCATTTTATTCTACTTTAATTTTTCATTCTACCATTTTTTTTCCTTTTTTATATTCCACTTTACTTTATTTTTCTAAACATTTTATTTGATTTTATTGCTTCATTTTAGAATCTAAGATTTTTTTCTATTTCTCGCATTTTATTCTTATAACATTTTTATGTCTTAAGCTATTTTAACAAGGCCTAAACCTGAAACAAAAAAATCAAAAGAGAGCAATCTTGGTGACAGTGATCGTGGTGTTGATGCAATCAGAAGTTTGGTGTCCAGTGAGAGTTTGAAGGCAGATGACACATTAGTCAAAGGAAAAAAAAACCAAGTGTGACAGCAAACATGACACGGAACTTCAGGGGCAAGATTCTGTTAGAACACACAAAAACCATGAAACGGCGGACGCGATGAAACGGCGAAAACATGAAAAACAGCGGAAATGAAAAAAAAAAACAACAACGGCGGAAACATGGAAACAGCGGAAAGGAAAAAAAACAAAAACGGCGGAAACATGGAAACAGCGGAAAGGAAAAAATAACCGGCGGAAACATGGAAACAGCGGAAACGAAAAAAAACAACAACGGCGGAAACATGGAAACAGCGGAAACGAAAAAAAAAACAACGGCGGAAACATGGAAACAGCGGAAACGATGCAAATGTGAAACCTATCCCTCTCTGTATGAGTGACGCCAACATTCCTACGTTCTACTTTTTATGTTGAACAGTCGATTTTTGGTAATCGTGCTTTGTCCCCCCCCCCCCCCCCCCCCCCCCTGAAGAGTTTCCGACGTGGTAAGTCATTCAGACACCAATTTTTTGGCAAACTGTGTCAGATATCCTATCAGTGCTCAAATGCGAATCTTGTGGGATCTTGGAACACGGTTCTTGATGAAAAGAAACAGACGCGAACAGTGAAACAAAAAACTGTCTCAAAATTAATATTAAAAAATCCGCAAATATTGAGACACAATTGTCTCAAAATAATGAAAAATACGCAAAACATTGAGTAAAAAGAATTGTCTCAAATGAAAAATACGCTAACATTGAGACAGAGAATGGTCTTAAATAGAAAAAAAAAAAAAAACAACCGCAAATACCGAGACAAGAGAATGATCTCAAATAGGAAAAAAAGACGCAAATATTGAGACCCCCAAAAATGTCTCAGTAAAAAAAACAAAAAAAACGGCAAATATCGAGACAAAAAATGTCTCAGTTTAAACAAAAAAGACGCAAACATCGAGACAAAAAAAACTGTCTCAGTTATAAAGATGTGGAAGCCAAACGTTCACTCATGTCCCAGATCCCAAACAGAACAAAGCCCTTCCGAGTTTTTTTTTGTTTTGTTTTGTTTGTTTTGTTGAATACCCATAACCCTCCCACTCTCCCGTTCTTTAAATTAATTACACGAGGGGGGCCTATGACGCCAGGTTAAAGTTATGAATCATGTGGTTCATATAGAGTCCCCAGAAGTCTTGTAGGTCACAGCAGCATAGCACTGCTTGGGTGACACAGCATCTGGGGTGAGAGAGAATTTCCTCCAAGATTTCCTGAAAGTATAATTATGATAACAGATGTTGTGAGATAGGTATGTGATGTGTGTGTACGTGTGTGTGTGGTGTGTGTGTGTGTGTGTGTGTGTGTGTGTGTGTGTGTGTGTTGTGTGTGTGTGTGTGTGTGTGTTGTGTGTGCGTGGTGTGTGTGTGTGTGTGTGTGTGTGTGTGTGTGTGTGTGTGTGTGTGTGTGTGTGTGTGTGTGTGTGTGTGTGTGTGTGTGTGTGTGTGTGTGTGTGTGTGTGTGTGTGTGTGTGTGTGTGTGTGTATGTATGTGTGTGCGTGTGCTCGCGCGCACGCGTGCGTGTGTGTGTGTATGTGCGTTTATGTGTTCGTATACGTGCGTGCGTGAAGCGCACGTCCATGCGCGAGCATCTATGTGTGTATGCACATGT
Organism: Stramonita haemastoma; assembly: GCA_030674155.1. Taxonomy (NCBI): domain Eukaryota; kingdom Metazoa; phylum Mollusca; class Gastropoda; order Neogastropoda; family Muricidae; genus Stramonita; species Stramonita haemastoma. Next base: position 24,341,308 of record CM060339.1, read on the forward strand.
ACTCACGCAATGCTTATTACAATGCAACCCCCACGACCACCACCCAACATATCTAACACATAAAATTCCAAGTTAATGCTTTGAAGTTCAAAAGCTTGATATTCATATAACAGACAAAACTCAGTTCAACTTCTACAGTACTGATTTCCCACTGAATGTCCTACATCTTTCAGCTATATGCCAGCAGTTCATTCTCTAAAGCTTATCAGTGGTCAAGCTGCAATGCCCAAGTCTAGAAATAAAGAGACCTATGGTTCGATTCCCATTGTGAATCCAGACTCCCCTTCCTCCCCTGTCCACAAAACCCATAACCCGTGGTCCAGGTGCAAGTCTTTTCAGATAAGCTGAGAAACCATTGATGTGCATGCAATGTTCCTTTTTCCGCATGTAAAAGAACTCACGGCAAACAATAAGTCGCCATTGGAAAAAGTTCTACTTGGATAATGAGCTACAAAACTGTGACAGATGATCTTGGTGTAAGTCTTCCAGTTCAAAATGACCAAATGACCTGCGTGCAGTACTCATTTCGCGCATGTAAAAGAACCCACGACAAAAACAAGAGTCTTCACTGGAAAAACATATTTACTTGGAATATGGCACTCTTAAAAGTAACCACACAGGGGCAAACCAAACAATAAAATGAGCAACGCTGCTTTTTGTGTGACGTGCTCTCCCCCTGGGGAGAGAATCCCCAATTTTATGCAGAAACAAAATACCTACTGTGACGGTAAAGTGGTATGGGATGCAATTCAACATCGTGCGCTCTAAGGACTAGAGCGCAACTCCATAGTCTTCCAAGATTGATGGGTGCCTACTATTACTATTTTCAAATTACACATTAAAAATGATAAAATAATAAAATCGGCATCATGAATAATAAAACACTAACCTGCATGGTGGGTAAAAGAAAAATAACAGCAGAGGAAAGGCAGTACAGCTGTGTAAGTTGTCACACTAAGCTGGCTTGCATGGGTCATAGGATGGCATCACATGTTCCGCTTTGTCAAGTGACTGTGTCTTTGCCAGCCCCAGTGAACAACGAACCAATGCTCAGTCCGTGTAGGCGAATAGGCGCGATTTGCACGTGCATGGTTGAACTGCTTGCTACACATGAGTTTCCCCCCCCCCCCTCTCTCTCTCTCTCTCTCTCTCTGTCTCGGGGGGGGGGGGGGGGGGGGGGCGGATAGCCTAGTGGTCAGAACATTGCGATTGCGATGGCAATTTGGCGACCTGGGTTCGATTCCGGTCGGAGCAATTTTTCTCCTGGAGTTGCAGCGCTATCTTGTGGATGGGTCATCATAAACATGTGTGTGTGCGTGTGTGCGTGTGTGCGTGCGTGCGTGTGTGTGTGTGTGCAGAGAGAGAGAGGGGGGGAGAAAGGAGGATAGAGAGAGAGAGAGAGAGAGAGAGGAGAGAGAGAGAGAGAGAGAGAGAGAGAGAGAGAGAGAGAGAGAGACAGAGACAGAGACAGAGACAGAGACAGAGAAAGAGACAGAGACAGAGACAGAGATATAAACAGACAGAGACAGAGAGAGAGAGACAGAGGAGGAGGAGGGGGGGTTAGTGTGTGCTTTCGTGTGTATATGAATTGATGTCCTTTAAGGGATTATAGTCAATCAGCCTACAACAGACCTGGCCACCCTTACCACCAGACCTCACAGATTTTTTTTTCTGATTTTTTTGTATATTGTTATCATGACTCAGCACTCTCTGGTTGCCATGTAACAGAAATTTTAAGGTTTACTGCACAGCAGCTTTGTCATGGTTGTAACACAAGCCATCATTGCGCTTCTTAACTCTGAAAGTGTGAAAGGATGGGAAAGAGAGGGGGGGGGGGAGGGGGGCAAAGTATATCAGTTTTAGTTTAATTTTTTGTCATTTGAGAGTGAGTGAGCAAGCCAGACAGAGAGAGGGAGAGAGAGGGAGAGAGAGAGAGAGACAGAGACAGAGACATAGACAGAGAGACATAGACAGAGAGACAGACAGACAGACAGAGGCAGAGAGACATAGAGAGACAGAGACAGACAGATAGGCAGACAGACAGACAGACAGACACAGAAAGACAGGGGTAGGAACATTGCTGAAAGTCTGGAAGTAATTACAGCTGCTCGTATGTATGTAGAAGGAGGAAAAGGCAAGGGAGTATGTGTGTCTGACCTGATTTCGTGATGGAATGCAAAATCTAGGGGCAGTTTGTGTTCAGAGACACCGAATGCAAGAAGGCTAAGGCATGGGGGGAGAGAGAACAGGAAGAGGGAAAGAGAAAACGCAACCACAAGTCTTCAACAACAAAAAACTGACCTGAATAATGGGGTTTTATTTTTCATGCTAGAGCTCCCAGGTTCACCAATGGCGAGACTTTGCCTGTGCAACTGGTTGTTTTTGCCTGCCCAACAGTGGCTGCATTCAGACTTCAGCAATAGGATGGGTAAAGGACCTGTTTGGACATGACTGGACAATGCAAAATGGACATTCCAGTACTACCGTCTACGGCCAGAAGGAAGACGGTCGGTCTGAAAAGATAAAGGTTAGCAAAGGAGAGCCTTGGAAGAAATGTGCCAGTGGTGGTGGGGGTGGGGGTGGGGGTGGGGGGTGGGGGTGAGGTCAAAAGAGGAGACAAAAAAGATTGAAGAAAAAAAAAAGACAGAAAGAAAAAAAAAAACTGATCAAAGAAAAATAGCAGTATCTATAATCGTAACAAACTACAACTATAACAACAATTAAAAAAACAAACAAACAGGAAAACAAGCTCTAACAACCTCTGTTCCTCCCTCTAACCAATAAAAAATAAATAAAAGGAAAAATAGAATGAGAGAGAGAGAGAGAGAGGAGAGAGAGAGAGAGAGGAGAGAGAGAGAGAGAGAGAGAGAGAGAGAGAGAGAGAGAGAGAGAGAGAGAGAGAGAGAGAGAGGAGAGAGAGAGAGAGAGAGAGAGAGATGAACAGAAATAGATTTCTGCTGATCTTCCTAAGAAAAAAGAGAATAATAAAATATCTGCTGATCTTGCTAAAAAAACAAAAACAGAGAATATGGAAAAAAGAAGTGAATAAAACACAGTGATAGAACTAAAAAAAGACACAAAAAGTGAGAAATCAGCACACACACACACAGATAAAAATGTATATATATATATATATATATATAATATATATATATATATTAAACATAAATAAATTTGTATACATACAATATATATAATGTATATAATATACAATACATATATATATATATATACCAAAATGTTGCTATCTTTATACATATTTGACAAGTGATTATAATAATATTAATAACAGAAATTGTAAAACAGATACAAAAATGCAAGCAAAGAAGAACAGGAACAAATAAGTAAAACAAAAAGACAAAAGGAAAGAAAAAAAGCAATTATTGCCATCTTGGAAACGAAACGAAGTAAACAAACAAAGCCAGTCGAGAATAAAGACACAAAGGAAGAAAAAACACCCCAAAAATGTCATTTTTAACGAGATGGAAAAGGAGACAAACAAAACCAATAAAGAATACATACAGACTACAAGCAAAAAAGCAAATAATGCTACTTTCCTTTTGGAAAGAGGAGGTGGATGGTGTTATGGGATTATATGCCATGCAAATGGTGTCATAGGGTTGTGGCAATGTCCAGAAATTGTGTGTGGGTGGATTGATGATCTAGAGGGAAGGAATTTGCCTAGAGGTGAAAAGTCTGGTTTCCATCAGGTCCAAGTTTGAGACACATTTGTGCACAAAACTTTTCCACCAACCTCTCCTGAATGATGATCTAGGTGCTAGTCTCTTAGATGAGACCACAAACCCTGGTCTGATTTGCAAGGCAAGTTTAGTGCACATAAAAGAACCCAGGGCGACAAGAGTGTTGTTCCTGGCAACATTATGTAGAAAAAAGTTACCATGATAGGTAAAGAAATACACATGCATGCAGAGGCAGAAAAAAAGATAAAATGGGTGGCGCTGCTTTTGAGGCGATGTGCTCTCCAAGAGAAAAGCAGCACAAATTTCATTTAGAGAAAGCTGTCTGATTTAAAGTGGTATACAAATTCAAATATAAGACAAGAAATAAAGCAAACAACAAAACATTACACAAAATGAGCATGAACAAAAGCAGTTGAATGACAGATGCATTGGCAAATATTCCCACACACGCGCACGCACAACACTCAACACACACACACACACACCACACACACACACACACAACTTCTATCTATCTATCTATCTGTCTATCTATCTATCTATCTATCTATCTATCTATCTATCTATCTATCTATCTATCTATCTATCTATCTATCTATCTATCTATCTATCTGTTTGTCTGTCTGTCTGTCTGTCTGTCTGTCTGTCTGTATATATTATAATTATTCATTTATATAGATATAATGTATATATACACATACATATATGTATATGTATATATATATATATATATATATAATATATATATATATATATATATATATATATATATATATATATATATATATATATATATTGAACACTCTTCAGTGGTGCCACCTTGGTCTACAGGAGTAGGGAATAGGTGAAGATGAAGAATACATGTTTAGATTTCAGGGATAAAGTTCCAGGCACAAGCGCAAAAAATAAATGCAGACTTGTCACTTTCCAGGCAGGTAAATTGCTTCCAGACCACCAAAGCTCCACTAGATATAATCATTGTTTCGTTTCTTTTTTTTCCTACTTGTGTATCTGTAACACCACGATTTCTTAGCCATGCTCTGGTAACCATGTAATAGAAATTTCAAGGTTTACTGCATGACACACTTATCATGGCAGTGACACAAGCCATCCTTATTTCCCTGGAATATATAAGGGTTCTGGCATTTGTTACTAAGGACAGAAAGTGTAGGAGGGGGGACAAAATAGATCAGTTGTAGAATGTTTTCAGGGAGGAGAGAAGGAATAATTTCAGAGAGAGACAGAGAGAGACAGATGAGACTGAGAGGTATCAAATCATGAGCACAATGCACAAGGATTTATCCACTAGACTATCATATCCCTTAAAGAGAGAGAGAGAGAGAGAGAGAGAGAGAGAGAGAGAGAGAGAGGAGAGAGAGAGAGAGAGAGAGAGAGAGAGAGAGAGAGAGAGAGAGAGAGAGAGAGAGAGAGAATCAGACAGACAGACAGACAGACAGACAGAGAAGAGAAGACAGACAGACAGTCAGACAGACAGAGAGAGAGAGAGAGAGAGAGAGAGAGAGAGAGAGAGAGAGAGAGAGAGAGAGAGAGAGAGAGAGAGAAACAGACAGACAGACAGACAGACAGACAGACAGAGGGAGACAGAGTAGAGATAGAGAACAAGCAGATAGACAGACAGCAACTAAGGAACAGTGAAAGAGAGGAGGACGAAAAAAAAAGAAAAGCGAAGACGCACACATCCCATCTATTGTCACAGATCCTGGCCGTGATTACACAAATGTCAACCTTACAGCCATTGGCCGCCTCCTTGACTTCCGTTTCGCGCCATAACATGCTGATAGAACGAGCTCTCTGATTGGTCTATTACACAGAGAGGGGGGACATTCTCTTTCCTTCTTGACTTTCAGGTCATGTCAGGCAAAGGTCAGGGAAAGGAGTCATTCTTTTTCAGGCATGGTTGATGAGCTTGTCTGTTTTTCTTGATGAGTATTGATTCAGTCATTGATGCTTTGATTGAAGGGTGACATGAAGTAGCGAGTTGAGGGTAGCAGAATAAGGTAGTGGTTATAACTGTGTACTCACTATTGGACAGATCAGGATTGATTTTTAAAATTTTTGTTTATTATTTCTTAATCTTTTATATCGAGGATTATGGAATAAGCACTCATGTGGGTTTTTTTTTATAATCCTGTCCCCCTGTGTATGCAGTTGTGTAAATATTGTCATCTGTTCCCAACAGCACACAATGGCCTACTCTTACGAAAAGCAGAAGAGGATTTCACATGTGCCCAAGATGTTCTGCTTGCATTTGCACACGGGGCTTTGGTTTATAGTCTCATCTGAAAGACTTTTGGGGAGAGTGGAGTCAGCATTGATGTTAACTCAAGAGGAAAAATCCCCTAAAACGGGAATCAAACTTGGGTCATCAAATTGCCAGCGCAATGTTCTGACCATTAGGCTATTGAGCCCTGGTTTGAGTCACTGGCCACCAAGATGTCTGGTTAAGGAGAATTTTCCACCTGGAGTTAACACCAGAACTGACTCCACTTCTCAAAATCTACTTCAGATAGAACTTCAGACAGAGTGCCCTGGTATGTAGAGGCATGTAAAAATTCTCACATTTATGTAGAAACTCATTTTGCTTTTTGGAGAGCAGTCCATTCATGTTGAGAAGAATGGATGAAAACAAAAACAAAAATACAACAATAAGCCATTCACAGCGCACAAATCTAACATCACTCAGTCAAGAGTGCTAAATTTGGTGTGCCCTTCCCTTTTACCTAGTCCAAGTGTGGTCAGTTCCTGCTATAATTAGTACCAGCTGGCCCTAACTGGGCTGGGATAGGGTGGGATGATTAGCAGCTGAGAGGAGCTGAAAGTGGGGGAAACTAACAGCTGTGGATTGCACACTGGTGTTGTGCATTGAAACAGAAAAGGGTAATATAGCAAAAAATGTAGGTAAATAAAACAAAGTTGGCCTGGTGGTTAGAGTGATGTACTTGTGATCTGCTGACCCAACTTCAAATCTTGTTCAAGAGGATTTATTTTCTTCAGAGTTAACATCAGTGCCCGACCCCACTCCCCCAAAAGTCTTTCGGATGAGACTAGACACTGATGTCCTATCACAAGCTCATCAACCATGCCTGTGCACACAGAAAATGCTGTGCATATATTAAAACCTGTTCTGCTATTCAGAAGAGTAGGCCACGCCCACTGTGCTCCAATGGGAATGAATGACAAAAGTGACAAAACTGCATACATACTGTGACAAGATGTAAAAAAAAAAAAAAAAAAAGCACATGAGTGCTTATTCCATTATCCTTGAAATAAAAAAAAG
>CM060339.1:24378663-24383663 GCA_030674155.1 Stramonita haemastoma
AAAGAATAGAAAAAAAACCCAAGTGTATCATTGGGACACGTGAGTGGGGGGACGGGATAGCCTAGTGGTCAGAACATTGCGCTCGCAGTTTGACGACCCGGGTTCGATTCCCAATTTTGAGGGGATTTTTCCTTTGGAGTTGGCATCAGTGCTGACTCCACTCTCCTCCAAAAGTCCTTCGGATAAGACTATAAACCGTGGTCCCGTGTGTGAACGCACGTAGAATATCTTGCGCACACGTTAAATCCTGTTCCGGTTTTTGTGAGAGTAGGCCATTACGTGCCGGTGGGAGGAGATGACAAGATTGACAAAACGGCATACACACGGGGACTGGATGTAAAAAAGCGCATGAGTGCTATCCCATCATCATCAATTTAAAAAGAATAAATAAATGAATGTTGTTGTTGGCATCGTTCTGTCTCGAGAGACGATGGAGTTTTACACCTTAGATTCAGTCTGTTGTGGAACTGCAGTGTCGGCTGTGGCTGTAAATATATAAATAAACACATACACACACACACACTCAAAAGTAAATGATTCTTCACATAAATTAATACATAAATAACCACAAATCGGGGGGGGGGGGGGGGGGGGGGGGGGGAACAGCCACACAGGTAAAAACAAAGACCAAAAAACCCCATATCCCCAAACAAAACAATCAACAATAAAGAAAAAAAAACTGACAACATAACACCTCCCCATACTGTAGCCCCTCACGTAAACCCTTCAGAGAGCAACTCTCAGGGGATCACAGCATGTGACCGAGGTAGTGATGATGGAGAGATGCAGAGAAATGGAAGATGACGGGAGTTTTTAAAGGCTTTCTTTGTTTGTTTGTTTCTCTGTTTGATCCTTGGCTACAGCTTTGAAGTTCACCAATGGTGGTATTTTTGCGTATGCGACCGTTTTTGACCATGAGCAACTTTCAGGGGATGGTGGCAGATGATGAAGGTAGTGATGATGGAGAAATAACTGAGGCAGCCCCGTGTGCAAGCGCACGCAGGACATCTTGCGCACACATTAAATCCTGTTCCGCTTTTCGTAAGAGCAGGCCATTGTGTGCACTGGTGGGAACAGAAGACAATATTTACAAAACTGCATACACATGGGGACTGGATGTAAAAAAAGCACATGAGTGCGTATTCCATTATCCTCGATAAAAAAAGAAGAAGATTTTTAAAAAAAAGAATAAATAAATAAACACACACACACTCCACACACACACACACACACACACACACACACACACACACACACACACACACACACACACACACACACACACACACACACACACACACACACACACACACACATTCAAAAGGAATCGATTCTGCCCATAAATTAATACACAAATAACCACAAATCGGGAAAAAAAAACCCAAAACAGCCACACACATAAAAACAAACCCAAAAAACCCCTATCCCCAAACAAAACAATCAACAATAAAGAAAAAAATAAATGACAACATAACACCTCCCCATATTTTAACCCCTCACGTAAACCCTTCAGAGAGCAACGCTCAGGGGATCACACCATGTGACCGAGGTAGTGATGATGGAGAGATGCAGAGAAATGGAAGATGACGGGAGTTTTTAAAGGCTTTCTTTCTTTCTTTGTTTGCTTGATCCTTTGCTAGAGCTTTAAAGTTTCATAATGGTGGTATTTTTGCGTATGGGACCGTTTTCGACAGTGAGCAACTTTTAGAGGATGGTATTAGATGATGAAGGTAGTGATGAAGGAGAAATATAAACTACAAAAATAAACCGAGGCCCCATGTGCGAACGCATGTAGAACATCTTGCGCACACATTAAAATCCTGTTCCGCTTTTCATAAGAGTAGGCCATTGTGTGTGGTGGGAACAGATGACAATATTTACAAAACTGCATACACACGGGGACTGGATGTAAAAAAGCACATGAGTGCTTATTCCATTATCTTCGATAAAAAAGAATAATAAAATTTTAAAAAAAGAATAAATAAATAAATAAACACACACACACACACGCACGCACGCACACACACACACACACACACACACACACACACACACACACACACACACACACACACACACACACACACACACATTCAAAAGTAATCGATTCTGCCCATAAATTGGTACACAAAAACCACAAATTGGAAAAAGAAGAAGAAAACCCAAACAAAACAGCCACACACACATAAACAAACACCAGCCCCGCCCCCCTATCCCCAAACTAAACAATCAACAATACTAAAAAATAAATGACAACAAAACACCTCCCCATATTTTAACCCCTCACGTAAACCCTTCAGAGAGCAACGCTCAGGGGATCACAGCATGTGACTCTGGTAGTGATGATGGAGATATGCAGAGACATGGAACATGACGGGAGTTTTTAAAGGCGTTTTATTTGTTGTTTGTTTCTTGGCTAGTGCTTTGAAGTTTTCCAATGACATAATTATAGAAAGTATAAACAAAAAGAATCGAGACCGTTCATAGCTTCAAATATCTGGGAGCTCTAGTATCAGATGAAGGATCAAAACCTGAAACTCTCTCCAGGATAACCCAGACCACAGCTGCAATGACCAAAAACAGAAAGTCCTCTGGAATGATAAGAACATTGCCATCAGCTTCAAAATCAGACTGATGCGTTCCCTGATCATGTCCATATTTTGTGTACGTATGTGAAACATGGACCATATAACAGCAGACATTGGAAGAAGGATACAGGCAATGGAGATGAGACGCTAAGCACCTGACAAACCAGCCCATCCAACTTAAGTGGTGCCCCCACGTCACGTCTTCGGTACTACGAGATAGGTAAAGGTAAAGATGATAAGCTTACAAAAAGGACAATAGACAGACAGACAGAAAGACTAGCAGACAAGCAAACAGACAGACAAACAGACAGATGTTTTGTATTGTGTTGTATTGATTTCTACTTTAAGTTACCATTAATTTCTTCGCGTGAACTTTTGGGCTGCTCTTCCCTGTGAAAGCGGGTGTCACCACAAGAGCAGCACCACCCTTTATTATTTTTCTTTTTCCTGTCTGCATGTACATTTATTTTCTTATCAGACTGACTTTTTCCTACATATTTTTAAGGGACAACTCTCCTGTTGCCGATGGTTCTTTTACGGACACTAAATGTGTTTTTTCACACGCGACCTCGCTTTGTCATCCCACCCAAAAGACTAGCATCCAGTTTCACGGTCTAGTGGATTGAAGAAACTTTTCGGGCACAAACGGGAATCAAATCACAACATACTTCGAACCCGGACTTTTCACTTTCTAGGCAGGTGCGTTACCTCTATACCACGGATCCACCAAACACACACAGACAAACACACAATAGACAAAAAAAGCTGGAAGACGTCAAAAAACATAAGCGTGCAGACAAAGAGACAGACAGACACGGTACAACAGGCAAGAATACATAAACAGATTTTTTTTTTAATCGGCAAAACAGAAGTAAGCAAACAACAAAGATTCTATACATGCAAAGCCAGAATCCTGACGGGCTTTTGAAGGGAAAATAGACAGGAAGGAAAACCAATTTTGTTGATAAGCTGATATGGCCATAAAAGATTCAGAAGACAAAGGGAGGAGAGAGAGAGAGAGAGAGAGAGAGAGAGAGAGAGAGAGAGAGAGAGAGAGAGAGAGAGAGAGAGAGAGAGAGAGAGAGAGAGAAAGAGAAAGAGAAAGAGAGAGAGAGGAAGAGACAGAGAGAGACAGAGAGAGACAGAGAGAGACAGAGAGAGACAGAGAGAGACAGAGAGAGACAGAGAGACAGAGACAGACAGAGAGAGAGAGAGACAGAGACAGAGACAGAGAGAGAGACAGAGAGACAGAGAGAGAGAGACAGAGATAGAGATAGAGATAGAGAGAGAGAGATGAAATTCAGACGGGGATGAGGCTGAAGGGACTGGAGAAAAAGAAAGTAGCAGAAAAGTGAGAGATAAAAAAAACCCAATAAACTGTATGAAGAAATGAGCAGAGGAAAACCTTCCTATGCATAACCATCAAGCCACTGACAAAACAGACGATAGATAAACAGACAACAACTCAATTGATACCCTGCTGACGAAGGAAATAAAGAACCTAAAGAAAATAAACAAAGAATTACCCTAAGAAACACAAAAAACACCGCAAAATGTTTGAGAAATAACTAAAACTAAAAACAAAAACAAAAAAAACCAACAACAATGACAACAAAAGTATCTCCAATTTTGAGGCTCCTATAGTAAAATAATAATAATAAAAAAAATAATAAACTAATGTAGAGGGCAATACTCAGGAGATCCCATCATACACTGAAAATAATGATGATCAAAAAGGTGGCAAGAAGCATGATTTAAAAAACAAACAACAACAACACACACAACGAAATTGAACATTTTATATAGGAAAAAAATAATAAATTAGCTCAGGTTTGAAGACTAGGGTGGAATAGAATAAACAGAATGATTTTTTAAAAAAAGAAAAAAAGAAATGAATGGAGAGCAGAAGTTGACAAGAAAGAAATTTTCACACCATGGAAACAAACTGACAAGAGAGGCAGAAGGGCAGGGACAAAGCGAGCGAGATGGATAGGCATGCAGAAAGATACACAGATACGCACAGGGGCAGGCGGACATACAAACAGACAGATACAAACAGACACACAGACAGACAGAAAGACAAACAGACATAGAAGCAGGCATGCGAACAAGCAGGCAGGTAGACACACAGACAGACAGACAGACAGACAGACAGACAGACAGACAAACACACATAGAAGCAGGCACACACAGACGGACAGAAAGACACACAGACATAAAAGCAGGCGTTCGAACACGCAGGCAGCAGGCAGGCATACAGACGGACAGACAAACAAACAGTCATACAAGCAGGCATACAAACGGGCAGGCAGGCAGACATACAGACACACAGACAGAAAGACAAACAGACATATAAGCAGGCATACGAACAGGCAAACAGGCAGACATACAGACACACAGACAGAAAGACAA
>CM060339.1:24391163-24393663 GCA_030674155.1 Stramonita haemastoma
GGTGGGTGGGTGGGGGTGGGGGTATGTGCTATCGTAAACCCTTCAGAATCAACACACAAGGGATAACTGCAGGTGAAGGGAGGTAATTGATGATCGAGGTATGCAGAAAATTGAGACTTGAGAGGATTCTTGTTTGTTTTTTGTTTGTTTGTTTTTCTCTTTTGGTAAATTATGTAATATCAAGGATATTATCAAAGGTGTTAGTGGGGGCATGATAGAATCTGTGGGGGAAAAGGGGCAGGGTCAATATGAAAAGGAAGATTATGAAGAGCAGAGGTTAATGAATGAAGATGAGATGGTGAGATGTATATATGCAGACATTTTTTTTTTTTTTTTTTTTTGCAAACAGGGGATGTGCGCTGGCACGCGAACAGTCACGCACCAGACACAGACTAAGACAAGGACACACAAATTGATAGATAGATAGATAGATAGATAGATAGATAGATAGATAGATAGATAGATAGATAGATAGATAGATAGATAGATAGATAGATAGATAGATAGATAGATAGATAGATAGATAGATAGATAGATAGATAGATAGATAAGAAATCAATGAAGGAAGAAAGAAATAGCCAAAATGAAAAAAGCAAAACAGAAAAAAAGAACAACATCAAATTTATTCAACAAAGAAACCAACAAAGTGCTTCATGAACAAATAAACAAATACAGAATCGAATTAATACAAGCGCTAACAATTACCACACAAAACAACACCAAAAACTAAAAACTATACCACAGGAATCTTCAACACAAAATATTCAACAAAACATAAACATCAACAACAGAAAAACCATGATGACAAAAACCACACACTTTTTTAAAGCTGTTATTGTGAACCTGTATAGGAGACCACTCGCAGAACACCACGACACAGCAGGGGATGGAGATAATGATGATCAACAGATGGCGGAGAAAGCCAACTTGCTGGTGACCTTTTTTTTCTTCTTCTTCTAAGTATAAAGACAAAGAATGAATGGGCTAGGGGTGACAAAGTAAGGAAGGTACAGGCTTTTGTCACTCTTGTACTTGTTTTTCTTGGTCTTCTTGTTCTTCTTCGTCTTGTTGTTGTTGCTGGTTTTATTGTTGTTGTTGTCCTCCTCCTCCTCCCCATTCTTCTTTGTCTTCTTCTTCTTTTTGTTGTTGTTGTTGTTGTTGTTGTTCTTCTTCTTCTTCTTCTTCTTCTTCTTCTTCTTTGCATTCTTCTTCTTCTTTGCATTCTTCTTTGCATTCTTCTTCTTCTTTGCATTCTTCTTCTTCTTTGCATTCTTCTTCTTCTTTGCATTCTTCTTTGCATTCTTCTTCTTCTTTGCATTCTTCTTCTTTGCATTCTTCTTCTTTGCATTCTTCTTCTTCGCAAAAATATAGTTTGTTGTAAAGTTTTTGATAATAAAAACGTAGTAATCACTCTTCATCTTTAGATCTACTTAGTTATATTGTGTTCTTTAGTCCAGAAAGAATTACCTCTTTACTTTAAATGCATTAATGGCTATATATAGTGGTGTTCCAAACTGGCCTTACAAGGAGGGACTGTCAGTAAGTCACCTCAATGTTTGTAATTTTATGAATAGGCTAAAATGTATCACATGTCAAAAATGATAAATGATAAAAACAAAACATCCCATATTATTGGTGTTTCAAAAAATATCGACAAACAGCGTATTGCTGATAGTTCAAGTTTTTTTTTTATTCCTGGATACGATATCATTTGGAAAGACCCTATGAAAGCCCAGTTTGTTGACGCATATATCCAAAATAATGTCTCATAAAATGTTTAGTGACTTGTTCCGTTTCAGCATTGAATCAGTATGGTTGGAAATTTGTTCTTTAAAAAAAATCAACCAGTTCAGTTCTTGTGGGTTTTATTTCTAGACACCCTAAGATGATCACCAACTGGTTCGATGATTTTTGTAAAATGATAGACAATGTTTGGATCTCAGGGAAAGAAATATTATTACTTGGTGATTTTGATATAGATCTATTTCAACCCCACCCCCAGTGGCTCAGCATCTTTACGTCATTTCATCTTTTTTTTAAAAAATGTATTACATGTCCCATGAAAGTGACGTCAAAATGTAGTACTCTTTTAGACAGTATTTAGTAATTTACTCATCTGACAGTCACATCTCGTAAAGAAGTATGTGCGCCTACAGTAGGGAAATGCCGTCTGTGTTACCTGGAGCAAAGCTGGCTTCAGAATTCCTAAAACTAACCATGTAAGACCACCTTTTTTATTTAAAAGATATGATTTACAGTCATTTTACTCTGATCTTGCTTCTGCTCCTTTTCCCAATATTTTTAGTCACAGGGATATAAATGGTGCCCTTTCCTTTTGGACATCACTTTTCTTAAGCATTGTCAAGAAGCATATTCTTCTACTTCAAACTCGCGTAATATATATATATATATAATATATATATATATATATATATATATATATATATATATATATATAAATAAAATGCCTGGGTGAGGACGGAGGCTCCTTTTTGAGTAG
>CM060339.1:24398663-24406163 GCA_030674155.1 Stramonita haemastoma
GTGTACTTATAAATTGTCTATACATTTGATACCTATCACTGGTTTGTATATGATCATTCCATTGCTGCAACGGCAGTCAATCAGTCTTTGTCTGAAAGTGTTTATAAATTCTCTACAATTTCCAAGACCTTGACTGAGCCAAACAAATCCAAAACCGAGTTCACATAAACAGGTGCGTATTTGTGTAGCCCAGTTGTTTTTCCCTTTCACATCTAGATCATAAAGCATCTTGTAAGATTTAAAAGGTAGCCTGTTCTCATCCATATGTAGAATCTTAACCCAGTATCTAATACATCTTACAGCAGCATTTAACAGAGAGAGGATATCTATTAGTTTCACTATACACAAGATCATTGGGCGTTCGTCTATCTAAGCCTAAGAAACTGCTTTAAAGCAAAGAGGTGCACTGATTCACAATGCGTTACAGCTGCATCCAAACCCCAAATTTCTGCACCATATAGCACAGTGGGTTGTATTTGGGCATCAAATATTTTAATAAACAAGTCAAATGAGTTATTATTCAATATTCGCAATTTTCTCAAAACCAATAACAAGCTTCGTTTACCTCGACTTGCCAGATCTTTACATGCAGTTGTGAAACTAAGTTTTGTAGAAAAACAGATTCCTAAGTATTTATATACATTAATCACAGGCAAGACTTTTCCATTGTACAACCATTTTTCATGAACAGCTAAATGACCACCTTTTCTGAATACAACGATATTGCTCTTATTCAGATTAACCTTAAGATCAAGAGCCGTTTGCAGCACTGCTCAAGCTATTTAACTGCTTTTGTAAGCCAACAACTGTTTCAGATAGCAGGATAACATCATCAGCAAGAAGAAGAATAAACAATTCTGTGACATCTTGGGAGAAAGAAGCACCATGCTTACCATTATTGATGACTTCTCTGGCTAACTCATTAAATGAAAACAGAAAACAATAAAGGGCTACATACATCGCCCTGTTTAACACCAGTGGTACAGTATATTATGTCAGTCAGTTTAGTACCACATCTTATTCTGCTTTTGACATTCTGATACATGGCTCTCAAACAACGTAATAATTTACCCCTCACACCATTTTTCTGGAGAATAGGCCACAAACAAGTTTCTATTAACAGAATCAAATGCCTTTTCAAAGTCAATAAATGCCACATACAGTTTACGGTTATGAGTAAACTGTTTCTGAACAAACGCAAGCAGAGTAAACATATGATCTATAGTAGAGTATCCTCTCTTAAAACCAGCTTGGTGTTCACCTGTAATATCATTTTTCGTAACCCATTCTTGTAATCTATTATTAATGATAGTACTATACAACTTACTACTTATGTCACTAAGAGAGATTCCCCTGTAGTTATTAGGGTTATCAACATCACCCTTTTTGTGTAATGTTAGGATTATAGATTCAGTCCAATTATTGGGAAAAGGCCATCATCAAAGATTTTGTTAAACAATTTTAGAAGGAAAAGCACTACATTTTCACCTCCATTTTTCAGCAATTCTCCAATGATTTGATCAGGACCTGCTGCTTTATCATTCTTTAGTTTTCTAAGTGCCCAATATATTTCACCTTAGATATTGGACGATCAAAATCTTCCTCACTTTCATTCATAGTCAACATTAGCATTCATGGAGTTGTCTGAAGAATCTTTTCTCCAGCAGGTTTTTGAAATGTTGAAACCAACTGTCAACTGATATACTATTCTTTGGCTGACTATTTCTAAATGATGCCTTCTTAACACTCTTCCAGAACTGGACTTGAGAGGAAATTGAAGACACCATGTCTGCAAGTAATGACATATTATACTGTTTCCTTTTTCTTTCTAACATGTATTTATATTCCCTTCTTAAGATGCAGTACCTGTTTTTGTCTTCGTTCTTTAACGTTTTTCGGTAAGTCTTCAACAGTTTTCTTACTCTATATTTCATACTTTTACATTCATTATCAAACCATGTAGCATTAGGTAAACCTTTATTAAGATGTACCTGTTTCTGTATACATTTAGCACTGGACTTTATGCAATCATTAAACAAATCTAGAGCTTCATTAATGTTCTCATCAATCATCTGTAAGGCACTTGAAAAATTTACACACATGTCCTCCTCACAAAGATTATCTTTATAAGCTGAGAGTTTGTTTTCATCCCACACAAACTTTTCCACTACAGATGGCTCTTCAGCTGTTAATATGTTTTACACAATGGATTGATATGTAATTTACAGGAAGGTGATCTGAATCAGAACGTTCAGCAACAAACAAACGACATGAATCAAAAATCTGAGAGAACAAATCATCTGACACTAAAAAATTAATCATTAACACTGCATTCTCCATCAGAAATATAGGTAAAGCGTCCTTGCTGATCGCCATTACACACGCCATTCAGAATTTGCAAACTAAGTGCAGTACACATATTCAATAATAACTTACCATAATTATTGATAACAGAATCTTCAGAATACCGATTACCACTGAGAGACATGCTTTTACTATAAGAATCTAAAATACAGTCATTCGCCACATGATGACAAGAAAAATTTGATGTCCTGCTATTTAAGTCTCCACACAATATTATATCAACTTTATCCAAAGTAACAGCACAATTGACTAAATATTCTTCCAACATAGCAATCCCGTTATCATAGTCAAACATGTTATAAAAAGGAGAACCTTCAGGTGGGATATACACACATACAAGCAAAACATTTCTTGAAGTACACAACAAAGATTTGTCACAGAGAAAAGAACAAACATTAGGGTATGGAACATCTAAACATTTTACAAGAGCAGCTAACTCATGCTTTATGAAACAAACTATCTCCCCTGATCGCCTCCCTTGATGGCTAACTTTAATTGCCGACTTACAGAAGGCCTTATAGCCACTAAACACATCTGGCTGAATATCTTCTAGGAACGTTTCTGTCAGACAAATAAAATCGAAGCTACGCACATACGATACAAAATCTCCATCGGAGAGTTTTGAAAACAACCCATTAATGTTCCAGGACAAAAAGAAAAAGTTTTATTTGTTTGATTTGTAATGTCACAATCCAGTTGATCTACTACATCATCTACACACTCAATTTCAATAATTTCATTAATAGTACAAGACACGGAATTAATACTTTCAACAGTACCAAGATCATCATTTAAAGAAGACTCTTTATTTAAACAAGGACTACAACATGACTCATAGATATGTTGGGTTGGGTCTATGCCTAGGCCAAGTGTACAGTGGTCTTTGTCTTCGTCTCCTCGCGTGGCTTCGCCACGCGCTGTGTCAATCTCACTTGAAACAGCACAAAGCCGTCTTACGTGATTATCAGTCTGACGCTTCATGACCGGTGTACTTCTACTTTTGCTTCCCCCCTGTGAATTGCCTCCACCGTACGATGTGTGTATGGGCCGGCCAACAAGCTATTCCTTTCTTTCTAAATCATGAAGGGTCACCCTTTCACCATCAATGATCAAATGATCAAAGATCATTCTCACATTTTTTCCTTCTGCTCGGGCACTCTTCAAATACGGGGTGAGTTTGCGTCTAATTTCTCTAACAGCTTGGGAAAAATCTTCGTCTACGAAAATCTTTGAACCCTTCAGCGCGTCTTTGCCTTCAGTATGCTAAGCTTATCTTGATAAAAACAGCACCTAGCAATAATGGGAGAGTTGGGTTTCGAATTTATCCTGTGCACTCTATCAAATTTCACATCTGCCACATCCATTTTTTTCTGAGAGAAGATTTTTTACAACCCTCTCACAGTCAGCTCCAGACTCATCAGCTCTCCTATCTAAACCATGAAAAATGACGTTGTTTCGTCTGGACCTTCCTTCTAGATCTTCAGATTTCTTTTCCAGCTTTTCAACCCTATCTAACAATTCTGTATTTGACTGTTTTAAGTCTAAATTTTCAGTTCTAAGATTGTCCAAGTCTTGTTTCAGGCTACACATTTCCTCTTTCAACACATCCACACTGTCTGTCAACAATTTTATCTCATTCTTCAAACTGTCCGTTGTAGTTTTCAGCAGGTTTTCCACTTTCTCGATTTTGGCTGTCATGGTGTTGAAGGACAGTTCCTTAGGAGAACCAGCAGAAGAGGAATCCTGGCCACGGTGTATGGTCGTAGGCGTGTTGGTAAAGGTTGGTCACATCAGCCCTAGTTCTGGTTTTCCTGGATGCAGTACCTGTGATGGTGCTACGACCACCAGCACCACCAACCAAACTGGTCTGCCTCAGCTTGCAGCCAGTGGATCCAGGAGCTGGAGGGGTGGGTCCAGGGTTGGTCTCCACATCACCACACCGCAATAAAAGCCCCCCCCAAAATAGAAGGGTGAGGGTCAGTCCTAACAGGACACCGTCACGCCGGTTTCTCAAAGTCAGAATGGAGTTTCTCATGGCTGATTTAAATTCTGCCCGTTTGGACATGAAGGTGGCAAATACTGCGGCAAATGTCCCACACACGGCTCTGTATAACTGCACGGATATGCCCATCCTCCTGATCTATCTATATACAATCAATGAAAATTTACAGACACTTAAAAACTAGCTATTAAATCACAAAAACACTAGAGCGATTTCAGTGCGTCTTGTCCTTCACATCACGTAATTGGCCCCCACCGAGAGAGAGAGAGAGAGAGAGAGAGAGAGAGAGAGAGAGAGAGAGAGAGAGAGAGAGAGAGGAGAGGACGAGAGAGAGAGAGACGCAGACGCAGACGAGAGAGAGAGTGAGAGAGAGAGAGAGAGAGAGGAGAGAGAGAAGAGAGAGAGAGAGAGAGAGAGAGACAGACAGACAGACAGACAGACAGACAGAAAGCCAGAAAGCCAGAATGATGGTGGAGTCAAAATGAAAAAAAAGAAAACTTAAAATCAAGAGCCCACAAGAAAGTATCATTTAGACAAACAGACAGTGACGAATATCTAAACAGACATAAAGACAAACACAAAGATAAAAAAAAAAACAGATAAAAAACTCAAAGCCAACAGATAATCAAGAATGACTCAGGCAAAGACGGAGACTCAAAAACGAGCGAAACAGAGTGACAAATGGTCCTATAATGACCACAGTCCTGATGAACTAGGAAACGGACAAAAAAAAGGGGGGGGGGGGGGAAGGGGAAGGAAGCAGCCAATCATATTGCTGATAACATGTCAAGCTGAAAAGAACACAGAAAACGGACGAGAGAGAAGAAAAATCAAGATTAAAAACAGAAAAAAAGGAACAGTTGGTGGCTGGAGAGGGCGAAAGGCTCTAGATCTTTGGGGGGGGGGGGGGGGGGGGGGGGGGAGGAGGAAAAGGAGAAGAGATAGAAGGTGTAATTTTATTCATTTTATTTTTATTCTTTTATATCGAAGATAATGGAATATGCACGAATGTGCTTTTTTTTTCGTCCAACCCCCGTGTGTATACAGTTTTGTAAATTTTGTCATATGTTCCCACCGCCGCACAATGGCCTACTCTTACGAAAAACGGAACAGGATTTAACCTGTGCGCAAGATGTTCTGCGTGCGTTCGCACACGGGGCCTCAGTTTACAGTTTAATCCGAAAGTCTTTTGGGGAGAGTAGGTAGAGTCAGCACTGATGTAAACTCCTGGGGAAAAATCCCCTCGAACGGGAATCGAAGTCGTGTCGTCAAATTGCGGGCGCAATGTTCTGACCACTAGGCTATCCCGTCCCCGTGTAAGAAGAAATGTGCAAGGCAAAACCTTCTCATGCATGGGCATCACCACTTTCAACAGCAGCAACAACAACAATAATAGTGATAGGAGATACGGGATAGACTGGTAGTTAGAACGTTACACATTACACTCGCAATCTGTCGACACGGGCTCAAATCTCGTTCAAGAGGATTTGTCCCTGGATTTAACAATATCAGTGCCGACTCCACTCCCCCTCAAAAAAGTCCTTCGGATGAGATTATAAACCATGGCTCTGTGTGCAAACGTACGCAGAACATCTTGCGCACACGTTAAAACCTGTTCCACTTCTCAGAAGATTAGCCTAGTGTTAAGCGGCGGAAACGGATGACAAATTTTGCAAATCTGCGTACACATGAGAACGGAATGTAAAAAAATAAACTGTAAATCAAATAAACAAATAAGCCAAACTCACTAACCACAAAACAAAAAAACATAAAACCTAGCAAAAAATGAACAAATAAAGACAAATTTAAAAAACCACACAAACTCCTTGAAAACGAATTTCCAAAATCAAAATGCATGAAATAACAACGAAAGAAAAACTGTAACAAAAGCCCCAAAAGCAATAGAGCCACCATGCACAAAAAGAACACCTCTACAAAACAAACCATCAAGCACCACCAAGAAATATAATAACCAAGAAAACCTCCACTCCCTCAAAAAAAAAAAAAAATCCTCGGTTTTTTTTGGGCTGCTGTCGTAAAACATTCAAAAGGTAACGCCCAAAGGATCACACCGTGCTATGGATATGATAATCGAGAGATGTGCGAAAAATGACAGATGGGAGAGATAGGAAGAAGAAAGCGAGAAGGAATCGAAATAGAAGAAGAATGCAATGAAGAAGAAGAAGAAAAAGAAGAAGAAGAAGAAGAAGAAGAAGAAGAGAAGAAGAAGAAGAAGAAGAAGAGGAAGACTGTGAAAAAATAGAAGAAGAGGACGAAGATTGCGAAGAATGCAGGGAAAAAATGAAAAAGAAGAAGAAGAAGAAGAAGAAAGAAGAAGAAGAAGAAGAAAGAAGAAAGAAGAAGAAGAAGAAGAACAACAACAACAACAACAACAACAATAGCAAAAACAACAACAAACAGGATAAGGAGCAGGAGGATTAATTGAATGAATGAATGGACGAATGCATGTTTAGATAAAAAAATGAACGAACGAACGAATGAATAAATAAAGGAAGGAAGGAAGGAAGGAAGGAAGGAAGATAGGAAGGAAGATAGGAAGGAAGGAAACAGCAAAAGAACTGGGCTAAAAGTTAGAGTCAACACAGCAATAAGAGGGACGAAAAGAGCACACAGAGTACTAGAGAACAATTAGGAAGAAATAGATGTGAACCAAACACACCCACAGTACACACAAACAGACCGACAGATCAAACAAAAGACATACATACATACAGACAGACAGACCAAACAAGAGACATACAGACAGGCACACAGACCCATCAAAAGACATACAGACAGACAGACAGACCAAACAAAAGACATACAAACACACAGACAGACAAACCAGAAAAGGCAGACAGACAGGCTGACAAACAGCACACACCAAAAAAATGACAGCTGCAGGGAAATGAGACTCCAAAATGGGTCACACAGAATGACAAATGGTTCTGTAACGGTCACAACTCTGATAGAGAGAGAGAGAAAACGAAGGATGAAAATGGCAAAAAGGGAAGAAACAGCCAATCATATTGATAATATAATATGATGATATGATGGCATTACAGGACAGGATGAGGGTGGAGAGAGGTGGCAGGGAGGGGGAGGGGGTGGGGAGGGGGAAGGGGCTTAAGCAA
>CM060339.1:24416163-24418663 GCA_030674155.1 Stramonita haemastoma
ACCACTAGCCAGACAGTCAAAACACATATTCTAACCCCTTTTGATCTTTTTTTCGTTAATCAAAAGCTAAGGACACAAACACCCTTTAGGGACACCTCAAACACCGTGAGAACGGTCCCTGGAATTCCCTGCTCTGGTGTCAGTTTCCCTGTGTGAAGGGATTTCTCTCCGACCTAAACACTTTGCTTAGGCGTCTATAGTATATAGCCCCTAGCCAGATAACATGGGGAATTAACAGCGGAGGTAAAGAACGAAAGCATGCCTCCTCTCTCCTCTATACTACCCATATATATCTCTGAAATAGAAGGAGAGGGGTTGGGTACTATAAAAAAAAAAGAGAGAGAAGAAGAAGAAGAAAAAGAAAGTAAGAAGAAAATAAAAGAAAGAAAGAAAGAAAGAAAGAAAGAAAAGTAGAATGAAAGACAGAAGGTAGTGGGTAGGGGTGGGGATGGGAGGTGGGGATTAATTTTGTGTCGTAAAGATACTAACGTCGTAAAGTGGATAACCTTAACAGAAATCAGAACTGTGGTTCTGGAAAACTAATGCGGGCGGGGGGGGGGGGGGGGGGGAGAGGAGAGAGAAGAGAGAGAGAGAGAGAGAGAGAGAGAGAGAGAGAGAGAGAGAGAGAGAGAGAGATTTGATTTGGTTTGATTTGATTTGATTTGATTTATTCTTTCATATCGAGGATAATGGAATAAGCACTCTTGTGCTTTTTTACATCCAGTCCCCGAGTGTATGCAGTTTTGTAAATCTTGTTATCTGTTCCCAGTTCTGTTCTCCTCGACCGAAATCGAACCCGGGTCGTCAAATTGCCAGCGCAATGTTCTGACCACTACGCTATCCGTCCCAGAGAGAGAGAGAGAGAGAGAGAGAAGAGAGAGAGAGAGAGAGAGAGAGAGAGAGAGAGAGAGAGAGAGAGAGAGAGAGAGAGAGAGAACGAGAGACAGACAGAGAGACAGAGAGACAGAAAGACAGAGAGAGAGACAGAGAGAGAGACAGAGAGAGAGAGAGAGAGAGAGAGAGAGAGAGAGAGAGAGAGAGAGAGAGAGAGAGAGAGAGAGAGTGGGGTTAGAGGGGGAGGTGAGAGGGGGGAGGGAAGTCTGTTCTTTTTTCCTTTCACCAGGTGTGCTGTCAATGCAGAGACTATAATAAAATTGCAATACAGACGGATTCCAAGTCTGAACAATTCTTATTGTCTCTATGAGCGTGCGAATCGGGTATAAGTACAACAGATTTTTTCCTGGGGTGTAGGGAGTATTCATTTGATGGTAGCAGCTTGGACTTTTTGGGGTTTTTTTGTTTTATGTATGTCATATATTTTTTATTGTCATAATTTTGGGTCGTGTTTTCATGTGTTGATGGAAAAAAAAAAAAAAAGAAGCGCTAGGTAATTTAACTATAAATTCAAATTACTTTTTGACCAGGATTGTGCAGTAGAAGGTATCAAATTAATCCAGTTAAGGACAAATAATCCATTAAATGACACAAAAGACCTACTGGGAATTTTAAAACTTAAAGAGATGAGATGGGAGATGACAGTAATAAGCCGGGAGGGAGGGGGGCTAGGGGGGACAGGCGGGGGGGGGGGGGGGGGGGGGGGGG
Source organism: Stramonita haemastoma (assembly GCA_030674155.1). Classification (NCBI taxonomy): domain Eukaryota; kingdom Metazoa; phylum Mollusca; class Gastropoda; order Neogastropoda; family Muricidae; genus Stramonita; species Stramonita haemastoma. The sequence goes on from CM060339.1 coordinate 24,417,766, forward strand.
GGGACGGAGGATAGGGGGAGGGGGGATTAGAGAATTGTCGTTGAAAGAGGGCAGGTAGTGGTGAAGGGTGGGGGTGTGTGTGTGTGTGTGTGTGGTGTGTGTGTGTGTGTGTGTGTGTGTGTGTGTGTGTGTGCGCGGGGTGGAGGGGGTGGGGCTTGAAGAAGGAGGACAGTGAAAGAGGATTGGGAGGGTGTGGGTTGTTCTTGTGATGTTTCGCATGATCGCGTCATTGTCATGTGAGGAAGAAATATGACTTTAGGTAGATCTACTCTCAATAACATAAAAGATTAAAAAAAATCAGCATGAAGGAAAAGGATCCTTGTGTTTACTACCTTACATCCACACACACACACACACACACACACACACACACACACACACACACACACACACACACGCGCGCGCGCGCGCGCGCGCGCACGCACGCACGCACGCACACACACAGAGACACACAGACACACAGACACACACAACATACACACACACACACACACACACACACACACACACACACATACATACCCCCCCCACACACACACACACACACACATACCAAATCTGTGTCATCGTACGTGTTATCTCTGTGCTGTCATTCCTTCAGGCAAAAAAAAATCCCCACGAAATTTGACATCAGTAAAAGCTAAAACTGTCTGCCTTCACAGACAGGTGATGTCACACTAATGGGGGTAGAGTCAAGTCTTTTTTACATGATAAGTACTTGCCAGTTTCTTCACAAGAAGGTGTCAGTCTTGAGTCATTCTCAAAGTCAGATCAGTATTTTTTTTGTTTTGTTAAGCACTTGCCATTTTCTCCACAGCACATTACCCTTTCACAGACAGATGATGTCACACTAATGGCAGCAGAGTTCGTCCTTTTTTGACAAGTACTTGCCAATTTT
>CM060339.1:24423663-24443663 GCA_030674155.1 Stramonita haemastoma
GATGCTCTGTTTTCTTGGGTAGTGGTTGAAAACATTCTGTTGCATGCACTTCGATTTCACGGTGGATTGTAGTTTACACGACCTCTGTATAAAAATCACATCCCAACTTAATTGTGCAGTTTTTCTGAGGTACAAACAGAGATTAGAAGTCATAAACGTCCACTTAGTTATGCACATAAAAATAAAGATCAGCTCGAGGTCTGCATGACTGCAAGTGGTCAACAATACAATGTACTGCAGAACAATACAAAATTAAGCAAACAATACAGTATGATACATTACAAAACAATCAAATTCCATTTCAAACGATACTGACCCAAATTCCCACGAAGTCCTCTAGATGACGCTACATTAAACCCAGGTCCCCTGTGCAAACAAAACACACACCTTGTACATAGGGGTCATCAAAACCCCTATGTATCTCTTTGACACATACATACCCAGTATGCGAACTGGACAGGAACAGACATCGCTGGCCTCGCCTTACTGGCTCTCAACCACTGTGCCATTGGTGGCTGTTGGGGTGGTGCTGTTCTTCTAGAGACACCACAGCCCAAAAAAGGCAGCCTGGTGATGAATATAGTATGACAGAACAAAAGCTGGTACAGTGTATACAACAATACGCAGTTTTACATAAAATATTGACTAAACAATTGCACCACAGCACAGTGTAGGGTCGTGTTCACACGCATACACACACACACACACACACACTCGGCAATCACAAATACACGCTAAGGCACCCACATACACACCCTCAAAAACAAGCCACATATACATGTAGAGAAGATGTGACAAACGGCTATTTTTCAGTCCCACCATACCCCAACTTTGGCACAGTAACAGACTCTACAGCACCATGAGAGTGATCTACTGTAGGCACACAGACTTTACTAGCATCTTTGATATGGCGCTGCTTTTGTGGCGATACTACAGCCCGAAAGAGAACTGTCTGGCGAATACAGTATGTCCGTGGAACAAATGCTGGTCCACTTTGCGCTATAACAAATAATATTAATAATAATGTACAATATGATGCATCACAACACAGTGCAGGGCCCTGCCACACACAATAAAGGTTAACACAAATGTGACGCTCCACCACGAAATGAGTCGCTTAGCACATCACTTTTCTGCTAGGGGACATTTTGGGCAGGTGGGGGTGAGGTTGTGGATTTTGAGATTTTTATTGATTATAAAACTCTAGCACTTATTTTTTACATTGAAGTGAAATAGCAAGTCATAATTTTGTTTCTTTTGTCTTTAAAGGTGTTTTGAAAATAGCCAAGTTCTCATTCTGGCCACCTACTAACTTGTCAATTTCTCATTTTGCCATTTCCTGCAGTTGCAATAACTTGACAGAACTGTCCGATTTTCAATTTGTGTTTTGGTATTGTATAGCCATTTTATTAACATGCCAATAACTAAAAACTGACCTCTGGTGCAATGCGACTCCTTATGTGGTGCAGTGTCACAAAGACAGGCGTGCCTGCCCATACACACCCTCAAAAATAAGGGGCAGATAAATAAGATGTGACAAAAGGCCGGTTGGAGCCCCATCCTACCCCGACTTTTGTGCAGTAACAGAGCCCACGGCACCAAGAGAGTTTTCTACTGTAGGCATACACACTTTACTAACATCTTTAATATGGGTGGTGCTGTTCTTGTGGTGATACCACAGCCACAAAGAGAACAGCCTGGCTTGAATCTAGCAAGTCTGTCTGAACGAAAGCTGGTAAAGTGTATGCAACAATGCATAGTATTACACATAATATCAATGAAAATATACAATTGATGCACCACAGCACAGCTCAGCGCAGGGCAGTTGCCACACGAACACACAAAAAATAGAATAGCACTGTGGTCCAAAAGTTCAAAGCAACATGATAATGATGAGGATCATTTATGGGTGCACTTTCAGACATATGACCAGTACGCCTGTAGATTTTCTGGGCAATGTGCTCTTAAACATGATACGAGGTGTAGATACAAACGAATGCACTGGGCCTAAGATGCAGTCATTTCTTTAATACACCTAAGATCTGGTTTCTTTGTTTGAGCGGTTTTGTTTTCAAAGAGATCTGCTTCAGCAATATTAATTTTTAAAATTCATTTTTCCTCTTCATCACATAAATTGTCATGTTGTACTGACGCGTACTGTCCTAACAACACATGTACGCACGCACATACATATACGCGCGCGCAAATACACGCACGCTTGCACGCCCCCCCCCCCCCCCCCCCCCACTGAATACATGCATAATATGCTGTGATATGTATGAGACAGAGACAGACAGAGAAACAGTCAGCAGGAACATTGCTGAAAGTAGCCTACACATCCACCACCCAAAATAAGCCTTTGTTTAAAGAAAAACCCAAACGGTAAAACATTCGTGAGTAGCTGAACAAAACCTTGAACTGAACATTTTGTGCATGTGTTGTGTCGTAAAGTGTTCTAAATCCTAAAATGAATATGCTCAATAGAGGTAAGAACTTCTCCCTGGGTTTTGAAACAACCTCCCCTTTCCTTTACCAGATGGGCTGTCAATGCACAGACTGCAAATTACAAAACAAACGAATCTAAATCTGAAATTCTTCTTGTGAACGTGCATATCAATAGAACAACAGATTGTCCTCGGTAAGTCAAGGAGTCCTGTACACGTTTTGAGTTTGCAGTCTCGACATAGCTTTTATCTTATATAAAGTATCTTTTTATGGCCACCATTTTGGGTGGGTTTTTCAAGTGTATTGATAGAAAACGAAGTGCCCGGCAGTTTAGAAATAATTTCCAGTTACATTGTTAAGACCAGGTTTTTGCAATTGAAGGTTTTACTCCAGCTAGGGACATAAAACATTTAGCGACACAACACACACGTGCAAATCGTGTCTCTGTTGCGAGTTCCGGTGACTTGATTTGTTTCTTTCTTTTCATTTTTTTTTCTCTTGCCATTTCAAACGGCCTGACATCTGCATGCAGTGTGGACCACTTGAACAGCTGGGAAAGCAAAATGTGGGATTTTGAACATCATCGTTTTTGCCTTTGTCTTTTTTATAGAAAGACTATGATGAAGAGCAGCACTGGTGAGTAATTTTTATTTAGAAGTAGCTACTTAGTAAGTAGGCCATTAGGTATCGATAGTGGTAAGAAACTCGCGTAGAGCATGGCAGCAGGAGAAGCCCCCTTCAAACAAGTGTTTCGGGCCTTTAATCTTCCTTATTTATTTTAAAACTTAGGGGGAAATCCCTGCTTTGTGAATTTCATGACAACTGCTGCCAAGAAATGTTTATTTTGAGTGCAGCAAGTGGTTTGGCGCATTCACAAGGACCAGGGCTGAGAGTCTGATCTAGTGTAGTTGTGTCATAAACCAATCAGGCCTATTCTGATCTAGTGTAGTTGTGTCATAAACCAATCAGGCCTATTACGTAGTTTTGAAAACTGATTGAAACAGCTATGTCGTGAACCAAAATGGTTTGGTACTGTTACGAATACGCATCCTCCAAACACACACACACACACACACACACACACACACACACACAAAACACACACACACACACACACACACACACACACACACACACACACACAAAACACAACACATCCAGACTTTCAAGGCAAGATTGTTTTTCATTAGGAAGGTGTGAGCTTAAGATCTTAACCCCTCCCCAACCCCCCTCCCCCCCAAAAAAAAGCGTAAACCCTTACTCATAATTATGTTAATGCTTGAAATGGGAAAGATGTTGAGATGCTCCCCTTCTTCCTACAGCTGTTTTTTTTTTTCTTTTTCAATATTGTGAAATAGTGCTGTAGAATTGAGAAATAGACAAAGAAAGCTATTTTGGATAAACGATCCTAATATTAAATGGTAGGCAGGCAATTGCAAGCATCTTTACATCAACAGGTGCAAATGAACATCTTGTGTTTTAAGACATGTTTATGCATTTTCTTGCTGAAAGTTTTAGCAGAGCAGTTTTGATGTGATCACAAGAGAGCGTGTGTGTGTGTGTGTGTGTGTGTGTGTGTGTGTGTGTGTGTGTGTGTGTGTGTGTGTGTGTGTGTGTGGGGTATGCGCGTGTGTGTGCGCTTGCGTGTGCGAGTACGTTCGGATTTGCTAGGACCATAGATTGTTATTGATTGCTTGTGTGATGTATAGGTCGATGCAAGCGCTTTGATTTGTTTTTACAAGATATAGCGCTATATAAGATCCATGTATTATTATTATTATTATTATTATTATTATTATTATTATATTATTATTATTATTATTATTATTATTATTATTATTATTATTATTAACTGACAATAATGTTAAATGGAACGATGTGGTTTTTGTCTGTGCTAATTGTCAATTTTATCATCTTTACAATTTTTTTTCGTTCCGAGGTTCACGCTCCGAGGTTGACTGAAGATGAAATTTTGCATATGCGACCATTTTTGCTCACCGCTAAGGTTGTCGCTTTCCGACTTCAAGAATGATGTCTAAACACACCTGTGTGCATGCGGGGTTTTTTGTGTTTTTTTTTTTTTTTAAATATCATTCGTTCCTACCGCCACAGAACGGCCTACTCTTCCGGAAGACGGAACAAGTTTTAACGTGCTGTTGTTATTGTAGTTAATTTTTGCACTTGCTGATATTAAACATTTTTGTCAGCGCAGTTAAGTTTGCTTGACTGTACATTTATGAGTTGGGTTTGGCTTTATCTTGACAGAAAAATGTGGACAATAAGTAAATACGTAAATAATTTGATATATGAATATAAAAACGTTGCATGTCATTATTCGTGTGTTAAAGAGACTGGAGGATATGAATCTTTTACTACAGCTCCTATCAATGATGTCATTAATGTTGTCCATTACTGGTAATTGGGAGGATCTATGGTCTAGAGACTGATCCCCGCTTATCGCCCGAAACTTTATCCTGTCCACTAGACTGTGAGTGGTGGCCTGCATACAAGTCTTTCGGAAGGGATGGTGAACAAGGTCCTGCATGCAGCACACATTCAGCGCACGTAAGAGAACCCACGACACCATGAAAGAGATCTCCAGCAAAATTCTGTAGAATAAAGCCCTTCTCATAGGGAAACTAATACACTTTAAAAAAGGACATTTTTTGGAGTGGTACTGCTCTTGTGGCAACGCACTCACCCCTGAGAGAGAAGCCCAAATTGCCCGCAGATAAATATGCTGTGACTGGAAGTGGTATTCAATTCAATTTTCAATTTATTTGAATTCAGTTCAGTTGTGAAGTTATTTTACACTGCTTTACAATAGAAACGAGTAAAACTGTCGTTGTCATAACATGGGCGTAAATTTTCATACTTTGAGATTAAAAAGATTATATCGCTGTATAATTTTAAACCTACCTTATGAACTTACGTGGTTTTTTTGTTCAGGTAAAACTGGGTGGCCAGGCTACCTGCCATGGCAACCTGTCCTAACCAACGTTACAAGACAGCTGACATCACAGACACCAGAGGAAGAGTTGGGTTTGCAACAAGATGGACCAGACAAACCTCAACATCAAGGACCACACAAACCTCAATATAGACCACACAAACCTCAACATAGACCACACAAACTTCAACATCAAGGACCACACAAACCTCAACACGGAACAGACAAACCTCAACATCAAGGGCCACACAAACCTCAACATCAAGGACCAGACAAACGTCAACACGGAACGACAAACCTCAACATGAAGGGCCACACAAACCTCAACATCAAGGACCAGACAAACCTCAACATGAAATGCCTGCAGCAGCATCCCCTGAGGGAGGAAGATCAGCACTCTGCTCTTCAGTCTCCCTTCCCTACCATCATCATGGCCACAGATTCCAGAGAAAAGGTATGTAAAACAGCGTGGTGTAGCTTACGGGAAAAAAATGTCTTCCCAATTCTGTAAAAAAAAAAAAAAAAAAAAAAAAAGGAAAAATATCCACCATATTTTTTCATATGGTTACTTGTAGTTTTATTTCAGTTACTGGATGTGTTTCTGAAACGGCATTTAAAAAAGGAACATGTATTTCTTCAGTAGACAGTGCCGAAGAAAATTTACAAAAACTGCATACACACGGCGACTGGATGTAAAAAAAAAGTACGAGTGCTTATTTCATTATCCTTGACATAAAAGAAAAAATAAGTAAAGAGTAGATGAGAATTATATTAAAATGGTAAAGAAACAATCTGGGCAATCTCATAAATGTAAACCCATTTTTCATTTTGTTTTGGTTGTGATACAGTACTGCATGACCTAACTTTTACATCAGAGGAGTGCTGTTGTTTATTTACTACCACAAGTATAATTATTGGTTAGATTTCCCACAGTTGTAAAATCGTCTTTGAAAATTGTCTTTGAAAATCGTGTTAAGACACTATGTCCTAACAATGAATGCCTGAAACCAGTACCCTATGTGTTCGTTACAGAAAAAAATGTCTGAAAGCTAACCTAAGAATCTTTCTGTCGAAAATGAGTACTGGGAAATGTAGAGATCAAAAACATTTTTTGAAGAAAAAAAAAATTCAACTGAGGGAGGGATATCTATAATGCATGCTAATGTATTTTTTTTAAATTTTATTTATTCTTTTATATCGAGGATAATGGATTAAGCACTCGTGTGCTTTTTTACATCCAGTCCCCGTGTGTATGCAGTTTTGTAAATCTTGTCATCTGTTACCACCGGCACACGATGGCCTACTCTTGCGAAAAGCGGAACAGGATTTAACGTGTGCGCAAGATATCTGCGTGCGTTAACTCCAGGGGAAAAATCCCCTCGACCAGGATTCGAACCCGGGTTGCGGGCGCAATATTTCTCTTCGTAGAATTTAATTTTTAACGCTAAAACCACAATTCTAGATAGAAGGCAATGAGGTGCTCATGGCTGTAGTCTATGATCTGTACCATATTGGTTTTCTATTTAATTTTATTCTATTTTTATTTTATTTCTTGCACACACGCCAGAAGACCTTTTCATAGAACATCTTACACATACGTCAGATGATAAAAAAAACCCTGGATTATCTTACGAACACACATGTCAAAAGACCTTTTGGTAGGACATCTTGCACTCACGTCAGAAGACTTTTTTCATATTTCCAAAGGGTCTGCCAACATAGACAATAAAAAGACAGGATCATGGAACTAAGTGTAGATAATAAAAAAAAACATAATCATTAACAACAACAACAACAAATTCAGCGACCTCTCAAAAGTTTTGCCATGGACACTGTGATATGGATCTGTAGTAGCCAGTTGCTCATGGTTTCTTTCCCCAGGTCAGCTCCACTCTCCTGGATCTGTCTGTCCACTGCAGGTTGTGAAGACACCAGCAGCACGATGCTGGAGCACAGGGCCCAGTGGACTTGTCCTCACCCACATGACTTGACTTGACCTATGTAAGACCGATAGGGAGGACGGGTAACAACCGAAGACAAGGAGCAATGCTTGAACACAGCGCTAAAGGGTTGAGCTTCTGAAGGGCAAAGTCTGGAAAAACGAGCCCCTAAAAGGTTGCATTGCCGCCGCTGTAGTCTAGTGGTAAGGGCGTTGGACTCGTAATCTAAAGGTTGCGGGTTCGATCCCAGCTTTTGGCTATGGCGTTGTGCCCTTGGAAAAGGCACTTTACGGCTATTTTCTCACCCCACCCAGGTGTAAAAGGGGTACCAACCTTGTGTTGGGGGTTAACCCTGCGATAGACTGGCGTCCTATCCAGGGGGGAGTCTATGACTCTCAGTCGCTTAACGCCACAGATACCGGGATAAGCACCGGCCTGATGAGCCTTAGGCTCGTGACAGACCCTGAAGGACAAATCCCGTATGCAAAACAGGCCCCTGAAGGGCAAAATCCTCCATGCAAAACAGGCCGCTGAAGGGCAAAATCCTGCATGCAAAACAGGCCCCTGAAGGGCAAAATCCTCCATGCAAAACAGACCCCTGAAGGGCAACATGCAAAATAAGCCCCTGAAGGGCAAACTCCTGCACGCAAAACAGGCCCCTAAAGGGCAATATCCCAAAAGACCTGCCCCTGAAGGGCAAACTCCTAAAGACCAACTCCTGAAGGGCACACTCCTGAAAGACCAGCCCCTGAAGGGCAAACTCCTGGAAGACCAGCCCCTGAAGGGCAAACTCCTGAAAGACCAGCCCCTGAAGGGCAAACTCCTGAAAGACCAGCCCCTGAAGGGCAAACTCCTGAAAGACCAGCCCCTGAAGGGCAAACTCCTGAAAGACCAGCCCCTGAAGGGCAAACTCCTGAAAGACCAGCCCCTGAAGGACGAATCCAGTGCAGGCCTAGCATTGTTGCCCAGGGATCTAGGATCAGATCCCACTAGGCTGAAGAGCAAAGTTGATAGAAGTTTGGGGGCTTTCGCATCATGTCTGCATGACCTCGTATCTCTGAAACAATTCAGTGATCAAATGCGATGAGAGCAGTGAGGACTGGGGTCTCTGTGGACATCGGACATTCGACATGCAGCAGCATGTGAAAGGTAAGAATTGCAAAGCCTCCTTCCATGAAAGGGCTACCTTGCATTCTTCACAGGTATCTTTGTACCGAGTACAACCTGTCTATGCCTGCGTGCATCATGTTCACACGTGTACCTCAGTCTCTCACATTTCCCAAATCAAAATTTGTCCCTGGAGTTTTCGGTAAGGCTCAACGATCGCGGATTTCAGAACTTCATCAGGAGCCTTTGAACCTTACTCTGTGATCACAAAGACTGGCAGACTAGCTGTCGGCATTGGGCTTGGTGTCCTAAACTGGCACAGCCAGTAAAAAACCCTTACACACAGTGCTCAAGGGGAAAGGACACATCCAGCCCCCAGACTTTGTTCAAGCATTTGCTCGACCTCCCGGGTCTCTCCCATCTCGCCCTGATTCCTTAAAAGTCTTAGCATAGATGTCAAAAAGTCATGTGGGTCATCTTAGTTCTCTGGCCCTGTCTCTGACGTCGTGATTGTCACACGTATCAAGACCTCACAAAGGTAAGTACACGTGCAATGTTTTCTTCTTTTTTGTGCTTTTGTTTTTCGAGGTACCACTGCGAAGTTTTAAGATTATGTTGAATATTCCCGTGTTTCCATAACTTACCGAAAGAGACGAAACTTCCAGACCTTTATGGGCCTTTTTGATATTCCGCATGCCTGTATACACGAATGAAAGTAAAGCACCAGCAAACATGAATAGAAGTTATGAAAGATTATGACAAAATGTCCCCCTGATGTGTTAAGCACTGTCAAGATTAAACCTGGGTATCAAAGATTTCATAATTGTAACAATTAGAAATTCGACACAGACCAAACAAATCGCCAGCAGTTGATGTGAAGAAAAGCTTAGACACCTGTTAATTGCTAAAACATCCCTAGAAACTGTGCATTTTCTGAAATGTAGAGAATACACAACATATATACATAATCTCTCTCTCTCTCTCTCCTCTCTCTCTCACTCTCTCCTCTCTCTCTCTCTCTCTCTCTCTCTCTCCTCCCTCTCTCTCTCTCTCTCTCTCTCCATCCCCCCTCCTCTCTCTCTCCTCTCTCTCCCCTCCTCTCTCCTCTCTCTCTCTCTCTCACATCTCTCTCCTCTCTCTCTCCTCACTCCTCACTCACTCCCCCTCTGCCCTCCCCCACCCTCACCCTCTCCCCCTCTCGTCCCTCCCTCCCGCTTCCTCTCTCTCTCTCTCTCTCTCTCTCTCTGTCTCTGTCTCTCTCGTCTCTGTGTGTGTGTGTGTGGTTGTCTCCTCTCTCTCCTCTCTTCAGCCTCTCTCTCTCTCTCTCTCTCTTCTCTCTCTCTCGTCTCTCATTCTCGTCTCTCTCTCTCCGTCCTCCTCTCTCGTCTCGTCTCTCGAGAGAGAGAGAGAGAGAGAGAGAGAGAGAGAGAGAGAGAGAGAGTGTGTGTGTGGTGTGTGTGTGTGTGTGTGTAGCATTATGTTTTGAAATGTCTCAATTTTTTGTGTAGAAATCCTTCCGTCATCAAGGCTGTTCCCGTCCTAGGTACTTCAATGCCTGAGGACGAGGCACGAGCAAGTGGAAACACACAATAAGGTATAGGCCCCTACCAGTGTGTCATCTTGTTGTAGTTGCTGTAATTGTTGTTTTTGTTGAGCGTTTCCGTTGCATCGTATCTTGTTTTGTATAATATTGTATCGTATTGTACTGTATTGTTTACTACTATTGTGTTGTATCGTATCGTATTGCATTTGTTTAACTCTGTCATATCGTGTGGTGTGGTGCTGATATGTGACTTTTTTTTTCCAATTCCCCATCTCCAGACAAACTGGGTTCGAATCTAGGAAAACTCTTATAGCCTTCAGTGCTAACTTTGTTGTTCTGGCATCAGTGTTATTCTCTCTTTCCCTTTCTCTTTGTCTCTTGTCTCTCACTCTGTCTGTCTGTCTGTCTCTTTGTCTCTGTCTCTCACTCTGTCTGTCCTGTCTGTGTCTGTCTGTCTGTCTGTCTGTCTGTCTGTCTGTCTGTCTGTCTCGCTCTCGCTCGCTCCATTCTCCTCTCTGTATATAAATACATCCCCCAGAATATATATATAATATAATATAATATATATATAATATATATATATAATATATATAATGTATATATAATTATCTCTCTCTGTCTCTCTCTCTCTCTCCCTCTCTCTCTCCATCTCTCTCTCTGTCTATCTCTCCATCTCTCTCCTTTCCTCTCTCTCTCTGTCTCTGTCTGTCTGTCCTGTCTGTCTGTCTGTCTGTCTGTCTCTCTCTCTCACTCTCTCTCGCTCTTCTCCTCTCTCTGTCTCTCTCTCTCTGTCTCTCTCTCTCTCTCTGTCTCTCTCTCTCTCTTTCTCTCTCTCTTGTTGTGTATGTGTATGGTCACGCGCATTGTGTGTGCGCGTGCGTGCGTGTATGTGTGCGTGTGTGCGTGCGTGCATGCGTGCAAGCATTCGAGTTCAAAACATCTTGATTTTCTTTTCCTAGAATCATTCTGTCATCGCCATGCCGAAGTCGGAAGCGCTGGACCTGACTTGTCGGACGTTTAATGGCGATCGCAACGCAATTTTGCTCATGGGACAGACACAGGCTGCTGTCAGAGCGTTCGACGAAGAAGAAGAATCCTTTTGTCATCAAGACTGTTCCCGTCCTAGTACTTCAGTGCCTGAGGATGCGGCACGAGCTAGTGGAAGCACCCATAAAGGTAATACCAGTATGTGATCTGTTGTTGTTGGCCGTTCCATAGCTAAACCTTCTGAGAGTACTCAAGAACATGTACTCTGTTTCGCACATCATACTTAGGAATATCACTGAGATTAGAAAAAATATTATAAGAAGTTTGCGTATATGGCCGGTTTTTTTTTTAAAGTGCTTTACTATATAGGCACTGTACTCTGTCTTCAGAAGATTTTTTTTATCCTTTTATGGAGCGTAAAGCTCATACTAAGAGTATGTAATGGAGGAAGAAATCTTTACATAGTTTAAAGCATAATATTTTAATATTGGCATTTAAACTTTCTTTACACCAATTACCCTAATAATAATGATAAATAATAATGATAATGATAATGGTGATAATAATGATGATGATGATGATGATGATGATGATGATGATGATAATAATAATAATAATAATAGTAATAATAATAATAATAATAATAATAATAATAATAATAATAATAATAATGATGATGATGATGATAGGCACCCATCAGTCTCGAAAGACTATGGAGTTGCACTCTAGTCTTTAGAGACTAATGATAATAATGATAAGAATGATGATGATGATGATGATGATGATGATGAATGATGATGATGATGATGATAATGATGGTGATGGTGATGGTGATGATGATGATAACGAAAATACTACTAAAGATGATAAAAACGGTGATAATATTCTTTGTACAAAATTCGGAGTAAGGTAATCTATCGTGAAATAGCCGGGAGTCAAAGTTTATTTTTTAAGGCCCCAAAAATCTCAAGTGTATAAACACTGCACAATATTGTGTGCAACAACAGGGTGTTTGTTTTAGGGCTAGTGAACTAAAAAAAATGATCAAGGATGCGCTCTCCAGGGAAAACATCATTTCCGATTTCTGTGGTATTTTATTTCACTGAGACAAGCTCCAGTTCCCAGTGTACCTCTCAAAGTTCTGCATTGTCCACTGTGATCAGCTCTCCAGTGCTGTGGAGGGGACTTCTCTCTTAACTCCTCCAGGAGTGGGTGGGGTACTGGAGTTGTTTTTCAGACAGTGTTTCCGGGGGATAATGTGTACCTGGCAGAGCCTGTCTGTTTTCCAGGTAGCAGGTGCAGGCTGGTTAGGTTTGATCGGGTATACTGCTGACCTGGTTGGCTGTAGCAGGCCTGCATTCTAGCACAAAGGGATAGTTAGTAATGCGAGGGCAAGATGTTCACTTTAGCAGGGAGCCCCACAAATACATTTCAGTGGTGCCAAGAGAATGGTTGGAATGTTGTCCACAGATGATGATCTTGTTAAATTAAAATCAATTGTTTTATATGTGTTCTTACACACTGATCTACATGGAAAACTACACCGCAGTGGACTACACACATACAACGCTGCACCACGGAACACTTCACCACGGAACACTTCACCATGGAACACTTCACCGCGGAACACTTCACCATGGAACACTGCACTGCCCAGTGACTCGCTGTGGATTTCTGCCACATTCTTGCATGTCAGGAATGGAACTACACAACTCCAGTAAGTAGGCCTATTACTTTTTCCGTCTTACCGTTGTGGTGTGTCGTGTTGTGCCGTGCCTTGCCGCGCCGTGTCGGTTGGGTCGCGTCGTGTAGCGTCGCGTCGCGTCATGACGGGTCGGGTCAGGTCGCTTGCCATGTCTGGTCGCGTCGCGTCGCGTCGGGTCGGGTCGGGTCGGGTCGGGTCGGGTCGGGTCGGGTCGAGACAGTCCGGGTCGTTAGCATGCGTGCCGTGCCGTTCCACATGGCATCACATCGCATAGTGTAGTTTGTTATGGTAAATTTTTCTGTGCGAAATTCAAGCTGACCTCCAAAGGGAGAGCACATCGCCACCAGAGCATTACCTCCCACTACTAAAAAATAATTTCTTTATGCATGTGCATTTGTTTCCCTATAAATGTGACTCTCTCTCTCTCTCTCTCCCCTCCTCTCTCTCCTCTCATCTCCTCTCTCTCTCTCTCTATCTCCTCTCTCTCTCTCCTCTCTCTCTCTCTCCACTCTCACCAAAATCCTTTCCGATGAGACTTTAAAACTGAGGCCCGTGTGCGAACGCATGCAGAACATTTGCACACACGTTAAATCCTGTCCGCTTTTCGTTAGAGTAGGCCATTGTGTGCCAGTAGGAACAGATGACAAATTTAGAAAACTGCATACACACGGGGACTGGATGAAAAAAAGCACATGAATGCTTATTCCATTATCCTCGATATAAAAAAAAGACTTAACTTTAACTTGACTCCTCCTCTCTCTCTCATCTCTCTCTCTCTAAATCTCCTCTCTCTCTCTCTCTCTCTCTCTCTCCTCTCTCTCTCTCATCTCATCCTCATCTCTCTCTCTTGTCTCTCTGTCTGCCCTCTCTGTCTGTCTTCTGTCTGTCTCTGTCTGTCTCTCTCTGTCTGCTCTCTGCTCCTGTCTCTCTCTGTCTGTCTCTCTCTCTTGTCTCTCTCTGTCTGTCTGTCTTCTGTCTGTCTATCTGTCTGTCTGTCCTGTCTGTCTGTCTTCTGTCTGTCTGTCTCTCTGCTCTCTCACTCTGTCTATCTCTCTCCCTCTCCTCTCTCTCATCTCTCTCTTCCTCCTCTCTCTCTCATCGTCCTCTTCTCTCTCTCTCTCCTGCTCTCCTCTCTCTCTCTCATCATCTCTCTCTCTCTCTCTCTATCTATCTATCTCTATCTCGATCTATCGTCTATCGATCTATCGATCTATCTATATCTATCTATATATGTGCACGCATTTAATCTGAATGTCAGTTTTTTCTGTGCAGAATCCTTACCGTCATCAAGGCTGTTCCGTCCTAGGTACTTCAACGCCTGAGGACGCGGCACGGGCAAGTGGAAACACCCAATAAGGTAATGCCAGTGTGTCATCTGCTGTTGGGCATTCCACAGCTGAACATTCTGAGAGTGCTGTGCAAAATGCACTCTGTCTCACACATCACACTTACAAATATCAATGGAAAAAAGGAAATTATGGCCGTTTTGTTTTCATATCCCTTTCTATATAGGCAGCTGTAGTCTGGATTCCGAAGATTGTTTTTATTTTCATGGAGATCACAGCTCATCCTTGGAGGTTGTCATGGATGGAGACAATCTCAACATAGTGTAAAGCAGAACATTTCAATCTCAACATAGTGTAAAGCAGAACATTTCAATCTCAACATAGTGTAAAGCAGAACATTTCAATCTCAACATAGTGTAAAGCAGAACATTTCAATCTCAACATAGTGTAAAGCAGAACATTTCAATCTCAACATAGTGTAAAGCAGAACATTTCAATCTCAACATAGTGTAAAGCAGAACATTTCAATCTCAACATAGTGTAAAGCAGAACATTTCAATCTCAACATAGTTTAAAGCAGAACATTTCAATCTCAACATAGTATAAAGCAGAACCTTTCAATCTCAACATAGTATAAAGCAGAACATTTCAATACCGACATAGTTTAAAGCATAACATTTCAACATCAACATAGTTTTAAAGCATATAACATTTCAATCTCAACATTGTTCAAAGCAGAACATTACATATCGGTATTAAATTTTGCACTTTGCTGACGTCAATAATCCCCACAAACTATTGGCCTGGCCATGACTGTTATTGCTAGAATGTTTCTTTGACAAAAATGACGATGTTTTATACTTTCATAGGACAATCTGTGTTTGAGTTAAAACTAGAAGTGGGTGTTGAGCTCAAGAGTTTTTCTCTTTTTTTTAAGTGAAGGGTGACAATCCAGTGTGGTCTACATGGACGGAGTTACAACACCTTTGGTCATGATACAAATGCGGGAATGGTGCTTAGTGTCTTGCCATAGTGTATCAAGGGATTTTTTTCAGACAAAGGGTATTCTAAGTAACATTACTCAGGTGCCTGTTTTCTTTGAGATAAAAAAAAAGTTATAACACACAACACATAATTCTCTCTCTCTCTCTCTCTCTGTGTCTCTCTCTCTGTCTCTCTCTCTGTCTCTCTGTCTCCTCTCTCCTCTCTCTCTCTCTCCTCTCTCTCATCTCTCTCTCACTCTCCTCTCTCCCTCTCTCATCCTCTCCCTGTCTCTCTCTCTCTCTCTCTCTCTGTCTCTCTCTCTGTCTCTCTCTCTCTCCTGTCTCCTCTCTCTCTCTCTCTCGTTCTCTCTCTCTCTCTCCTCTCTCTCTCTTCCTCTCTCTCTCTCTCCTCTCTCTCTCTCTCTCTCTCTCTCTCTCTCAACGTGGGTGGGTGGCTGTGTAGGCACGCATGCTCAGGTTTAATTTGAAAACTTTTCATTTTTTCTGTGCAGAATCCTTCCGTCCATCAAGGCTGTTCCCGTCCTAGGTACTTCAATGCCTGAGGACGCAGCACCTAGCAAATGGAAGCACCCTATAAGGTAATACCAGTGTGTCATCGTTGTTAGGCATTCCCCCCCCGTGTACTTCAATGCCTTTTACGGCTCAAATGCATAAAATAGGTCGTGAAGCACCCGCCCCTCCCAGACCCCCAAAAACCCAAAGGGAAAAAAGACTGGGGCACGAAAAATTTTTTTTTTCACACCCCCATTTTCTTTTTTTCTTTTCTTCTTTTTTTTAAGGGTAATGGAATGGACACACATCTTTGTGTTTTGGTTTTTTTTTTTTTAAATATTTTTTTTTTTAAACAATCCAGGCGCCCCTTTGTTGTGGCCGGGTCAATTTTTAATATTTGGCCCCATGCCCCCCCCACACTATTAACCTAAGGAACACAATAGCCTCTCTACCCAAAAATGGAAAGGTTTTTAAAAACGTGTGTGCAAGATGTTTTCGTACGTTCGCACATGTAATGGGTTTATATCTCTCCGAAAAATTTGGGGGGGGGGGTTTGGGGGGGGGGGGGGGGGGGGGGGGGGGGGGGGGGGGGGGGGTTGTGGAGTCGGCCTGTTTTAACTCCAGAGGAAACCCATCCCTTGAAACGGATCGAACCCGGGTCAGCATATCTTTGGGGCACAATGCAAAACGCTCTAACCAATCGGGGCGGTCCCCTCCCCCCCCCCCTTCCCCTACCTAAAAAGGTTTTTGGGGTTTGTTTAAATGTGAGGAGAAACATAGCCCTCAAATCACTCATTTGGGTCGGGTTTTCTTCCTAAATTTTTCACACGCTGTTAGTTGCAAGAACAAGAAAAAGAAAAAAAAATAATTCAAGTTCGTGACATTTTAGAATGTGTTATTTTTGTGAACATATTTAATCAAAATGTTTTTTCCCTTTCCATATCAAAATTCGCCGATATTTGTAGCTTCTGTTTTTTTCGGGTAATTACTTAATGTCAGACCTCATAGTGGTGTCCGATATTAATTTTTTTCTCATATTGAGCTAGTAGAAACAAGGATAAGTTCGTTCCTTTCATCATGTTGGGTTCATTTGGGAATCAAAGTATAAGTGTTTTTTTTTGGTATTTAGCTCGCGGAATAAAGGGTAAAAAAATTTGCCCCAAAATACATAATCTGTATCATGTTATTTTCCTTCATACTGATTTGTATTAAAACAAAA
Organism: Stramonita haemastoma; assembly: GCA_030674155.1. Classification (NCBI taxonomy): domain Eukaryota; kingdom Metazoa; phylum Mollusca; class Gastropoda; order Neogastropoda; family Muricidae; genus Stramonita; species Stramonita haemastoma. Next base: position 24,440,342 of record CM060339.1, read on the forward strand.
ACCCTCTTCCCTCATATGAACCAGGGGGTAGAAAGTATAGAAACCCTTACTTCTTTATTTGGTAAGAGCATAAAGGCCCAAAAAATCTTCCTTCATATCGAGTGATTGGCTCAGTGTAAAGTTTTCTTCCTCCCATCAAACGGATTTGTTGAAAGTTAAAACTTCTTCCTATATGTGAGTGATTTTTTTAATTCAAGGAAGAGGCCTTTCTTCCCCAGTTAAACTGGTATCAAAGACAAGCTTTTTTCCCCCTTAATTTTAAAAGTTAATTTTTTTACGGTTTGGGTTAGAATTAAAGAAAAAGCTGTTTCCCCCTCCATGTCAAATAAGATTATTGAAGTAAAACAGTTATTTACATTGTTTTTTTTACTGTCAGGGGTGTAGAGTTCCTTACTCCGGGTCAATTAGGTGATAACAAGGTGTAAAACCTTTCCCCCCAAATCCGTTAGTGCTACCATAATGCAAGAAGGTCTTTATTTTTTGTTCCCCTCATTTTTTTTAAAAATTTTATTTAGCTTAATTTGGTAGTTTGGGGGTCAAGTATAAACATGTTTTTTCCCCTTTAAATTTTTTATCCAAATTTTCTTTCCTTGAATATTTTTCCCACATGTTTATTTATTTGGTATGGGAGTATAAATTCCCTCTTGTAAATTTTTAAGTGGGATCAAAGTAAAAAGGCATTTTTTATATTGAGGGAAATTTTAAATTTTGGGTTTTTTTTCCCCTTTCCCATTCCCTTTGTGTAAAAGGGAAGAATCTCCCCTTCATAGTGATTGTTTGCATCAAACATAAAGTAAGGGTTTTTTTTAGGAGTTTTTGGTGTCCAACGATAAAGTTTCTTTCGTTCATAATAGTAGGGTTCAATTTATAACATATTTTTTGTAAAAAAAAATTAGTTCGAGCAAAAATTAGGGGAAAAAAAAAATTTGTAAAATTTAGTTATTGCTAAACAAAGTTAAAAATGTTTTTTTTTTTTATCTTTTTAGGTTTGGTAACAAAGGTGTCGAAGTATAAAAAGATCTTCCTCCAAGTTGAAATATTTCCTAAGTATTTTTTTTTTTCTTGAATATTTTTTCCCACTTAAAATAAAATGATAACATTTTTCTTTCTATTTTAATTTTTTTTTTAGGTTCCAAAAAAAATAAAGTTTTTTTTTTTTTTTTATTTTTTTTTTTTATACCCCGCTTGTGGTTTAAAAATAATGGGACGTTTTTCTTTATACTGGAAGGGGTGGGGGGAGGATTAGATCCCAAACAAAATAGGCACACACACACAACCCCACACCCCACAACACACCACACACACACACCACACCACACCACACCACACCCACACCACACAAAAACCACACACACCCCCCACCACACACACACCCCACCCCCACAACCACACACACACACACACAACACACACACAAACAACACAACACCGGGCGCCCGCCCCAATTTTGTTTTGATTGTTTTTTTGAAAGAACATTGTAAAGCTTTTACGGGCTTACAACGTCGTTTTGTTTTGGCGAAAAAAAATCCCTCAAAATTCTAAATAGGGTTTTGGGACCCAGAAGTACTTGTACAAAACAGAGACGAAATAAAAAACTCCTGGAAATGTACACCCGGCTCCGGGACGTTTGTTGTGATGCCAATACTTTGCCAAAAAGTCATTACTGGTACAGCATTCGCCTATTTCACAGAAAAAAATCGTTTTAAACCTCGACTTTGCGGGATCTTTTAAGAGAGAAAACTATGCTCAAGCTTTAGTGCAGGATGTTTTGAAGAAAGCCCAGTATTTTTCCCGATACTCCTTTTTCCCTGTAGTGCTTTTTCCCCGGGAGCTGTCAACACTCCACTCTAACCCAAAGGTTTTTGGCCCCATGCGCAAACCCAACATTTTAAACCAAATTTGATCCTAACTATTAACTCTTTGACACTGATTCCTTAACTCTGACTCAGTTCTGCGGTATGGGGGAAAAACAGCTGTGTAAGGGAACAGCAGCACAGGAATAGGGGTTTTGGGGGTACTGACCGTTTTGGGAAAAATATTTTATTCCGGAGAATACCGTGAAAGAGACAGATTTGCGAAAGAAAACGATATGCAGAAAAATAAATAATGTTTTATAGCTTCCTATGCTTGCATAAGCACTGATCCCCTTCAAAATTTTGTTTCTATTTTTAGTTTTCTGCAGGAACCAAAGTAGGATGGGCTTGCAAACCAAAACAGTCCATAAAATCGGTTTATCCGCTGGACTATAAAACAACAGAAAAAAACAGTGTTCTGTTTAACCCTTTTGAAAATAACACAATACTGAAAAAAGTTTAAAAGTATGAGAGTTAAACACGGTTTTACCTCAAAAGCTGTCACGTAGTTTTGGGGAACTTCAAATTCTACTGGTTTTTCAAGAATAAGGGTTTTTTTCTTTTACATTGTCACTTGGTTGGTTAGGGGTAGATCTCTTTCCCTCATGAGTTTTTCACTAATTTGGATTGTTTTTTTTTTCATTCATGAAAATAAGTTGGTTCATAGAATAGAATTACCCCTTGCTATTGAACAATTTGGGCCCTAAAAAGAATAAATTTCCCCAAGTTTGGTATCAATAATTTAAACAAACTTAAACTTTTTTCTTCAGATTCAGTTATTACAAAAGTTTTAAAAGCCCCCCCCCTTTTCATATTTCTTTTGTTTTTTGTATCAGAGTATAAGTTTTCCTTCCCCCCCAAAAAAAAAAATTTAAATTTAGTTGGTGAAAGCAGGGGCCTTTCCCTTTAAAAGGGTTTTTTAGTTCTATCAAACCCAAAAGTTCTTTCCTTCAGGTTAGCTCGCAGGTAAAAACGTGTAAAAGGTTATTTTCTTAATATGGGTTGGTGTCAAAAAAGTAAAATTGTCCTTTGGGAATGATTTGGGTGATGATATCAAAGAATTTTAATTTTTCCTTTATTTTTATTGGTTATTAGGAAATTTTAATGACCAGGGTTATTTTGGCCCTAAAACTCTCTCTTTCTTCATATTAGTTGGTTGCCCAAAACCCATTAACCATCAAACCCCCTTCCCACATGAAAACTATATTGCCCTTTGGGGGAAAAAACAGTTGCATGAGAGAACAACACTAAAAAGGAAAAGAGGGGTTTTTACTTACTTGGGGTAGCGGGAAAAATACCTTTATTTCCTCAGAAAACGGAAAAAGCGCTATATAAATCCCCTATATCATCATCCATTAGTGTTTTTATTTGTGGGAAGAGAAAAGACATGCAGACGAATGCTTTTTGTTGTTGTGTTTTTATTTTTTTATAATTTTTTTTTTTAGACAAATGTTAGTTAAAAGCATAAG
>CM060339.1:24448663-24451163 GCA_030674155.1 Stramonita haemastoma
GTCAAAAGGTGGGGTGAGCGGAGCGAACTTTGATTACTGTCATAAAGGTATCAAAAAACCGGAATTAATAATGATAAATTAAAAAAACAAAAGTAATGATGCTATAATTATGTCCATAACGGCTCATTTGATTTTCCAAGTTTTTGATGCTTTCTTTGATAAAAACCGAATTCGTTCATTCAGATTTTCTTTTTTTTTGGGGGGGTTGTTTTTTGCCTTTTTCTTTCTTTTTTGAGGGGCAGGGGCGAGGAGTGTTTTTTATCATTTATTTTATTCTTTATATTAAGGATAATGGAATAAGCACTCATGTGTTTCTTTTATCCAGTCCCCGTGTGTATGCAGTTTTTTGTATTTGTCATCTGTTCCCACCGGCACACAATGGCCTATTCTTACGAATAGCGGAACAGGATGTAAGGTGGTGCAAGATGTTCTGCATGCGTTGGCACTCGGGGCCTCGGTATAAAGTCTCATCCGAAAGACTTTTGGGGAGAGTGGAGTCAGCACTGATGTTAACTCCAGGGTGGTGGGGGTGGGGGGCTCTTTTGTCTTTCTCTTTAAGAACGCTGAGTTGCTGCTTTGTCTGCTTCCTCTCTGTCTGTCTGTCTGTCTGTCTGCTTGTCTCTGTCTGTCTATCTGTCTATCTGTCTGTCTCTGTCTGTCTGTCTGTCTTACTGTCTGTTTATCTCTGTCCAACTGTCTGCCTGTCTGTCAGTCTGTCTCTCTATGTCTCTGTGTCTGTGTCTGTGTTTGTCTCTGTGTCTGTCTGTCTGTCTCTGTCTGTCTGTCTCTGTCTCTCCCTCCCTCTCTCTCTCTCTCTCTCTCTCTCTCTCTCTTCTCTCTCTCTCTCTCTCTCTCTCTCCTCTCTCTCTCTCTCTCTCTCTTTACCTCCCCTCCACTTCTCTCTCTCCCCCCAACCTCTGTCTCTCTCTTTCTCTTCTTTCTCTCTCTCTCTGTCTCTCTCTGTCTCTCTCTGTCTCTCTCTCTGTCTCTCTCTGTCTCTCTGTCTCTCTGTCTCTCTGTCTCTCTCTCTCTCTCTCTCTCTCTCTCTCTCTCTCTCTCTCTCTCTCTCTCTCTCTCTCTCTCTCTCTCTCTCTCTCTCTCGAGGGGGACGGATAGCCTAGTGGTCAGAACATTGCGCTGGCAATTTGACGACCCGGGTTCGAGTCCGGTCGAGGAAATTTTCTTCCTGGAGTTAACATCAGTGCTGACTCCACTCTCCCCAAAAGTCCTTCGGATGAGACTTTAAACCGAGGCCCCGTGTGCGTACGCACGCAGAACATCTTGCGCACACGTTAAATCCTGTTCCGCTTTTCGTAAGAGTAGGCCATCGTGTGCCGGTGGGAACAGATGACAATATTTACAAAACTGCATACACACGGGGACCGGATGAAAAAAAGCACATGATTGCTTATTCTGTTATCCTCGATATAAAAGAATAAAATAAAATAAATCTTTCTCTCTCTCTTTACCTCCCCTCCACTTCTCTCTCTCCCCCAACCTCTCTCTCTCTCTCTCCCCTCTCTCTCTCTCTCTCTCTCTCTCTCTCTCTCTCTTTTCTCTCTCTCTCTCTCTCTCTCTTCTCTCTCTCTCTCTCTCTCTCTCTCTCTCTCTCTCTGCTCTTGTCTAGTTCTGTCTTAAATATGTCTTTGTCTGTCTGAATGTCTTTCTACCTGTCTACATGTCTGTTTGTCTATCTGTATGTCTATCTATCTGCCCCCCCACCCCCCTCTCTCTCTTCCCCCCCCTCTCTCTCTCTCTCTGATTAGTTGTCTCTTTTTCTCTGTCTGCATGTTAACACTAGAGAGAGAGAGACAGAGACAGACAGACAGACAGACAGAAAGACATACAGAAAAAAAGACAAACAGAAAGAAAGACAGACAGACAGAGCAGCAGACTAGATAGATAAAAAAAGAGAAGAAGATGGAATGTATCATAAAAGGCAATCCGAAACATTAATTTCAAGAAACCTAAAAAGACATCGTAAATAGAAACCTTTCAAAAATCGCAAAGAGAGGTCAATCACCTTAACTTTATTCTGCCTATTATTCATAGATAAATCGAAACGCGTGTAATAGACTATATATTTCCCCTAATAACATTTCCTGGCAAATCAATCTCGAAAGAACTCATATTTTGTCACAGAAATGATGAAGCGTTCGAATTTCTTGAATTCATGATTATAATCAGAACGCATTCAAAAAATCATTTAAACTCGGTGTGGTAAATGTTGATAAATGTTAGATGAATGCTCTAAGGTTGTATAGAATCGAACCTTTTCTCCCTGAAGTGGCATGACTTTTTCTATCACCAGTGGCCTAATTGTTTGATGCGGCATTAATTTGATTTTAAAGTAAATCCAGTTATGTTTTGGTAATTAAAGAGTTGTTCGCTTATGAATATGTGTTTGTTTTTTGTTTTGGGTTTTTTAACCGTATACCTCTACCTCTTTTATGTATGTTTTTACGTCTCTTCGTTTCTGTGTGTGTGTGTGGGGGGGGGG
>CM060339.1:24456163-24458663 GCA_030674155.1 Stramonita haemastoma
TGTCTTCTGTCTGTCTTTCTGTACTTTGTCAGGTTCTTATCCTGTGTTAAATATGTTTGTAATCCGCCAACACTAAAAATTTTTTTTTTTGTTGTTATTTTTTTTTTTTAAAAAAATTTTTTTATTTTTTTTAAAAATTTTTTTTTGTTTGTTTTTTTTTTTTTATATTTATTAAAATTTGTTTTTTTTTTTTATTTTTTTTTATTTTATTTGTTTAAAGTTTTTTTTTTAAAATTACGGGGGTTTTAAATTCCTAAAAGAAAAAAAGGGGGGCGCTCCGCCAGAAAATTGCGTCATTTTGGGGGGGTTTTTTGGCTTTTTTGAAAACTTTAACTTTTTTCGGGTTTAAAAAACCAATATCAAAAATGGGCGTTACAAAAATTTTGGGGGGGTTTTAACCCCCTTTTTAGGCAAATTTTTCCCTTTAATTCCCCAAAAAACCAAATTCATCACAAACTTTAAAACAAAAAAAAAAAAAACACCCCCCCCCGGGGGGGGGGGGGGGGAAAACGTTAACCCCCCCCCCCAAAACCCTTTTAAACCCAAAAAATTTTTTTTTTTTCCCCGCCCCCCCCCATCCCCCCCCCCCCCTTTTTCCCCCCCTTTCCCCACAATTTTTTTCCCCAAAACCCCCCCCCCCCCCACCCAAAATTTTTTAACCCCAACACAAAAAAAAACCCAAAAACGGAAAAAAAAATTTTTTTTTTGGGGTGGGGGTGGGGGGTTTTTTGTGTGTGTTTTGTGTGTTGGTTGTGTTTTTCCCAATTGCTGCTGTATTTCTTTTTTTTGCGGGGTTCTTTCTCTATTTTTGTTCAACTGTTTATGTCTATCTTGTGATTTTAACAATAGTGCGAAATTTTTTTTCCTAAGTTGTAAAAAAAAGTTACTTGACTTAACAAAAACAAACAAAAACCACCCCAACTACCACACACACACACACACAAAAAAACCCACACAAAACACACATATAAAATAACAATACTATATTAAAAAAATTAAAAAAAAATATCCCAAAATAAATTAATTATATTACCCCCCCCTTCCTTTTTTTAAAACCCGGACTAACAAAGTCGGTAATGACTGGTCAATCCCTTGGGCCCAAAACTTTCCCCCGCCTACCAATGCTGGAGGGATCCAAAAAAGAACAAAAGGCCCCCCTGTTCACCATCTTAACCACGAAACCCACACAAAAGTTGTCTGCACAAATTAAAAAAAACCCACTTGGAACAAAAACACAAACCAAAAAAAACCCCAGGAACCGCTCCCCCGAAGAACTGAAACCACGGAGAAATTTAAACAAAAGCTTAACTGGTCATAAATGAAAAAAAAAATATAAAAAACACCCCAACGTCCAGATATTTAGAACTTTTTCCCCAAACCAAAATCAAATTAAATTTCTTTTTTCGCAAAGGAATTTTAAAACCATTTCCCCCTTGCCCCCAAAATTTTTTTTTTTTGGTTTGTTTTGTTTGGCTTTGCTTAAAATTTTAAACCCCCCGTTGGGAAATTTAAAAAGGGCCAGGAAAAAAAAAGAAAACAGAAAAGGTGGAAAAAAAAACCCAAAGGGGAAAAATTTATTTAATTAAGTTTCCCCCCTTTTTTCCTTTCCCTCTGTCTTTCGTTTGGCAACCCACATGTTTCCGGGTTCCCATTTCTGCCACGTGCCCTGCGCTATTCCCGCTCCCTTGCCCTTATCGTTTGGTCTTCCTGAGGCAAGCTGGGGTTCTTAATTTTCCCACTTCTTCCTTTTTTTGCTGTCGAATCCCCTCCCCGCTCTCCCTCCCTTCCCCCTCCCCCAACAAAATTTAAAAGGAAACAAGGGCAGGCCCAAAAACACCAAAACCGGGGTTTATTCCATTATCCTCGATATAAAAGAATAAATCAAATCAAATATCTGTGATGTAGAAAACCATTCACCACACACACAACACACACACACACACACACACACAACACCACACACACACACACACACACACACACACACACACACACACCTCTCTCTCTCTCATCCCCCTCTCCCCCCCTCCCTCTCCCCCCTCCTGTTCCATCCCTCACTTTCACCTCTTTCTCTCTCATCCATCCAACCCACCCCCTCCACCCACCCCCAAACCCCCACCCCCACCCCACCCCACCCCAACAACCTCAACCCCCCCCTCCCCAACACCCCCCCTTCCCGCACCACCCCACCCCACAACCCCTTTACTACTCTTCCTCACTGTCTAAATCTCCCTGCTGACAAACAGACAGACAGACAATGTGTCCCCAAAAGTTAGCACCGAACAGATTGGAGGGGAAGGGGGGGGGGGGGGGGGGGGGGGGGGGGGAACAGACAGCCTATAAAATGTGGCGGTAACATGTGTTGGCGAAGCAGGGTGTCTCCCATATTAGACAAAAGGACAGACAGCAGGTAAATAAATCAACTTTAACACACCTTGTCAATTGGACACAGGTGCACATGACATTGACCGTCAGACAGATTTACTGCTCCTGCTGTTGT
>CM060339.1:24463663-24473775 GCA_030674155.1 Stramonita haemastoma
ACAGTACAGCACAGCGCAGTACAGCACAGTACAATACAGCACAGCACAGTACAGTACAGTACAGCACATCACAGCACAGTACAGCACAGCACAGTACAGCACAGCACAGCACAGTACAGCACAGCACAGTACAGCACAGCACAGCACAGCACAGCACAATACAATACAGTACAGCACAGCACAGCACAGTACAGCACAATACAGTACAGCACAGCACAGCACAACGCAGCACAGTACAATACAGTACAGCACAGCACAGCACAGTACAGCACAGCACAGCACAGCATAGCACAGCACAGTGCAGTGCAGCACAGCACAGCACAATACAGCACAATACAGTACAGCACAGCACAGCACAGTAAAACACAGCACAGCAGAGTACAGCACAGTATAGTACAGTACAGCACAGCACAGCATAGCACAGCACAGTACAGTACAGTACAGTACAACACAGTACAACACAGCGCAGTACAGCACAGCACAGCACAGCGCAGCACATCACAGCATAGCACAACACAATACAGCACAGCATTGCACAGCACAGTACAGCACAGCACAGCACAGCACAGCACAACACAGCACAACACAGCACAGTAAGGTACACCATAGCAAAACTACACAGGCTCGTTAATGAAAGCAATACAGTACACAGTACAGTATAGTACAGCACAGCACAGCACAGCACAGCACAGCACAGCACAGCACAGCACAGCATAGCATAGCACAGCACAGCACAGCACATTACAGTACAGTAAGGTACACTATAGCAATACTACACAGGCTCGTTAATGAAAGCAATACAGTACACAGTACAGTATAGTATAGTACAGCACAGCACAGCACAGCACAGCACAGCACAGCACAACACAGCACAATACAGTACAGTACAGTGTAGCACAGCACAGCACAGCACGGTACATCACAGCACAGTACAACACAGTACAGCACAGTACTGTACAGTAAGGTACACCGTAGCGATACTACACAGGCTCGTTAATGACAGCAGTGTCCTCACCTGAGCTTCAGACAGTGGTCTGCGAAATCAATACAGCACAGTACAGTACAGCACAGCACAGCACAGCACAGCACAACACAGCACAACACAGCACAACACAGCACACCACAGCACAGCACAGCACAGCACAGCACAGCACAGCACAGCACAGCACAGTAAGGTACACACCCTAGCAATACTGCACAAGCTTCGCTAATGACAGCAGTGTCCTCACCTGAGCTTCAGACAGTGGTCTGCGAAATCAATACATACATACAGCCATCTTTTGCCCAGTTCCTCCTCTGCTGTCCTGGATTTCGGCCAGGGATCATGGCATTCTCTGCAGCTTTAAAATCCCTACCTGTCAGCCACCCCGATGTTTCCTTGGGGATTTTTCCTCTCTTTTTTTTTTTTTTTCTCTTCCCTGTATTTTATAATGTTTTATTTATGGGATTTAGCGTTTTGCTGGACTGGTGGTGAATGTTGGCTGTTATGTTGTGTGATTTTTTTGGGTATTTTTTCGTTTTGTGTTAACTTTTTGTTCTTTTTTTTGGGGGGGGTTATTTTTCTTCTTTTTTGGGGGGGGGGGGGGGGGGGGGGGGGGGTCTTATTTGTGATTTTTTGTGTGTGTGGAGTTTGGTTTGTCATCTTCAGGTATGAATAATTTGTTTTTGTTTCCTTTTGTTTTCTCTCTTTTTTGTTCGTGTGTTTGTGTGTGTGTGTGTTTGTGTTGTGTGTGTGTGTGTTGTGTGTGTGTTGTGTGTGTGTTGTGTGTGTGTGTGTGTGTGTGTGTGTGTGTGTGTGTGTGTGTGTGTTGTGTGTGTGTGTGGTGTGTGTATGTTGTGTGTGTGTGTTATGTGTGTGTGTGTGTTGTGTGTTTTGTGTGTCGTTTGTGTGCGTGTGTGTGGTGTGTGTTGTGTGTGTGTGTGTGTGTGTGTGTGTGTGTGTGTGTGTGTGTGTGTGTGGTGTGTGCGTGCGTGGATGCATGTGGTGTGTGCGTGCATGTGTATGTATGTGCATGCGTGTGAATGTATGTATGCGTTATGCATGTATGTACGTATGTATGTACGTATGTATGTAGTATGTATGTACAGCACAACACAGCACAGTACAGTACAGTACAGTAAGGTACACACCATAGCAATACTACACAGGCTTCGCTAATGACAGCAGTATCCTCACCTGAGCTTCAGACAGTGGTCTGCGAAATCAATACATACATACAGCCATCTTTTGCCCAGTTCCTCCTCTGCTGTCCTGGATTTCGGCCAGGGATTATGGCATTCTCTGCAGCTTTAAAATCCCTACCTGTCAGCCACCCCGATGTTTCCTTGGGGATTTTTCCTCTCTTTTTTTTTTTTTCTCTCTCCCTGTTTTTTATAATGTTTTATTTATGGGATTTAGCTTTTTGCTGGACTGGTGGTGAATGTTGGCTGTTATGTTGTGTGATTTTTTTTGTATTTTTTCGTTTTGTGTTAACTTTTTGTTCTTTTTTTTTGTTTGTTATTTTTCTTCTTTTTGGGGGGTTCTTATTTGTGATTTTGTGTGTGTGTGTGGAGTTTGGTTTGTCATCTTCAGGTATGAAGAATTCAGTTTTTTTCCATTTGTTTTTCTTTTTTTGTGTGTGTTCTTTTGTATGTGTGTGTGTGTGTGTGTGTGTGTGTGTGTGTGTGTGTGTGTGTGTGTGTGTGTATGTGTATGTGTTTGTGTGTGTGTGTGTGTGTGTGTGTGTGTGTGTGTGTGTTTGTGTGTCTCTCTGTGTGCGTGTGTGTGTGTATGAGTGTGTGTGTGTGTGGTGTGTGTGTGTGTGTGTGTGTGTGTGTGTGTATGTGTGTGTGTGTGTGTGTGTGTGTGTGTGTGTGTGTGTGTGTGCGCGCGTGCATGTGTGTGTGTGGGTATGTGTGTGCGTGCGTGTGTGCGTTCGTGCGTGCGTGTGAGTGAATGTTTGCATTATGTATGTATGTATGTATGTATGTATGTATGTATGTATGTATGTATGCATGTATGCATGTATGCATGTATGCATGTATGCATGTATCTATGTATAATATAAAGGGATGGGTGGGTGGGTGTTTGTAGTTGGTGTAGTTAGCTTACGAGGATTAAGGCGCACTGGCAGGTCTGCACAGACACTAACGTGGAAAAGAGGATTAAGGCGCACTGGCAGGTCTGCACAGAATCTAACTTGGAAAATCGACAAGTCTCCTCCATTCTCCTTAATCCATCTAGCCCGCCGAGATCGAAACTGGACTACTCGTGGACACTGTGATAATTAGGATTGACTTTCACATTAAAAAAAAAGAATCTTAAAACTGAGGAAGTGGGGATGAGGGCAGACCGATGTGGGGGTGGGGGTGGGTGTGTGGGTGTGTAATATTTTGCCTTATCCGCCCACAAATATCAAATGTCATGCCTGTTTCAAAAGTTGAATAACTGAAAGAAATACAGAAAAAAAGAGAAAGAAAAGGAGGACGGAAGGCCAAGGAAGAAAAGATGGAAAGAAAGAAACGCAGAAGAAAAGGAAGACAGGAAGGGACGAATGAAAGAACAAAAATAAAGTAGTAAAGAAAGGAAGGAAAGAAGAAAGACAGGAGGAAAGGAACAATAAAAGGAACGACATATATATATATATATATATATATATATATATATATATATATATATATATATATATATATATATATATATATATATATATATATATATATATATATCCGCCATGGCGTATTGATTAGCGTCTTGGGTTTTGGACTGGAAGGTCACGTTTTCGAATCTCATAAGATTCTGGCCGGCTCGTACCCAGAGTGAGTGTGCTGTGGGCTCATTGGGAAGACTGGGACCATACAGTCGAGCTTCATCCACTTTACGGATGCGAGTTTGAGAGTGTTGCTCAAATTACCTGACCAACACTGCAGGTGTCTGTATCTCTAGGGCCCGGTTGACGCCAGGATATAATTATTATGACAGAAAGCGTGGAGTACAACCCTGTCAAGAGGTCTCCAAGCACATGAACTTCCACAACAACATCCTTATATCATCTTCATTATCATTGATTATCATGCAATAAAAAAGCATGCCTCTGATTTGGTGGCCCCAGTTGCTCTGGCCTCATGGTTATCTCAGATTCGGTTTCTCCATACACTCATGTGCCTGTGGTGAATTTGTGTCAAAGCCTTTAGGGTTGGATTTTCGCAGAGGACAGTCGTTGGAGGGACGTTGTGGTGGTCGCCACCTCGGGTAGGTTACTCATTCAGTTTGACTCCGCAACTGAGCTAATGCTGTCGTTAGTAGGGGGCTTAGTAGTTGGTGTCCTGCGTATGTTAGCTCAGAACAGGCACCCCTGAACACCACCAAAGTGATCCAGCAGAAGTGCAGGTGGCCCCATGGTGGGTTTTCGGCTTTGAGGATGAGACATAACGTATCTGGGTATGGCTGTGGCGCTGAAGTTGAAATGAGCGGTATGGTAACAACAGGACGAGGACATCACAGAAGATGAGACAGCACAGTGCACAAATCCAACATCACTCAGTCAAGAGAGCTAAATTTAGCACACTCCCTTCTTTTTACCTAGTAGTCCCATTGTGGTCAGTTCCTGCTATAATTAGCACCAGCTGGCCCCCATCTGGGCTGCGCTGGGCTGAAATGATTAGCCACTGAGAGGAGCTGAAAGTGGGGAACACTGACTCCTGTGACAAGAAAAATTGACAAAGAGAGAGAGAGAGAGAGAGAGAGAGAGAGAGAGAGAGAGAAGAGAGAGAGAGAGAGAGAGAGAGAGAGAGAGCAGAGACAGAGAGACAGAGAGAGAGAGACAGAGAGAGACAGAGAGAGAGACAGAGAGAGAGACAGAGAGAGAGACAGAGAGAGAAAGAGATGTTTGTAGTATAAAACGAACAAAGGTACAAAGAAACAAACAAACAAAAAACAAAGAAAGATCAAATGGACGGAAAGAAAGGATGGAAATACGGTAACGGAAGATAGTCGAGTCAGACATAGCACAGACAGAAAAACAATAAAACAATATTTTAAAAAAAAGAAAGAAAAGGGTAACAAAAATAATAAAGAGAGAGAGAGAAATAAAACACAAGTTTAGAAAAAAAGGAGAAGAGAACTCTCACTCCCAGGGACACAAAAGCTGACCAGTTATCTGTCGTTACCAGAGGAATCGATGGTTAACAGAGACTCTCTTCCTTCTTGCTTGCTTTCTTTCTTTCTTTTCTTTCTTTCTTTCTTTCTTTCTTTCTTTCTTGCTTGCTTTCTTTCTCTTTTCTTTATTCTTTCTCTCTCTTTTTTATTAATTTTTTTCATCTCTCTCGCTTCTTTTCTTTCTGTTTTTCTTGTCTTACTACACGTTTTCTTCTTTTAAAGTTTTTTTTTTTCATTCTTTCCTTTTCATTGTTACGTTTTTTTTCTCTCTCTCTTCCCTCTGTCTTTATTCTTTTCTTTATTTCGTTCCTACTTTGAATACATTCATTCATTTTTTGTTCTGTCTTACTTTTCTTTCTTTCTACCTTTTTTTTTTTTATCATACATACACTTTTTTTCTTTCTTTCGCTCATTCTGTTCTTGTCTGAAAACAATTTTTCTTTCTTTCTTTCTTTCTTTTCTTTTCTTTTCTCTTTCTTTCTTTCTTTCTTTCTTTCTTTCTTTCTTTCTTCTTCTTTCATCTTTTCTTTTCTTCCTTTTCTTTCGTTCGTTTTCCTTTCTTTTATACACATTTCTTCTCTCATTTTTTTCTTTTTTTTTTTCTTTTGTTTTTTTTTTTTCCTGAGATATACTTTCTTCCCGTCTGTCTTTCATTTGTTTCTTTCGTTTACACTTTTCCCAGTCATTTTTTTTTACTTTTCTTTCTTTCTTTCTTTTCTTTCTTTTTCTTTCTGTCTTTCTTTCTTTCTTTCTTTTTTGCTTTCTTTCTTACTAAAGTGTAAGCAGCTTCCGACAGTTTTAACTTGTTACCCTTACTGACTAAACGCACCATACCTTTGTACGATACATTTCCTGAATGTATTTAAAATTGTATCTCTGTTGTAACTCTGTGCTAGGAATTCCCTCTTTTCTATCCCTTTCTTTGTCTCTGCATTTTTCCTTTTTTTTCCCTGTCACATTCTTCTTATCTAAGTTTCGGCCTTCTTGATCCATTCTCCCGCCTTTTTTTTCCAAAAAGATTTTAGAAAATAACATTTCTCTCCCACGCCAATGTGACGGGATAGCTCAGTAGTCAGAGCGCTAGCTTTCTCCCAGCCAAGGTTAAGCAGAATAGAGAGCATGGTTGCCAATGGGATGGGTGACCGTTTGCACGCCTTGGCTACAGTACAGTTCCCCCAGTTCACCCAGCTGTAAATGGGTACCTGCCCTCTTTAGGGTCAGGGAAGGTAAAGCAGCGAGAGAGAGAAGAGAGAGAGAGAGAGAGAGAGAGAGAGAGAGAGAGAGAGAGAGAGAGAAGAGAGAGAGAGGAGAGAGAGAGAGAGAGAGGAGAGAAAGAGAGAGAGAGAAGATGGGCGCCGCCCTCAACTTGCTGGCCCCTAGAGAAGCTGAGGTCTCTGGCGCCTCGCTCCCCTACGACCACACAGGTTACGGGACATCTTTACCTTTTACCTACCTTTACCTCACACGCCAAAGTCGGATGTGCTGGGTCTGACTTGTCAGGCGCTTCACGGAAGCGCAGCGCATTTTCACTCATATGACAGACAACAGAAGTTGCTGTCTGAGCATTAATTTGACGAAGAAAAGTAATATCTCTGTGCATGATTATGTCTACGCCTATTATTTCTATTAACAATTTTGGCTGGTTGGTTGGTTGGTTGTTTGGTTGGTTGGTTTGTAGATTGGCTGGTTGTATGGTTGGTTGGTTGTTTAGATGGTTAGCAGGCTTATTGGTTGGTTTGCATTGCCTCTTTTATTTTTCATTTATTTGGTTTCTATTTTGTTTAGAAAAAAAGTCACTCTGATAGGGAAACAAATACAAGTGCAGGCAGGAAAAACAAACAAACAAACAACAAAAAATGGATGGGTAGGCGCTGCACTTGTGGCAACGTGCTGTCCCTGGGAAGAGCAGCCCGAATTTTATACACAGAAATCTGCTGTGACATAAAGTTGTGTTAAATAAATAAATGAATAAATAAATAAATAAATAAATAAATGAATGAATAAATAAATAAATAAATAGATAAATATATAGATAGATAGATAAATAAATAAATAAATAAATAAATATACACCCCTTAATCTAACCAACTCACCCTGACCATACACAAACTCACTATAACCACAACCATAACGAGACACCTTTCCTCACTCACTCCCACTCCCCACCCCCAACTTTTGCTCTCCCCCCCCCCTACCCCCCTTTTCCTCCCTCCCAACCCCATCCGATTCTTCTAGCTATCGCAGACCGGAACAGCGGCAGATGGCGCCATAGTAAGTCACGTGGCCGTCGCCATTGTTAATGTTTTTAAGTGCTGGACTCGGGGTGTCCAGTTGAGTTTGCTGACCGTGATATTCTGACCAATATCTCGTCACCCCCCTTTCACCCTCCCTTGTTAGGGATAAAGAAGAGTAGAAGGTGTGTGTGTGTGTGTGTGTGTGTGTGTGTGTGTGTGTGTGTGTGTGTGTGTGTGTGTGTGTGTGTGTGTGTGTGTGCACGTGCGTGTGTGTGCGTGCGTGCGTGCGTGTGTGTGTGTGTGTGTGTGTATTTGGGGAGGGGGGGGGGGGGGTCAGTTGTAATGGTTCTCGAGGTGTGTGCGTCTGTTATTTCCTCCCCCCCCCCCTATCACTGACGATTGTTTTGGTAGGGATATTTTCTTGGTGGAAGGATTCTTTCTTTCTTTCTTTTCTTTTTCTCACACAAAATGCAGCAGAAGTGCCGAAGTTCTATATTGTTTAAGTAAGCGTTCATTTGATGTTTATGAATAAGATTTGATGAATTGAGTTTGAGGAAAATTATTAACATTACTGTTGTGGTTGTGGTGGTAGAGATGGTGGTTTGCAGATGTGTAAGATAGATGTTTTACACTTGAAGTTTTTAATTTCCGTTTTGTGCAAAATGTCATCTTGAAGAAAGAAAATGTATGTTATCTTAATACCTGGAGTGTAACTTTGGTATTACATGGTGTGTAACATCAATACATCATCTTCATCCTCACAAAATTACCATTATGCAAATAAAAAAGCCCTTTCTCGTTTTTGTGTGGCTGCCCTTTTGTGTTTGGGTACGTTTGATATTTTCCTGTTTTGGTGTGCCCTGTGCCACAGATTCTGGATACACTAAAAACAGACAAAAAACCAAACAACAAACACAGAGAGAGAGAGAGAGAGAGAGAGAGAGAGAGAGAGAGAGAGAGAGAGAGACAGAGAGACAGAGAGAACAGAGAAGAGACAGAGAAGAGAGAGAGAGAGAGAGAGAGAGAGAGAGAGAGAGAGAGAGAGAGAGAGGAGAGAGAGAGAGAGAGAGAGAGAGAGAGAGAGAGAGAGAGAATAAAATTGAACAAGGTAACACAGAGGCCATTTACAAAAAAATAAACAAAACATACATGGCATGAATGTAATAAACAAAACTTTGCTTGCAGTAGCAGACTTTCAAATCAAACCAAAGATAACATTGGTTTAAACAGAAATAAACTGAGGTTTTGTTCGTTCGTTTGCTTGTTGGTTGGCTAGTCGGTTAGCTCCTTTTGTTTTAATGATAGACTTTTACAGATATTCTCAGAAACTAAAGAATGCCAATTGTCTGGAATCAAATCAGTGTGGGATTACTTTCTCTCTCTCTGTTTCCCTCTCTCTCTCTTCAGTGACACAGGAATCAGCGCTCTCTCTCTCTCTCTCTCTCTCTCTCTCTCCTCTCTCTCTCTCTCTCTCTCTCTCTCTCTCTCTCTCTCTCTCTCTCTCTCATCTCTCCTCCTCTCTCTCTCTCATAAGGGGCCTTGGCCTATAAATGAATAAAACAATCCGAATCCGAATCCGAATCTCTCTCTCTCTCTCTCGCTCTCGCTCTCGCTCTCACGCTCTCCTTCAGTGACATAGGAATCAGTGCTTTCTCTCTCTCTCTCTCTCTCTCTCTCTCCTCTCTCTCTCCTCTCCCTCTCTCTCGTCTTCTCTCTTCTCTCTCTCTCCTCCTCTCTCTCCCTCTCTCTCTCCTCCTCTCTCTCTCCTCCTCTCTTCTCTCTCCTCTCTCTCTCTCTCTCTCTCTCTCCTCTCTCTCTCTCTCTCTCTCCCTTCCTCTCCTTCCTCTCCGTCCCTTCGTCTTATTTACGAGGGAAGGGAGATCATTTGATCATTAGACCCCCAAGTCCCCATCAGGGCAATGTTTGCTGGACACACTGAGACGTGTTTCTGCTGAATGTGGGAAGGGTCAGAGCTAGGGCCTTGTTAGTGAGAGTGCTTGTGGTCAGCCATGACCATCTGTGAGGCTTGATGGGGTGTGACAGGGGTCTGGACTTTTGAGGATATTGTTTCAGTCAGTGAAAAGTTGGGGGTAGGATTCAGAATTACATTTTTGGAAAGTGTAATTTTAGTTTTTAGTCCCAAAAGGTTAGATTTTACAGTTATAGAGATCAAGCTATGGATGCTTTTGTGTGTGTGTGTGGGGGGGGGGGGGGGTTGGATAAGAAATGGAGATGATGGCTGGAAAACTTTGCACTCTACCAAAGAAATAAAATGAAAAATAAGATAAAAGAATAAAAACAAAATGAGATCAAATGAGACAACTTTAAAACTATGCAAACTAAGCTTAAATATTATTATCTCTAATCAAAACCAAACAAAATAAAATAAAGCAAAACCAATTCAAATAAAATCAAGCCAAGCCAAGCCAAGCTAATGAAGACAACAACTAAAACAAAAGAAACAAAACGAAAATAGAATTACACTAAACTTAAGTAAATTAAAACTTAATCCAACACAACTCAAACCAACTCAACCTAACTTCAACTACAGATGAAAGCAAAATTAGAAAAAAACAACAACCTTCAACCTCACAGACAGATACCAATTTTACTTCAAAGATTACTGGCAGCCAAATTTAAACCACACCTCCCTTTTTTACACCAATAGGCACACTGGCATTATCAATGACACAGAGGTCATTGTGGGGTGTCTCCCCATGGTCACACTTCCCTCTTTATTT
>CM060339.1:24476375-24481375 GCA_030674155.1 Stramonita haemastoma
ACAACAACTCAAAAAGTAATTCTCAACGTACAGATCATATTATCACGCGACCTCCTCTTATTTATCCCCCCTCAAGAGAATAATACACAATCTTCACCCGGTTCACAACAAGCAACAGACGTTCCTTTATTACTTTCGTTTTCTCCTTGTCAGTGAAGATTGTATGGGTAAAATATAAGATGATATATTATAAGAAAAAAAAAAACCGAGCATAATAAGGTCAAGAAAAAATGGTAAAATTGAGCAGAACGAATGGGCAAAACAAAAAGGTTTTAAAAGACTTTTAAAAAATTGTTTGTTTGGTTTTTTTTTCTCTTATAACTCCGGTTCTAGGTTCATCAATGCTGAGAGATTTTGTGTATGCAACCGTCTGTGCCCATCATTTAGGTAACCACATTCTGGTTTCAGGGATGTTGTCTAAACAGGAAAGCAGAGTGTAGTTTTTGTTGTTGTTGTTCTTGTTCCTTTGTTTTAAATTTTTCATCGGTTTCTATCGAGACGGGATTGTTCAGTGATCAGAGCACTCGCTTTCCCCATGCTAAGGTTAAGCAGCATCGAGCGCTAGCGTGGTCACTAAGTGGATAGGTGACCGTTTGCGAGCCTTAGTTTCAGTACAGTCTCCTAGTTCACCCAGATGTAAAAATGGGTACCTGCCCTCTTTAGGTTCAGGGAAAGTAAAGCAGCGAGGGAGAGAGAGAGAGGGGTGCCGCCCTCAATATGCTGGCCCCTAGAGAAACTGAGTACTCTGTTGCCTTGCTTCCTTGTGACCACATAGGTTATGGGACACCACCTCCTACCCGGCACAAATTAGCTTACTCTTGTGAAAGGTGGAAGGTTTTATTTATTTATTTATTTTATTTGTCTATTTATTCTTTTATGTCGAGGTTAATAGAATAAGCACTCATGTTTTTTTTTACATCCAGTCCCTGTGTGTATGCAGTTTTGTAAATCTTGTCATCTGTTCCCACCGGAACACAATAGCCTACTCTTACGAAAAGTGGAACATGATTTGGCGTGTATACAAGATGTTTTGCCTGCATTATCATACAGGACCTTGGTTCATAGTATGATGTTAACTCCAGCAGAAAAACAAAAACAAAATCTCCTTAAACGAGTGTTTCAGTGGTAAGTCCAACCCAGGCGGTTAGATTACAAGGGGGGACGAGATAGCCTAGTGGTCAGAACATTGTGCTCGCAATTTGATGACTAGGGTTCGATTCCAGTTCGAGGGGATTTTTCCCCTGGAGTTAACATCAGTGCTGACTTCACTCTCCCTAAAACTCCTTCGGATGAGACTTTAAACTGAGGCCCCGTGTGTGAGCGCACGCAGAACATCTTTGCGCACACGTTAAATCTTGTTCCTTTTTTCAGCAGAGTAGGCCTTTGTGTGTCGGTGGGAACAGATGACAAGATTTACAAAACTACATACACACGGGGACTAGATGTAAAAAAAAAAGCACATGAGTGATTATTCCATTATCCTCGATAAAAAAGAATAAATAAATAAGCAAAATCAATCAGAGAAAAAACTCTAACCACAACGCTATTCTTACCTACCCCTCTCCCCCCACTCCAACTCGAATAATTATTAAAGCAGGTATCTGAAAAGAAAGAATGCATGATTTATAGAGGGCAGAGAAATCTCCATCCCGTTGGGTGTGATCCCATCGATGAAGATGTAAAAAAAAAAAAAAAAAAATTCAAAGCATGGGAGAAAATGAGCAGAAAAGCAAAGCAAACATGGTTAGGGACATAAATTACCCGAGTTGTGTCACTACAGAAAAGATGAATGGACAGAAAAATGTAAATAAATGAATAAATACATCCCCAAAAACAAATAGATTATAAAGAAAAAATAATGAAAAAAATGCAAAAAAAAGAACAATGTAAATTTTGACATTGAGGTCAGGACAAAAATAACAAAAAACAACAGCACACACACACACAAAAAGAAGAGAAAGGTAAGAAAAAAATCAAAAAAATCAGGGGAAAATATAAATGCTAAAAGATAAGGGTTAATGAAAATAACCCGTAAGTGAACGAAAAAACAAAACAAAATAACGGTGGGAACAGATAACAAGATTTACAAAACCGCATACACACGGGGACTGGATGTAAAAAAAAAAGCACCAGAGTGCTTATTCCATTATCCTCAATATAAAAGAATGAATCAATGAATAAATAAAGGAATAATGAACAAATGAATGAATAAACAAATAAATAAACAAATAAATAAATAAATAAATAAATAGATAAATAAATAAAACCTCAAAGCTTTACCCGAGGAACGAGAATAAGATATTTATATTTGTTTGCAATCCCAAGTGATTTAAAGTACAGAAAAGAAAGGTTGAATTATCATCTTTGAAGTCTTTCTGAAACAACAAAGGTAGGAGACTGGACCAGGAAGGCAGAAAGTATACAAGAAGGAGGTTTCAGGTAGAAAAAGAGCAAAGAGAGGGATAGAAAAGAGGGAATCCCTAAGCACAAAATGTCCAGAAAGTGGGGATGTTATTGATACTGACAGGCCTCTGGTATCCCTACCAGGGCAGATCTGCTTAAAAACAACAACAACAACATCCAAAACATGGCATTCATTACTAGCAGAAGTGAGAGGACCAAACGAGAGAGAATACTGAACACTGAAATGGTTTAGTGGTACTCCGGCCTTAGGCCACAATACAACCAATTGGGGGGACGGTTATAGTAATGCAGGAACATGTTGCTAAAGCTCAAAACATACAACAGTCAAAACTGAGGGATAGGGAAAAAAAAAGACAAGAAAACTGAGAAGAAGAGAGAGAGAGAGGAGAGGAGAGAGAGGAGAGAGAGAGAGAGAGAGAGAGAGAGAGAGAGAGAGAGAGAGAGAGAGAGAGAGGAGAGAGAGAGAGAGAAGGCAAAAACACAAGAGAGTTTGTGGGTAGGTGGGTGAGGGAGAGACAGAGACATACTGACAGACAGAGACAGAGACAGACAGACAGACACACAGACAGAGCAAAAACACAAAAGAGTTTGTGGGGGAGGTGGAGGTGGAGGTGGATGAAGTGATTGCCAAATAAACAAGAAGGGTCAACCATGTTGTTGTTTATCCTTTCACAATGAGTGAGTGACAGGAGAGGAAGAGAGAAAGAAGGAAAAAACAAAACAAACAAACAAACAAACAAGGGAATAGGAAAAAGGAAAGAGAAAAGAAAAGACACTCAAGTGGAGAAACACAGGAGGTCTGTAGGGCCTTAGGCCACCATTGGGGTCACATCTTCTTGCCTCTTCTTCTCCTCTCAAAAAAATCAGAGTAGTAGTGTGCAGAAATGCTGTCACCCTTTTTTTGTTTTTTAGTTTTTTTTCTCTTTTATTTCTTTTTTTTTTTTGTATTTCTTCTTATTTTTTTTTGTTTGCTTTTTTGTTTATGGTATAATGGAACATGCATGCACAGTTTTGTTGGGCTTGTTCTATGCTGTATGTTGTGTGTGTGTGTTTGCTTGTGTGTGTGTATGTGTGTGTGTGTGTGTGTGTGTGTGTGTGTGTGTGTGTGTGCGTGTGTGCGTGTGTGTGTTGTTGTGTGTGTGTGTGTGTGTGTGTGTTGTTTGTGTCATTTTATATGTGCATCTATATCCATGTCCGTCGATATCCTTCTGTCTGTCTCTCTTTATGTCTACTCTACCCCTGTCTTTCTGCCTTTGTGAACTGTCTCTCTATCAATGTTTTTTTCTGTCTGCCTGTCTGTCTGTCAGTCTGTCTGTCTGTCCCCCTTTCTTTCTCTTTCTCTTTCTCTTGCTCTCTCTCTCTCTCTCTCTCTCTCTCTCTCTCTCTCTCTCTCTCTCTTCTCTCTCTCTCTCTCTCTCTTCTCTCTCTCTCTCTCTCCTCTCTCTCTCTCTCTCTCTCTCTCTCTCTCTCTCTCTCTCTCTCCTCTCTCTCTCCCTCCCTCCCTCCCTCCCTCTCTGTCACACAAACATAGACACACTCCAAATACACATACATACATACATACATACATACATACATACATACATACATACATACATACATACATACATACATACATACATACATACATACATACATACATACATACAGAGAGAGAGAGAGAGAGAGGAGAGAGAGAGAGAGAGAGAGAGAGAGAGAGAGAGAGAGGAGAGAGAGAGGAGAGAGAGAGAGAGAGAGAGAGAGAGAGAGAGAGAGAAGAGAGAGAGAAATAGAGAAATAGAGAAATAGAGAAATAGAGACACAGACAGAGGCACAGACAGACAGACAGACACAGACACAGACACACACATAATAAGTAGACGGAAACACAAAGACAGAGACTTGAAAGACAGTTAAACAGAAAGAAAGATAACAAAATAAGCCCGCAGACAGATGGACAGAAACACAGCGAGA
Source organism: Stramonita haemastoma (assembly GCA_030674155.1). Classification (NCBI taxonomy): domain Eukaryota; kingdom Metazoa; phylum Mollusca; class Gastropoda; order Neogastropoda; family Muricidae; genus Stramonita; species Stramonita haemastoma. The sequence goes on from CM060339.1 coordinate 24,480,753, forward strand.
TGCACACCCAGATACCCAGACATACAGACAGACATCCAGACAGATAGACTCACAGACAGACAGACAGACACACAGACAGACAAACAGACAGGCAGACAGAGGCCAAAATAAGTGGTCAGAAGATGTTTAACCACAACACCATCACCACCAAATGCCAGATACTATGGACTTCTGTGTCTCCTTTAACAAAACAAAGAAAACTGTCCCTCTTCCTTGACATTTAAAACATTAACCTTTCTTCATCTTTTTATTATTTTTTTTATTGCAGACATTGTTTGTGGAAACCACAAACTTCCCGTTTCCTTTTTGGGAAAAATAAAACAAAAACAAAACAAAACCCAGCCCCCCCCCCCCACGCCTACACCACTCTCCTATGCATCTTTACACATCTCTATAAGGAAAGTGGGAGTCTGTATGTTCTGTTAAACATGCTTTATAAGGTAAAGTGGGAGGCGGTTGTATCATAGAGGTGAACGAGAGATGGCTTTAAGAGCTAAAAGATGTGAGAGGAGAGTAGCAGAGAGAGAGAGAGAGAGAGAGAGAGAGGAGGGGAGAGGGGAGAGAGAGAGAGAGAGAGAGAGAGAGAGAGAGAGGAGGAGAGAGAGAGAGAGAGAGAGATGAGA
>CM060339.1:24483875-24486576 GCA_030674155.1 Stramonita haemastoma
TTTACAGTCTAGTGGTTAGAGCGTTGCAATCGTGATCTGACGGTCTGGGTTCAAGCCACCGTTGAAGCACACGTTTTAGGCCCTGGAATTAACAATCAAGAAATGACTTCATTCCCATGGAAGTCCTTTGGTTTGAGTGGATCAACCAAAGTTTCTGTGTGCGAAAGCACGCAGAACATCTTTGCAAACATGTTTTAAAACCCGTTCCGCCTTTTGGATGAGTAGGCCATAACGTACGGTTAGGAATGGGTGACAATTTTTAAAAGGAAATATGCATTTTTTTGTTTTATTCTTTTATTTCCATGATGATGCAATAAGCACCCTTGTGCCTTTTTTGTTGTTTTTTTGTTTTTTACATCACATGTATGTGGTTTTGTAAGTTTTGTCATCCTGTCCCACCTGGAATACTAATGGTCTACTCCTGTAGAAAACAGAGCGGGATTTCACGTTTACACACGAATTATGCGTGCATTCGCACACAAGACCTCAGTTTACAGTCTCATCCGAAGGACTTCTGGGGGAGAGTGGAGTCAGCACTGATGTTAACTCCAGGGAGGAAATGCACTTGAACAGGTTTCGAACCCGGGTCAGCAGATTACGAGCGCAATGCTGAGCGCTTTAACCACTGGGCTATTCTGTTTTCCGACCGTCTGACATTAGTGTCACGTGTAGACATCATTTCTGAAGTTGAAATGCGGATACCTTAATGATGAGAAAAACTGGTGGCATAGGCAAAATCTCACCATTGGTGAACCAAGAACTTATATTCGAAGAACGAAAAATAAACTTTTTTTTTAATAAAAAGAAGCCTTGAGAATTGAGAGTTAGATGTCCCATAACCTATGTGGTCGTAGGGGAGCGAGGTATCAGAGACCTCAGCTTCTCTAGGGGCCAGCATATTCAGGGCGGCGCCCATCTCCTCTCCCTCGCTGTTGCTTTACCTTCCCTGACTGTAAAGAGGGCAAGTACCTATTTACAGCTGCAGCTGAAAAAAAGAGAAAGCTGTGAAAGAAAATCTGACCTATTGACAGACTGACAGACAAACACACTGACTGAAAGAATAACAGACAGACCGAGAGACAGACAGACAGAAAGACAAACTCATAGATAGATAAAGAACCTACACATATGGAGTTTTTTCCACTGCCTAGCTTCTTACTCTTTTGTTCAAGTTCTCTTGCTATTTTTTCATAATTACTTCACAAGTCTACTGTTTAAACCACCTTATAAAATAACCAGTATTATGCGAGGTAACTGTGATAGTGTTCACATTTTAATCTGTAATGGTGATTACCGGTTTAGAAGTTGATAATAATGTTCTAATATTCTATAAGCTGTCTGTTGATACCTATGACCTTTAATGTAATGTAAACTATGACCTTTAATGTAATACCAAAATTCGATTGAAGGTGGAAAAAGGCATGTTTAAGCCCCCCCCCCCCCCCCCCCCTCTCTCTGTCTGTCTGTCTGTCTGTCTGTCTCTGTGTCTGTCTGTCTGTCTGTCTGTCTGTCTGCCTGTCTGCCTGTCTGTCTGTCTGCCTGTCTGTCTGCCTGTCTCTCTGTCTCTCTGTCTCTCTGTCTCTCTGTCTGTCTGTCTGTCTCTGTCTCTGTCTCTCTGTCTCTCTCTGTCTCTCTCTGTCTCTCTCTGTCTCTCTCTGTCTCTCTCTCTCTGTCTTCTCTTCTTCTTCTCTCTCTTCTCTCTCTTTCTCTCTCTCTCTCTTCTCTCTCTCTCTCTCTCTCTCTCTCTCTCTCTCTCTCTCTCTCTCTCTCTCTCTCTCTCTCCTCTCTCTCTCTCTCTCTCTCTCTCTCTAATTCTGACTCTCCAGTGTGTGTGTGTGTGTGTGTGTGTGCGTGCGTGTGTGCGTGTGTGCGCGCGCGCGCGTGCGTGTGTGTGTGCATGTGTGAGTGCTTTGAGACCACTTGACAGCGCTGTACACTACACTTTCTATTCTTATATCCTAACATCAACTTTAGAGATACAGACAGCTGCAGTGCTGGTCATGTGATTTGAGAAACACTATATAAACTCACGACTTTAAAGTGGATGAAGCTCGACAGTGTGATTGCAAGTCTTCCCGATGAGCCCACAACACACTCACTCTGGGTAGGAGCTGGCCGGAGTCTGAAAAATCCCTATGACTCTTAGGAGATTTGAACCTGCGACCTTTTATCCTGTAACCCAAGGAAGGCACTAACCACTGCTCCATGGTGGTTGGTTAAACACATTCTCTCTCTAAGCTTCTTTCTGACTCATGATCTTTCTTTGGTACGTAGGTCTATTTCCTTCGGTAACTATTGTAAATATTTCATCACCAAAAAGGTCACCCACACTCCAGAGGCAATGAAACGAAATTCTAGTGAGAACAACAATACAGACACCTTTTCACAAAACTACTTCTAAGCTAGAATATTTGTTGGAGTTAATACTGAAACACAGGAGACATTGAACTAAAAATTCTAATTACAGAACAAGAAAAGTTTCTCTTCCCCCCAAAAAAAAAAAACTATACCTAAGTTATTACTTACGACACACTGACCAACACAGAAGAAAAGAATGGAAAAGACATTTTGCATCCATTTTGCTGACAGATTGGCTAAACAAACACCGAAGGTATTGTTTTTGTTACATTTAAAATCTTGACTAGAAGACGTACGGAGAACCAAATGAAAGTCTACTTACAGAAACACGGCAACGCTTTCC
>CM060339.1:24491676-24494176 GCA_030674155.1 Stramonita haemastoma
TGTTTGCGCGCCTTGGGTTTAATACAGTCCACTTCCCGTTTACCCAGTTGTGCATGGGACCTGCCCCCTTTGGGGGCGGATGGTAAAGCAGCGAGGGGAAGAAGAGAGAGAGAGAGAAGAGAGAGAGAGGGGAGAGGGAGAGAGAGAGAGAGGGAGAGGGAGAGAGGAGGAGAGGGGAGAAGGAGAGAGAGAGAGAGAGGGGGGAGAGGAGGGAAAAGAGAGAGGGTGAGAGAGGAGAGAGGAGGGGGAAAGGAGCCGCCCTCAATTGCTGGGCCTGGAAAAAGTGAGGTCTCTGATCTCGCTTGGTAGCGACTGCATAGGTTAGGAAACACCGTTACCTTTACTTTTTCGGTGGTTTATGGCAAAAAGTTTATGGCAAAGGAAGGCTGAACCTGAAACGGGAAAGGAAAGACGGCCAATGGTGGATTGTGTGAGATTTTTTTTATTTTTTTTATTTTTTTTTTACATGAGGAAATGGGATAAGCACTCTTTGTTTTTTCATCCGGGCCCCGTGGTATGCAGTTTTTTCAATGTCATCTGTTCCACCGCCCCCGATGCCCATCTTACGAAAAGCGGTTTTACATAACCTTTTCTTTTTTGGGGATTTTATATCTTTTTATGAAAAAATGCCCCCCGCACCATTTCATAATTTTTTTTTTTTGCATGCAGACGTAATTTTTGATTATTCAAAAAAAAAATTAAAGGGGGTTTTGGGGTTTTGAAAATGTCTAGTTTGGGCCCCTAAAGACGTGTTATCTTTTTTTTTTAGGATTTAAATGTCTTTGAATTGTCTTTTAAAGGGGGAATTTTTGTTTTTCTTTAAAAAAAAGCACTTTCTCTTCAAAAAAAAAAAAAAAAAGAGGAAAACAAATGCACAAAACCGTTTAACTTCGTCCTCATTGTAAATTTATTGTTTGAAAAGTTTTGGGAAAAAAAAAAACATCCACTGTAAAATAAAATTTAAAAAACGTCATTGGAATTTTGTATGTATCCGGCTTTCCAACACCCAACCAACACACAACACACAAAAATTTTATATATTTATATATTTTATTTTTTTATTTTTTTTTTTGAGGACAGAGCAGGGGGGGAAAAAAAAGTGCAGTAACCATTTTTTAAAACTTCTCAAAAAACTTTAAAATGAATATATCAAAGATTCAAAAAAAAAAAAACAAAAAAATTCAAGAAAATTTTTAAATTTTGGTCCAAAAAATTTGTAGACTTTTAGCAGACGTCATTACGCAAAAAAAATTTATGATCAAAAGGGTCGTTTTTTATTTCAAAGGTTTGGAAATTTTAAAAAGGGGTTTAAATCATTTTGTACCCAAGCCCTCATTTTAGCACCCCACCTCCCCCAAACCCCCCGGGGAAAATACCTTAAAAAAATCCATTTATAATAAATTTACAAGTTGAAAATAAAATTTATTTAAATAGAACAGTGTGTGTTTTGAGCCCCAATTCTCTCCATATATTTTTTTTTATTTATGTTTTTTTTAAAAAGGAAAAGTAACAGGGGAAAAAATTTAAAAAAATGAAAGGGAAACACTGTAATACTAACTTAACATCGAAAAACAAACGTCGCTTTTTTGTATGTAAGGGGGAAAAAGAGAGAGGGGAGGGGGGAGAGGAGGAGAGAGGAAGGAGGGGGGAGAGAGGAAGGAGAGGAGAAAAAAAGGGGGAGGGAGAGAGAGAGAGAGACAGAAGACAGACAGAAGAAGAAGCAGACAGACAGACAGACGACAGAGAGACAGAACAGGAAAACACGACGATAGAAGGGGGGACAGGGGGGAACAGACAGACGGAGAGAGACAGACAGGGACACGAAACCCGAGACAGCCCCCGACAGAGAAAGGGGGGGGGGGGGAGAGAAAACAGAAAAACAGAGTTAAAACTAAAAGGGGCGAAGGGCCCCGGAAAAAAAAAAAACTTTTGGCACAAGAGAGACCCCTTTTTGGGGCCCCCCTGGGCCCAAAAATTTGTTGGGGACTTTGCCCCCGGTTTTTTGAATTCCGGGGGAAATGTCCTATTTTTTTTTATTGTTGTTTGGGGGGGTGGGGTGGGGTGGTGTGGGGGGTGTGTTTGTTTGGGGTGTGTGTGGTTTGGTGTGTGTGTGTTGGGGGGTTGTGTGCAAAATGTTGTGTGTTTGTGTGGGTGTGTGGGGGGGGTGTGTTTTGGGAGGGGGTTTTTGTGTGTGTGGGTTTTTGTGTGTTTGTGTGTGTTTTTTGGTTTGTGTGTTTTGTGTGTGTGTTTTTGGTGTGTGTGTGTGTCGTGTGTGTGTGTGTGTGTGTGTGTGTGTGGTTGGTTGGGGTAGTGTAGGTAGTGTAGTGTTTTTGTAGTGTTGTGTGAGTTTTTGGGGGGGGTTTTGGGGGTTTTGTTTATTTTTTTTTATTTTTTTATGGGGATAATGGAATAAAATATTGTGTGTTTTTTTTTTTGTTTTTTCCCGTCCAATGTGTATGAAGTTTTTTTAAACTTGTCAAAATGTTCCCCTCGGCACCCC
>CM060339.1:24511676-24514176 GCA_030674155.1 Stramonita haemastoma
GAAGAGAACAGAGATTGGGAGAGAAAAAAAAAGAACTGGGGTTGGACGTTTAAATGGGAAAAGTCACTAAGTATCTGAAGTTCTGATCATTATATTTTTTTGTGTGCCTCGGCTAGAGCTCTGAGGTTTTTAACCGGTGAGAGGAGTTGTGTGTGTGTGTGTGTGTGTGTGTGTGTGTGTGTGTGTGTGTGTGTGTGTGTGTGTGTGTGTGTGTTAGTGTTAGTGTGTGTGTGTGTGTGTGTGTGTGTGTGTGTGTGTGTGTGTGTGTGTGTGTGTGTTGTGTGTGTGTGTGTGTGTGTGTGTTGTGTGTGTTGTGTGTGTGTGTGTGTGTTTGTGTGTTTGTGTGTGTGTGTGTGTGTGTGTGTGTGTGGTGTGTGTGTGTGTGTGTGTGTGTGTGTGTGTGTGTGGTGTGTGTGTGTGTGTGTGTGTTGTTGGTGTGTGTGTATGTGTGTATGTGTATGTGTGGCGACTGTTTTTTTACACACCATTAAGGTAGCCACATATCGACTTCGGGGATGATGTCTAAACACGACAGCTGTGTGCGTGCTGTTTTCGTGGTGTTTTTTTGAAATTTTTAAATGTCATTATTTTGTTTCTACCTGCACGAAAAGTCTGCTTTTTCGACAGGCAGAATGAGTTTTTTAACATGTGCGTGTGCGTAAGATGTTTTGCCTGTGTTCGCACACGAAGCCTCGGGTTATACCCAAGTAGGACTTTTGGGTAGTGGTGTAAGAAGTACTATCAATTACAGGGTAAAATCTCCTAAAACGAGTGCCTCTATGATGGCTCAGTCCCGGGCAGTCAGATCACAAGCACAACACTCTAGCCACTAAGCTATCCCCACCCACTCCCCAACCCTTACCCTAGCCCTAAGTTCTGAAATCAGAATGTATCTGTTCTATGTCTACTGCTAAACATGATAGAACCCCTTCCCCCATACTCCTGCCAGGTTTTGAGAGAGACAGCTGGGCAGTGTGAGGTATTTCTATATAATACGTGGCTTTTGAGCCATGGACGCTGTACAAGAATCAACACCTAGAGCACAACTCCATAGTCTTCCGAGACTAAAGGCTGTCATTTGTTCAGTAGTAGTAGCAGTAGCAGTAGCAGCTGCAGCAGCAGCAGTAGTAATAGTAGTAGTAGTAGTAGTAGTAGAGCAGCAGCAGCAGCAGCAGCCAGCAGCAGCAGCAGCAGTAGTAGTAGTAGTAGTAGTAGTAGTAGTAGTAGTAGTAGCAGCAGTAGCAGTAGCAGCAGCAGCAGCAGCAGCAGCAGTAGCAGTAGTAGTAGTAGTAGTAGTAGTAGTAGTAGTAGTAGTAGTAGTAGCAGTAGCAGTAGCAGCAGCCAGCAGCAGCAGCAGCAGTAGTAGTAGTAGTAGTAGTAGTAGTAGTAGTAGTAGTAGTAGTAGTAGTAGTGGTAGTAGTAGTAGTAGTAGTAGTAGTGGTGGTGGTGGTAGTAGTAGTAGCAGCAGCAGCAGCAGCAGCAGTAGCAGCAGTAGCAGTAGTAGTAGTAGTAGTAGTAGTAGTAGTAGTAGTAGTAGTAGTAGTAGTAGTAGTAGTAGTAGTAGTAGTAGTAGTAGTAGTAGTAGTAGTATCACCATTATTATCACTATAATTAATCTGAGTGATTCCAAGGTGAAATGAGTGAGCCAGAATGTACGGTCTGGGTGACCCGAGTCTGTTAAACTGGGGAACGCACAACAACATTGATTCTTTTGTCAGAGATTTGCGAAAGGTAGACAGGAGGAAGGCGGTGGGGAGGTCTCCATCATATAACTTGCTGCAGATGATTTTAGTTATCTATCTCTGCATTTTTTTTTTATTTTTTTGTTTTGACTAGCTCTTAGATAGTGCAATATCGCGTTTACTTTTTGAATGTAGCTTTAAAAAATCTGATGTGCAGGCTTATCTACTAAATGGCTATTTTTCTAGGAAGCTTACGATCAATATAGACGGAAATCTCTGAATTCGGAACGTGGCTATCTTCATGGTGAATAAAAACGGTCGCATACTCAAAATCTCACCAATGGTGAACGTTCTTTATTTGTTCATTTATTTATTTTTTTTATTTTATGTCGAGGATAATGGAATAAGCACTCTTGTGCCTTTTTACATCCAGTCCCCGTGTGTATGAAGTTTTGTAAATGTCATCTGTTCCCACCGGAACACAATGGCCTACTCTTACGAAAATTGGAGGAGGATTTAACGTGAGCGCAAGATGTTCTGCGTGCGTTCACACACATGGCCTTGGTTTATAGTCTCATCCGAAGGAACGAAAAAAAAAAAAACCCATAGAAAGGAAATTGCATTACATTATTTCTTTTATCAGAGAGGAAGGCACACATTCCGTTGACCTCTAACGATCATTTTGATGCAGTAAATTCAGGCTGTGGCTATATCTGTATAAAATGAGGTTCAAAGGAAAAGCATGATATATACTGCAGTGAAGGCGTTTGGCATTTCAGGTTTGCATATATCATAAGCATTCTTTCACTATTTTTGTC